>OW026522.1:27959536-28665852 GCA_932274085.1 Protocalliphora azurea
TATCACACAGGTGGCCCCCAAGTTATGTGAGGTAAGCTTGGGTCCTTTTCATATATAAGTTAAAAAAGGGTATTGTGGAGAAAGGAGACGAGGAAGGTATGTATTATAACATGTGAAGATGGAGAGGTATATGTTGGATGGAATTAAATAATAATAGTTTGAGAGATAAGGAATGCGTGCTATAAAATTAGTGCATATAATTAAGCTTATAAAAATGAAACCAATGGGTTAATCTTTTTATAATTTTTTCTGTTAAAGACCATTATATTCGAGGTTTAATTTTAAAATAATATTTAATTTTTTATTCGTTTTTACTAAGAATATTTAATATTTTCTGGAATGCGTAAAATATAGGATCTATTACGTTTTAGGTTAGTTTTTTACTAAAATAGGTCCACTTCTTTTTAAATTCTATTTTATATCTATACTTTTTACCACAGTTGTAAAGGGATTATCATTCTTTTGCAATTTCTACAATATTCATCTAAAACCCTAAAAAGTATCACATATATACTTGATCCCTATTAGTAGGGAAGTCGATATAATGGTGTCCGTCTGTCTATTAAAATCAATTTTTAGAAAGCCCCAGTATTTAGATATACACATATTTTATACATCAAATTATACAACATTTCTTGTAATGACATTAACAAAAATCAGAAAAATCGGTCCAAAAATGGACAATATATCGTCAAAAATACAGAAAAGCCTCTCAAAATGTATTTGTTTTTGACTTTTCTAAGCTCCTTTTTTGCATAGGAAGTTCGAAATCTTTTTTTGGAATGTTTTTGCGGAAGAAATAAAAATGATCGGCTCAATAATAGCTTCGATATCGACAGAATCTCATTTTTGGACTTTAAGAAACTTCAGAATTCATTATTGTACAAATATGTTTTAAAAATGTTTCTAAAATTTCATTTTTTTTTTAATTAACTACATAGTAACTATTTATGTATTTTTAGATTTTTTTTAGTTTGAAGCATTGTAATGACTCAATGTTATAGCTTTTTGTATAAGCATGTATCTACATACGAACATATGTATACAAGTTTAGTAGTTGTGTAATTTTAAAAAATATGAAGCAACTCGGATTTTGACCATCAAAGAATTTAATTAAATTCAACGCGTATAATATACTCTTGTATGCGCCTCATATGGCGTATCAACCTGCACTATATCCAATTCTAGAGGTTCATAATCTATGAACCTCTAAAATCTCGAGCGTCTTTGTCAAAAATGAGCAAAATTTAAGCTTGAAGTCTAAGATATAAAACTTTTAAAACTGTAATTTTGTATTGAAGTTTTTTGGACTTACTGAGGTATCAGTTTGTGTTAAAATTTTTTTAGTTTGGAAAAAAATTTAGATTATTCTTTTTAAGTACAAATGTGAAGATATGAAAGCATAATAAAGCATACATTTTATTATTTGTCGGTCAGGTGAAGTATAGCGCTCTAACTTGTTTTTTACTCAAATTTAAGTATTCTTTAAATATTTTTTTACTATAACCCAATACATTTAAAATTAGCAGAGTTCTCAATTTAGTAGATTGCCCTTATTTGATACATAACAGCATCATTTATTTGAAGCACTCAGCTACTGCGGTGATGAGATGCGGTATTAGGCCAGAAAAAATATAATTCACTGTGCTTTCTAATGATTGAAAGGAATATTTTCCGAGAATATTCATTTGCGCACATTTCTCAGTTAAAGGTTATGAATAAAGAGCTTTTTTTCAACTATACCTACTTTATATTGTCTTTTAGACGCATTCATATTTTTGAAAAAAAATTATGATCAATAATTTTCGTCCTCTCCTTTGCCTCCACAATTTTTTTTTAACTTTGTGTGACTTCAGACTACCTCTTTCAAACTTCTGCAATTAAATATATTTACTAATTTAATAAATGAGTCGCATTTCTTTCAGAGATGTAGAGATTTTCACTTAAAATACGTATTATTATATCTGCGATCCTACAGTCATCAATTTTTTTCTTCGGTTATCAGGGTCATTTTTAGCAATCATGAACTCTTTGTATTTTTTATGATTCAAAAAACTAAATATCCCAAATCACTTGCACTCCTCGCCGGCATGTATTTCGGTTAAATTTGAATTATGCGTTTAGATGAATTTTATTCAAGTCTCATTTTTAGAAAAACTAATTATGTTATTACAACAAAATTTATCACATAGTTACTGAGAATAATAGCCAATATAAGCAAGTTAATGCTACTAATTTCTTTCACATATAGTGAAAGTTATAAACTTTAAATTGTATATGGATTTTTTCGTGCGCAGTCCTTAATATGATACTTATTTTGTGCAATAGCATCATTGATCAGTAATATAAGTTTTTCTTGGTATTGTCACTTTAGTCGTAGAATAGATTGGTTCCGTGTTCATGTACATATAGGCTGATCTATTTTTTTTTTTTTTTTTTTTTTCATTTTAAATAAAGCACTTAAAATAGAATTTGTTATCAGAAGCTTTACTATGACCCAAAATAACATTCCGTATTGATCGTGACTGTGCTGTAGGTGGTCTGTTCGAGAGGTCCAATTCTCGATAAAAGTTTCCAGCATTTTTACAGGTATCTCACGTATTACGCAAGTAATGTTGGCTGCGAAGTCTTGAATCGTAGTTGAATCGACGAAGACTTTTGACATTATATATAAAAAAAACTAAGGTGTGATATTTCACGATCTAGGTGGCCAGATGATAGTTGCAGAACACGAAATTCGCTGCTAACCAAAATGATATCTCAATACAACCTTTGTTTCGCGAGCTATGTATGCCGTAGCACCGTTATGCTGAACAAGTTGGATTTTTTGATCAAGCTATAAAATTTGCAAAGATGTTCCCTAGAGAAGCCAAAATGTTTCGCATGGCGCCAAATCGATTGCTCACGGACTTCATCCATACTCACCGCTACAGCCGCAACTGTAGTCTATTTAGTCGCGTATCATTTATCAAAGTGCACTGAGACTCGAATTTGCGGGTGGTATTGGCATTAGTGGGCTCGGAAGATCAATAATGCACACCATAGTAAAAATGTAAATTGTGATCAAAAATTGGACTTTTAGAATAAATCACCTATCGTGTAGTCGGGCCCAACATTTTAATGAAATTATTTTTAAAAAGTAAATGTCAGAAAATGTTCTTTCGGATCATATTACATATTCCGACATCCAATTCTATTTAAGTTTTTTTAGAAAAAAAATTCTAAAGGGATAACGCTATATATGGATAGGATATTCGAATAGAGCACTATCTCATTCTGCGAAGTCTGGATGTGCCAAAACAAAACAATAAGTAGAGAGTCACCACTGTGATACTCTACTCATTGAAAAAGAAAAAACCATCACACACTATATACGGGTGCCTCCAGCACACATAGAGAATTACATGGATTCTCTTATGTTAGCTCGAGGTTTGTGATTATGTAAATAATATTTGTCTACACTCGTACTAAATTTCCAACACACAAATTAGCGTGTTGAACTTGAGATGAATGTTATGAAAACCAAAACCATGTGAATAAACAATTGAATACGTAGACAGTATAGTAACAGCAAATATAGGCGCAGAAACAGATGCAAACAAGGAAGGCGCTAAAGTGAAATCCTCAATGCTCAAGAAGAAAAAACCATCACACACTACATATGGGTGCCTCCAGCACACAGTGTGTGATTCAAAAGATGAAATGGAAATAATTATGAAATTTTGGTACTGCTAATCCAATGTCAATGAAATTTTACACAGTAATAGTAAACCTAGAACAATTTCAGAATAACGTAACTAAGAATGCATTAACAGTTACCATCAACTTAACCCCACTAATTGGAGGATCAAATCGCAGGAGAAACCCTGGGTATAGTGCAACCACAAAAAAAATTCTGGAAATCAGGCAATACTGGAACCTTATTTTTCAGAGAAGGAAACTTAAGCTGCATTGAAGGTGTAACAGGAACCAAGCAGTTACTGGTCGCAGTAGTGCGCTACTAAAAAACAATGATGTACAGAGGCGAAGATGGAGAGAGCATTTCGAAGAGATTAGTAACGTTATCATAGAAGAAACTACTGAAGACAACAAAAGAAACAACAGCAGTCTTGCAGGAAATAACTTAAAAATATCATGCAACCCTCCCAGTCTAAATGAGACAAAAGAGGCCATCAGAAAATTGAGAAGTAATAGAAAAGCAGGCGAAGATGGAATTTTATATCATATCACATCAGTCTCCAACTTGGAAAAAGACATCATTATAAAGGGCTACCGAAAAGTTGCGATTTGAAAGATTACAATAACTGGAAAGGAATTACACTGCTTAACACCATTATCAAGATACTGGCAGTCGTAATACAGGGAAGAATCGAAAACAAAATAGAGAACAATCTGCGAGATGACCAGGTCTCCGGCCAAATAGAAGGTGCTTAGGTCCATCAAATAATCTACGCATTATAATGGGGCAATCTATAGAAAGGCATATTCCCCTATATATGCTATTTATAGAGCCTTCGATACCATCTGGCGATCTGTCATATGGAAAGCATTTAATAGGAAAGGAGTACTCAAGAAAATATCTACAAGAATGAAGAACTCTCAGTTGTTCACAACCGGAATATTTGCCGACCATTTCATACTAACATTTGACTTAAACAAGGATGCCCTTTATCACGTCAACTATTTAACAACGTGCTGGATTATATAATGATCGAAGTCTGTTTAGAATGAAGAGAAATTACATGGATTCTCTTATGTTAGCTCGAGGTTTGTGATTATGTAGATAATATTTGTCTACACTCGTACTAAACTTCCAACATAAAATTAGCGTGTTGAACTTGAGATAAATGTTATGAAAACTAAAACCATGAGAATAAATAATTGAATACGTAGGCAGTATAGTAACAGCAAATAAAGGCGCAGAAACAGATGCAAACAAGGAAGGCGCTAAAGTTTAATCCTCAATGCTCAAGAAGCCGTCCAAGAATATTTGATTATGTGCGATACTCCAAGAACTAAGACAAAGCAATCTTATATGGAAAGGCGCGAAAACAACAGCAGCAAACCAAATAAAATGGAGATTCTTTGTGGAAGCCATATGCTCCCAAGAGGTGTAATAGAGGAAAGGAAACAAATCAACAAAAAAAAAAAAAAAAAAAAAAAGCCAAACAGTCCATAGTAAATTCTTACGTAAGTGCAATTTTACTGTAAAAAGAAAAATATCTAACAATAGATAATTTCAAGACAGTCATGTTAGTAATGTGCTAATAATAGTTTTAATCCATTATTAAACTTTTTGGACTACAAAAAGAATCTTTGTCATATTTGCTAAACCCACATTTTTCTCAGTACTCTAAAACTAAAACCATCATCAGATTGCGAATATAAATTCTTTGTCAACATCTTCCAGTAACCCAATGACAATTTTACATATATTTATCTTAGTTCTCTTACTATTTTCCGTCAGCTATTACAGTCGTGAATCATAGCTTTAGTATACTTTAAATATAAGACATAAGTTATGTTTTTGACCTAATTAGAAGACTTTAGTATTTGTAAAAGATTTTGGTTTTATTATTAAACATTGTATAAGAGTTTTTTTAATAGTATAGTCTATGGTAAAAAAAAATGTTTGCTTTCCACTACTTTCAGAGAAATTTGACACAATTTTTTTTTTAATTTTATAATTTACTTACTCTAAATTATAACAATTTATTTTAAAGACTATTCAGCACTTAAAAATGATACTGATCAAATCTTCTTTAAAAATTACATACAACCAATTAGTTTTGTGTATATATATATTCTTTTCGTTTCTTTTTTTTAATAAATCCCAGACTTGAAACCACAAAAATTGCTAAACTTATGGCTGACATTGTCTCATACTGCAGCCAATATTAGACTCATCCCATTCTTTTCATTATTGCAAGCTGCCAAAAGACAGACAGTAAATAAGTCCAAAATAACAATATGACTTGTTTGACTTAATAATTATGGTCACGTTAATGTTCCAGCTGTTGTACATTCACTTTTTTTGGAAAATGTCCACGACAACTAAAATTGCGGCTGACGATGATGACACTGGCGTCTAGCAAAAATTCATAATAAAATTTTATGATACAACTATTTAATTTATTGCATGTTTTATTATATTCACTTTTTTCCCTCATTTTTTCTTTTTTTGCTTAACCACATTGTATAATGAATGCAGGAGAAATTTTCAACCAAAAAATAAAATAAAAGCTTAAAGTATTATTCAACATTAAGGTCAAGTTAAATGAGAAAGGATTAAATAAAACCAACATGAAGGATAAATTACTTACAAAGTTTATGTATGTTTATAGCCAGAGATAAATTGTATGTAATTTTATAGTTACATTAAAGATTTTTGTTTCAAAACCTTCTTATTGTCTTTCCAAAAATTAAATCTTTTAAGTCTTAAATTGTTGTAACATTAACCTTGACAACTAAAGGCTTTAAGTATGCTGTAGTGTATGCGTGTATATTGTACAAAAGAAATCTTTCAATTATTTTGCAGGCATTAATATCTTCTTTAATAATGTCCTGTCTTTTACTTATAAGAAGAAAATCTTGTCTATTGTTATTTCCGTTTATAAATATTAAGCTCAGCTAGCAAAATTACAAAATTCAAGTGCAAAATGATACCACTCCAAAGGAAACGAAACGCAATGTCAACGAAAATGTGACAACGTCAATGATAGTAGTGATGGCGAAAGAGAGAAAAAGAGGCAACGTCAAAAGTTTCTTTTCAGCTTCTGCTTATAGAATATTCATCGTTTATTCAAATTGCACTTCAAATACAACCCCGTTAATAATATTCATCATCCGATAGGATGGCCTTTGTCAATGGCATTCTTATATCTTGAGGAAAGATAACAAAGACATTTTTTTAGTCGAAAAAGGGGAAGTAATCCTTAAAAGGAAAGGAAATAAAAAAAATCCTTAAAAGTAAAAATGCAATAAAAATATTTAACAAGGTTATAAAATATGAGAGAATAATTGAAAAATACTTAAATAATTAAAAGTAAACTATATTTTTAAAAATATAATATACTCATATTCAACTTATTTTAAATATTCAGGACTACGCTTGGGCATTTCAGTAGGCCTTAGATTTTCTACCTGTGTCCTTATAGCAGTATTGAGATATTGTTGATCATGTTGATTGTAGTTAATTGGAGCTTGCCATCAGTATTACCCTTAAAATTAATAGAAACAGTAGTCAAAAGATGACGATGTATTATAAGACTTTTTGCTGCTGATATCACGTCAGTAACGCTGCATCTTATGCTTTGATCCCTTTTATTTAAATTTGAAACTTTTTGTAAATTTCGGAGGTTTCGTTGTGACCTAGGCTTTAGCTAGGACATCAATATTTTATTGCGATTCTTCATTGTTTTCACCATATACTTCCCCTCTTCTCCTTCAACTCTCTTGCTCATCTTTATCTGCTCTGTGGAAGCTTTTTCGGAAACTGATTGGAAATTTAATTCTTCAGTGCAATGAACTTCATATATTTTTTTTCCTTGGAGAGTTGTAGAAGCAGGAACGGAGAAATAATTATCAACTCCTATAGCCGGGGTAAAAAAACAATTTCTACTTTGACAGAAACTGAGAAATCAATGTGATCAATTCTGTCGACCGGGACATCTCTATTATTTCCGTTAATCCGACCAATCGCCGATCTTAAAAGGTTAAGATATATTTTAACTATTATTTTAAAGTCTTCTTCCAACAGCTCCAGTTCCATATTTTGTATGAAAGACTTAATTTTAAAGCTATCAACTTTCTAAATAGGAACAGAGTATTCTATATCCTAGAAAAAATCAATTTCTTTTTACTAGGAATTGAAAAACCTATACCTTTCATGAGTGTTTTGTAATGCACTGAATATTTATTTAAAATCAAAACTCTTAATAGCTAAAAACAAAAATCTATAATTAAAAAAGTACAGATGTGTTGTGAATTTAAATCCTTATTTTATCGTTAAATAAGACCACTTTGAATATCACACACATAAGTGTGAAAGACGAAGGTTGTTTTTAAATATAAGCACAGAAACAAAAATTTATGCGTGGGACCATAGCAATCATGAAATATTAGGATCTAATATCTAATTTAATGTAAATTGAAATAAAAATATTTAACTAAGTTATAAAATTTAAAAGAACAATTTAAAAATTCTTAAATAATAAAAAGTGAACCATAGAATATAACTAGAAATTTACGTGAGAGACAAAAACTGAGTTCAGTTGTCAAAAACCTAATTCATGCAACAGCAACATACATGTAGTCACATATATTTTGTTTTTTGTTTTGAAAAAAATTAGTAAAGTTTTTGAAAATTTAGTTAGAACTGCATCTCACATAAACTTCTAGTTGTATTCTAGGAAGTGAACTACATTTTTAGAAATACAATAAAATCATGTTCAATTAATTTTGAACAGTTTCTTTTCAGAAGTGGAAATACTGCAAAAATTACTATGCTCTTCTAAGGATTTGATGTCAAAAAATTAATTGTATTCCTACCTTTGCGATTAGGAAGTTATTATAAGATTTAATTGTTGCTTGAGGAATTGTTTGAGTATACAATGAAATACTAATTTTTTTTATATTTAGTGAGATGATTAAACTTATAAACCATAATAACATTTTTCCATCGAATAGAGGTCATTTAAAAAGAGCTAATTTACCATTCTAAACCTATATTAAGAGCATACTAGTGGTATATTTGTGTCAATTGTTTTTATAAACTTAACAAAAAATGATAAGGTTAATTAAGCTGATATATGTGATCTTTCAAATACTAGCCGTCTCCAAGGACAACTCTATGTAATGGTAATATATAAGAGATCGTTCCTCCTCATATATTGTTTTATACCAGCCTCACCAAACTCTACTCAGTTCTTTCCATCTAAGAGTATGCTATTTATAGAAAATCTGGTAAAATGTAATGTAATGGAATTAATAGGGTATAATTTAAATTTTATTCCGGACATAAGAAGAGGTCTTTAAATAAAGAGCGCTTCAAGAAAAAATGTGTGCGTGCATTTCTGCTTATATAAGTTCAAACAATGGACATAGGTCTGAACGCTAAGTTTCTTTTGGTCAAACTCAAATCGCAGAATCAAAATTTTTTCCATTGTAGTTTTTTGAAAAAATAATTTCGGTTCAATCACCCAGCAAAAAAAAAAAAGAAGTCAATAAGATCCTGAACTTGTGATCCAGAAGTGGTGCAAATTCGAATCATTTCAAATGAATTTAACATAGGCTAGTCATTGGAAGATGTTCTCTTTTTTGATAGCTATTCCTAAGTAGAAAGTCATGTTCACGATGTCATGTAAAATTGATTTTTTTGTGCACTCTTTTTATTAATTTATGGAAATTGCTTTAAATTTTTATATAAACCAAATATCTTTTATTTAAAAAAAATATGCATAACAGTATTTTTCATTTGATTAAAACAGTTGTTATTAAGTAAGAAGTATTTATAAATTCTCAATGTTTTAGATCAAAAAAATTTATCTGAATTTCTTTTTAATAACGTCTTTGGATGATGTTTATACATATTCTTAAGCACAAGAAACCGTACACTTACTGAAACTTTGGAAGTAATGAAAAAGTACTTCCTTAAAATGACTTCTATTTATTTTTGCTGGGTATATAAACATTTTTATTATATGAAAATTTATCGAAGACATTTGCAAATATATCGAAAAAGGATTGAGTCGAGGTTTTTCATTTTGAATAATGCAATAAAGTTTTTATCAATATATATTTTTTAATGAAATTTTACAGCCACTTAGACTTTTTGGTACTTAATTTGCAACTTAAGGTATTTTTTAAATTTATGAACTAAAAACTTTCAAAAATTTCCAAAAATGGGATGTTTTACTTTTTCTGCTATATCTTTCCAACCGATATCGGGGAACAAAAATTAAAAACATATTAAGCTATGAAAAAAATAAGTCTTTTTTAATTCCAGCTTTGTGATTTGAGAAATTAAGGTAAAAATTGGAAAATTATGACAAAAAAAGTCGAATTAAAAATTGCAATTGAAATTTTTAAAATCTTTTTGCTTCACACAATTTTCTATAAAGCTTTTTCTCAGGAAATATAAATGTTACTTAATATAATTTTTGTATAACAGAAAAAGAATGCGACCACTTTTTTGACAAAAAAAGCGGAAAAAATCGACTTTTTTTTAAGTTCAAATTTAAATTCCCATAACTTTTGACTCCGGAGATATTTTTCCAAAATTTTTTCTGTGCAAAATTTTGCTATTCATTTTAATGAAAATAAATAAATTTCCAAAACAATCGGATAAAATTTGGACCCGCTGTAGCGAAAAAACTTCACCAAGGTAGGCTAAAAAGCAAAAGTTTTAGTTTTTGAAGCGTAATATCTCTTAAACTAAAAGAGATGAGATATACAAATTATCTTTTGTAGATTTCGACAAGAAAAATACTTCTATGTAAAAATCTTTCAAATCGATTCAGATATAAGATATCAGGGTCGTTTTTTAAAAATTTTATATCCTAGGTTCTCAAATTTGGGACTCTGTAGACCCGCTCGCTATAGGTCTATATGGTCCAAGTTCAAAACTTACACTCGCCTGTACCTCTACTATCACTATATGTAGTTTTATTCAATTCGGAATAGGTGTTCCGAAATTTCATTAATATTTCCATTTAATTTTTTAAATCGCACGCTGTGCAAGATTTCCTTTAATTTCATAAATATCTAAATACTTTGGTAATGCAAAACACTTCTCCTCTTATAACTCCCCAGCAAAGTGAAGGTTGTCTATTTTTCGCAAAATGTCTGTAGATTTGTGCGAGTAATTCTCTAAATCTATTGCTTTAAGGTATTTTGTAATTTACATTTAATTAGGGACTGTGCTTAAGTTAAGCAACAGTCAGGAGAATGGGAAAAATTTCAACGAAATGCACGCTAAATGTGAGAGCTTTATATGTTTTTCTCCAGCCGTCTTTGGTATTGTCATTTTATTTTCTTTTTCACAAAGTACCAGGATAACACAAATAATTTGCGAAAAGAAGAATATAATTACATACGTTTTATATAAAGATAAAGGAAACAAGAAGGAGAAGAAGTAAAGTGCACACATTTTTCTTTAAATTTTTAAACATTTTTTTAAAGGACAATCAGAAGGCTAGAAGGCAAGTGAGACAACAGTGGAAGAGAAATCAAAAAAAGTTGACAAAAAAAAAAATGTTAAGTATTTCTTAAATTTTAATAAGATTTCCTAGCCTTTAAATTATGGGTTCACAGAAGCTTTTACTTCACGACATTAGAACTTAAGGACGATCCACCATAATTTTAGTGCAATATGTTAAAAAAAAATAAAAAAATGAGTTAAACTTTATGATTGAATTAAAATTGGGATTCATTTGAAAAAACCAAAAACCTTATACTTTGTCAAGGTTTACACATAGCAATTTTTTTGCTGCAATTCTGATTTCGGAGGCGAGAGATGTAAAGAAAATGTGAAAACTTGGTATTCCCTTCTCCTGCTGCGAACATCGGGTTTTTTTAATTTGATATTTAAAAAAAGTTATTCTTAAGCAACTCCTAAACATAAAAATAAATTAATACTAATATCACTATTGTCAAATCAGTCTAATTTACCTTTATAAAAAAAAAAAGTTTGAAAATTTCGCATCAAATTTATTGACCCATGGACGAATTATCATTAAAATAATCACAATAATAATGAGAAACGAAAATTATTTGGCATTCATTTGAGATCAAATATTTTTTAAATTGGTTGACCAGATAAAAGAGTTGTTTGGGAATAATGATTTTTGCATTTTAAACATTTTATATCGCACAACAGTATTTTTCATACATGAACCAAACCATATACATATGAAAACAGAGAAATTATATGATAGGACTGCGTACTCAGTTTTTCATTTTGTTTTCGAATATCCTTTTAAAAGGACTTTTAAATATCAAAAGTAATAATTTTTAATAAATTATTTTAAAATATATTAGTTGCTCAACAATCCCGATATGGTTATCAAATTGTAGAATATTATTTAGAAATTTCAGTAACATTGTTTTTTTTTATTTTTTGAACCTTTATAACATGAGAAATGTCCTTCATATATTTTATGCTCAAATATCCTTGTGGTTTTCTAAGAAATTATTTTGAAATTATATTAATTTTAAAAACATCATAATGGAATTTCTAAAGCCGACATTTTTTTCTTTTAGTTTCTATATTTCAAGTTTTATAAAATTTTAAAAATATCCTGTCAGTGCTTATGTAGATTTTGTTTTCGATATACGAGTATGTATTTGCTGCAATTTTAAATATTAGTTAATAATAATTGGCATGGTTCTCGTTTTAGGCATAAAGGCGAAGCTTGTAGAAAATGGTTGAAATTAGTCCATTATTTTACATAGCTTTCATACAAAAGTTTCACGGATATATGCTTTAGTGATCATAATTATTTTAAATATTCACATATTTTTTTTGTATTCCAAGGCGGTCATTTTACTCGTCATTGGAATTGATTTCTTAAAACATTTATATAAGTCAGCATATAATTTAATCAAAATGATGTCCATATTACGAAGGCATACTTTTCTGTAAGGAATATATTTAAACCAATTTTCAGAATAAAGTAGGCTTGATTTGAAATAATCAGCTTTGCTAAAATCAAAAACCATCTCATCATTTATATTGGATTGTAATAATAGTTTTGTTTCGACGTATATGATTATTTCAAGAGTGGGGTGATAAGAATATTAAATTCTTCCTATTTACTATGTAACATATTTGGAAGAGTCCTAAATCTGTAATAGCATCCAGTAATCAATAGATACTTCCAATCATATTAATGGACTTGAAAACAAGGTTGAGGTAATGGTGTAAAATCGTTTTGTGTTTGATATTAAAATCACCAAGAACAATGATGAAGTTACCAGGTTTGGATTGATTGGCTAAAAATTTTATCGCGTTTATATATTATTCATAAATTTAAATGCCTAACGCAGGACGAATATAAGAGCAAGTTACAATATTTTTTTTTTTTTTTAATTTGGCTTTAACATATACGGAGATAGATTCAATATTTTTATCATTGTTAAGTGTAATAATGTGATGATTATTATTATAATTCTCCTTCATCGATGTGATAGACGGGTAGAGTTTGGGGATAATCAAATGAGAACAATCTATAAAAAGATGTTAATTCGATACTCATAGATAGAGTAATTATATTTTGTGAGATTTTTGAGAAACAAAAGAAAAAAATGAGAATTAACATTCCATTCAATTACAAGTTATCTGGTAAGGGTTATTCTCACTTTTATAATTTACAGGAGCCGTAATTATAACGCGTAAGTGTTTAGGTTTATTCATGTTTATTTTCAGGCTAATTTTAATACTAAGAGTAAATAAATTCGCAGAGAAAATTCTGAATATGACTTCAAGATGGTTGAAATGTAAAAGTTTAATTTAGTTACACGAAACTTCAATTTTAACGAAAAATACGAAAATTTGTATAGCTTAATTACTACTATAACTTTCAGTAATTACAACGTATTTTCAGACTGTAAATTAAAAATTTGCTTATACTAATAAGTTGAGATTCTTATATTAATAATTAAAATTTTATTACAATAAATGTCCAATTAAGAGTTATATTTTCCGAAGAAAAAAGTGTTAAGACAAAAATCAAAACTCTCCTTTACCAACTCTATCACATCTATAAATTTGAAATTTACTGTGGATTATTATTATATTATTTCCGAATTATGAATTTCTTTATCAGATTTATTTCGGAGTCATATTTCAACGAGTAAAGTGATATTATGCTCAAAATCAATATTCTCCAAATAAAGGAATTTTAACTTTGTGTTCATATCTCTAACGTTTTAGTATACGAGGGATATAGCTAAGGAGTTGTAGTTATTTTTCAACAGATACCAATATCTAACGAATTACTTACTTCAATTGATTTTTTTTTTTTTGGATTTGGATCAGAAGCCCTAGGAAGAATAAAATTTTTATCATAATGGTAAATAAATTGTCGAAAAATGTTATTTTTTGGACAAAATTGTGGATTAGAAAGACGATCAAAAATACCCTTTGGTACATTTACCTTAAAAGAAGCTCTATTGTACGCACTTATCTTGTAAGTTTGGATATCATCATATTCTTCAATGCCAAGGTTCGTTTTAATATAGAATTCAACATAATTTATTGTTGTATCAACTGCAAAACGGCAAGCAAATATTGTTTTCCTTAGAGCTATAATTCTAAGAGTTAGAGTTGCTGTTGTAAATAGATTTCTAAGTGGGTTGTTTACGACATCTAAATTAGTTGGAATGTTTAATCCTTGCTTGCAGCAGGATTTGGAATCATATGCAGGTTTGTTGAATTATTTACCGTAGGAGTAATTAGAGTCGGCTCTGATGATATTACATTATAATTGGAAGTATTTGAAGCATGATGAGGCAGAATAAAATTATTTGAATTAGGATTACAACAGGAGCATGACTAGTAATAACCTCCGTATTCTTAGGAATACAAGAATAAGATGATAATGATTTAGCAGTTCTTTTACGTTTTCATCTCGAGGAGGCAGTAAAACTATCTGAGTTTGTGAATTTGGAAAAATGTTCACCATATTTAGTTAGTTTTCCTTATAGAGAAGAAAACTACTTTTTCATTCCATCAAACTCAGCTATATAACTTTTGAAGAAATTGTAAAACTCAATGCCAATTACTCTGCACTTTGAACATGTCCACTGCAAGTTTTTAGTATTATCAAATAGTGATAATTTCTCAAACACAACCAACAGGAAACCGTACGTTCCTCACAGGAAATACTACAGCTTTATTCATACAGTATATCATACAGAATTAAAACCTGTAAGAGATCTTAATAATGAAAATGGAATGGTAATATTAAGGAAAACATAAAACGGAGTTGTTTTATCTGACAAGTTTACAAATACGAAAATATGTCTATAACATAAAAAAAATAATTTTATTCAAAGATAATTTTTAAAAAATATATCTTATTATTTTTTCAGTACAAAATAATAAATAAAACAAATTTAATTAACAGTTAATTGTAGATTAATTTTAATGAACTTGAATATTCATTAATTAAAATATATGTGCGGAATACTTATCTTAAATAAAATAACCAGAAAAAACAATAATTGATGATGTTTTGAAGTAAAAAAGCTTTAATAAAATCTCAACATAAGAATTTTCGTAGACGAACTTTACAAGGTTACCGTGCTATCAATTTTCGAAAAGATCGACCTCTAATAGATCATAGCTCCCATACAATACCATTTGCAGAATATCACTTTAATACGCATAGAAATAATTTATATGTGATTTCATTCGCAACAATTAAAACTTATATAACTATAAATTGCATTACAAAATTTCAAAATGATCAGTCCCTAACTAAACATGGTTTCTATACAAGATCTTCTCCAGATAATCATTTTAAGAACACAAGTTACATGTAAATGTAAAATTTGGATTAAATTTGGCACTATATAGTTTTACATAAATACATATACCTCAGTATTCTACTTTATAGTTTCTACATAAGGATATCTACCGACAATCCGATCAACATAATAAGGTAGGATATTACATGGAGGCGATTGACCGACTGTAATATAAAAATCATAGTCTACTGTCCTTCTGCAAATTAAAAATACAAGTAATGAATTTAAAGTTAAATAAATACAAATATTCAATTTGTCGTAGTTTAAACTTTGAAATATATTCGAAAGTCTTCCAAATAACGTCATACTACTCTTAAGGTAAGAATTACTTAAATTTAAATACAATCGCTTAAAAATGACTAAATTAGTTTTGCATGCTCTATGTCTTAATAAAATGAAAACTAAGTTTGAAATTTTTTTCTTAAGAATATTTTTCAAACTGTTGTGTGGATTAAAGTAATACAGTGAAAACCATAAAACTTTGGTACTTGAAACTGGATACTAACGTCTTTAATATACATTATTTTGAAAATTATATATTGAGAAGTTTTAAGGATATTAAAGGATTTGATATTTGAAGAACATTTTTTTCAACTTTTATTTGAATTATTTTAACAGAATATAATCCGACAGAATGCAAAAATGTTCCTCTTTCATTTGATATGCATGTTATATAAAAACAATTAGAATGTACCAAAATAAAAAATTATAATCGCACATCCTTAAAACGTTGAAGTCTATATTTTCACATATATATGGATTTTATTATGTGTGAGAAAAATTGATAATTTTTGTTGTACAGTGTTATTGAACCAGTTTCGATAATTAATTTTGGTGATCGAGATTGAATGTATTTTTTTTCGGAAAAAATTCATTAACTTTAAAACGAGATAAAGTTCAATTTCGTGGCAACGATTTCAGTTCAGTATTGTTTCGTATAACATTCTGCAACCTTCATTCATACGAATAAATAAATAAATAAAATGTTATGTCTATACAGGAGGTCTTTACAATGTTTGTTCGGACCCCTTGTGGGTCAATGTATATTCCATTTCAATAATTTATTTATATCTTTGTTTTTTTACCTAAAAATACGCACTATTTTGTTTTTAAAAATTTATCTTTCTTTTTTTTTTCTTAGTGCCCACTGTATACGTTCAAACAAAAGTAATGAAAATAAAATCTCGTAGCTTAAAATTTGTGCCAGACATGTGCGTATTCTACTTTAAACCAACAATTCCTCTATCTTTGAGTAGAATCTTTTTTACATACAGAAGAATCCTTTCTTAGACAACTGTTATAAGTCTTTATATGTGTATATTTTTTTTTTTTTTTTTGCTCATCTTATATGTGTGATACCGCTTGTCGTCAATTTCGTTATAAAAAAATGATTTAAAAGAATTCTTATTCTCTATAACTCAGTATATAAGTATGTTTGTGTAATCGAAAGTAATTCTCTTATACTGAAAAGGATTTCTTAGAGTCATGACTAGAGCAAGAATAAGAGCAGCAAAAGAAATCCACATAAATTATTGTCTATACACAAAAATGCCAAATAGAATTTAAAGAATTTACTTTATTTTTATACTCTGGTTACAAATAAACGTTTAGAAATTTTTGTATGGTTGGAAAAAAATAAAATAAATAAAATTGCAAAATGAAATGTCGCTTGTCTGTAAGAAAGATGATGAGCAAATTTTGAAAAGGATTATTTATTACTTTGGAGTAGAAGGTAATGGAAAATTAAATATTTAAAGAAAAGAAATTATAAGAATCCAACTAAAATTAAACATACAATTTAATCAGTTGTAAATTTTTATTCAATTAAAAATATTTTCTCTGTTTTGAACATTAATTTATAAATCCTTAACATTTATAACATTTTCCTTTAATCTCAAATATAAATAAATTTTCTCAGAATTATTACTTCTTTCACATTTTTAAGCTTACTTTGTACTAAATTTTAATATCGTAAATTTTATTTCATATTCATTATAAATTATTTTTCGTTTTTAATTAAAATGCTTGGCATTTCAAAATTTAAATTTTTAAAATAAAAATCTTTTGAAAATCAAAAAAGTGTTTCCTGTTTGCTGAAATTATTTTTGCTTAAAAAAAATATAAGAAAAAACTACATATTTTATTGCCTATGTAAGCAAGCAAACAAACAAAATTTTGATTATTCATAGGCTTTCATTTGCTACTATTTTTTCAATTGTTCAAAAAAATCTTTTATTTTATATTTATATGCTACATATTAAACAAAAAGAAAAAAAATACTTTTTAAACATTCCTGAAACATTTACATGTGTGCATGTGTTTATTATACAAGTATATAAAATAATTTCCATTTAATCCACTGACCTACTTATGATGCTTTGTGATAACACACATACATACAAAGAAAACCATTGTTTCCAAAAAGTATGCAATAAATTTGCATACTCAGTTCTCTTTTTTATATATTTTCATTCAACTGCCTTTAACGTGCATGTGAGTGAATACACGTTCGTTCGTTCGTTCATACGTAATCATACAAATGTGCTTGCACAATTAACACAGTGCAATTTTTCAGAAATATATTCATATATATTATAAGCTTTTTGTGTTAATAAATATTTTAAGTAAAAAATTGCAAAAGCAGTTCTAAAAAGGATTTTCGTAATCATTGAGGTAAAAGTAAATGATGTGAAAGTAGATAATGTAGCACGACTTCATTAAAAAAAAAAAACAAATAGTAATAGAAAAATGTGGCTAAATTTTAAATGACAATTTGCTTACAATGCTTAATTTAGATAATGCTTGAATCTTTTGAATAAAATTAAATGATTAGCGAAAATTGAATATCTGAATAATGGCTGAGTTCTTAAAAAAAATTCATACGAGATCAAATATGATGAAATTTAATATTACCATAAAGCAGTTATGCAAATAGGAAATAAAGTGAAGTTTTACGTTAAAATAAGATGAAATTAACATTTCTCCATTACTACTATGATAAATATTTCATACCTGGCTGGAATCATTATAATAAACATGAGAATAACTTTGCACCCTCAAAAGAAATTTTTTGTATTCCTCTATAAGCTGGAGTCAATTAAATTTTGTAGGGACAGTCCTTCTACTATTACATATGCCCAAAGACATTTAATTTGCAATTGTAACATTAAAACATTTGCATTTGAGGACATCCTAATATGGGTTAGGAAGGGCCTTCTTTATAACTTCCATTTTAAAAGATGAGTACATATCTATAGCTAATAGATGCTAAAATTATTGTTATGAAATAAAATTTTCGTCCCAAGATATAGCGGGTACTAAAAAACATTAAATTGATCATAAAGTGTATTACAACTCCAAAACTGATGATGGCACATGAAATGTACTTCAGAAAACTCGTAGGAAATTTTGTAACCTATAGGAAATTTAAAAATATTTTTTGTTTCAACTAAAATGAACAGTGAAATTTATAATGAACTGTTTTAAGATACCCCTCTCACATTTATGAATAAAAAAATGGATGAATATTGCATATTCTAACACGATAACGCTGCAGTACATGTCTCTAATTAATGTAAATCGTGGTTTAATAAACATGGTATTCCACCATAGGACTGCCCGGCTTGCAATCCGGATTTAAATCAAATGGAGAATCTGTGGGGGTACATGATCCGTAAAGTTTACGCAAAAAATGCACAGAGTAAAACCATAATGACAATAACGGAGTTAAGCTAAAAATTAGGCAAGCCTGGGAGAAATTCACAGAGAGTTTCTTCAAAAATTAGTCGAGTCAATGCCAGACCGAATTTTAGAAGCTATCCAAAGCAAAGGTTCATCAATACATTATTATTCGGTTCGTTAGTGTGTATATAGAAAAATGCCATAAAAAGTGGCATTCAATAAAAGGAATGTAATATAATATATATTTTAAGCTTTTTGTTATTAACTTTTTAATTGAAGACAATAAATAATTTAAAAAAATTTGAAGCACCTTAATTATTTTTTTGGTAAATTGATTAAAAAAAATTGATGTGCGTTTATAGGAATATGCACCTGTGTAGCTGCCATACAAGCGTCATCCCAATATATATAAAGTTTATAAATGGTTTATATGTAAAAATATTTTAATGAAATTTGGTTCAAATTAGTTTTATATATGCCTTAACTTGATAGCCATAGCTCCCATATAGGGCCAAATTCCGAAAATCACTCTGACATGGGTAAATTTTATAAAATTATTAATAATGTGATTATAGTTTATACAAATAAGTTTAGTATATGTTAAAAACACGGCAATGAGTTGTGTGAAGGTCAGTCAAAAATTAACCATAGGTACCCTATAGCATCATCAAGAAAACTACGGGTTTCAATACCCACCATCAAAAGTTATTTGGTTTGTCATTCAGTATGTAATATGTTGAAATAATCATCTTAGTTCCCATATAATATATATATATACTTCGGATCCTCGTGGAAATCCAAGTCAGTCTAACGGTGTCCGTCCATCTGTCCGTCTGACTGTTGAAAGCAGGATAAGGCTCTGTGCAGACATCCTAAGGGGAAGAAATTTGTCTCAAAAAATTTTTTATATAACTTTTATTAGGTACCAAAAACGATCAAAGTCGGTTCATAAACGAAAAAGTAGAGTATAGCATTACGACTAAAGTCGCCAATAGCCCTTTTTCAAACTTCTAACAACATTTTTGTCCCCTTTTTGAAAACGAAGCTAAATGGCGACTTTTAGGAATACGTGCTAAATGACGAGAAACTAAATTATTGTAAATATATTGACCTATTATATATTAATTCAAACGAAAAAAATAATTATTTTGAGATTGTTTCAAATTATAAACATGTAGAAAAGACACAGATGGATTTATATATGATAACTTTAAAGTTTATGAAAAACTATTGTGAATACCCTACAATACAATATTTTTGGCATTTATTTTTATCACATAAACCAATTTTAAGGATTTTTTTAGGCATTGAAATAGTTGGCCTCATTTCTTGTAAAAAAATTCTCTCTTCGCCGATTTTTTTCTGAAATCCCCTTTCTTGGACACTTTTCAAAATTCTTAATGGTAACGCTGTGCATGTGTTATCTATCTTTTACAGTTTTTGAATAACTTGCATTTGAAATTCTAACTGTCTCAATTTTGCATGATGTTGGTCCAATTTTTCTTCTATATACAGCTATATTTTTCTAAAATTTGTTAAAGAACAAAATTATCTATCGAATAAGAAAATTTAAAGTTAATATTTTTATGAGTCTAAAAATAAATGATTTTGAATTTGAAGATTGCAAAATTTATATATATAGATATATATATATATATATATATATATATATATATATAATTACTTTTCTAAAAGTATCTTCACACAGATGATTTCAAAATTTAAAACTTTCCCAATGGCTTTTTCCACAACTATAACAAATGAAGGCTTTATTTGCAAAAATTCAAAAAAAAAATCCAATTTTGGAATTTTCGTTGCCTTTTTGAGAATTGCGGGATTTCTTTTACTGAAATCTTAAATTTTTCACCGTTCATCATTTCAAATGATAGGATGGATATCTTAAGCAACAAAAATTTTATTACATATTCAATAACAAGTGCATAGAAGGTTATGGACCAATACTGATTCTAATATTATTTGACGCACTGAGTTCGAATCTTCACTGTGTTTCTCAAAATTGATTGATAGTTTTCGAGATATTGGTAAAAATCAATTCCGACCATATCTGACAGTAGTTAAAATTTTCTTGAATAAAAAGTTATAAAATAAGTAGCATTAGAGCATCGGCTTCACGTTTTAGAATAAATTCTAACGTTTAGAATATCATTAATATGAAATTCTTTGCCAAGCGCTCTTCTATGAGTTGTAATGACACAGTGCAGCAAATATGTCAAAACTAGAACTAATCTTAAGAAATGCCCAAAATGTATTAAGATTAGTTCCCATTTACTCTAGTTTAAAAGTTGATCCTAATCTGTAAACTGGTGTAAACAATGGGCGCCAACTTTTTGGAATAAATTCACTTGTCTAGCTGATGTAACTCTTAATAGCACTGATCGGAAAAAAATGTTTTTCGTCCTTCTTGACCTGATAAACAGTTTTTCAGTTTTTTTTCCACCAGGTCGTGATTTTTCTTTTTTTTTATTGGCATGTTTAATATCTCCCCCTTAATAAGGAGCATACAGGAGTATATTTTATCACAACTCGAGAACGGATTGTCCGATCTAGGCAATTAGAATACTAAAAAATTCAGATGAAAATTATATTTATATATGTAACATTTTTTTATTTACCCACTAGTTTCGGAGTTATTCAGAAAACAATTTTTTAAAAAGAATTTAAAAAAAAAGAATTTTTTAAAGAATTTTTTTCAGTTTCTTTTAAGAAATGAAATCGACATAAAACATACAATTTGTAATCCATTATCATAAATTTGGTATTATTATAAAATAAGCCATGTATCATCAAAATTAAAGTTCAAATCTTGATTTTATTCACAATTAAATGAAGATACCCTTGTATACCTATAATTAAGTAAAGACATACGGTAAGCAAAAAAAAGTATATATTTTTTTTTCTTTTTTAAAGAAAAATAGGTGGAATTTGTCGTACTGAGTACGAATCAGCCTACAGTTTTTTTCTACCATTTTCTATCTTGATTTCTTTATGGGCATATCAAATATTTCCTCATTAATGCAGCAATTACAGGAGTATATTTTATTATTTTTTTATCTGCCCAATATTTTCGGAGTTATTGGGAAATTAGTGGCGAAAAAAGTATAAATTCTTTTATGAAAAATTTGTAAAATTTTGCTCCTTAACTCCGAAAATATTGACCGGATAAAAAAATAATTTTAATCGATATCTATGAGAGTTTTATCCACTTAAATTGGACAAACGGTTTTCGAGTTATGCAATCCTGATCGCTGAAAAAGATGGTCATATTTATCACTCCAATAAAAAAAATCAGTACATTTTTGATGACACATGGCTTATTTTATTCTTAGCACTACCAATTTTATGTTAAATATAAAAAACAAAAACATTTTTGGCATTTTTCCGTTTTTAAAAGAATTTTTAAGAAAAAAATCTTAAATCGAGCAAGAAAAAAATTTTTCGGATACAATTTCTAAATAACTCGGAAAATATTGAGCATATTAAAAAATTATATTAGGATGGCTTGAAGGTATATGTAGATAGTTGTATCATTTATATAAATCGTACACATAGTTCTTGCATTATGTTAAGATATAATTGTGGGGATTTTTTTTGCCGACCAGTATAATATACAAAAAGACTGAAATTGATATATTTTAGAGGACCAAGACTATGCTACTTTTAGTTTTAGTAAGTCAATTAGGGTCATAGGTCTTATCAAGAGGTTTCAGAAGACATAAAGATCTTTGAAATTGAATAAGAAACAAAAATTTGCCTTTGTGAAATTTTGTGTAAATCCAGCAAGCTACTTAGAACTTACAGATTTATTTCTAAAATTGTTCAATTCCTTCCCACTCCGCTGACACAATTTCCAAGTAAACAAATATATTACCATTGACAGGGCATTTTCTTTGAATTCAAATCATTTCGTATTCAAACAATAACATTTAAGTAATAATTTTTATAAAAATTTTTTCAAGTTAAATATTATTTAGTAGCATCTTTTTATTTCAGTTTTTGTACTATGAAAAATAAATGAATTTTTCATTTATTTTAATGAAATACAAACTATAAATATACAAACGTATGCAGGCTAAAGGAAAACAATAAAACATTTAATATAGGTACATGCAGGAAAGGTAAATAGACAGTGGGTCTAAGAAAATCAAATCAATTATTAATGAAAAATAATGAAAATTATTAAATATTGCAATAAGAATTTTAAAAACAATTTTATCATTTCTACTTTGAAAAAAAAAACATTTGCTAAGTATTTTTCTCACGCAACAGTCAAATATTTTTTTCACATTTAACGCTTCACACTTTTTACCATTCACACTGTACATGACGCACACTGATAAACGAACAGGTATATTTTAAATACACAACAAATACACACACACAACAAATATAGATCCTACCCAGCAAACCAAAGGTTTGATTTAAAATTTGACAGTAACTTGAAATAAATTTTTCTCTCAAATGTAAATGTTTGAGAGGGATTTGATAATGATTTTAGAATAACAGTATTCTCAACAAAGAGGAGTTTTTCTTCAAATTTGATGCAAATTTGAGTTAAAGTTTGAATTAACCTTTGTTATCAAAGAAAAAGGCATAATTTTTCAAACGTTTGAGATATAGTGACTCTGTATTTGTTGGGTAGAGAGTAAAAACCTCATAAAGTATGCAATGTTTTTTTATAAAATTTATATTAAAATAAATGAAAATTTAGAATAAATGAAAATATCTGTACAAGTAAAATAGAAAACTAAATTTAAATAAATTGTAAAAATAAAAACTACACACACACATACATGTACTACGTATGAAGGAAATAGGGAGTTGAAAAAGAGAAAAAAACTAAATAAAATAGTTACTAACATAGATTTTAAATGACAATGAATGGAAAAGAGAATGACGGTAAAAATTAGAAAAAAAACATAAACAAAATTTATAGCAAATAAATTAAATTAAAAAAAAATCTTTAAATTTAAATTATTTATTGTGACACAAAATATAATAGAATTTAATAAATTGAAAATATGTTTACAAAATTATTATTAATTAAAATTTCTTTTATATATAAAACCTCTATCGGAAATATTATTTAACCTAATTTTAATAAGTTACAAAGAAAAATCTTTTTTATTAATTAAAGCCAAAAAATATTTAAATTTTTTTTACAATTAGGGGCCTGCGTGAAACGATAGAAAGGTGTTTGTTAGTAAATTTTTAATTGGTATGAGGTGAATAAAATTTTAGTAGCTCATAAGCTTATTAGAATTTTTGACAAACGTATATAAATTTTCGACGTTTAAAAAATATTTAGAAAATTTAGTATTTAGAAAATTTACTTTTAGTTTTAAGATATCGAGCACAATACATTATTTGTAAATATGTCAATATTTTACAGTTTTTATTTCATACAGTAGAAAGAAAAAATTTTCTCACCACAGAAATAATATTTTTTATCATGGAAGTTTTCTACCGTTTCACACACGCCCCATATTTTAAATTTATTTCAACATTTTATAACCGAAATTCTATGGAAACTTGTGTATTATAATTCACTAAAAATATATTCTTTTATATATCCCTGTGTTACTATATTATTTTCATTTAAGTTCATATATTCAATTTACATGCACATATATTTATTATTTATTTAACTTATATTTTAAATTGATTTTTGTATTAATACTAAAAAATGCACCCCCAAAAATATGCTTTAATATTTATTTATAATCGACTTCCTGCTATAAGGTGGTCGGTCACATTTGCATTTATTATTTCATTTTCCATTTATCCCCCTTTGAAAATCTGCTTTAATGTAATTCCTTTTTGTCTTTAATTTAATAAATTTACATAAATTTCTATATAGATTTTCATTCAGTATCTTTCTCGCTTTCCTAAAAATATGCTAATGTATACTTTATAGTTTTGGTGTGTAACTTCTATTAATTCATTGTTGAAATCTGTTTTATTTTCCTAAGTAGGATTTGCACAAATTAAAAAGTTTTTTGTGTATTTTTCTCATTTTTTGTTTCAAAAGAGTAGCTGCTTTAAAAGCGACTTTTTTGTGCTGATAGTTTCTTTTTTTTTTTTTTTGGTAGCACTTTTAATTATGGTTTACGATTTTGTATTAGTAAAGGCAAAGAATTTTAAAACGTTGGATAGTGGGAGTTAAATGAAAAACCTTCAAATAGAAATAGATATTAAAATATAAATGTAAATGTATGGTGATTATGTTTTAACATAAAATGATATCCGTCTGCGATAAAAACATTTTTGAAGTTATCTACCATATTTTTGAAATTTCCTTTTATTGTTTATAAATGTTGGATATAAAATGAGTTTTGCTATTTAAATTATATTTCGAAATTTCAATTTGATTTATTAAATTTATTTCCAATACAAGACAAAATGTTCTAATTTATCACATCAAAATATTTACATAAATTTTTTAATTTCGAAATATCAAATATTTATATTATGAGTTAACAAGATATCTTAAATAACTTTATGTTAGAAAAAAACTTTGTGTTATAAACTAAACTTTCTAACCCTACGGTACATAACAAAAAAAAAAAAAAAAAACGTTAATCAATACCCAAAGTACCTGGGTACCTTGGCGTTTTTCGTTAATTATATATCAAAGAAATATAATTAATGTTAATTATTAATTATGATCACTTAACTGATTACAAAGAAAAAAACGAAAACTGGTAAATACACGTAAAAGAAACTTGTATGTGTATGTTACCCATGTCCGTCCTTTCGGAAATTAAGACCATAATAATCACATTTTCTAAGATAATTGGATGAAATATGGCTTTACGTAATGCAGGAACGAACTTTGTTAAATATATATATATATATATATATATATATATATACTATATATACTATATCTATACATTTATATATATATATATATATATATATAAATATATATATATATATATATATATATATATAAGTGTATAAATATAATTTTTATAAATGCAAAAAAATCACAGTAAGAAATTTTTATGAGGTTCACTAATCATAAATCCATAGCCCCTATTACCTACTTTTAAAAAATTTTATAAATTGCATAAATAAGCATTGATATACCCAGAGAAAAAATATGGGTGCAGGAACCGTAATCGACATTATAATCATAAAATAATATAATCCGTGTTTTTGTATTTTTTAAAAATTGTGCTCCGATTTCTTCATATATCTGAACGCTTTGTTTGGCCATCAGTGAATCATGATATAAGTCAGTGGGTAAAACAATGTGAACAATATCAAAAAGCTAACATCTTAAAATATGTGAAGTCCCCTACAGGAATTATTTCAATGGTTTCGGAACGTTTCTCTGAAATTCACGTTGATTTAGTTGGACCTCTAACTTAAAGTCAAGAAAAAACTTATCTACTTACCTGCATAGACAAGCTTACCCGCTGGCCTGAAGCAATTCCAATGATAATATTCGGGCAGAAACTATATGTGATGTTTTATACAATAGTTGGGTTTCAAGATATGGCTGTCCAAATAAAATAATTTCTGATCGCGGTCGACAATTTATCTCAAACGTTTTTGAAGACCTAGCTAAATTTATCGGTCCACAACATATCACAAAAAATTCGTATCAGCCACAAAGTAACAGTCTAGTTGAAAGAATGCATCGCACATTAAAAACTGCTATTATATGCCATAATCTTCTTGGAATGAGAACTGCGCACAAAGATGATTGTCTTTATGAAAAAAAATTAAAACTTCTTTCTGAAGCTGAAGCAATTTCAGTCAAATTTTTTGGTTCATCTGAAATCGGTAATAGAAAATATCCGAGCTGTAGCTGCGTCTCATCATGGTTCTAAGAAATCTTTCATATTTAATAATTTGTTAACAAGTATGAGTTCGTAATAATGGAATATTAAAGCCATTGTCGAAAAAATATATTGGACTATACGAAGTCATACAAATTATCAAAATTGGAAACAAAATGGATAAGGTTTCTATTGACAGACTTAAACTTGCATTTATGAAAGAATTGTCTATCAAACAAATGAAGAAACATGAACTTTCAAAACGTATAATATTTTCATTAGGAAGGGGGTAATATGGTGTGCCACTGTAATGTAGTGTGCCACTTAATATAAAAAAAGAATAAATGAGTACCTTTGAAATATTTATGTTTAATTTTTAATTTTTATATAAGTTTGTTAATTATATAATAAAATAAATTGTTTTCAAAAAGAGAATAAATTTTTTTTCATATCAATAAAATTTTTTTTCTGGTAAAAATATACAAAAACATAAGATTTTTGCAGGCAAATATATTAAAATTTTTCTGAATATAAATATTGACTGATAAAATTGACACATAAGCATTGTTATCATGAACATTAATAAAAATAAATAATGAGAACATATTTATAATATTATTGTAGTGATAATGCCATAACCTTGTTTATTTCCTGACCAACAAAAAAGTACAAGTTTCATATAAGAAACTACCCGAAAACCTATAATCCCGACTATCACATTCTAACAATCTTAAAGGATGTTGTCAATGATGACACTGATTTGATCCACAATTGACTACAGGTTCCTTGTAAGATCCTCGCTAAAATAGTTCCTACAGCTGCAGAACGTTGCCACTAATCAAACTAGATATCACTTGATCCCTATTGAAATCTGTTGAAATTGGTCCATTATTCGATCTAACCCTCATACAAATTCGCTTCCGAAATAAAGCTTTAACAATGTATTTATAAAGTTATTATTATCCAAAAATTTGTTTTATAGATGAAGAAATAACTGTTCTAAATTTTATTATCGGCCCATAATTGACCGTACCTCGCATGTATGTTCCCAGTGTTGCCAGGCGATGAGAAAATAATAATTATTCGCAGTTAATAACCCATTAATTTGAAATTATTCGATTACCCGAATAGTAATAGTAATACATATAAATAATTTTAGTATTTTAATTTAAATAGTTATTTATAAACATACATGCAGATTATAAAAAGGATTATATCATTAGTTCCTTTGCCATTTTGTTTGAAAAATATACATTTTTCGAGGTTTCAAGTTTTTTTTTAGTACAAGAATAATTCTTTGCCATAAAAAAAAAAAATTAATGTTGATAAAAATTAAAATGTTTTCAGAATTTCTATTGTCATAACCTCATGCATTTATGATATTATAGTATTATAATTTTTTCATGTCGTATTTTATTAAATATTCTATCTCAACCAAAAAAAGAATATCCAAAGATATCCATAAGATGGTAAACTTTTGGGCCAGAAGTAGTAAAAATACGGATCATTTTCAATGAATTAACATAGTTTTGTCATTGGAGAATATTCTCTTTTTTGATATTTATTCACAGAGAATGATTCACGATGTCTTGCAAAATTATAATGGTAACAATATTTTATAACAGAACAATAAGTTTGTATTTATTTATAATATATTTATTTTTTAAGCACAAGAAAACATACACTTGTCTATAATTGGTAAGTAATGAAAACTTTAGAACTTTAGATTAGAAATAATGGACCTTTTACATAACATACAAAAAAGCAAAATAGAATTTATCATAACTACAGTCAATATTGTAGGATATAAAAATGGTTGAAATGTACGCCATCATTGTCTTGTTCATAAAGTGTCAGTTCGGTTAATGAATTTTTTTTTTTTTTAATGAAAACCTATTATTATAACGTAGTAGTTTCGTATTGTATTCTTTCAAAACTATAAAAAAAGGAAAACAAGAAGAGAAAAATAGCAACTTTGAAACAAAATAGAAAATTTTTATTGGAATTTGTCTTCTAAAAATAAAATTTCGTAGACAAATACCTAGTCATCTTTAAGGACTAAAATTCACTAGGATTTATTATAATTAAAAGGACCTTTATTTCAAGGACAGAAAAGGGATATTTTAATAGGCCATCTTGTTGTTACGAGGGAAGAGTAAATTTTGTGCTATGTATCTAGTTATTTCATATATTTTGTTGTTTTTATTATAATTCAAAGGATTTTATTTTTAAGTACAGAAAAGGAATATTTTCCTATCTAGTTATCTCATACATTTCATTGTTTTAAGAAGAATTACTATATATATATTTTAAGGATCAAAATAAGAAACTTTGCCCGAGGAACCATACCTCCAAAATGATATAAAAAAAATAAACTCCAAAACCAAACAAACATAGCCATTTCGTTGATTGTTTCATTTAAATTGTTAAAAATGGTGAGGTTCAAAGGTGTGAGCAACCAGCATGGGTGGTTCGGCCCTCCAAAGTTATTGGAGGTCGGTCATACATTTAGACTCGATTGGGGCACTTTAAATGGGTCAAAGTGGGATTTCTCAAAATTTGACCTTTGGGTGAAAATAAGGAACATCAGAATTCATTTTAGAGGTATGGTTCATTGGGCAAAGTTTCTTATTATTCCTAAAGTTTAAACAAAGTTTAATTAATTTTCTGTTTTAATTTCATTACTTTATTACTAATATTGTTTGTATTTGGTGTTGAGATCTTTCTAAAAAAAAAGAAACTGTAGATTGTAAATTCTAATACACCTACATCTACAGACAGACCTACTTTCACACAGTATAACTAAAATGTATCTAAATAAAACTTAAAAAAAAACATATAAAAAAATTATATAAATTCTAAAAGAGTTAAGTAAAACCTGAATCAATGAGGATTATCAGGTAAGATAAAACTAAAATATATAGAAATTTCACTTTCATAAAGTAATACACATTATAATATTTTCATAATAAAAATTAAAATTAATTTTCATTTCTAAAGTTTTTAAATGCACCTCGTATAATAAAAAAAATTCAAATTTTGACATTGTTTTAATTTTCCTTCATATTATTTATTCAATTTTCGTTGTTAAATATTTAAATTACCAGCAGCATTTATTAGAAATTTTAGTTTACTTTTCTTATAAATTTAAATATTTTTTTCATAATGACTGATACTAAAGACGTCTAAAAAAACAAGTTTATGTTTATGGTTGATATTGAATAAATTTTATTATTGATTAGTATATATCACTAGATAAATTTGTTTCATTTCCCAAAATATAAGGGTAAAATAAACAACATGAATTAGGGCTATCTATGATTCCATAATAACGGATATCGAGGTAGGAAGGGTAATGGAAATAGAGAGAACATTACTATCAGTTCTTCTCTATCAGGTTAGTTTCTTTTTTTCAGGTTTAAATTTCTTTCTCATTATTATTTTAAAGTTGTGTGTAGCGAACTAAAGTCCAGCATTCTGAAAACAAGAACCACACCATTTTCCCTGAGCAAGGCCGGATCTTTAGGTAGCGAGGTTTTCAGGAGATTAGTACCCTAAGTGGTGATTTCTAAGTTGTTATATATTATTTTTCATTCCCCTTTCTGAAGCTCTTAAATAACCTACAAAGTTCAAAATTAGCCTGATATGAAAAGACTTATTTACTAGTTTAAACAAAAAAATTTAACTTTAAATGAATCAGAAGATAACAAAAATAATAAGTACCGCAAAGAAAAGTTAATTGTGGCACAAAATACATAAAAATTTAATGAGGACACTGGGGTACCCTGGGTATTTGTTTGCTTGTGTGTCAACTTTACAGTCACCAAGTTAACAAAATTTAGGTTTCTTTAGTTTTTAATCTTTAAAAACTTTTAATTTAAATTCAACCTTAAAAATTTAATATTTTTCGCATTATTGATCCATTATTATCAAAGTTTTTTGTTGCATTGTGTTATTTTATTTTCTTTTTACTCTAAACAAAATAGCATTTAAAACCCCGTATGTAAATATGTTTAGCCTTAAGGAAACAAATCAAAAAATTTACATCAAACTCAAAATTTCGGAAAAGAAAAATGATGAGTAAATTATTGCATATTTGGGGTGTATATAAAAGATTTTGGTATAGTTAAAAATCTACCTTATTTTGCTTTCTAACTTTACTTAGAAATCTTAAATTGCCTTAAAATTCATAAAGCTAAAAAAGTTTTAGTACGGAAAGTACCCTAAAAACGCTTTTTTGCAAATTCTAAAAATTTTGGGGGTGTTTTGAAATTTTTAAATATTATATTATGATGTCCTCAAAAAGATCTACAGTCTACATTATATCGTTTTTCGAGTAAAAATGAAAAGCGTCATTTTTTAACAGCGTGTTGAAATAATAATATTTAAATAACAAAAAGCCATTTAGTACTTTAAAAATATTCATAACCAAATTTATTTTATCCTATAGGAGTATATAGACAAAATTTATATTATTTTCTGTAAATGTCTGATAAATCTTAAAACACACTTAAATTTATTTAAAAATATTACATAACACATTTCTTTGACATCAATCAAAAGAGTATTCAAAAATCTAAAACATCTACCCCAACATTTACTTTACATTACATTATATTTTAATACCTTATAAATTATATTTTAAAGGACCAAGCTTAAATCTTTTCTTCCATCAAGAAAACAAACACTTATTATTTCTATAATTCTTTAAAGGCAATTTTTCAACATTACTCTAAACGCCTTGTGAACATTATAATATTGCTGATATTTCATGTACATACTCATAAACAAATATATGTGTGTCCTTTGTTACGAGAACAGTTTAATTTTTCTATTTTTTAGGGGTAACCACAATGACAGATGTTTAAGACTCTTAATCGCACTTTATACCCAACAACAACTTTACAAAATACTATATAGTAGAAACATGAAAAAATAAATTGGTAGTAAAGGATTTTTTTTTTTTTTTTTAAGGAAAGTTCTAACATTTGATGACTGTTTTTGAATTTGTTCTATCGTTCGTTAGTATATGCAATAATGTGTTTTCTAAAAACTCAACTATGTACGTATGTATGTATGCATGTATGTATGTATGTATGTATGTATGTATGTATATATATATATATGTATTTATGTACATGTCTATGCAGTTTTGTAGGTTTCCAATGATGCCAACGCTTTAGCCCATTGCTGCTTGTAATGCAGTAGAATGCTACTGATCTTGCTCCATGTGAAAGTAATTGTTGTTTTTGGCATCATGTGATGCTTTATTGTAGCCGAATGAAATTAAAAATATTTTACTACTGTAAATGGAATTTACGCAACCCAGTGAGTTTTCAAGTTGTATGAAGAAAATATAATTTTAAAAGCACTGATGGCAATGACAAGTTACTGTGTCAGGTCCAAGTTAGTGCTGGAGTGTAAGAAGGAATTTAAGAGGCTAATGGATGCCTACAGAATAAGACTGGTCACTGCGAAATTCTCGGCAACGAAATAGCTGATGAGCTAGCTCGTAAGGGCTCGGAGTTGGACAGGTCTTTTGTGGAGGTATCGGTTAGGATTCCGATTGGGTCATATTTCATGGCCATAAGGGAATGGACTATAGACTGGTGCGTCAGACTTTTGTAGGACGTACGAAGATGTGGAGGAGCTAGAGACAGTGGAACATATACTCTGTCACTATGTAGGGCTTCAGCGAAGTATACTGAGGTGGTTTGGGAGCCATATTCTGCTCGAACTAGAGGAGGTTGCGGGTGAAGTAATGGGAATTAAGAGGCTTAAAGGTAGCCAAGGTTGATTTGGTGGGTCTTAGGTTCCACAACTTTCTTATTTTGCTTATATTTAGCTATCTTTCTTTTCAATATTTTCAATCGTTTGCTATATTCCACTAGGATTTTTCTCTTTCTTCATTTATCAGCTTTCTCTGTTATCTATAAAGGGATCACAATGGACCGAATGGTCTCTGACCTAAACATATAATTTCGTAAACAGATTAAAAAGTTAAAAATTTACAACGTTTTTGCCTGCGATAGAAGCTAAAATATAATTATATTTTCGTCTACGCTTACGACTGAGGCAATTTCGCAAGGTTGTAAATTTTTTATTTTAAAATTTTAATTCCCAAAATATTCTCAAAAAATTGAATTTTTTGCCAATCGAATTTTATCGATTACAAGTACTAACACATAACTCGGTTAGTATTACTGTACGGTTAGTAATATTTATTGGGTAAACGTAACTCTTTTCGTCAAAAATTCTGTGCCAGGGATAAAAATATATATAACCTTATTGTAAACGAACAAAAGAAAATATATATTTTTTATTTATTTTAATTAAAGAACAAAACTTACCGCAGAGGCACCATATATCAAAAGTTTAATTTCAATAGTAATTATATGGTAAAAATCACTTAAACTAAAAAAAAAGTTTCAAGGAAATATTACGAAAAAGTTTGGTGGTAGGTTTCTTACCTTCTTTTCGAAAAAATTCTTTTAGGATAACAAGAAATTTCTCAATGGAGAAGTTAACCATTTACAAATTACCATAAAATCTGAGAATAATTAAATAATAACCCAGTAAATTGGTGCATTAAAATTTTATATCCATTTTGAAGAAAGTCCAAGGTAATTTAAATTTTACTGATCTTTTTAAGTGTTTTGTTGGTGGTTCGTCTGTTATTCCGGCTGATTTTTTCAGACCTGTAGTGTGGGCTGTCATGCAGTCTCATAGCATGTTATTTAATGTGGTAATAAGTGTATATTTACAGTGAAAATATTGATAAAACTAAGTTCACACAAGGCAATTATTCTTGCTGAAATTCTGATTTCGCCTAAGAGATAGCGAGAGAGAATATGAAAGGGAAAAAACTTACCCGTACTTTGAAATTCGTATTGTTTTTCATTTTCGTACTTCCAAGCAGAAACAAATCTAGGTAATTAAGGTAAGATTTGCTGAAGAAAAATTATGTGTGTGAACGTAAATGAAAAAATCAAAAATAAAATTTACTTTGTGCGAATTTACAGTAACTGCTACGAAAGTCAAAAGTCTTTGCAATAATCTTCTTATTACGACTTAGTTAATAATATTTTTCTTTCGTTAAAAAAATGCAATTTATTTTTAAAATATCAAAAAAGTTTACAAAAATTTCGATTGCAAACACTAAATTTAGTTCTTTTTTCATACCCGCAATTATATTTCATAAATTTTTTGTTGCAACTACCAACACATAGTAGTAAAATTTGGTTGTGTTACTAAAAATATATTAAATTATTTATATAAAAGAACATATTGGTTTAGCTTATTAAACATACTTTTGTAGTAAACCTGAATTCATCACAAGAACAGTTAAATAATTATAAATATAAAAAATTTGTAGGATTTATAATATTTTTAATACTTGAAATAAAATATTGAGCATTTTCATAAAATTTACGTTATTGTAACCGTTTTCGGGCAAATTTTTTTTCTGTGTGAATGAATACTTTTTGAATAATGAAATTTTTTATACCTATTTCGCCAAACAAAAATATTTGTTTTCATTTTTTGAAATACAAACAAAAATATAAATCTATGGATTCTAAAATACAAATATTTTAATAAATATAGAATAGATTTGAATGATTTAAAATGTATTTACATTTTATTGTTATTATCTAAAGAGTTTAAAATAAAAAAAAAATTTGAAAATTTTATATCAAGCACACCAAAAAATTTCTTCGCTATAAGCGAAATTTTTAAAATTATTTTTTTAACTTAAATAGATCTCATACTTTTTTAAATCAAATAAGTACTAAAAAATAAGTACTCTCTCAGAATACTGAAAAAGAGCTGAAGTTATTTTTTGACACATAGTTGTCATTATTAGGATATTCTTCTTTTATGATTTAAGTTCGTTGCTTTTGGATTACTTCTCCTTTTCTATTTTCTTAGAAATTATTCACATTTTTTCCTGTTAAAAATAATTTCTTTTTTCACTTTTGTAGAGTGAATTTTTATTAATTTCCAAAAAAGTGCACTTAGTTCCACTTTAGAAGTGGTGAAAATGTTCTTATTGGGAAGTAGTTGGTCTTTTTTTTCTACTGGGCTATTGCTATTTGATTTCAGGCAATAACATCTCTGCTGCAAAATGGCATTTTTTATTTTCACTCGAAGAACAAAATAGTGAAGGCTATTGATCAATAACATTTTTAAAAATTTAGTAGATATTTTAGAGATATTCTGAAGAAAACGCTTTTAATATAGTTGCTGCACTAAAGACCTATTTCTAGTTTCGACAAAATAATTTTTTCTTAAAGAATTTATATAGTTTTCCTTTGCTATTTTATTTTTTTTTAATTTTTCTTAGTTAAAAAATTAAAATTTTCCTTTTTTCATCCCTCCATTGGTCCACACCTAGTTGAGGCTAAAATATGATATTTTAACTGTAATCTTTATATAGATCTAAAGATAAAGCAATTTTATAATCAGCGTTACCGCTTGGCTACTTTAGTAGCCAATTTCCCCTTTTCCAACCATCTGTCCACCTCTTTGATCCCTTTTCTGAAATATAACTAAATAGTGACTTTTTAAGATTATGTGGTAAATGATCAAAAACTAAGTTGTTTGAAATAACTCGACCTATTGTACATATATTAATTTAAATGAAGAAATTAATTATTTTGAGATTGTTTCACAATTTACTGATGTAAGAAAATAGGCCGCAGAATTTATTAATGAATTGAAACACTAAAGCTAATGATAAAGTTAATGAACAACTACCTAAAGCATCAAATGCCGAATCTTTTTGGGCCGGATTGGGAATATAAAAAACTTGATTTCATGAATGCCTATATCGTGATTTATACTTTTAATTTAACTTTTAATAGTGCCTCGGCTGAAATTCTTTTTTCTAAATTAATACCAATAAAAAATAAATTGTCCAACAGACTTAAGGTCAACACTTGTGAATCAATGCTTTCAGTATTAAGTTTGCTAGACGTTGATTTTAAAGATTGACGTCCCAGTAAAGATCTTGTGCAAAATACAGAAATTTAATTAGTAAAAATAATTTCATGTTAACTATGTTTATAAATAAATCTCTATTTTTGCATTAATAAAAATTATTAGAAATAAATTATTTTGATGAAATTGCGATTTCTTAAGATACAAAACTTTTTGTCTTTGTTTTTATCACATAAACAAACTGGCTTTTTTCAAAAAAGAACCCTTTTTGGCAACTTTGTTTTAATCCCCTTTATTGGCAACTTCTTAAAAATTCTCAGTGGTGAAGCTGGGTATAAGTACCAACCTAAATTTTTAGGCTCTTTAAGGCTAAATCTAGCCTTTTGATTTTCGTTTTAACCTCAAAATTTTCGATTTTTTTTTTTTTTTTATTTTCTAGCTTTTATTAAAGTTACTTTAGAAAGGCTATAATTTTAGTATTTCAACAACAAAGAAAATAGCTTCTTATTTGCTATTACTAATTTTGTTTTTCAGCATCTTCCATTTAAGCAATTTTGTGTATTTTTTCGCACAAAAAAAACCTAGGTTATTTATATTTAACAAACATTTTCGCCTGTGGCATTTTATTATCCAAACCAATAATAAACTAACTAATTTTATGGACTTACCGACCGTGTGACATTAATTCTCACATATAAAAAATCGATACATGCATGAAACTAGACACCGTTCATAGCAAATCTGCATATTCAAATTTATCCCTGGATTTCTTTTAAAAAATACTTCAAAGTTTCGAAGGATACATATTAAAAAAAATAAAGTATTTACAAACACTACATCAACCCATTTAAGGTGTCAAATGAAAACCCAGAATCACTGCAATATAATATGGCTTATTTAAATGTTACAACAGAAAGACTTAAGAAAATACCCTTTGAAAATATTACCTTTTGCTATATATTTGCTCACTTGAAAAAATCGTTATATGTACAACTCTATAGACCATCCATGGTAAAAATAAGTACCCAGTTTTTTCCATGATATCAAATTTCCCCTCAAAAGGACTTCAAAATTTCGAAAGATGAGCAATTTTTAAGAATATTATAAAATATTTACGAATATTATATTGATCAAATATGAATGTCTAATAAAGGCTACAAATGGCTGCAATATAATAGTATTTTTATTTAAATGTTACAGTATATTTTATATTTTTTTAAGTTGCGTATTTTTCGAAATTTTGGAGTCCCGTTGAGCGAAAATTAAATGTTCTGGAGAAAAACTTAATACGTAGTTTTATTGTGTATGGGATCTAATTTGATACATATATCGTCTTATAATTATTTTTTAATATACTTCAATAACCATAGATCTATTTATGAATATAATTTAAAGAAATCGTATATTCACGAAAAATCAGCTAAAAATTTTGAAATGCCATTTTTCTGGCAGCCGTTGTAAGTTTTATTTATAAATTTATTACAATATGTTTTAAAGAAATATCAAAAACTAATGAGAACGATAAATAGATAAGTTTTAAAATTAAAAAAGAAATGTTAGTTTTTCCCTCACTTTATTTTTTAAGGCATTTATCCTTTCTTGTACTTTTTGTAAAGTTTAATTTGGCCTCTTTGCTGATTATCTCTTGATAAGTCCTGAAGGACCTACGGCTGATACAAAAAGTACAATTATAATATAACTAAGTAAAAATGCTTAATAGTATATCTAAAAAATTTATTATTAAATTTAAATTGTGCGTTGAAAGAAACCAAAATGTGACTATGTACCGGCCTTCATTTGAAGCTAAAGTATGACTAATTTGCGATTTGAACTTAAATCTAAAGTAATTTTATGTAAAAATCTACTTTTAAGGTACCCCAAAACCAGCATTTTAATAACAAATACAATAATAATATGATTACGTGAAGATTTACTACTAAAGCAAAAAGTTTACTACGTAAGCAACTTAAATTAAATTTAAATATTGGTTCAGTCAAGAGTTCAATTTAGGCCAAATAATGTCCTATGACTGCAGCTAAAATAGGGTTCTGTAATATCTTATGATTTAAGCCAAAAATTACTATTAAGACATTCAAATTATTCGGTTTATCTGTTGCTCGAACAAAGCGAATAATTTGAATAATATATTTTAGATTGTCCGAATTATCTGAGCACGTATTTAAAATTATTTGAATAATTAAAACAATAGTAAAGTAAAATATATGTGATTTTCTAAGATTTCTTTAAATATTTTTTTGTAGAAAATATAACATTATCTTTAAAAAAAAAAAGCACCCTGAGAAAGATTTTTTAAAAAGTGCTATTTTTTAACAGAGTGTATACTACGTTCTATTCAAGATTTTAATTTTTTTTTACATTGGGAATTATAGCAATGTTTTTTATTTATTTTTTATTTTATTTATTTCTTTTTTTTCAGATATTTCAAAAATAGTTCTACGTCAACGCAGTTAAATTTGTACTACGAAACTTTTAAACAATGTTTGCCAAAACCAATAAATTAGAAAAAGAAAACTAAAATCCCCTAAAAGTTCTTTCTTTGTAACGACGAACAACTTTTCTTAAATATAAAAGTTGCAGCAATTTTTTACAGGGAAAATCTAATTTTCCTGGAAAATTTTAAAAATTAGTTTTAAATTTAAATTAATTTTAGATAAAAACTGTCTAAGAAATCAAAAAATACGTCATAATAGTTAATTTTCATTTTAACTTAATTATCTCAAAAGCAACCAATCTTAGAATGATTGATAGGAACATTCCATCCTCAAAGGTCACTTTTATGATAGAAAAAAACCTGCAACCTACCAAAAGTCCTCAGAAATGAACTTAAAAAATAGTAAAATATAAATGTGTAGATTTAAGTCGGTTTCGTACTTATTTTTATAAAATTTAATTTTGAAAAAGGCCAAATTTTCGTTGGCACAATTTCCAAGAGTATCTTTATTTAAATTTAGCATTAAGAAATACTTTAAATGTTTTTTATAAATAATCGAATAAAATCACTTCAATTAAAAAATATTAAATTGTTCATTTTATTCTAATATTCGATATAAAAATATTCAAATTGTTCGTTATTATAAAAAGACCATTTCCAAATTCTTCGAATAAATATTCGTAACATTTGTTCGATTAATTCGAACGAATATTATTCGAATAAATACCCTAATGACTACGTCTCGGTTTACGATATAAGTAAAAATATAACTTATTTCCGTTTTAAGCAAAAGATAAAATTAAAAGATGACTACGTAAAAATATACTATAAAACTAAAAACTACAGGAAAACCTATGATTAAGGAAAAAATTTACTACGTAAGATTCTCCATTGAAACAAAAATGTGACTATGTAAATTACTACAATTAAAATAAAAATGTTAACTACGTAAAGAGGTACAATTAAAGTAAAAACAGTTCTAGAGTAAAATCTTTAATGAAAATCATAAAATTATTTTAAATTATCAAAATTATAGTAAACATTTGACTACGTAAATAGCTATAAGTAAATTAAAAAATTGTTAACTACGCAACCTTCGATTATAATAAAAAAAATTTGCGATTAAAATTAAACACCATAAAGGCCTAAAATTAGAGTAAATATTAGAATACGTAAATAGCTACGAGTAAAGTGAAAATGTTGACTAAGTAAATGAATACAATTAAAATAAAAATTTTAACTATGCTTGTCTACGTAAAGTGAAAATATGTCTACATAAAGATCTATGAAGAAATTAAAAATTTAGCTGCGTGAAGACCTACAATTAGAGTAGTAGAATTCACTGCGTAGTGATATACGATTAATGTAAAAAAAAAATTAAGGTAAGAAAATTAAAGCAAAAATTTTGCTACATCGGGATTCGAATTAAAAAAAATATTTGAATACATAAAAACCTAAAGAAACTAAAATGTAGCTACCTTAGAACGTATAACGGTAGCTTAACTATAATAGCAACTGAAATTAAATTTTCTCTACGTAAAAACTATGATTATTCGGTCACTGGGTTAAATTTGTGTTTTTAAAAAATCTCAAATATATATGTAGAACTGAAAGTTTAGCTACATGCAAACTGCAGAAAATAATGTAAGGTTTAGAAGTTATTTTAAAAGGCAAGAAAATTCGTATATGTATACATATAACTATGAATGTATGTAAATTTTACAATAGAAGAAAATTTCTATATCTTCAGACAAACATATTCTTACCGAAAGCGGTTGCATTTGGCTTGTAATTTTAAATGAACAAACGAAAAAAGGGTAAAAACAATATCACAGGCTCTTTTGATGGCTCTGACAAAGATGTAGTAGTTTCTTTTAGTTCACTCTCTATCTTGGTTAAGACTGATATGCCATATTCTAGTTTCATTTTTTTTTCTCTTTGCCACTACATCAACTTACCACTATTTTTTAACATCCTTAGAGTTTTTATATGTTATTTTTAAGGTTTTATATACTTTTGCTCACATATATATTTATATTTGCCAAAAAAAGAAAAAAATAAACTATCATTTATATACATATACAAAAATGTAACCATAGTCTTAGTTGTAGATACATTATTTTAATAAAGGATTTGTTATATTTCATGATGCCTTTAATATGTAGATTTATTATATCTAATGTTGCCATAAGTGCACATGTAAATATTTTCATAAGTATTAATTAAGTAATGAAATTATTTATATCTTGTAGACAATAAACTAACAAACACTCTTCGTATGAACCCTGAAAGAGCTTATAAGAGAGAAAGAAATGGAGGAAAAGGAAATGTGAATAGTATTATGTTTGTTGGAACTTGTTGGTGTTATTATCATAATTACAGAAATATTGTTAGATTAATATAAGAAGTTTAAGGGAAGTTAAGTTGGAACATATAAGGGAAATGTTCATAATTTAATAGTTTAATAAAAAATTTTGCTTAAAACATTAAACTAATTAAACTCAAATCTATATAATGAATAAGAAAAGTTCGACAATGAACGAAATGCTCATAATAACATGAAGTATTGTTATCCTAGAAAACTAGTTGAAAAATGTCAGTAAAGCGGTTCTCAATAAATGTCAATAAAGCACTTCACCCGTGTTGAGATGTGATATGTGAAAAGTAAATAGGTTGTATTGGATGTAATTAAAATATATTTTTACTGCATATATAAAGTTGAAATATAATCAAGTTTTTGTAAATCCATATATCCATGTATTTATTATAAAAATGAGACGTAAGTTTGCTTGTTTGTATATCAATCACGTCTAAACGGTTAAACCGATTTTCATGAAATTTGACACAAAAATAGTACCGGTGTCATGGATGGTTATAGGCTTTGTTAGATCTCGATTGGACGTCACAACCACATTATATACCTAAAACTAAAGCACTATTAATTTAAAAAAGGGTACGATGGAAAATGTATGAACAGATTTGGCTGATTTAAAAAACTGTAATTCAAAAAAAAAATATTTTTGTTAGATTTATACAAAAATGCTTTTATAGGAGCTTCAAAAAATCCAATATCATTTCTTGGTTTATAACTCGGTTGATACTGGATCTACGTAATTAATTTTTTCAGCACAAAAATTATTAAAAAAAAAATACGATTTTTCTGTAATTCAAAAAGTCGGAAAAACCAAATATGTCTTCGTTTATTGTTGTTGTTCTTTTTCATTATCCATGAAAACAAAAACTATAACTATACTTTTAAAAAACATTTATTTTTTCAATTCTATACGTTATTAATGAAACTTGACTTACGGATAGTGCTTGCACCGTACAATGTAATAGGTTATGTTGGATCTTAATTGGATGCCAAGTCTATATTTTATTCCAACTCCCAAACCCTCCATTTAAAGAAAATATTTATTATGACCTTTCCATAGAACTGTTACAGTGAGGTCCCTCAAATTTCGTGAGAGCATCCACCCTATCACATCGCATTGACGAAATGAAAATAATACGGATAGGTCCAGGGAGAAAGGTAGAACCCATACAAAGAAAATAAACATTTTTTCATCTAAAGGACTATTACAGTGAAAGTCTTAAAAAGTTTTTAAAGTAATTATTATATCAAACTTCGAATAGAGTGGATAGGTCCAGGGAAAGTAGTAGCTCCTATATAAAATAAATATTAGTTATTACATCAAATAAGGTAGCGAAGTGCACCGGTAAGAGCTTGTAAATAAAAAATTTAATAAACTGGAATTTTACAAAAGTTCATATATCTTTAAGAAAGATCTACTTATTTCGGTGCAGAATAAATATTTTATAAATGTAAAGCAATATTAAATTGGAAAAGGGATACAATGAAAAATATATGAACCAATTTGTCTGATTTAAAAAAACCGAAATTAAAAAAAAAATATTTTTGTTAGATTTATACAAAAATGAGGTCAAAAAAAATCCAATAACACGTCTTGTTTATAACTCGGTTAATACTGGATATACCAAAATCATTTTTTTAACACAAATATTATTAAAAATATTCCGATTTTTCTGTGGAACAACGAAATCTATAGTATACACAGGTGCTTCAAAAAGTCGAAAAACCCAAATATGTCTTCGGCTATTGTTGTTGTTCTTTTTCATTACCCATGAAAAAAAAACTATAAAAGAAGCAGACATTAAATAAATAAAAACGCAGATTTGGCAATAACTCCGTTGTTTATGAACAGATTTAGTTGCTTCGAAAAATCGAAATTGAAAAAAATATTTGCGATCGATCTATATAAAAACTAAGTCTTTAGTTTATTTAGGACTTAGATATTGATCAAAATGTGTTCTCTCTGTAACTAATGCACCGACTGAGTTTATTTCTTCAGCGAAAGAATTAAACAAAAAATCTTCCAGTTTTATTTTGCACAAACGAAGTCCCTAACTTATATAGAGGCTTCAGAAAATCGAAAACCGATTTTAAAAATCCTTTTTTTTAAATATCTTCTCTATTTTTCAACTGGTTTTTCTGAGTTTCAATGGAAAAATTCTGGAAAAAATGTGTTATCTTTTGAGATATATACATCATATATCTATGTTATAGGGATGCTTTAAAAACATCAATTGAATAATTTTCAAGTAGAAAAAATCTCAAAAAGACCGTTTTTTACGTACATTTCTACCATTTTTAATCCATTTTTAATCTTAGTAAAGTTCAAACGTGCGCAAATTATATACAAATATTAGTACCAAGTTTATAAAGACACAAATAATATCTATAAAAGTAAAAATCACAGTAGCAAATTTTATGAGGATCGCTTCATAATTTATCATAGCTTATATATAAGCTCACTTTTGGGAGTCACCCTAAAGTGCATAAATTCATATAAATGTTAGTATTAACGTAATATTCGTATATGTTATTTTGCACTAAATAAAAGTATCGGCCCACAATTGCCCAAATATCTAATATAAGATGAATTTTGATGGAGATAGAAGATGGTGTAGGATATCATATCATCGGGCTTGACCGACTAAATCTTTCTTGCTTGTTTTTCTTTTTTTTTCTTTTTTTGAGATGCATTTAGACCTTATTATTATAAACATTTCGTCGGAAATATATAATAATTTATCTTTCGTTATAAGGGGTTACTTCAATTCTTTTTGTAAGAAATGTGTTGAAAGTAGTTTGAAACTTAAAATTAATAGATGAAAATATTCCAATGTGTTGTTCTACTTAAATTTTACTTAGGATCTCTGAAGCTCAAAATTTTATCCGTTGAACCTTTTTCCAAAAAAAATAAATTATAAAATTTTTCATGCACTTCGTTAATAATTTTCAGATTTTTTTTTAAATTATATTAATTTTAGAGCATAATTTAAGCAATTTAGATATGCGAGAAAATTTTTATTATAAATTAAATAAATTTTATGCCGACTATTGGATCATCACAAGCCGATTATTGAAAAAAACCCTAATGAAATGGAATAATTACTCGCTATTCAAATAGCATGATATAAACTACCGACGACTGGTACCCATGCCCTATAAGACATACAATATTGACCATTTAAAAATATCACTCATATTTAGATCTTTATGACTAATGACATAACTTTAACAAATAGCAATTAAAAAACAATTTTCATTAAAAAGTAATAAACAAATTATTTTTTTTTTTTTTTAATTTTGTCATTGTCATATAGTTCAGAATGCTAGTGTATATCTGTTTATAATATACTTGCATACCTTCACTTTTATATTTAAAAAATATTTATTGAAACGGAATGAAGCTGGATTTGAAAACTTCAATTTAAATTAAATTTACTTAAGATACCGCCAACAGGAATCCTTGTATTTAAGAATAAAAATCTGATATTTTCCTAATTTCTAACTTTTTTTCTCCAGAATATACAGTGGAAATAGACGAAAAAGATTACGAAATCTCAGAATTTTTTGTATTTTATTTATATTTCTGCCAAAAGAACCGTATGAAAATTTGATATCATAAGAAAGGCTTTGAGACGCGCATTTAATTACATAACAAAAATTTTGGATCTGTTCTAAATAAGTCCGAAATTTTGCAGTTTTACACAAAAAATTTGGATATTTGAATTTTTTACACACATATATTAAAAAAAAAACCAAAGCAATACAATAAAATCCACTAGCACTTTTACCGAAATGAAACGGTCGCCTTATTAAAGTGAAATCATGACGTGATAGAAAAAACTGAAAGCAAATTCGTAATTAGCACGTAAAAGTCCATCTGTTCCATTTATTTTTATTTTTTATTTTATTTTATTATTTATTTTTTAATTATTTTTTTTTTCTTTTTTTTTTTTTTTTTTGAGGACAAAAAAAATGTTTTTTTTTCTATAGATCATTGTTATTATAGTAGCATATTTTTCAGCAAATATCCACAGAAATTTCAAGTATGAGTAATATTTGATATACGTATTAAGCATACGCCGTGATATATAAGCATATGAAATAAAGTATGAAATATGTGGCATACTTTAGGGTGTAACTTCTTTAATGTAGGTACCTGAGCGTATGATTATTATTTTTGTTAATAAAGTAATTATACGACTATTAATTAATAGTTAAAGAAATTTTAATTCCTGTCAGATCTAAGTAAAATAAAATTTTATAAAATCTTTAATGATTTATAAATATTCTAATCTATAATGCAAAAAACCTTTTTAATAGAATTTTATAGGACAGGTAAACACTGCTAATGTATAAACACAACAATCCCGGTCCGGAAATTTCCATACAAATTTAATTTTAAATTCTCTCTGGATTTTTTTGTTGTTGCTTTTATTTTCTCACAAAAGTTATTACCAAATTTTCGCAAAAATTTATATGAATTTCGTAAACAAAATTAAAAAGGTTTGAAGGAAAAAAAGAAATGAAAAGAAAATACATAAAATTGCGGGCTATGTAAAGGAAACCGGATTTGTTGCGTTTTTATATTAAAATAAAAGAAATGTGCATTTCGCTTATTTACATCAACAATGTCATAACTCAAAAAAACTATTCTCTTGTCAGTCGGTGGCCATAAAAGGTATGTACACGTTATTTTGATAGCAGATATATAACGCGTATTTTTATATCATTAACTCGAAAATATAATTTTTTGAGTTACAACGTTCTTGAATTAAATTAGCGCTATATTTATAAAGTAGGTTTGTTAACAAAATTTTATTAAATGTTTTTGAATAACATTAAGAAAGGTTTTTAATCGCAGACACTTTATATTTAATTAATTCTACGCTGCGGAAAACGATTTAATGTGCGTTGTAGACCTTCAGGAGTTCATAAATAACAATTTTTTAAATTTCTAAACATACCCTGAAAACATTTTTAGGATGGTTACTGCATTATGGATCTCGTAGCTTCATAAATTTTAAGTCAATTAAAGATTTTTTTAATTGATTTTGGAAACAGAAGGACGTAGCTTTTTGACTATATTACCATCTTTTATATACACTCAAATTGAATAATGAATTATACTATATAACAAATTGAAGATCATCACGTAGGGGCGGAATCAAGCCATTTGCAATTAATAGAATTTTATGAGTGCAACAAACCCTTCAAAGGATTCTTCACTGGTAGACAAAATTTTTGTTTTATGACCTTTTTAACAGTTCTTTTTTTACATCAAAATAAGTCAAAAATAAGTCAAAAGCTTAATATGAATATAGTTCGAAGCTTAATTATTTTCACATAAAGTGTTAGATTTAACGAGGAATATTTTATTAGAAATTTCAATTCATTTATCTCTTATTATGAGGGATCATTTCTAATCCGTTTTTTAGCAAATACATAAAAGGGCTAAAATGTTCTACAGAAATTTAGTGCGTCGAATTTCATTAGGGGTCAACAAAGTTCTAAAGTTCACCCGGTGTAGCATTTACCCATGAAAATAAAATTAAAACTAATTAGCAACTTTGTTAAAGATTTCAACAAAATTTTGGATCTTTGGATGTGGGAAAAATGTATAATTTTCTTTTTTAGTAACACATGATAAGTCGGATGACTTTTTTATCTTTGGAGACCAATAGTAAAATTCGACGAAGAAAACATCTGTAAAATATTTTAACCCATTAAACCAACTTTTACTCGACTTTCATATAATTTCTTAAAAACAAACTGGAAATTATCCCTTTTAAGATGATATAAATGAACTGAAATATTCCCCGTTAAATGCTTGAAATTTTTATGCGAAAATAATTGAAACTTTAACTATATTTATATCATTTTTTCGACCTATTTTATATTACTTTATTTAAAAAGAAAAAAATTGGAAGATCATAAAATAAAAATTTTTTCTAGAGCCGAAAAATCCTTTGGAGAGTTTATTACACACACCAAATTGTATCAATTGAAGGTGGAATGATTACGCCTCAGAAATACTCTTCCATAGTGCTATTCACCATGTTTAAATTTATTTCTCTTTTCTTTTTCGAAATTTTGATTTTGATGCAAATATTTATGATTTTTTTTCAAAAGACTACACATGTTTGTTTCAAATTTTGTAATGCTATTTTAGAATAAAATGAGATATCCATAAATAAAATCGCTTAAAAAGTCAAAAAGTTGTTAAGGATTTTCTAAACTTTACTAAAAGATTCTTCATATATTTTGAGATAAAATATTCTTTTTTTCTTGGGCTTTACTTTTTGAGGATAAATTTAAAAATGTGTGGAAAGTTTTAGTAATTTATTACAGATAAAATCAAATAAGTCTACAATTTTTGCCCAATTTAAAAAATTATTAAAAATTTGTTTGGGTTTACAACAAAAATGCCTTTAAAATTACTGCATCGTTGCATAGCCTTTTATAGCAAAAATTTATTAAACTCGAAAAATTGTGGAAAAATTTTATTTTATTTTTTTTTTTTGAAAATGTTTGTAATTTTGCTTTTTTTGAGAAAAAAGATATTCTCTAAAATATTTCCATAACTTTTTAGTTATTTTTATTTTAAAATGTAATTAGTTTATTAATTATTTTAATTAACTTTTTTAATGATTAAGTATTTGTTTGACAACAGCTTGAAACTTTTAACATAATTTAAACCATGAAAAAGAGAAGTTAATTTCAATTTTTCTTTTTGTAGCCATATTAAACTTCTGATATTTGTGGGAATTATGACATATAATGCTACCATAGTTTTTCTAAATATTCCGTTTTTATTTTCATAAAAGAAACATTACTTTATTCAAAAGCAAACACTGAAAAATAAATCATTTTTTCGTTTATTCATTAATCAAAGATTTTTTAAACGCTATCTCTCCAGCAAAAACGAAATTTACATTACTCCAAAAAAATCTCCTCAAAGCAGCAAATCAAAATGAAATTAAGCAAAATGATTTTCTTAATAAGCCAAATAGCAAATTGAAGTAATCTCATTTTTTTACAAATTGGTTATGATAAGTTGTCCGAAATTTATGAGAAATATGTGCTATACTCTTTGCTAAATTTTTTTTTTATTTTATTGCTTAATTGGATAGTTCTATGCTATATCCACATCATGATTCTACAAGTTCACTAGGCAGACTGAAGTATGGTTGATGACAAGGTTTAATGAGTCTTTATTTTAATCAGTTAAAGTAAGACAATAGACACGTCCCCATCTCAGTTGCGAAACAATCGAGCTGTGGGTTGCCAATCGATATGAAAAGCTGATATTAACGAGCTGTTATATATTTTAAATTACACTTAATGCCGTACAAGAACTTGATGGGAAGTTAATCTTTGTAAATGAAAACTGAAAATATTATGTTTATAGTTATATCGTTAACCATTCATTTTTTTATATTATTAAACCATAAGAAAAATACCGAAAAAAAGTATAATCTTTAACACTTTCGATTAAACATTGAAATTTGTATAATCGCTTATGCGTTTGAAAGATTTTAAAAAGATTTTGAAACCAAAATTTAAATAAACATATCTTAATTATTAAATCATTTTATTAAATAATAAGACATATTTCATGTTAATGATAATTACACATATATATCGGTAAAATAATTTGCAAAATATACTTTTTCTATTCTGCATTTTTTAAATTGTCTACAAAAAAAGAAAAAAAATCCCGGCAAATTGCAAACTATTTTTTGTGAGAGAAAAATGGAAATATCCTGCTTTAATTTAAATCATGATATAATTTAAACTTAAAGATAAAAAAATTTTGGAAAAAATACATTTCTCTGTAAAATATCAAAAAGCTCTGTCTTTCTGGGCTTCATTATGCCAGAATTATTATGAATTATTCTGATGGCAAAGCTGATGCTCTATAAAGTCTTCTTCATTTATTCTGTAAGTAACATTTCTTATGTTTGATGATATTGTTTTATCTTTTCGATGCTATTGTAAATATTAAGGTGATTTATAAAGGAGGTTATCGGCGAAACCAATATCCGGGATAGCATTAAAACAACACACTGCACAAAGGGTAAGTAAGTATATATATATATATATATAAATATATGTATATATATATGAATATATATATATATATATATATACATATATTTATATTTATATTTGGCTCATGTTGGTCATATCGTAAGGATGCACTATCAACAGGATTTTTAATAAAAATGATGATATAATATAAGGGACGACATACAAAATTGTATATTAAACGACATTGTCAAAATAAATGAATAAATAAATATATATATTTTCGAAAAGAAAATATTTATATACTATGCTTAAAACGCATTGCCACTAAAATAATTGAAATAAATAATTTCGTGCCAATTTGTGTGCTTTAATTTAGGGAAACATTGCTGCGCATTTGTACAGATTCAATTCATTCTAGCATCGAAACAATACACATTATTTAGATTTATAAAAATTTCAATCATAAATATAATTGATGTAATACAATAATTAATTAATATTCTTAAAAAATTCAAATCCTTTTACTAAATTATTATTATCGTTTTGATGATTGGAGCGAATTCGAATAAAAATTTACTTCGTATAAGCAATTTAGTAAAAGAAATTCATTTTGTTCTGTATAATATTTAACCAAAATAAACCGAATGCGACTCAAATCCCTTATAACCGAAATCTAACAAATACGGAAATAGACCATCACAGAGATAGATTAAATAACAATATAACTTTAACAATTCATGAAATAGTTCCAACATAAGATGGGCAACTCCTTTGCAAAGATAAATAATCCTACTCTGAGAATATTATATCGGAAAAAGTAAACTGTTGATTATTATGAAAAGATATAATATATTGGAACAATCATTATCTACAGAGGACCTTATATTAGCAATAATTAGGTTAAAATTGATAAAAAATCTCATAAATGAAAATTTCGTTTTAATTTTTGGAAAACTTAAAAGAGAAAAACTGACAAAAATGTACTCAAAAGGTTCAATAAACATGCTTAGCAAAATTAAAAAAAAACAAAACTAAAAAATTTACAGCCTTAAATCTTCAAGAACTAAAAATTCCGGAAGACATTCCTATTAACAAGTTAGGAATAAACCCACAACGAAAGTATAACTTAATAACTACACAGTTGATGAAAAAATCCAAATGCTATATACAATATAAGCGTATTGTGAGTCAGTCCACGAAAAGAATTAAACTAAACCGAATAACGTTATACACCAACAAGCCAAACAATCCTTCTATACTTGTTTTAGAAGCAAAAAAGAATTACGAGAGAGATAGAAAAATGTTGATTAAGTTCAATGAAACATTTCTATCAGATGAAGTTGGATGAAGTACAAACTCAAGATTTTTTCACAACTAAGAATAATTTATTTAATATTTTTAAAATTTTAAAGAATAAATTATCTTTGGGCATTGACAACACAACAAATATTGTTCTGAAAAATATTCCTCAAATAATGATATGTGCTAAATAAGTCATATTTTCCAAATACTTGGAAAATGGCTAGGACTTTTATCCTTCCGAAAAAAGGTAGAGAAAATTTACGCTCTATTAGATTATTACCTAATATAAACAAAATGAAATATACATTAATAATATTATAAAAAAAATTTACAATAAAAAAGAAGAATTAATTGTAAAAAGCGATTCGGGTTTAAAGTTAAACATTCCATGATATTAATTGTATTTGGCATAGAAATTACTGAACAGGATCGTGTCTCATTGATATGGAAAAGACTTTTGATAGCATATGGATTGTTGGCCTAATAAACAAATTAATTCAATATAACCTTCCAACCTACCAAATTTTATTAATATATGATATGGTAAGTGATAAAAATTTTGTCGTTTATTCTCAGAATGTAGAAAGCCACAAGTCCATTAAAAATAGCAATGGTTTATAGCAGGGAACTTTAAATTCTCCCATCTTGTTTAATTTATGTATTTTAGACCTACTAAAACATATAGAAAATATTATTTATTTTGGAGATGATATAATTATTTATCATTCTAAAAACAATATATAAAAAACTAATTCAAATCTTCAAATATCTTATAATTTTGTCGAGCAATATGCAATTAATTGGAACATGAAAATTAATACAAAAAATGTCAAACTATTGGTTTTGCCCTGTAAATAAATGTTGTTACAACATTAGAAAGAACTGGATGCAGTTTGAAATTAAATCATGAATGTACAATTCCCAGCAGGGACATGATCAAATATTTAGGTGTATATATGGATGCATTTGTATACTTTAATCAACATGTCAAAAAAATGCTCAGAAAAGCAAGAAAAGCTTTAATAATATGTAGACCCTTGTTTTATTCAAAGTATATAGAAACAATAGTTAAAATAATAATGTATCAATCCCTAATAAGACCAATTTTAACATATGCATGTCCAATTTGGTTTAACATATCACCCCTCAAATATGAAGAAGTTAAGAGTTTTTGAGAGTAAATATTTAAGAGCTTACACTTCGCTATGTAGTATGTGAGTTTCTATATAGCGAATAGTTATTTAATAATACATTTCAAATAAGAGATTGTATAATAATACAAACATTATATGTATAGAGAACTATATAATTAAGTTAATTAGAAATTATATTTTAAGGGCACACAGTATTTTGAAAATAACCTTATAATGGCTCCTTCCTATACGAACAAAGAATATACAGTAGAATCTTTAAGATTTATTCCTCCTGAAGCCTTTTTTATTCTGATAGCAAAAGTATTATTCAAGCTGCAAATTCTTCTCAAATCAACTGGATCGTAAAGAACATTGTGGTACTGGTATATTAATTAGAAATGGAATACGATATTATGCCCTAAAAGAATTTTCAAAGGAAAACCTGCAGTCAACTTCCATTCATCTTTATTGTTTCGCTGGTAATATAACGCTAAGCTCGGTATATTTCCGACGACAACCCACGACTAGGAGATCGTTTCCTGCTATATGATGACTATAATGCTAATCACACTTACTGGGGTTCTAGATTAATAAATCCCAGAGGTAGACAGCTTTATAAGATACTAGTTGATCGCAAAAATGGCATAAACTTCGTGTCCCCTGGACATGCATGTCATCAATAAGCATATTTCCAATTATGCCAATGAGAAACTTCTTCTCGAAAAAATAAAACTTGGAAGAGAATGGCCACAAATCAGATCACCAACTGCAAAGCTGAGGCTGTCCACAGCAATTAAAAAACTAATAAAAGCCCTTCAAATAGAAGAGGATTGCCAGAATAGAACTTACATTGTTAGTTTAACAAATATACTATTTTTTCCTTATGGAAGGCAGCGAAAGTTATTAAGCCACTGGTAGAGTCACAAAGTCATTTGATGAAAACTGACTGCACCTGGATCCGTAGTTGAAAAGATAAAGTAAATTTATTTGCAAGTTATTTAAGCTCACTCTGTCAACCGAATACCCAAGCAATTAATCTGGTATTAGGAGAGACACCTGACACTACATTAAATTCCGATTAAATTGTTGTTAGCCCAGAAGACATTAATACTGTTATCATAAAAAATTAAAATGTTAAAAAATCAGCTGAATATGATTAAGGAACACCATTCATGATTAAAAACCTACCGAATGTGGCAATAATCGTGTAGTCAACAATTTTTAAGGCGGTCTTAAAACTAGGAGGAGAAATATCATCCCAATTCGCCAGTTTAGTTTTCGTGAAAAACACGTAACCACAGAATAAGTAAATCGCTTAACTGGAGAGATAAGGAAATGTTTTGCATTAAAGAAGTATTATTCTGCTATTTTTTGAAATTTTAATCAAGCTTTCGATAAAATATGGCACAAAGGTTTAGTATATAAAATTAAATATTTACTTCCACCATGCACCCACAAATTGCTGGAGTTCTGTATATCTGACCGTTTATTTAGAGCAAAATATAACGAATTTATGACAGAAGAATTTGAAATACAAACAGGTGTTCCACAGTGAAGCATTATTAAACCTACCTTGTATTTAATTTACACTTCTGACTTATGTGATGAACTGACTGTTTCTACATTTTCTGATGATACGGCAATACTCAGTTCCCACGAAAACCCGCATATAGCATCTAGCTAACTTGATATTTACCTCCGACGTGTGGAGACATTGTTGAAAAATTGGCGTATACGAGTAAATGATTTGAAAAGTAACCATGTTACGTTCACCCCCAGAAGAGAAAATTATTCTCCTGTTACACCTAATGACATAAGTATACCTCAGCCAAATCATGTTACATACCTTGGTATTCATTTAGATAGGCAACTAATTTAGCGCCGTCATATAGAAACCAAGAGACTTCATATGAAGTTAAAACCTTCTAGCATTTAATAAACAGTCAATGATATCTAAGCCTTGGCAATAAAGTCATCCTGTGTAAGACCGTTTTAAAACCAATTTAAACATATAGTATCTAATTATGGAGAACAGCCAGTAATACCAATATCGATATTATGCAAATGGTCTAGTCAAAAATTCTAGGAACCATGACGGGTGCACCGTGGTATATAAGAAATGAAAATATCCTTAGAGACTTAGAGGTTCCACTGGTAAATGACGAGTTCAGGAAACACATTGAAAAATACAATATGAAACTGCAGACATACCCCAATCCTCTTGCAAGACTTCTTATTGAAGTTCAATCAAATTCAAGGCTTCGTAGAGCCGATTTTCCATCCCGTTATAGGAGGACCAATTAATTATTCACCTAATTATGCTCTCGTCAGAGATCAATTACTCTTTAGTATTTAGTTTTATGATTTAGGTACATATCTTAAGGCCTTAAAAAGACAGACTTAATATATAAATAAAAGGTAAAAAACACTGCAAATGGCATTCCAGCCTTTTATCACAATCATGTACGTGCTAATATTAAAGCGGTTAACTGCAACTTAGAACAAATGGATACAAGATTTAATACAAGTATATCAGACAAATATTTTCACTTAGTGCAAAAGAATACGAAGTCTAGAAAATAGTTGTGGTTATTTGAATAATTAATAATATATTTTCTCTTTCTTCCCTCTCTCTCTTTTGTCCTAGACAGAATGTTTGCAAAGATTTTTTAATATTTTCATTGAAATTATGACTATAAATATAATATATTATCCTTGTTAATAATAATATGTTTCACAGAGCGCACGATTTAGAGACTTTGTATATATGTATATAGAATATTATTATTATTATATAGAATATTATTATTAATTAGTGTTTAGATTTAATTTAAATAAATTTAAAGAAAAAGAAACCGTATGCATATGGTTAAAGTGCTTGTTTTTTATACTTTTCTAAGAAGTTTAAAAAGGAAAAATAAACAAAAGAATCACAGAAATAGAAGTACATGTGTACCAGAGCCTACCTAAAAGAAGTTTTTTTTCATACTCGAAATTTTAAGGGTGTATTGCAAATTTTTAAAACTGATTTATAATAACTTCAAGAAGGCCTATAGCATATACTATATCATTTCTCGAGACATTTTTTACCATAAAGTGTGTTATTTTTTTATTGTTTGTTAAATTTTTAAAAAATTAGTTTTAGTACTTTGCATTAAATTTTAAACTTTAGAACTTTTTGACATACTTCATTTAGTCTCGTAATATATATCTCTTAACAACTATTAATTATTTCTTATAAAAGTTTATCAATTATCCCATTTTCAATTCTTATACTATGCAAACTAATTAGCAATAATTTTTATTTCTTTAATTACTCATCACTTTAACCAATTTGTATAGAAAATAAAAAGTGATATGCTTATACTTATTCGTCTTTCAATGAAATTCCTTTTGATTTTAATACTAAATTAATTACAAAATCAATATTCACACTAATACATACTCAGAATCAGAGAGACAAACACAATCTAATAATATGCCTTTGAAATTAACAATACAACAATAAAGAAGAAAAGTAAAATATTTCTATTTATTTTCGAATTGTTTATCAATAAACAAGAATACCAGAATATAAAAGGAAATTTTTTGATAATATCAAACAATTATTTACACTAAATGAAGCCAATCGAAAAAAGAGTACAAAAGAATGAATGAATGTGAAAAAGAATAAATTCTTGCAGAAAAGTTTTGCCTTGAAATGTTTTGGTAAAATTGGAATACGATACACAGGCAAATAAAGAGACAGATAGATAATGGTATAGAACAAATAATAGCGATGAGAAAAATTATAGTTTGTTTATGTAAAAATTATAAATAATTTTCTTTGAAGAAATCTTAATAAAAAAGAAGGCAATTTAATTTTCTAAACTCAGGGTCTGATAATCAAAAAGAAAGCAGAGATATTAAAAGACTCTTTAAGGTATATATCTGGAATCTTATATTCTATAACAGAATTTTGAAAAAAATTTCAAATTGAAAAAAGTGTGATGGTGACCAACATTTATAGTTTTTCTTCTTTTTCAATTTTGAATGTACAAATGTTTCTTGCTGGCTGGAGATAAAAGTCATAGATTAATAACCAGATATTTATGTGAGAGAAAAAAAAACTGATCCAATTTTCAAAAACTTAATTCATGCAACAACAAAATACTCGCAGTCAAATATATTTTGTTTTTGTGTTTTGAAAAAAATAAGTAAATTTTTTGAAAATTTAGTTCGAAGTGGCTCTCACATAAACTTCTAGTTATATTCTATGATAAAAGTTATTATTTGAATTTTGTTTTAGAAATTAAATCTTTTTGTTGCTGATTAGCATAGAATTCTATTTTTTTAAGGTTTTTCAAGAGAAGAAAATTTTAATTTTTATTATCACAAAAGTTCAAGATTATTTACTATAACTTTACTTTTTCTTATTAAAATCGTAGGTATATGTGTAAATATATATAAATACTTTAGGAATCTTGCAATTGAGAGATTTATTCATTAAATTTTGCTTTGCTTAGAGGATCAGAAATTCGAGATTGGTTTCAACAATATCAGGACAGCGGATACAACGGAAAGGTTAGAAAAATAAAAAGAAATATATCACCTAAAACATCATTTTTATTAGTGATTTTCTTCATTTGATCACCAAAACCCACAAATAATTAAAAATTATTAAACCTTCTAGCAGCAAAAAAAGAACATCCAAAAAAATCAATAAGATCCTGAACTTGTGATCCAGAAATAATGCAAATTAGGATTACTTCTAATGAATTTAATATAGGCTCGTCATTTGAAGATGTTTTCTTTTTGATACCTATTCTCTGAATAAGATGTCTTGTTTACGATGTCATATAAAATTGATTTATATGATGGTCTTTTTTATCAATTCAAGGAAATTACTTATAATTTTTGCATAAACGAAATATTTTTGATTAAAACCAAATATACATAATGATATTTTTTCATTTGATTAAAACAGTTATTATTGAATAATTAATACTTGTAAATTTTCCGCGTTTTATATCACAAAAATTTATCTTAAATCTTTAAATGGAGCTCAAGCACAAGAAACTATACACTTATTGAAACTTTTGAATTAATGTATAAATACTTCCTTAAAAACTATTTCTATTTACTTTTGCTCATTCACAAAATGTTAGATTGACCCGTTCTTCCTATTTGTTTAAAAGTGGAAGATAAAACTTTCCCCATAATTTGGATTTGGAGTGACCATATTCGTAAAAGGTTTGGGATGCATACAACTTCTTTATTTTGTTTCCCCATTTACCTGGTATTGAAGTTCTATTCGCTTTTTGAACAAACCTAGCAATCAAATTGCTATATTTTGTTAGATAATTTCATTGCAATGTAGATTTAAATAAATTTTGTCACTTCGACTAAAATTTGTATTGTTTGTGTGTTATTTTAAATTGTAATTACTTTCGAAAACCGTGTAAATTTTATTTGGTCATCTATATTATATTTCTTTTTACTTTACTTATTTCATTAAAAAATATAATTCACTCAAACTTCAAAATATTCAAAAACATTCCTTACACATAATCACTCGTTCATATACAATTTTCCATCTACACAAATTCCTACCCATTATACAAAGGAATAGAGGTAGAGTCGTTCTCTATTTTTATCGCCATACTTGCCTTCCGATGTTTGAGTGATTTATTATTTTATTATGCTGCCTTATTTTATTTGAAAAATATATTTTCAGTCAATTGATACATTAATTGATATAAAAGAAATAAAGCACATTTCAATTTAGGGCTTATGTTCATAATAAAGATTATATACATGCATTAATATTTTTATAATCTATTACTTTATCCTCCATTATACGATGTTTGAGTGATACAGTAGTCATTATTTTAGCGACATATTCATCGATTTATATTTTCACATTTAAATAACAGCAAAAAAACTAAATACTGCTACTGTAGCATATTAAATACTTTTGTTTAAGGTAACACAAAGATCAAAAGACCCATAATAATACTTTAAATAACCTTTATATATCTTATATTTGCTGTAATTTAATAAGTTAGCGAAACAAAGTTTTTGTTAAAACAAATTACACAATTTTGATAACAATTTTCTAAATATAATAATATATTCCTTGTTGTAAAATATATTTCAAAAAATCTTTTGTACTTCAAAAAAATTTCTCTTAAAAAGAATGGTGTTACCTTGCATAGAAAATAACTAGAAGTCCAACTTGCTCTCAAAAAACCGAACTCTTTGTATGTGTTCTTAGAATTTTGTACAGACCTGATTTATACCTGTAAAAAAAGTTTTTTTTTTTTTTTTTTTGCTGAGCGAATTGAAAGAATTGGACTTCTAGTTGTTTTCTATGTTTTCTTATTTCTTTATACCATGTTCTTAACTAACTATAATATAATAATACTTAAAATGCTCATACAAATACTAATAGCAATTATATTGACTCATTGTGTGGATTATTAAGTTTTCTACGCAAATCCTGGGATTTAAAATGTAAGTTGTGAAATTTATTTTAATTGCCATTTTTATTAAGTCTCTGAAATACTCAAGTTATAGATTTAAATTACATACAGATAAATATTATTTCATTTATATTATTGTATCTTTGTCCCTATAAACATTTGGAAGATATCTTCTTAGAATAAATTTACGCAATATCTCTTTTTCATTATTTGGACTAGGATCATCAAAGCAATATTTTTCTAATATTGAATTTTTATCAGTTTAATAAAAATTAGGCAACAAATGACAAAATTTTATTTTTTTTATTATTTTTATCCCCAAAATATTTCCCTTTTTCAGTAAAGTGATTATCTCCTCCGAAATAAATTGATGATATCGCATTGCGATCATCTGGAAGAAATTAATACAAAGTTAATACTTCTATTTTTCAGTTAAAATTTTTTCAATTGTGTTTGTCTTTTAGCAAAAAAATTGATATTTTATGTAAACGTTTTAGTTTTATGATATTAAGATTTATGTACATGTATGCTTTACAAGATGTAAGAGTTTTGTTTATTATATTATTTTAAGATCCTTTTAGTGATAATTTTTTCTATATATTTAATACATGATTATCTAGAAATATTGCCTATTTTTCTTCCAGGCGTATTGATTTATTATTGCTTAGATATATCGACTATGATGTACAATCTCTCCCGAAGGAGGGAAACTTCCGCAATACGAATATGATTATTGCCACAATAAAATGTTTAATCTTAGCAAAACGTATTCGAATCACTTAAGAATTATTTTGTTGTGGGGGTGAAATAATTTATAATAACTCCATAAGAGTTGCCATATATAAAAATTTTTTGTTTGTATTATAATCAGTGTTGCCAGGAGGTGAGTAAAAAAGAAGCTAAATTGCACTTTAAAAATAAAAAGCTAATTGCTCTAAAAAATAAGGCCAGAGAAAAGCTGATATATATTTTAAAACTTGTTTTGTTTCTTTTTTTTCTAATTAGTTTTAAATACCTTTTTTTAAGATATTGTGACAAGTTTATAAGAGAAAAGCTGCAAAAAAAATGATCAAACAAAAATCTCCCATACAATTCTTATATAAATTCGGGTTATATTTCATAAGGAAAATTACTTTTAATATTTTGAAGAGAATTTTCATCATTTTTGAATTATAATTCCTTTATCGCTTTTATATTTTTTTAACTATATTCTTAAATAGTTTTTATGGTTAATGAAGTTTTTAAAAGTATAATTATAATAATTCAATAAAAAAGTCTATAAAATAAGTTAAGTTATGTTCGATTTGTAGAATGAAGCGCCGCAGAAGCATAACCGTTTGACGACACTATTCGCAATTTGCTCGTTTTTCAAAGACGTGGCCACATTCTTGACCTCCTTTTTTAAATGTAACTAAACTAGAGAAATCAAGTTGTTTGAAATATCTCGACCAGTTTTATGTTAATTCCAGTGAAGAAATTCATTATTTTGAGATTGCTTCACAGTATAGCGATGTAAAAGTAATACCAAAAAGGTTTTATAAATGAACTGAAACTGTTACAAACTAAAACTAATTATAAAATTTTTTAACAAATTTTTAACATCAAATGCCGAAAGTTTTTGGATCAGCTTAAGAAATTAAAAAATAGATTTGATGTATACTTATATTCTAATTTATATTTTCACTTTGTTTTTATTTTGAAATTATCAATATTGAAAAATAGATGGTTCAACAGATTTAAGAAAATAGTGATTTCAGTTCTAAATTTGTTAGACGGGAATTTGTAAGATTGGAGTCCGACCGAAGATCTCCTACAATAGTACAGAAATTTAATATTTCATATTCATAAAATGTTAACTATTTTTATAATCTTAACATTCATAATATAGCAAAACATAATGTATTTGTGTTTTTATTAAAATTGTATCTTTAATATCACAATATTCAATTATGCGTGAGTTAAATTTTCATAAAATTCTTATTATTATTTTTAAATTTAAGTAATTTTCATACAAAAAAGTATATGATCATCGCTTGCATAATCTTTAATTTAATATGCTTCTTATTCTTGTTTTTTATACATTATTAAGGCAAAAACAAAACAAATATCGTTTAGTTATGTGTATAGGTTAGGTAGTTTTATAGATTGATAACGTATGGAAACCGAACTTAAATTTTATTGCCAGTTTCCAAAAATATACAACACAGGCAACTACAAATTTCTGGTTGCAAAAGATTTTTTAAAACAAAAAATTTAAAACGTATTTTTTATTTTTTTTGTAAAAATATTAATAGCTTGAGCAATTAATAGGTTAAGTACCAATTTCATCTATTTAAAACCACGTAGATTCATTGAAAAGCTTGGAAATTGTATGCAACATGAATATTAATCCAAGAGACATCTAAAATCGACTTTACATGCCTGAAATGCAGATTCAGCATCACAAGGGATGTCGTTTTTGTAAGGGGATTCATCGTGATAATCTCAAGCCCTCCAATTAGAATAATCCACACCGAATCCACGGCATCATAGTAATTTTCTGTATTTGGTTACTTCAGAACAGTGTCATCTATTACGAGCTGTTAAAGCCCAGTGAAATTGTCGCGGAAGATCTGTAAAAAACACAATTGATCCGTTTTACTTTTTTTCAGTTTCTGAACTTTCAAAATATTATTTTCTATAATTTTTTTCAACTGAAGAAAGTTCATATTCATAATGTACGACCATGTTTTGTAATTCGAAGTGATTTCAAACCGAAAGTGAAAATGAAATTTCTCTACTTTTTTACTGTGTTCCGTAAATTGCATGAAATCATATTCGATTTACTTTTTCATCAGCATTTCTATTATAATTTCGGCAATTCTTTAACAGAAAGCAAGTTGATCATTCAGAGATGACTGGCATATTTTGCTACACAAATTAATGATTAAGTTTTCCCGTTCATAGCACATGTTTCCATTTTATTGGATCCATTTTATCTTTTACGATTCATTTCAGGTTTGATAAAATTTGATTAAAAACCATTAATTTTTCCGTTTGGCGGGCTGTTCAAATAATCCTTGTGCGCTAGTACAGCTGCAAATCCAGGTTATTTCACTTACCCCCTATAAAATTTACCTCCTGGAATTAATAAAAATTTGGCACAAATAAGTTTTTTACAAACACAAAATTAATCGATTTCAAACCTAAAACATCATTTTCGGAATCAATTTTACGATGTACATCTGTACATCTGGATGACATCTGTACGACTAACAGACTGGTTGACCTTGTAAAACTTGTTGTCGAAGCACAGGTCTCAAGTTTAAAGACAATACAATCAAATTCGGCACATACGATTTTTATACCAACATCACCTGGGGCATTATTTTTTGTTGATTATGATCGGTCAGTTATTTTATCTAGTCCACATATAGTTGTCCTCCAAATATATTACTATTATAAATTAGTATGCCGAATTTTACGAAGTTCGATTCACATAACATAGAAGAATCTCTTGCGAAAATCACGAGAAATATCTGATGTACGTATCATATAATTGGACTTGACTAAAAATAACTTTCTTATTTTTGTAATTTGCAGATATCTATATTTTTTATTAAAATCTATTTTTCTAATACATTTCATTTAGTCTTTCATTTACGATTCGAAATCATATAAAATAAAGGCATTTTGGATTTCAAGAACATAAAAAATTCATTAATAATTTATGAAACAAAATGAAATCCAATGCAATAAAATTTTCGAATTTGATAAGGCAAAATCAGTGAACATTTTTGTTTCAGAAGAAAAGATGAAATGAAATTTATTTATAGGTTTCTTTTCCAGCAGGCAACACTAAAGTTCGGTTGCCATGCAGAATCGACGTATTAGATTATAATTTTTTTTATATAATGCTGACAACAAATTAGGCAATCTGTCAAAGGAATCGGTTTAGCAAACATATATATACACCCCCTAATGGCAAACATGTTCAAAATTTCAGGTAGTCGCATTCCCAACATACTGACACCTCATATAAGGATCGTTACAAAAGTTTGCTAGAATTTTTCGCAAACCTTTATAAACGCAGCAGTAATAGTTTCAACACTTTTGAAAAACAGTTTCTTTATTTTATCTTAAAAAATTACGAGAAAAATAAATAAATTGAAAACGCAAAGACAAAAAAAAGGAGTCGGCGATAAGGAAGGAAAAATATAAATAAAACTCAAGAAAAAGAATTGTTATTAAAAAGTAAAAACAAGAACAAAAAACCTGCAATATAATTGAAATAGTAAAACAACAAAACGGAAGTGTTACCAATACAAATAACAAACAATATATAAAAAACCAAGAACTTTTGTTAATAATTTGCACAGAGAAAAAAAATATATAAAACAACAACTTTTCAATACGCGCTGCGAATTGCAATATATTTACAGGATTTTATTTGTTATTGAATTTGAACAGTCAGAACAATACAAAACTATTCAGCAACATCGAATACAAAAGATTTTCTACAAAATAAAATAAAAAACTCAACCTAAAGTCAACCCAAATGTTGTAGAGTAAACAAACCGGAAACCTCAGCCATATTACAGTGATTACAACTGGCATAAATACAAAATGGAGACAAAGTAAAGAAAAAATAAAAAACCAATAGTTTTCTATATTAGTGTAACTTATACGTTACAATGACTGAACAGCAATAGTTGTATTAACGTGGCACGTTAGTTATTTTGCAGTTGTTCACATAGCTATAGATATTTGTAAATAGTTGTCGTAAATAGCTGTTTTATTTAGTTTAAAGCCTTTTTCTATGACAGCGAATGGTAGCTGCAGCAGCACTAACAAAAACAAATACTTTTACAACTACAATAATAAAATGTTAGAACAAAAAAAATACATTAGTGCCAACAAGAGCAGGCTGCTGGAAACCAGTGTTGCCAGTTTACTTTCTTAAGGCTAGCCTTTATATTTTTCTTTTAACCTCAGAATTTACGTTTTTGATTCTAAAAATTGTCTGAAAAAAGTTAAAATGTTACCACTTCAACAACGAAAATAATAATTTCATATTTGCTATTACATGCTAATTTTGTTTTGACAGAATCATCATTTTAATCATTTTTGTGTATTTATTCGCAATAAAATCAATGTTATTTATATTTAAAAAAATTTTTCACCTTACTAAATCTATTACTATAATTATTTTTTACAAACTACTGTAACGTAAAAACTATTTTGAAACATTATTAGAAAATCTTATAAAACGAAAAATCACTAAAAAATTTGGAGATTTTTCTTCAAAAAAGAACTGTAGTTTAAAAATAACTTCAAAGTCACTTCAAAACGTTGAGTAATTTTTCAAATAAAATATATATAACCCAAATTTTTATGGGAATTTTTGGGCGATTTTTCATTGAGTCATTTTTCTGGCAGCCATTCTTATTTTGTTAATAAACTTATTACAAACTATTAAAAAGGAGAGAAATAAGTTGTTTTTTGAGGTACTTAGCTTATTTTCTCATCTCCTGGCAACACCGCTAGAAACCGAACGGCATTAAGCAAGAATTCAAAGTTGTTTTCAATAAAACAATAACAAAAAGTTTTCCAAAGAAAAACAATAGAATAAGGACAAACACTAATTTACTGCTCAAGAACTAAAGATTCATTTTTGGTTCTTTGTATTTGTAGTTAATATATGACCTTAATAATTGAAAAATGACATCGACAGAATGAGAAATCATTTGTAAACCGGTAGATTAAAAGTTTAAGCAATATTCTTTTATCACATCTCTTAAAACAATGTTCAAGTTCTGATAACATTTGGATTCGAATTCTGGTAAACTTTTTTATAAAAGAAAAACTAAGACTAAGATTATGAAATTGGAAATTATGTCTTCGTTTCAAGTAGGTATAAAAATGACTTTTTTCAAATCATATATCATGATGTGCCAAATATGACTTGAATATAGAATTACTCAGTAAGTACAAGTTTTAAAGAGCTATGAGTGAAATCAGAAAATTGTTTCGGTTTCATTGTACATATATATGCCCGTCGAGCCCAAGTTTATATCCAAGCTATAGTATGATACTTTTTGAAATAACATTTATGAATAAAGAGTAATTTTATAGCGATTAGTTTTAGGTATCATATATTGTTTATTAATATGTCGTTCTTTAGGTTAAGTACACTTTTTTTAGTGATAATTAAAATCCACGTTTTTGAACCGTCGAGGTGACCATTATAATAAATATATCTAGGACATGCTCACAAAGAGGAGAGTCTTTTCATCCATCTACTAAAAAGTGTCTTTATTTTACACTTTTGAATGTTCAAAAGTAGAACATAGTCAAATTAAAATAACAAAACACATTACTATCGAATTTTGATCTAAAAAACATGACTTGGGAGATTGTTTACTTTCCAAAGCAAAGGAAAAAACAAGCACATAATTTCGTTCAGTACTGTATAATTTTTAAAGTTATTAATGTTGTTGTTTAAGTGTTAAATAAAGAATGTATTAAAAAAAAGAAAATGTTAATTTTTAATTAGTGATTTATGCTTTAAATATTTCATATTTATTTTAAAGTTATAGTGAATTATTAATTTAGTTTAAAATTATCGTGAGTTAGCATTTAGCTCAATTATAATTAAAAATAGTCACGAGAAATATTTCAACTGCATTAAAAACATGTTTATTATATTAAATCGATTATATTTCAATACTTTCTTGAAGTATTTTTTTTTTACACTTCTAAATAATAGTATTTCGACACCCAAGGAATGCACTAAACACACCTCTGCACACTTTTTCCCGCACGGTGACTCTTTTTGTATAAGAAAATGATATCATATTGGACTGTTAAAAACAGCTTTCGGTTACTCTTTAGTTCAAATTTGGATAGAAAATGTTGGCAGAGACTGCATATATTATATACGTTACCTTCATTTCTTGCAATATATTAAATATATTTTGATATCGAGCCCTTGCCCTGAAAAGATCGCAACCGACAACATTTTGAGATTTCAAGCAAAACAATTTTATCTTAAATTCACATTACCCATAGGTTTAACATTGACATAAAATATGCAAAAATCACAAAAATACTTGTCCTGCAAAGTTTTTGGTCTGCACATAAGTTATTTTCGTGGTAACGCCTCGATATATTCGCTTTTATGTGCGCGTATTGCTACTATTGTAAAAGAGTTTTTATTTAAATACTTAAGATAAGATAAAAACAAATAAATTGGATGATATGCATATATTATCAAGGGAAGCATTTTGTGTGACAGTAAAGATTTAATTAATTTTAGAATCAAATCAGTAAATCCTTCATTCATTCATTTCATTTTAAACGAAATTATAATTATAATATTTATTGAGTTGATTAAAATATTAATAAACAAATTTAAAAAAAATAAAAATTATTAATGTAACAAATTTCGTATTTAAAATCTATTTTTATTTTTTTCTGTGAAGGTAACTTTCAAACTCCAATAACTTATAAGCTAAATAGATAATCTATACGTACGACAATGTTTTTTGTAGATCTCGACTAGATTATTATATTCTCACATACAAATCGTTTCAAATATAAGGAATTTGTATCCTTTTAAATATTTTTCATACCAGAAATAAAATTTTCTATAATTTTCTAAATTATGCTGAGAAAACTTTATTGTAATTATTTCATTTGTTTAATGGGAAAACCATTTCAACATTTTAAACAAATCTCAAAAATTGAAATTTTTTCTAAAATATAACTTTATACATTTCATTTTTTTAAAAGATATTGTTAAAAAGATAACTATTTTCTGAAATTTACTGAAAGACAAATTAAAAAAAAAAAAAAAAAAAAAAACGTGTAAGTGCAATATTGAAAAATATTGGACGCGAATCCTACATCCAATTTTTAAGCTTGTAAAAAATTTTGATTGCTGATTTTAAGATTTTCCAAATTAAATTAAATAATTTAAATAATTGAATTCGCAAACCCTTTCTGTAGTTTTTCACTTTCTTTAATAATACAAATGCAAAATATGAAAAAAAATTCTGCAACGTAGCCATGATAATAAGTTGATATACGCACTAATTTCTAATTGGTTGCGCAACATGATAGATGACATACATAGCATAATAGATGACATACTCCCCATCCCATTAAATACAGAACATTACATGGTTATTTGGCTTTAATGTCAATTTTTTTAATTGACCGGACTTTGAAATATCATAGTGATACCTAGTTTCATCGCCCGTAAAAACACGATGGCTTTGATTAAATTCAAGTACATTTAAAACCTGAAGATTTTTGTTTGATCTACTCCCAATTATTTTGTAAGCATTTAAGATGATTCAGAACCGAACAAATGGTCCAACTCTTCATTTTCAAATAATTTCCATACATTCAAATCGCCACAAAATAATAAATAAAATAAAACTTTTGAATCAGGCTACTAGATAATATACATAAGGCTTAGTGACTTTATCATATATTTTAATACCTTAATTCGTTCTTTGATCAGCTTCTCATATTCCGAAAAAAAATAAATGAATTTGTGCACTATTTTATACCTTTTCGAATAAGGCACCTCTTACAGTCATTCGCGTTTTTTCTTCCCAAGTTTGGTCATCCGCTATAATGCTTCTGTTGAAGGCACATTAACGAGGTGTATCCCAAACGATTCCAAATTACAAGGGTAATATGCCTCCATTCTTTGTTTTACAATACTCAAAATGGCACAAATTTTGTAATCAAAAAAATGCAAAAAATTTAAATTTTGAAAATTTTAGTTTCACCACTTGGAAGTTTTTTAGGTCTTGAATTTTTGTTGTTTTACTTTAACAGGTGTTGCTAACATAATTGCCTAAAAAGTTATTTTATAAAATCAGAATTATTTTATAAAATCAGAATAAAGTTAAACTAAAAAGAGTATTCCCCATAAGAAAGAAAAAAAATCGGTTTATCGTTGATTTAGAAATAATAGTTCACACTTATTTCAATAAATGAACAAAGTAAAAAAGGAAGCTAAACAAGTCATAATTATTATTGCATTATATGTTACATAATAATAATATACATATTAATGTATACATTTAAAAAGAAAAATGCTTAATTAATTAAATTATTAAAAACTATTAGGTAATATTCAACAAGGACTAATATCCTTCAGCATTTATTTTGGAAAACTTTTTCCATTCGTCTGAGCATAATATACATCAACCTTTGACAAGCTTCCAATGGAGTTTTGTACCATATATTCATGTTTTCTGCCATAATTCGTCGTTGTTTTTAAAAACTTCTTTCGAAATTCTTTTCTTCAAATCTCTTCACAAGTTATCTATAGGATTTAGATCCGGCGATTGATTTGGACAGTTAAAAGTACGGACACACAATGGTTTTATAACGCTTTTTTTAATTATTCTGTAACTTGTGAACCTTTGGAAATATTTGAAACAATTTACATGGCCAGAGACGAGGTACTTTCGGGTTGATTTGCAGGATCGCAAATTCCTAGAGGGTCTGGGGTAAGTGAATAGACCTTAAAATTTGATCATGTCGGTTATGTATTTTTTTTAAATTGCCTAAATTTAATTTATGATTTGACAGAAAAAGTTTTACATATAGATATTCCTTGTAAATCTCTACAAAAAGTATGTTTACATATGTAGATTATTCCTCTTAATTTAAGGTTTTTTTAGCCTTGTTTTTTTATTTTTCTTAACTTGGCGGGCTCAGTATTGGCTCTGAATTTTTTAGATATTCTATCCATACAAAATTCTAAATATTATTGCAAGAACAATCGTATAAATATATAGATTAGATAATATATCTTGGAATTTTTCACAACGATTTTCACAACTTTGTCAATTTTCAACAATATTTTCTTTTTATTTTGGATCAAATAAAAATTATATTAGTTAAATAATTCCATATGTTGGGTAAATACGCATAGTATTTTCTAACACACGCCTCTTGTAACGACATTGAATAAAATTTGAATAAAAAAATTAAATTTTTAAAACACTTTTTTCTGGATTGGGATTTTGGATATTTTAGTAAAAAATTGTGTTTTTGATTCCTGATTTTAGGGCAAGCGTGTCTATACTGTGTCAAAATTTCATTTGAATGTCTCTGCTTATTTGAATTTTATTTAGGTCCAAATATTGATATTATTCTTAAGAAATACACTTAAAATTTAAATCTTAAGTTTTTCAGGTCATGGTTTTTAGAATTTCGTGATATTTTTCTGGTATTGTACTCTCTATAAAATCAGTGATCCTTATTAATTTTTTCCTAGGTTTCCTCTGATAGATCTCAAAGTGATACTAAATGATGCTTAATGACATCTTCTCTATGATAACATATTTTATGAACTGTTGCAGACATATTTCTCCATGGATATATAGTTGTATATGTTCATGCAGTTTCCTACGCATAATCACCAAATTTTCTTGCACTAATTTGTTCATTGCACACAATTAAACTGATAAATTTAAATCTTGAAATAAGACTTATATCAGCACCTTTTATTTCAGATGCCCTTTAGGGATCTGAAAATAATATTCTTGCTATATTTCCATGATTCGTATTTTCTGATCCTTGTTTTGTTTGATCTATAATCAACCTATATTTGATAAATTCGTCCTGGACATGTTTCTTTTTTAAACTTCTTAACTTCTTATTGGTGTCGTTGTTTCTTATTGATCCTGTAGGTTTAAAATCCAGATCATAACTGATTTTTAGTATGTGTTTTATGAATCGTATTCTTGTATGTAGCGGTGATAATAAAAATTCATATGCATCTCCTATTATCTAATGATTTTTCGGGGCCTTGGTTTAAATGGCGTGATGTTGTTTGATATATATTGCAGCTGGATGAAGCCTTTGTATCAGTCAAAGCCTGGCCTACTTTATGGTAGCTTTCTTCAATTGTCTGGCCGTCAATTTCAGATTTGAATGGCTGAAGTGATGCGATTTGAGCTCTAATATTACTGACTTCTATTTAATGGCTTCATGAGTTTAATTTTTAAATTCAAATTTAATTGATCTGCAGTGTTTCGTAGTAGGTGGTGTTTTATTTTACCAAATATACTTTCTTTGCATCCTACTGGTCGAAGGCTTCGAGACTTTCAAATTCTTTATCAATCTTAATGGTACAAATGATACCATGAACATATCAGTGTCTGATATATTTTCATATACATATTATTTGTATTGATTTTGTCCAGAAGAACCACCACATCCCCATTTGCAAAAAAGAGTTAATTTACTGTTTCCATATTTCTTCAAATCATTTCCATTAAGTGATAAAAGCAAACGTTGAGATGTACGATTAAGTAGATCTTAAAGTTTTACCTTTACCAAAATTGTTGTGATTGTAACAGTGTTCCAATCCTTCTCAGCAGCAGTTATGTGATGATAAGATGAATAGAGGTTTGAGCCTTTTTCAATCGCATGCAATCTAAGCTGAGTATATTGCTGCTTTGTTAACTTATAATGCAAAAATAATTCTAATCATTTGAGAACTGTTTTTCTTTCTGTTTCTGTTTCTTTTTTTTTTTTGCAAGTTCTTTCTGTGATCGAAATTGATTAGAAAAGTTTCCGATTCATCTGATTTCTTTATTGATGTCCTCAATTTTTAACCTTCTTAATCTATCGCTACAGTTGTTAAGTGAGTTTAGTGGTCTGCCAAGATTTTGTTGGTTTGTACTTTCTAAAGTTACCTGGACAGTAAGTTCGCCCTTTAACCAGTTTCTAAAGCTGGTATAAAATATTTGTTTGCTCTATCCAACCTTTTTGGTAGCGCTTTGCTAAGTTTTTGAAGAACTTAGTTATTTTATGTTCCAAGTTTAATTTTATTTCGGTACTGTATGAATATAAGTTTACTTTTATTTATACATAACTTAAAACATCATCCTGCTTTTAGTTTTCAGAACACTCTTAGTACAATTTTTTATAGCGGAAGCTATTCATATTTTATAAAGATTTTAAAATACGATTGTTATTGCTTAGTTGTACTATATCAACAGAGTTTTTACTCGACTACCACTGGCTTTTATCCTTTTCTTATATTACGTTATACTATGTTCCTAGGTAGCATAAATAATTACCACATATTACTTATTTATGCTACGCTAAAACAAATTAGTAATAAAATAGTAATTATGTAGTATACTTTAGATACCTATCACAACTTATAGAACTTTTTGTATTTATATTTGAGTCATATGAATAGGTATAAAAAAATTATGGGAGTAGTTTCATTAAACTGAAAAAAGTGTTCTACAGATGGGTCCAGGCAGGTACAAAGGTGCTTAATTTAAACAGTGTTAAAGAGGACACTTTGGCCTTTTTTCTGGTGGTAAAATTTTTTTTAACCTTTTTTGACCCTCAAAAGTTCTATTCCGCTTAATTAAAATTTGGCTAAAATATGGTATCTGAAAAAACATTTAATAATGTTATAAGGTATAAGAGATAAATTGACACATTATACCATTTCTTAAAGGCTATTATCCCTCCAATATAACGAAAGAATGCAGCCAAATATCGATAATAATTTGCGAGTAATGGCAATTTACTTCTAATAAAATTTACAAAAACCACACAAATAATTGCACTTTCGGCCAATGAAATAAATTTCTGAGCCACCGTGAGGCGCCCCACCTAGTTTAACAAATGACATATTGAATGCGATATTTAGTTTTTCAAACTCGAACTTATAAAATTGGTCTCTCTGCCGGAAAACTTTTCGAAGGATTCCTTTGTGTATTTTGGGTATGTAATAGTCTTTATCATCATATATAGATTTTTTATGGAATCGTAGGGATCATAAATGCTGTATTAACGAGGACTGAAACGGAAAGAAAAGGCAGCAGAAATGGCCTTATACGTATATGGTCATGTGTATTGACAAAAAGAAATATACTATCAATTGCAGATGCATAGTGCTTTCACTAGTGGGAATATTTCGCTTATTTGCGATATGACGAAATATTTGCATTTTTATTAAACCGTGTACGAATAAACAAATCCATCAAATTAGTAAATATATTTATAGAAATTGTTCTTATATTGGATGTGGGAAGAAAATATACTTTCTCAAGAAGTTTTTAGGTTATATACTTGCCTAGCTACGAGAAGGAAAAAGGATATAATTTATGTTTTATAAAAGTGGAATAGTGCTACTAAAATATGATACACCTTATATTCCCAACTTTCCTCTTGTACCCTATAGCAATTTTTATATTTATTTAATAAAAAATTTTCCTTTGACTCATACACAATCATGGCAAATAATATTAGGTTGAAATCACAAAATTATTAAAACAATCAATACCGCAGTAGCAAAAAATTTTTGAACATCAAATGTGAAAATCTATTTTCGAAATTAAAAAAGAGTGCTAAGTACTATGGAACAATTTTCCAAATCGCCCTTGTAGGAAATCTATGTTCGTCAAAAATACTATTATAGCTTTAAACAAAGATAGTGTAAAGACGAAATGTCTCAGAAAAATCAATATTAAGGCTGGAATATTTGAAATCTTTTAGGAATCTCTGAATAAGCAATCAATTAATATTATAGAGAAAATATTGCAAACTCATGGTAAAATGAAATGCCATATTTTGAAAATATTTTTTTTTTCTTTTTTTGGATTTCGCACTTAGAATTTTTCCCCCAAACTATGCAGCGATAAGCAATGGTGGGATATTGAGAAATAGTTGATTTAAACTGAGCGACGTGAAAATAAAGAAAATGGAAAACAGTACTTTTCTTGTTTACTTTATAAGCAATATTGGAAAGAAGAAATTGTGAGAAAGTAAATTGTTTTTAAATTAGAAATATAATGCAGAAAAAATGAAGATTAAATAACATTTAATTTCAATTCTTGAACCTAAGCAAACTCGAAAACCAAGCTTTAGAATTCTCATTGATAAAAACCATTTTAGAAAATCACAAGCCACAATAATAACAAAGTTCATCATCAGCGCTTAACACACATATCATAAGAATTTTCATTGACCAAAGAAAAAAGCATGTCCTTCATATTTTCTCATTTACTTAAAAGCATCTTTAGAAATTGAGTCTAAACGCTCTCTAAATCTCACTCTTTTACACTTGGCTCTCCCTTATCCCATTGTATTTAGCAAACAGTGTGCGTGCTATAAGTGTTTTGTGTAATGAATTTCTAAGGTTGTAAACATTTGAAAGTGCTTTATTATTATTTATCTTTGTATGCGTGTGCTGCTTGCTTATTTTGGTTTCCAAAAAAGTTAGCATGCCTTAAGGAGTTTTATTTTTACTTAACGTAACTTTGTCTTCTGTATTTGTTTAGGGCTTTTCTTTTAATTTTTTACCTTTTGTTGTCTGCGTGTTCAAGTATGTCGCCGACAATTGAAATAACAAAAGGAAATATAAAGAAAATCATTTGTAAACTTTATCTGTTAAATGTTTAAAAGTTTTTTCCTCTGCTGCTAACGAAACCTATTTTTGGGGTAAATATTTCTTTTATTTTGTTCGAGAATAAAACTTTTAAGAACTTATGACATCTTTAAGAACACGTATATTGTAAATGGCGTGCGAGTATTTAGAAATGGTATTAAAAAGTCAGGCAGACATAAATGTAATTAGAAGCCTAAATATATACATCAATAGAATAATTCTAAGTTTTCTTATGACTCGTTATAGTATCCAATTAATAATTAATAATTAATAATATTCAAATTTAACTTACTATTGAGTTTTAAGTATACGAAGAATAGAAGAAAAAGAAATATACCTGAAAATATATATAGAGATAAATTATTAATAAAAGAATTTATTAAGCAGAAATTTTAGAAAATGCAAAAGACAAAATAAACTATATTCTTTTAATTATTTTTTTAAATAAATATTCTAAAAATAAGCAACATTTATTATTTCTCTTCCCTTCTATATGTATGAATTTAATATATAAATACGAATATATATTTATAAACTTTTAATTGAATTTTAAAGCGTAATCAAAAAATCATAGCATATATTTAGGGTGTTGTTGTGTGCATGAGTTTGTATAAATTTATGTATTTTACTATAAATCATTCAAGCATGTGTTATACAAGTTAATAAATCAAATTAACTTGAACATAAAATGAGAGAAAATATTTTTTTGTTAAGAAAAAAAAAAAAAAATATATATATATATATATATATATATATATATATATATATATATATATATATATTACACAACATTAAAAATAAAAAAAAACTGAAATTATGTACAAAAAATATAAAAGTAAAAAAACCAAAAACCACTAAAAAGTAACCTCATAAAATTTATTAAATTTTTTGTTTTCTATTCTATCGGTGTTTCATTTTAGGAAAATTTTCCAAAGAACTTGAATTGCATGAGTATGAAAAAAAAACAATGAAATAGAAAGAAACTGTATAAACATGTTTCCACCACAAACTGACAGCCATCAATCAATCTTATTTGGTTGAAGAGGATGAATTTGAAAATGAGTAGTTAGTTTTTTCTGGGGAAGTTTTATACTGTGATCTGAAAAAACAACAAGTTAAAAATACAAAACAGTAACAACAATAAATATAAGAAACTTAAACAGGTCTTAAATAAGTTTTTATAAATTTCATAATACTAAACAGAGGGAGATTTATTAGAGAATACAGATAATTTGAATAATATTCAATATTATAATATATTTTGTAAAATATGAGTAGCTTTTAAAATTATTATGAATATGCAACAGATTATAATTCACAAACACTAAAAACTCACTATTTGTATTACGTATTAGGAAAAAAATTTTACTAATTTTTTGCGTGTCTACTATACAGAAAAGATTATTTCGAAAAACTTTATAATAAATTTTATGATAAATAATTTACTAAATTTATAATTTGTTTAACTTTTTTTCCTAAAAAAATTGTCAAAACTCAAAAAATTCAATCGAAAATAAAAAAATATTTGTAAAATAATTTAGAAAATCAAATTTAAAATTTTTTCTAAAATTTCGATGAATTGTCTCTGCTTGCAACTAAAATACTATATATATATACTATATGTATTTTAAAGAGCTTCAAGAAAAAAAGTTGCTAATTTACTCTTTTAGAAATGAAGATTGGTCTATTCTTATATAAATTCCAAAATATTACATCTGAATGTTTAAATTTACTTAAGCTGGATCATTTTCAAAACACCTCTATGAATACGTACTTCTTTCAATATTATTACAAAATTTTCGGTAAAAGAAAATGAAAAATTACTAGTCGGAAATCCCCAAAAATCGCCAAAAATTTAAATTTATTTGACTAAGAAAAAAAAATAAATAAAAATTAGCGAAAAGTTTTAGTGATTCAAATTTCATAATTAATTGCAGTAGCTTATATTAATTGAATAGAAAATTAAAGTATAATATAAAATTAATTTTTTTGACATACATACATACATACATACATACATACATACATGCATACATACATATATACACACATATATACATAAAAATCCTAAAATTTCTCAATCTAAGTTGAAGTTGAATTTATAGATTAAAGAAAAATATTGAAAATGTCCAAATAGTCGATTGCTAGTAAGTACTAACCTTTTAACAGCAACAGGGTCCACTTTAAGCATTTTATTCCCAAAAGGTAAGCAATTTTTGCAAATAAATCGCATAGAAGTATTATATATATACTGTTTTTTTTAAACCGCGTTAATAATCGAATTAAAGAAATTTTTAAAACTAGGTCACTATTTCACACGAATTTATAGTTTTTATAATAAATTTATGCTTTTGGTGACATTTATTAACTTAACCAATTATGGACCGGAAATAGCAAAATATTACAATTTTTTCTTCTGTTGATCGAAAACTATGCTTCTGGAGGTGTTTTGGAAATCAAACAATTACGTGAATCAAACAATTAAGCCGAAATATTTTAGGGATTAGCTTAAAGCATATCTATGATTAATTTTAGGGTTGTAAATATACAACATTTTTTGTCTCAATACAAATCAAGGCACTTTAATTATATATTTTAAATTTTAGATGACACAGTAAACTGAATCCATATTGAAATTGAGAAAAAAAAATAGAAGAAAACTAGGTACACTGATGAAATTTAGTGTGTGTGTAGACATTGACCTAGTATTTGTAAAAAGTTTTTTCAAATTTAAGAAATTGTTAATATTTTGTCTGTATGGGATCAATAAATTACCAAAAAATACCCTATTTTATATATTAAGTTTTATAAGAGTACATTTATCTATTGCAACACATAAAAAATATTAATTGTATTTTTTCACAAATTATTTATTGTTTCTTGTAATTGCCACAGTCTTAATTTATTATAACAAAAATGCCTAAATTTATATTATCTTTTTTTAACTCTTATAATTATACTTGCTTACAATTTGTTTTATTAAAAGGCGATTTATTATTATGTATATATCGTCACCTAAAATGCAAAAAACAGTAAACACTGAAAAATCATACATTTCTTTTATTGAATTATAATATACTGGCCCAAACTACATCTACAATAAAATTCATATTCATATCTTCAAAAATGACATTGATACTAACATAAATCAATATCAACTTCATAAACGAAACAGTCGTAAAATGTGCTCCAGTTAAGAAAAATTTGGTTCGAAGAGTATTTTATGCTTTTCTGTTTTTGCTTTAAGGAAACAATTAAAATATTTTACTTAATTGCTTAATTTTAAAGCAAAAAATTAGAAAGTGTAATTGCGGCCTTTTGCATTTTCATAATATTATTTTTTTGTTGCTTCTGCTGTAAAAGAAATAAAAAGTGTAATTACTGCCTTTTGCATTATAAAAATTTACGAATCCGTTATAGTTTTCTGAATTATTAAACCATTATTCATCTTTTAATACGAAATTATTGCTTTGGTAATATTTATTAATACAGCTGATTTGATTTGTTATGTTTCGATTAACGGGATCGGTCAGAATTACAATTTTGATAATTTAATTTTCTTTGTTAATTTTTCTAATAATATCAGGATTGTTTTTTTATTATTTTGCAAAATCATCTTAAACTATCACAAGAATGCATTATTTACAGTTATTTATCCGTACTATACTATAGTTTTAATATATCCAATAGATAACTCGAAAAAACTTTAAGCATTTAACACAAAATCCATAATATACACTGGTGCATATTCGTATAAACACATTTAAAATTTTTGTTTTTCTTCATTTCTCTTAACCGAAAATAATATTGTGTTATTACAATAACTCGCGGTATATGGGTACTTTTTTTATCTAAGAAATATTTATTTCTTGCTATTGTTGATTTCTTTAATTTAGCAACCACTTCAGTGAAATATTCCTATAAACGCAGTCAAAAAGGAAATTGTCTAAAAAGTTATTTCAAAAAAAAAAAAAAAAATATATATTAAAAAATTTTAACTGTTTTAGTTGTTTGTTTCACCTACGGCAACTTCCTGATGACAACATATCTGTTTACTGGAAACATTTTTGTTTTAATTGGAAAATTTCATCAGACTAAAGGAATTTTTTTACAGACCAGTATAAAATTCAAACTCATCTTTTTCGTGATCAAGTCTGTTCTAACAGAGAAATTCAATGAAGAACTAACCATTCGGAAGGAATTATTCGAGATTTTCTTAAGAAAGGATAAAAATACGGAGTGTGGAAGCCAACAATAGATAATCAAAATAACAAAAAGGAAAATTAATAAAATAAGAGAAAAACCACCCATAATAAATTAAATGCTACACAAATAAACAATATTTTTGAACTTCCTGTCACTCTCAAACAAGTTGCATACATTTTGCGTAATGTAAGTCAATGCTAAAACAATATCATAAGGAAAATCGTTTAAAATTTGCGCGCAAAAATATGAAATGGACATATAAACAAAATATGGTTTAAGAATATTTTTTTGTTCAAACCATATTAACCTTTATTATTCTCATAACAATAAAATGTAACAAATAAATATAATTTATAAATATGGTTGAAAAATTCATAACTTGTTTTTTTAATATATTTTGTTTTTAACATTTGTTTTCTACCTTCATTATAATTCTCATTTAGTTTATGCATGAATTAATATTAGTAGAGAAGATTTGGTTATATTTTGTTTGATTCAAAAATATGAGATATTGATTAACTATTAAATAATTTAGTTAATAAGAATATCTCTGTATTGTATTGTACAATAGAATGAGTTAAATAGACAAATAAATAAATAATGAAAAAATAATATTTGATCATAATAAGATAAATTTGAAGCATATTATTTGAAATTTTGATCATTTATTTACATTATATGTATGATAAAACCGATTCATAATAGAATAAAATCGAAACGTAATATGAGATAATCAGATCATAATGTTACAAACCCTGGTCATAGCATGGTAAATTTTATACATACTATATAAAAAAATTTTATTCTAGTATGATAGGTTAGACCATTTTATGATTATAACTTTCATATTTATTATTATTTACGACCATAAAAATTTTTATAGTAACAATATAGTCACAATATGTTGCTCTTAGATTATGGTCACCGAAATATATTTTTTCTCTGCGTGTAGGAAAATGTCATAAAAATGGCACTAATCTATTAAAATTACAATCAAAAAATTTAATGTACATTTTAAGTTTTTTGTTGTTAATTTTTTAAGTGAAGACAATAAATAATATAAAAAATTAATTTTTCGCACCTTAATTATTTTTTAGACCCATTTTTGGTAAGATGATTAAAAAAAATTATGTGCATTTTCTCCACCAATGCAAAAAATTTTCAAAACCAAATTAGATCAAAAGTTGGCATAGAAAACACATATATTAAATTATATGTGCTTTATAAAAAACATATCAAAATATTGAACACTATTCAAGATGAGAAAATAATATGATAAAATGGAAACATTGAATGATAAGATGGGATAATAATATCACAAGATGGGAAAAGTAAAATGGAATAATAATATAATAAAATGAAATCATAATCTGATATAATGCGATAATAGTGTAGTAAGACGATATAATAATATCAAGAGCTTGAAAAATAACACAAAAAAATGAAGCATAAAATCGGCTACAATATGATTCAAACAATTATTGTTTATAATCACATCTATTTTTCGCTGTGACCATACGTGCCAATCATAATATGTTGCTCTTAGATTATAGTCTCTACAAATATATCTTTTTCTCCGTTTGTATAATCTCATTTAAAAATGTATTTTTCTGCTTTCTACAAATAGGTTATGCAGCGAAGAAAAATGTTAAAAATTGTTGCTACATTTCTTGTATTCCTAAAGAACTGGCACCCTGTTGCATTACAAATAAAAGATCCCTCATTTCGAAATAAAAATTTAAGCATATGATATCAATTGATTTTCTCCTTTTTTTTAATTTATTCGTATTGTGTTAAATCATGCTTGGCTGTCCTTAACTGGTGTTGTTTTCTTCTTTCTGTCTCATCAGTGACATATTTTTGTGCTTTACATTTTCAGCCGTTGGCAAAAAAAAATGAATATAAGGTCCTTTTTTGTTTAGTACTTTACATTTGTTTAATATTTATTATTTTTCTTTCTCTTCTAAGCTAGCCAAATCTATAGTTATGTATCTTTCTGGACACTTGAGACTTTAAATATTGTGTCGTCTGTATGTGTAGAAATTTCGTTCGTTTGAAGTGTTTATATAAGAAGAATGTTTTATCTAAAAAATGTTTTTGAAAAGGGAAAACAAGAGGGACTAAATGTATCCTTAATATGCGTATGTTCTTCTTTAATACAATGTTTACTGTTGTTATACTTTTTATACGAAATTTGTATACTAAAATATATGTATGTTAGTGTGCTTCTTGCCTTTTAGTCCTTGTTAAGTATATTTCAATATTTACTTGCTTAGATTTTATTTGCTTGACTTCATTTAGCCTAGTGTAGACATTTCCTTGCCTATACGCCTTCCTTAGCAAAATGTGGTGTAGCTTGACTTGACTTGTATGTCCTGGCAACACAGCTCGAGCACGTTTGGCCAGATTTATCAGAGACAAAAATTAAAAAAAAATAAAATATATTTTTGTAGTCAGGCGACAAATTGTTGTGATTTTTTCCTTCAATTCTCCTACTCATACTCCAAAAATTTTGTTGAGTAAATTGGTTTTTTGAAGTGGAAGGATTTTTCTTCTTCTGAGATTGTTGGAGTTGCTTAAAATTAAATTGATTGATCTATTTTTATTTATTTTATTTTGCTGTTACATCCAGCAATACAAACAATACACGAACAAAAAAATTGAAAGAAGACAATACAAAAAGAGTAGATGTGGTTATTTTAAGTAAATTTAATTTGTTTCTTACTCAAGGAATTTATTAAATTTATTGAAATGATAGCTTTACGGTAGGCTATAGAGTTTTAAGTATACTTATATAAATGATTGACAGGGGTTCCTGAAATATAGGCTATGGATTTATGGAATTTAAACGATTTCTTAATAAAATTAGACTTCAGTTATTGATATGACAGTTTTTGTGGAAATCTAATAATCCATAATTTAAATGTAAGAAAGAGGGGAAATATTATTGAAGGCATTTTGACTGTTGCAAATTTAACAACAAAGACATGCCACTTATAGGATAAAAATTGGTTGCTAGATTTATTTTTAAGGCAGGTATCATTTTGGAAAGAAATTGCCAACATTTTCAAAAATAAATTTCATAGTTTAAATTGAAAATCGAATTTATGATTAATGTAGTAGTTAACCCAACACGTTAAAATAAATTAATGAAATTAATTTTATGGGATCTAATTTAATAACTATGATCATAAAATCGAAAGCTTTATGTACCTAGCTATTTTATTTCCTGAGATATCAAATGGTCAATTAGTATGTAGACGTTTAAAAAAAAAATATAGGAGAATGAGTTTTATGTTTATTTTGCAATTGTTATATTAAATACATGTAGAGGGAACAGCAAAACTGTAGATGGTCCCTTCCAATGGAAATTTAAGTCAATTAAATAGCGAATTGAAAGATAAAAAATGATTGGTTTAACACCAAATTATCTGTTTTAATGTATAAAAAATAATTATTCTTTCTGAAATATGATAAACATCAAAGCATTTGGAATATTAAGAAATATCGCATTTGCTTAACTGCTTGTACATCATCTCGATTAGCATTTATATATGGCTCTTTGGTACGCTGAACCTGGGCAACGTTTGGTCTTTTGTACAGGTGCATTATTCCTATCCCAAGTTCTATGCAACTATTTCACTTTTGACTTCCATCTGGCTCAGATTAAGTATACTTGTAATTATTTCCCCGTGGAATTGGTGAAATTATTCCATAATGACCATAACTATATTTTTTTCAAATACAAATGCTAATTAAATCGATTCTGTTGTACTTGGCTGTATAAGAGGCAACAAATGCAGTGGCACATAATCTGATGAATTCCAATTGGAATGGGGTTTTCAAAATTGGAACAATATCCGGTCAAAGAATAAATGATGGTTTGCTTTTATCTGTTATGCTAAAATTCCCTATGGAATGATTGTTCCATTGTACTTTAAATATTCTTCTGGGTATTGCCTTCTCAACACTTTAAACAAATTATGGACTGTATGACATTTTTCACATTAATAGCACTTCTTAGAAATTGTTATCCACTTAGCTTTACTTGATTGAAATATAAAATTGATCACGGCCTTTTATAGGAGAAATTATTATTAGTATATTTATATTTTAAGGTAATACTTTTACTCAAAAATGTTCAGTAATTACGAATCCTTATAAAAATTACGAAACTTATAACCTTTTTGGAAAATTTATTATCCGTTTTTGGCCAAATTTAGAGTATTGATCAGTAAAATGAAGCTGTTTCATTCATATTTAGAATATCTCAGGTAACTCCTTTTCTACTAGTGATTATCAACGTTGCCAGTTTAGGATAAATCTAGCCTTTTTATTCTGCTTCAAAATGTTCATTTTCTTTTATTGGAAAATAATATTTTGAAATTTGGATATCATAATACTAATATCATTTTCTTCAATACAATATATTATATTCATCACCAAAGATGATATCGTTTTCGTTATCATATTGTTATTTGGTTTATTGGAATAACATTAAATTGTAAATTATAAATTAATTATCAGTTGCATAATAAAATATGTTCTTATGAAATAATTCCATATATCTCTAATCATATCTTGACTTATTACTGATTGACATAAAAATACCTAACTCAAATTTTAGTTATTCTTTCAGTTAAGAGAAACAAATAATTAATCCATTTTCGAGCATTGTTGTGTATTCGCATCAGTAACATTACCTATACCCTAACTTATTTAGTACAAAATCTAATGATAACGTTTTATATATACTCGCAGAGAGAAAACATGGTTACGGTATTGTCACTAAAACAATATTATGTTTTCATTATTAATTTTCGTTAATTTTTATAATACTCTATTCATCATAACAAAGTTTTTGTTTCAGTTTTATCATTCAATGTTTACATTTCATCAAAATTTTAATATAGTTGACAACAAAAATTTTATTTTTATGAATATTTTTACCAGAAACAAATTTTTATTAATGCAAAAAATAACATTATTTCTACAACAATCATATATTACAAATATTTTTCCTTGTTCTTAAACCATATTTTGTTTTCAAGCTATATTAATATTATTCTTCCGATTACAATAAAATGTTAAAATAGGTATGCTCTTTATCAATATGGTTCAAAAATTTATAACTTTTTTATTTCTGAATATATATGTATATAAATGAATATGTATACGAATATATATTACCGCTTGTTTTAATACTTTGCTGAATTAAAGTATGGACGACTCAAGGAAGAATGTGCCCGCGACTGCACGGAGAAAAATATAGCTGTTGGACCATAATCTAAGAGCAATGTATTACGATTAGAACATATTATCACAGCGAAAAATAAAAATGATTATAACTAATAATTATTATAATTCCATTTTGTCATGTTTTGTCCGATTTTATGGTTTATTTTTCATGTTAGGTTTCTAGTTTTATATATTTAATTGAGCAATCTTACTACATATTCCATTCTATCAGATTATGATTTGATGTTATTATATTAATATTTCACTTTATTATATTAATAAACCACATTATCATATTGTTATTCCATTTTATAATATTATTATGCCATTCTTTTTTAACTGAACCCTTTTTGCTGGTTAATCAATAGCTTATGTTACCTAAATCACATCGAGTATAATCAAACCTTGTCCGTTTATATTTATTCATATACAAACTAAATGCGAATTACAATGAATTTGGAAAATAGACATTAAAAAAGAAGTATATTTAAAGACAAACAAGTATTGAATTTTTTTACAATTATCATAGATTATTATGGTTTAAAAATAGAATATGATTTATGAACAGAGAAAAGGAATGCAAATGTTTAATTATTGTAGAAGTAATGACATTTTTCATATTAATAAAACTATTATTTTATTTATTTTTTTTTTGGCAAAAATCCTTAAAAACTATTAGTTTAGAAATTTTTATTGATTGTAGACATTAAATGGCAAAATTTAAACATAACATAAAAATTATACGTAAACATTGTTATTATAAACACAAAGCTATTAAAATTCAAGAAAATAAATAATGAGAACATAATATTGTTATAGTGATAATACTGTAACCATATTTTTTTTCTGAATGTGGAGTTCAACACGAAACTTTCTGATTATGTTCTTTATATAATAATTCCTAATTGTAGCAAATCTGACAACAAATGAAGAACAATTTTTTTTTCTATTCAATTTATTTCAAATTGGTTTGGTTTTTCAAGTTCATATCGATGCGGCATCAAGATCAATCATTTCGTCACAAATTTGGTTTCAATTTGATACCATTGCGCTAACAAATTTCCGTTGCAGATTTTAACACACTGTTTTCAAATTTAACACATACGTGTCTGATACACTATTGATACCAAAAATTATATAATTTTGAACATGATTGTGATTACTATTTCTCTGGGTGTACGAGAAAATATGTGTAATGATAAATTGTAATAGTAAACTCTTTTAAATCATCGCCAAAATATTTATCACAATTTTGTCCCGCATATATTATAAACAACATTCGTACCGCAGAATCAGCGTTACTCTATGTAATCTTCATTGAGCTGAAAATTTAGGATGAAACTCGAAGTTTACAATTACAATTTGATTTAAGCATACATATTATTTAAAGCTTCCCAACATATGCAAAGAATATTTAAAATGTTATTTATAAGACTGCAATTACAAAAATTCAACTTATTTTCTACATCAAATTTCTTATTTTTTTCATCAAAAATTAAAGCATTCTTAATTATTTCGCTATAGTAACTTAAACCTAAATTTACTAACTACTTGTCATTTACCCATCGAATACTGGCTCTTAACCTCCAAACCAACCAATCACATACATATCTATCTTTGCACTTCTCATACCAAATTAGTGTCTTAATGAAGATATCAACAATCTTACACCTTTCTTTGGATAACTGTCTGTCTGTCGGGCTGAATGTCTTCGTGTCTAATTTATATGTCCATGTGTCTGTCAAACATCAATTTGTCTTATGGTTTTACACTCTTGTAACCAAAATATGTACATATATGATATGTACTCATACTTATTGTACAACAACTTGTTATCGGAAAATAGTGATAATTATACAAAATGTTGGTTTTACCATTTCTCCAACAAATTTTATATGTTCAGCATTTGGTATATGAGTGAATGAGAATATTTAGAGACAACTGCTACATGATTTTACACCAAACAACTACTACATAAATATACTTATATATTTACGTAGATATAGGAAAGTAAACAAACAATTGTACTATACGCTTCTTCATATATGTGGGGGAGATTGGGGTGAAGTGGATCATATTTTAATCTTCAACTTCAATAAAATACTAATCAATTACATAGTACAACAGTATATTTTCAACATGAACGAAACCATATACACATGAAAGCAGATACATTTTATAATAGGACTGCGTACTCAGTTTTTCATTTCGTGTTCGAAAATCTTTTTAAAAGGACTTTTGAATTTCAAAAGTAAAAATTTTTATAATTTATTTTAAAATCTGTTACTTGCTCAATAGTATTAAATTTAAAATGACAGAATAGAATTTAGAAGTTCCAGTAAAATTAAAATTAATTAAAATTATTATTATTATTATTATTTTCATGGTCTTATATTGCTAAAAATATAATTCAAGTATTTTGTCCTTAAATATCCTTAAGATTTTTCAACAAATAATTCTGAAATTATAATAATTTTAAACATATCGTAATATGTTCTCTTAATCTCACATTTTGTTCTTTTATGTTCAGCAGTTCAAATTTTATAAGATTTTAAAAATGTCCTGTCAGTGCTTATGTAAATCTTGTTTTCGTCCTTAAATCCAAAAAAACGATTATTTTAAATATATAAATATATATATATATATATATATATTATATTATATATATATTTATTTATTTAAAATAATTGGCACAGTCGTTTTTTTAGACTTAAGGACGAAAGCTTAAAGAAAGTGGTTCAAATCAGTCCATTATTATACTTTGCTCTCCATACAAGTGTTTCCCAGAATATGCATATATTTTTATGAAAATCGGAAAAGGAATGTCATCTCTCGGCATTATTCGTACATTCAAATTTTAAGAGGTGAATAAATACTATAAACGTGAATAAATACTATAAAAATTTTAGTATTTAAAAAAATTTGTCACTATTATTTTGTATATAAGTATAAATCATGTTATTAATTTTCGTAAAGATCGCTCACTAATTGACCCTGTCTCTCATAAAACACATTGAATATAGTTTTGCGTATAAAATTCATTTCAACAAATCTCTTTCATTAGCATAAATTTCATAAAAATGTTAGATTTTGAACTGAATTTGGCACAAATAAGTTTTTTATAAGTGTATAAACTACAGTATGATCAAGATCAAGTAGGACTTGTCCCGAAAATAACTTGACCGCTCAAATATGATGATCTAAGGTATTATATGGTTGCGCTTGATTAAATATAATATTAAAATCATAGCCTACTATCGTTTCGCTGATTAAAATTATAAGTAATTAATTTAATATTACATAAATATAAACACTGTACTTACCATCGTTTTAACTTTAAAATATATTTTAAAGTCATTCAAGTAATATTGTCATGTTATACATAAGGTAAGAATTACTTAAAAATTAAATAATATGGCTTCAAAAATTACTATATTGGTTTTAAATGCTCAATGTCTCACTAAACTGAAAATTAAATTTGTAAATTTTTTCTTAGCAATAATTTTCAAATCGTTATATTGATTAAGGTAATAAGTTTAAAACCATAAAACTTTGGTAATTGAAAGTAGATATTAGCATCTTTAAGAAATATTATTTTGGAAATTATTTGTTAAAAGCTTTAAATGATGGCAAATGTTACATTATGGACTTTTTTACAACTTTTATTTGCATTATTTCAACAAAAACCTATAATGTCATAATTCTCCCCTTTCATTTCATATACAAATCACTATATGCTATTAATTATAAATTATTAAAATTAAAAATTAGCCTCGTGCATCCTTTAAAACTTTAAAGCCCTTTAAAAAGGAAAAACTGAAAACGGAGTTATGCTCTATGAAACATATATTTCCACTTGTACATGGAATTTATCATGTGTGAGAAAAAATTTTAATTTTTGTTATACAATATTATCTTTTGAACCCTGTCAGGGATCTATTGTATAGAATGGATTATTGTCTATGCAAAAATAATAAGATTAATTTGTTTTTTGGCATGGTTTTTCGGAGTTTTTTTTTAAATCAACTATTTTTGGGTGAAATAGGAAGTGCTGGAGTAAAGTTGGACATAGAAAAAATATCAAGTTTAAGTTTATTTCACCAAATACTTTGAAATGATTTGAATATAAAAATTCAACTATGTAATGAAGATAGATAATAGTAGATGAAGCGAATGCAAAATAATCCAACAATATTTATAAAAATATGCAGTTATTTCTCGTATTTGAAATAGTCCCACTCAAAGTTGTAATAAATTGCTATAATTTTCGCACATTTTAAAAGCCCAGACCATTTGCATGAGTTTCATTATACCTATTGTACATTTTAACAGCATCCACTTTTTTTTTAATTTTAAAATCTAGGTTTTTTTCTTTTGGTAAGCTAATGTAATAATACGTGTTGGTTCTAGGCACTTTTACCCTTATCGCTAAGGAGTTTACTGAGTTATTTTAAATTTTAAAATGTTCTTTTGCTCTTTCTAAGGCGCCACACTTTTGTTCTATTTTATTAGATTTTTTATATGCGTTCAAATCATTGAATTAAATAAAATAAGAAATACAAGTCTTTATTAAATTTTCACCAATCTTGCAAAAAATAGGTTAAAATTTGTAAAATTATACATTCCACATTACCCAAAATTTATAATTTTATGTCAACTAGAGATTTGAAAAAGCGTTATTTTTTTGAGACAAAAATTTGAAAATGTGATTGATTTATATATCCTCCTCAGAAACATCAGCACTGAATAATTCCACTTTAAATTTAAAAAATGTTGACGCTTGGTTACCGATTTAGATAAAATTTTGTAATTGTGTAGAGGGCGACACAGAGGCTGTTCTCATTTTTTAGAACTATAACAACTCTATAGCTTTGAAGTTGATTAACATATTTATTTAAATAGCCATAAATTTTGTTATATAAAAAATATAAAAATAATGTTTTTTTGCAATGGATTTGTCAAAGCTTGTGTTTTAAGGTGACATATAAAAATGTTGAAAATATTTTTATTAACATATTTTTTGTAAGAATTTTCTTTAGTATGTGTTTGTAAAAAACTCCATCTTTAATTTTTTTTTTATATGTTTTTGGTAGGAAGCCTTATCGATACACTTGCTACAGAGAAAATTTCAGACAAGTCAAAATTTTTAAATTACTTCACTTAAAAAAACCCTTTTAATATATTTTATTTGCTTGCTCTCAAAAAGTAGTACTATTGAAGGTTTTATGAATAATGCATAATTTAAAAATGTAACGCAATAATAGCAAACATATACCAGTAGTTTCTCTTGCCAAAAATCTAAAATACCCGAAAAAAGTAAAATTTTCTTCATTACCCCATATGTCATGATACGCCACTTTTCCCCACTTTAAGTATACCAAAAGATTTAGTCAATTTTATGACACTTGGTGATGACTTTTAAAGCTAATTAAATCAATTTCTAAGGCGTACATTGCGTAGTGAGTGTATATTAGACTGCACCCAAATTTACCAACTTTTGAATTTTGAACGCAACTCCATCTAAAATCGTTCATTGCATTGTAAAAATATATTATGTGAAATGCTAATGAAATCAGTGGTGCGATTCAGTAACTTATTTTAACGATAATCGAATCGTTAAAATTAGTAAACAACAAAATTGTCGATTTAGTTATTCTCTAACACTTTTAACGATATTTGTTAGCGTTAACTTAAAGACAAAAATTTTTGTGTTGTTAATTTATTGACAAAAATTAGCCAAAAAGTCAACCCAATGATTCAGTCGTTGTTTTGTGGTTGTAGTCTATGCTTCCACGTGCTTCTACGTTTCCGAATCTTCTTTTAGGAGTAGTGGTCATTTTGAAGAAAACCATTAACAGAAACACATCTTAATCAATATCAAATACATAATTTAATCAATCACGGTCTTAAAATTGTTAAACAAACTTCGATTTGTTTCAAATTTATTTGTTTTTCTTTTTTAATTGGTTTTGAACCTTACTATTATTTCGGCATTTCCTTGTGGAGAGCTGCCACACGAAATAATAGTTATATACAATCGTTTAAGAGTACTTAGTGAATCACACAATCGTTACTGCAAACAACAATTGCTATTGACAAGTTTTACGATTGTCGAATCGTTAAAAGTTACTGAATCGCACTACAGATGTCGTTAGCCCATGCTGCATCGGACTTGAAGTTTGTATATTGCGTTTATGTGGCTTTTTTACAGTTTTTAGAAAAATTCATTTATTAAATACTTCGCTTTGTAAGAAGATGTTAAAAAATGACAATGTACACATAATTATCTATCAAACAAAATATAAAATGAAAAAGCCAGTTAAAAAATTTTTAAGTTATTACGAATTCCCCTGATAATTAATTAATCCTCTTGTGTAAAGAATGTAGAACAAAATTTTTAACATTTTGTGAAACGTAAAAATAAAATGTTATTTTTAATTAAATTTGAACCATAATTACTGAAAAATATATTATTTTTCTCCGGAATAATTCAAACTCATTTTCATGCTTGGTTAAAAAATGTTGATTTTTTTAAGACTATTTCAAGACTCCAAATTAAAACTTTTAAAAATTTTGTTAAACAAATTTTAAAAAAGTTTCAATAAAATAATACAGGTTAATAGAAAATGAAACTAAAAAATAATTAAGTCAATATCTTGTATGGCTAAGCCTTATCTGCGCTTTTTTAAGTAATATTCAGACTAAACAAAATTATTGCACAATAAAATAACCCATACATTCTGAAGTTTTTAAGGAAATTGGTCAATGATTACTTTTAAATAATAAAGTCAAATGTAGAAAAACGCTTATTTACAGACATATGAAGGTTTTAAGATTTTTTTGAATTTTTATATAAAATACCGATTTTTGGTCCGAAATATTAGTTATCACAAATGAAGCTTATTTTCTCCGAAAAACGCTTATTTACAGAGATATGAAGGTTTAAAGATTTTCTGCAATTTTCATATAAAATACCGATTTTTGGTCCAAAATATTAGTGATCACAAATGAAGCTTATTTTCTCCGAAAAACGCTTATTTACAGAGATATGAAGGTTTAAAGATTTTCTGCAATTTTCATATAAAATACCGATTTTTGGTCCAAAATATGAGTGATCACAAATTTTCATATAAAATATCGGTTTTTGGTCCGAAGTATTAGTGATCACAAATGAAGATTATTTTCATCGAAAGACGTTTATTTACAGAGATATGAAAGTTTAAAAATTTTTTTGCAATTTTCATATAGAATATCGATTTTTGGTCCAAAATATGAGTGATTTTTTTCTAATATTTAAAATTTTTTAAGAAATATTTGTGCTGATGTTTGTAACACGCATTTTAGTATACCAATTGTCCCAGAATCACTTTCACGATGTCCATCTGTTCATGTAAAACTTGTGTATAAGTCGAATTTTAAAATTATTTTCATAAAAATTGGCACGAAAAATTAATTTAGCAGAAAAACTGAGGCTATTGAAATTGGTTATGGCCGATCCTTTACTTCGCCCAGTCTCTATACTAACACCTTCCCGAAAGCGATCCTTTAAATATAGCAAAATTTGTATGAAATTCAGCGCTAGCAAGTTGTATATAAGTATGAATCTTAGTGCCAAATTTCATGAAAATCGCTTCATAATTCACCACATAAACCCTTTTCCGAAAAAGCACTTTAATATGCATAAATCCGATAAAAATGTTAGTATCAAGTTAATATTTGACACAAATAAATTCTATATAAGTGTAAATGACAGTATAAAATTTTATGATAGGTCAACAATTTTACATAGCTGACATATAAAGCCCTCTTTTGGGAATCACAATTTAATATTCTGTATTAATACATTTTATTTTACATTTAATACAAATATTGGTTCAAAATTAGCGCTTCTCGAATTTTGGAGCACAAATACAACGATGGAGAGTATTATACTTGTTCTTACTCAAATCAACGAAGGGATTTTAGTTATATTTCCATAAAATCCTTTCAAAATCAAAACAAAAAAACTTTTTTTCGTGATGTTTTCCTTAAACGTTTAAAGTATTTAAAATTTTAACATTTTACCTTCTTATTTTAAAAGTAATCCTTGTCCAATTTTCTTAAAAACCTCACTATATATTTTCTAAGATATTGTTTAACTTATTGTGTAATAATTTTGTTTAGTCTGAATATAAGCTCAAAAAATTTACTTTATAATTAAAAAAAACAGTAAAAATGAGTCATACAAGATCTAGGTAACTAGGTAGGTAGGTAGGTAGGTAAAGAAGGGTGGCACAGTACTCAGAAGAGTACCTGTACATCCACTCGGAAACCTAGAGGTCCATTATGAGTCCCTTCGTAGAATATATATAGAGAATTTATAGAGAAATTTATAGAAAAGACCAGGAAAGGAAAATAATAGAAAAAGAAAAAGCTGTGACCAAGAAAAGTATAGAAAAGAATAGAAAAGACATGGAAAGGAAAAGTCGTTCGCTTTAAGCCAACGACTACCTCTTAGCTAGCCTATTCCCATGACGAATCCTATCAATCTATCGAGATCTTCACCCGATATGCTATCCAATTTGTCAACGAATCGACTGCCTAACTGCCTACTCAATTGTAGATATGGATGGTGACATATAATATGTTCTACCGCCTCTAGCTCCTCATTATCTTCGCACATCCTGCAAAGACCGGAGGACCCTATATCCCAATTCCCTGTCATTCAGATCTAATTTTTTCATGTTTATTTCCTGTAGTGTTGCCTATAAAAATGTATAGTCTTATTTGAAACTTTTTGAAATTTGCTTAATAAAATTTGAAAAGTTTGAAATTAGAGTTTTGAAACAGTCTTAAAAAAATCAAAATAGTTTAGCCAAGCATATATCTAAAAATACTACCATTGAATAATTTTGTAACACAAGGAAAAGATTCGTTGCACTACGTGTGTGGGTATTGTCGTATCGACAAATTTGAATTACCCTGGAGAAACAGAAATACATTTTGCAGTAATTATGGTTAAAATTTTATTAAAAATAGCATTTCGTTTAAACATTACTCAAAAAATAAAAATTTGTTTTTACACACTTTACACAAATGGTCTAAAATAGATTAATGGTCTGGGGAATTCGTAATAATTTAATTTTTAAACGTTTTTTTTTTCATTTTATGTCTTTATTTTCCCCATATAAGCGCACCGTACAAAATTCAGTTTCGATGCGGCACAAGTTACCGATATTCCAATTTCACTTATATTTCACTCAGTATCTTTTTACAACCTAGTTAATGGTTTTGGGGGGAGTTACGGTCAAAATTCGAAAGTCGGTAAATTTGGGTACAGTCTAATGTACATACATATATTTATTTGTTAGCACTAGGACTACTTGGTGTTTGTATTTCTTTGAGGATTTGTTTGTGAACATGTATTTTGTATCTCAACTGACCACTTAATGTGTAATTGGAGTGCAATTTGTGTTTAAATCATGAAGAGGTTACCTTAGCTATTCTACATATGACATTAAGATGAAAGTGAAAAACCTCAAATTAAGTACACAAGTGATATAAGTAAAAGTTAAAACTAAAAAAGCAATTTAATAACACATTTACGGAAGAATTTATTAAATTAAATTTAAAATAAATTCCTTTTTAACGTGGAGTTTCTTGTCAACTGCGAAACGTACAGGATTTATTTTTTAAAGAAAGCCCTGAAAAATATTTTAAAATAAATTTAATTTTTCAAATAAAAATTAACATTTTTTTTTTTTAAATAAATATTTTTGGAAAAGTTTTGGTAAAATTTAACTAAACCATTAGAATGGAGAAAGATCCATTACTATCCCAATCCGGAGGAAGACCTCCTAACAATTCTAAGAAGAAATTAGCAAACTATAAAGAAGAGAAATCTGCTATTAAGAAGGACGCAAATATAAATCCAGCATGTTCGCAGCCAACATTACAAGTCCCGTCCTATTCAAAACAACAAAACAAGAACACAAATCTGGTCAATGATATTTTTCCAAAGAAATTAGATGTAAATTTATCTGTTTCCCAACCAAATGAAAAATTCCAATATACATCAAGTCAAGAAACCAAAAATAATGATGTCGTTAAGAATTCTCAGCTTGGTAAAGAATTATTCGATGCAGTTTTTGCAAATCAGTTACCACCAACTCAGTCAAGTATCAATATTCAAGAGTCAAGAATTCGTGAATCTTTTGAGCCCCCAAAAAATAGTGTTAATATTTTGGAAAATATACAAATTCCAAATTTGCAAATGGCTGAACTTGAAACATTTATGGATCATGAGTCGTTATCAATTTCTTCAATAGAAGAAGAATTCAAAACAATAAAAAATAAGAAAAGAACATTTCAAGGTGACGTAAAAATCGATGTTTCAAAATGTCAATTTAAAAAATTAGATAAGTTAGTTGATAATTTTAATCGTACAAACAAATATTCACTACTAGGAGATTTAAATGTAGAAGCTGAAAGGCCATTTAATGACACAGACATAAATCACAACGACTCCAGAATCAATAATGATTCCCAAACACGTATTAGAACCAGGAATGCATATTGCCCTCCTATATTTCTAGAAAATGTGAACGTTAAGTCTCTGATTGACCAACTAAATTCGAAGAATGTTGAATTTAGAATTAAGAATCAGTCCAGATATAAGAGTAAATTGTATTTTAAAGATTCGTCTGCGCATTCAGAAATGATGCAACTTTTGAAAGAAAAGGAAATTCCTTCTTATACGTATACACCTAGGGAGTATAAACGTCAAAGCATAATTTGTAGGGGGCTTTATTATAAGTCAGATATTAATGATATTAAGTCAGAAATTGACAGAATTGTTCCTGATACTGTAGATTCAGTTTCCAAGTTTTCCACAGAATATTCTAGGAAGCAGGGTATTGATACTGGTTTATTTTTGGTGATGCTAAAACCTAATCGAAGAGTAAACGAATTGCTCGGCTTAAAGTATATTCTTAATCAGGTTGTATCATTGGAACGTCCAAAAACTAGCACTAAAATTCCACAATGTTGGAGATGCCAAAAGTGGGGTCGTTACTCGAGGAATTGTAGTCGTCAATTTTCTTGTGTGAAATGTCAGGAAAAACACGCTCCAGGTGAATGTGGTTTTATTCCTGGAAATGACGTGTTACCATTTTGCGTTAACTGTAATGAAAATGGTGATAGTTCAAATTACAGGGGTTGCCCCGTTTACAAGGAATGCGTTCAGATTAGGAAGAATGCGTATTTAGAGGCAAAGAAGAGGAAAATATCGGCAGCTGAGAATGTCGCAAGGGCTCTACATCCGTCCAATAGTGATATTAAGGATAAATCATTTGCAGGTTTATTTAATGCTTTGAATGATGTTCGGACACAGGGCAGATCTGAAAAACCGGCTATAATTCAGGAATTTATGAAGCTTGCAAAAATGTAGAATTTATAATTTTATGCAAAATTATAAGACATTGACAAGGGATCAGGCTAGAAAAGAGTGTCTGAGTTTAATTAAGCATATTCAAGATGTCTATGGTCCGTAATTCACTAAATTTAGTAACTTTTAATGTTGGTTCTCTTATACACATAGGAAGAAAAATTGAACTGAACAGATTACTTAATCAATTTAATATTGAGATTGCATTTTTACAGGAAATACACATGTCTTCGGACACAAATGTTTGTTTTGATAACCATATTTTTTTGAGGGACAATAGCTCATTAGGTGTTGGTATAGCTCTTAAGAATTCAATCTCTTTTTCGAGAATAAATATTCCAAATCTTCGGTTTTCAAATTTATTTGTAGAAATAAATGTTTCAATAAATGGTAGTATTAAGAAAATTCTTTGTGGTTCTATTTACTTTCCGTCAAACTGTAATCGTCAAATTATTTGTGAAGGTCTCTCTTTAGTTTTAAATTTCTCTAATAACTATGATGGCTTGATATTAGGTGGTGACCTAAATGCGAAACACACCTCTTGGGGAGATAATATTAACAATTTTAATGGGGAAGTTCTTTCTAATTGGATTCAAAACGAATCAATTTCTGTAACTAGAATTTGTGATGCATACCCCACTTATCCTGGAGGTTCATCATATTTGGTTCATTTTATTGTGGGTACAAATATAATTGATAATATAGATACAAATTTCGGAACTACACTTCCCACTTTTTCGGATCATATTCCTTTAGGACTTAAAATTTATTTAAATGATTTCAACTTTATACTTAAGACTCCTTTGTTTTCTTTTAAAGACACAAATTGGAACACATTCAAAATTGATGTAAGTGAGACAATATGTAATCACTTCCCTCCAAGTAATAAGAATTTATCTAACGAAGAAATAGATTATTTCGTAGAAGAATTTAACACATCAATGAATTTTATAACGGAGGTGCATTCTAATAGGATTGAAAATAGGAATGGAAAATGTATTTTTTCCGATAGAATTAAAAAGTTGTTGAGAATTAAATACAATTGGCGGAAGGATTTGAAGAGAATATTCACTAGAACCTTAAATAGGAGACACCCTGATTACTTGCTTTTATCTAAACAAATTGATTTAATTAAAACTATTATAAAGGACCATATCGAACTGGAGCAAGCGAATATTTTCAATGACAGATTGAGAGAAATAAAACCTGGTCCACGGGCCTACAAGCAAATTTTTAAAATGATTGGAAATAAAAATCGTACCTATGTTAAGGATGTTTCGGTAAATGGTATAAAGATTACTCTACTAAATGAGAAATTGGATGCTTTTAGGATACATTTCTCAACTGTTTATCAAAGTTCACCCCCAAATAGAGATCTTTCGAAAGTAAAAGAGACAATTAGAAACACAATTTCGCAAGTTGAAAATTTTGCAACATTCGATAATGATACGACATCATTAAACTGTCAAAACCATTCTAAACTTCAGAATTTGAATAAAAGTGCATTCACATGCCACTTCTAAAATGATAAATAATATATATATCGAATATCGAATTATTTAATTAGAAAATTACCGATTAAAGCTTTTGAGTATCTTACTATACTGTTCAATAATTGCTTGAACATCTGTTATTTTCCTTCGACGTGGAAAATTGTCAAAATTGTTCCTATTCTGAAGCAGAAAGGTGATAATAACATTAACAGCTTTAGACCAATTTCATTGTTATCTAACATTGGGAAATTATTTGAGAGAATAATACGAGAAAAAATGGATTTAGGATTAAATGAATCATATATACCACAGACCCAGTTTGGCTTTAAGAAGGGCAATTCTACAGTACATGCTCTTTTGAAATTTCAAACTGATGTTGTGCAGAATTTAAGGGAAGGAAAATGTACAATCGCAGTATCACTTGACATTGAAAAGGCTTTTGATAAGGCATACCATGATGGTATACTGTTCAAAATGACCAAAATTGGTTTTGATGCATCAATTGTGAAATTGTTCAAAAGCTTTTTCGAAAAATTTTCTGTACAGATAGGTGACATGTTATCGACTCAGTCTGCAATTTCCTGTGACGTCCCACAGGGCTCGGTATTGGCCCCACATTTATATAATATTTTTATATACGATTTTCCTCATGATTATAACAATTCAAGGGGTATACTTTACGCCGACGACTCACTTCTATACACACATGACGAGTCTCCTCTTACTGCACTTCAGGGTGCCTCATCTTACCTTAGATTTGTTGACGAATTTTATTCTCATTGGGGAATAAAAATAAATACATCGAAAAGTAATGCGATATGCTTGCGAAATGCTTCTAGGAAATATAAATACACTGTTGTCCCGGAAAACAAAAATCTGAAATTGACACTGAATAATTCCGAACTCATATTTAAGGATAGCATGAAATACCTTGGAGTCAATTTTGATAAACTTTTGAAATTTAATAAACATGTTGCTTATAATTTGGAAAGGCAAATAGGGTTAAAGGGGCGTTTTCAAGGCTTTTTAATAGTAAATGTTTACCAATTGAGACTAAACTGCTTTTATACAAAGTAAGCATTAGACCTATTCTCTTGTATGCATTTCCTATATGGTTTAGTATCTCAAAAACGATGATGGAGAAAATGGAAATTTATGAGAACTTTAGATCCCATAATAAACGATTTTCAAATAAGACAATATACGATGAGGCTAAAATATCTCCCCTATCTTATTATGGCAAAACTTTTGTGGACCGACTATCGTATTTTGAAGGTAGTGTAATGCAGGATATTTTATCGAATGAGCAAACGTGTAGTTGGTCAAACACGAATTAATTAAATATAATTGGAATACTTCAGGAACAACTCAATTGCTTTCCTGGTCGAAACTTTTACACAAATACTGCTCCCGGCGTACATAGGGAGTAATTTTTTATTATTTTATTAGTATTATTTTTATTTTTATTATTATTTTAATTTATTATTATTATTCTTATTTTATTTATTAGCATTAAGATTTAGGTTTAAGATTTCTTAGAATTAGGTTTATATAAAGTAGATAGTACTCTACTAGAATTTATAAGCGCCGGGAGCAAGCACTGTTTCACTGAACCTTATTACAAATTAATTTACCAAGGTTAATTTTATTCTTAAGTTAGATAAGCCAGTCGCATATTCATATATTTACTTATGTAATTAAAATAATACGATATAGTTTTAAATTTTTTTTTACTAATAATTTATGTTTGTGAATAATGTATTATGAAAAAAATAAGTCTCAATAAAGTTAACTAACTAACTCCTTTTTAACGTCAAAATATGTCTAATATCCCATTATAACAAAAACTGTTGTCTACTTTTAGGCATTATTCTTCTTTCCCTAACCTTACTCTTATAAATCAAATAACTAATCAATATAATGCAAAAATTTATTCATTATTGAAGAGCTATAACAAAAATTCTTACAGTTTATTGCTTTTAATGATAATTTCAAATTAATGTTACAAATCTGTTATTAAAACCATTATGCAATTTAATTAGTTTCATAAATCTCAAACAAGCATAAGATACACTTACATGCACACCCACAAAAGAGAAAGAAAACTGAAAATTAATTTTCAATTGTAGAAATTCTTCAAGAGTAAAATACAAAAGAAAAAAATGTTAAAACCCCAGCACTTCAACCAGTTCATTCCACTTCATCAGAGCCAAAGAAATGATGAAAAGAAGTGTAACATAAAACTATATTTTTTCTCTCAGTTTTTTCAGTTTAACTTCTACAAAACACAAAAAAAAAGAATAACATAACCTCAAGCTTTTAAAAAACTGCAAGTTGCAACTCATAAATCAATATTTGCAACAAGCAACGCATAAAAGATATAGAGGGAAATTTGCAAAACAGAAAGAAAAAGTTTTAAGAAAATATCATATTTTTACTCAAACTGCACTTAGAGTGTATTTGCACAAGTATAGCGAAGGGCGCAAGGATAATGCAGGAGGGTCATACTTCCTGCTCAATCTAGTCTTAAGTTAAAGGAAAGAAAACAAAAATGAAAGAAAGTTTTTCTTCAAATATACACACAGAAAAGAGAAACAATTTCTTTAAAATGAAATGTAATGAATAGTGAATGTTGTAAAAAGTATATAAAAAAGTATAAATAAGAAAACCTGAATATTTAAATAATTTTACGCGTTAGTACTTCCTTTTTTCATTTTTCACTTTAACTATTCTTAATGTTAGTTTTTGGTTATAGGCGAGTACCCTACATTATGCAAATTCAAGTTATCCATTGAATAATTTGGATAGATAAGTTCATATTTTAATATGCTCTTTATTAATTTTGTGGCTGGTAATTAAATTATATGTTATATAATTTTCTTTACAAAAATTCATTCATAATTTGGATGCGAAAGTATTCTCAATAAAAATCCACCTTAATAGTACAAGCAAATTGGGTTCAATTGGTCAGAGAAACATTTTAAACATATAATGATAGGAATTGTTATATTATATTTTTAGAAGTAATTTCAAAATTTAAGTGGATATATTAAAATTTATATTTTGGTAATTCTATATATATATATATAAAAGAGTAACGTTACTCAGTGACTGACTGACGGATTCAACATCGCAAACAAAGTTAGAAGTAAAAGACTTGGGCTTTAAGTTCGTCTTCCACTGTAGACTTCCAGTAAATACGGGTTTTTAGAAATTCGAACGTTTAGGGAGTAAAAAGGATAAAAAAGGCTAAATTCGACAACCTTATAGCTCCCAAACTAATATAAACACAAAAAAAGTGTAAAGTCTATCGTTGTTCATTTAAAAAATAAGCGGACATGTCCCTGGTACTTTTTCTGAAATTTTGCCCTTTTGGGGGAAAATGGATAAAAACAGTAATTGGGTACTTTTATGGCACTCTATGTATCTTTTAAGCAAGTAAAAGTTACACAGAATATATATATATATATATATATATATATATATATATATATATATATATATAGAGAGAGAGAGAGAGAGAGAGAGAGAGAGAAAGAACTTTTCTATTGAAATTCAGCAATATCGGTTGATAAACGGCGGAGATATGTAAAAAAATACAATCTTCTTCATTCAGTCCAATGGGAAGCCTTATACGAACTCCAGAAATACAGATTGGTAGTCCTTCGGTGATTTATTTGATAGAGATTTAAAAGATACTGAGGGCTGGAGAAATTCAGCTGAGGGTATCGAGGAAGTCGTGAATAATTTCACGGATGTACTTAAGAGTAGCTTTTAGCTTAGTTGACCGGTTATTTATCCTGGCAAAAGGCGGCAGCTGAAATGGTAGACCATTTCTTAGGGTCTATCGGTCTAATGGAAGGCTGTTCAATAGAGCCAAGCTAACGAGGAATCAGACTTACTGGGACAGCTATATGGAAAGCTACACTAAGTATAAATAGGACATAAAACGGGCGAAACGGACATCATGGATGAATTTCTGTGAATCCGTGGACTCGGTTAACGAGTAGTCTAGATCTAAATGGGTATTATCCAAGGACCTGGTGGCACCTGGATATATACAACGGACGGACAACTCGGGTACGAAGTTTAGCTCGGAGTCCTTCACCTTACTGATGGAGACTCACTTCTCTGGCTGTAAGGATGTAGAATCTGATGGGAGGACAGGTAGTTTCAGTGATAACCTACGGTTCGGACCAGAAGAGGGTGATACCGATGCGATAGAGGAGAATTTCACTGGAGAGGTAAGATGGGCGGACTCATTTGGGCCATATAAGTCACCCTGACCAGATGGCATTTTTCCGGGCATGTTACAGAATGTCAATAATAGAGTCATCTCACTACACGTGAAGGTATTTAGGGAATGTCTTAAAGTGAGACATATTCTCAGGGGGTGGAGAGAGGTAAGGGTCGTTTTCAAACCCAAAGCGGGTAGGACGACTCTCTCGAAGCTCAAGGACTATAGACCGATCAGCCTATTGTCTTCTCTACTCAAGACAATAGAAAGACTGATCGATCTGTATCTGAGGAGAAGTATAAGAACTCAGGGTATCAGCGACGCTTAACACGCCTGTCTTAAGAGTAAGTCTGTTGGGAGTGCTCCGTATGATGTGGTGAGTTTTATTGAACGGGGTCTGCTGCATAAGGAATACACTTTGGCAGCGTTCCTCGATATAGAAGGGGCTTTTAAGAACATTAGGAAAGAGACGATTAAGGAATCACACGCTTCGGTTAGGTATTGGTGCATTCTTAATCGAGCATAAGGAATACACTTTGCCAGCGTTCCTCGATATAGAAGGGGCTTTTAAGAACATTAGGAAAGAGACGATTAATGAATCACTCGCTTCGGTTAGGTATTGGTGCATTCTTAATCGAGCGGATCACCCTGATGCTAAGCAGCAGGGTTATCAACTCTAGCATGAGAGACAATTGCATAAAGAAACTTGTGACAAGGGGCACACCGCAAGGAGGGGTTCATTCTTCATTATTGTGGCTTTTGGCAATTAACGTCAAATTGAGCAATGAACGTCAAATCGATGCTATTTGAAGAAAGATCGTAGCCTACGCTGACGATGTGTTATTGTTGGTCTCGGATAAATTTCTACCCACGATCAGAGAGGTCATGTAATCTGGGCTGCGAGAACTTTCCCAATGGGCAAAGAGTAATGGATTAGGAGTTAACCCTGAAAAGACCGAACTAATTCTGTTTACCAGGAGGTATAAGGTTGACACATTAATGCCTACTACGCATGCAGGAATTCTATAGGGGAGAACTGGATTCAAGAACAGGTAATTGTATATTGGATATACACATCGGTTGTGAGACCTATACTGACTTATGGATGTTTGGTATGGTGGGAGGCATTGAGAAAGAGAACGTATAGTAACCTTCTTTCTAAAGTTTAGAGATGTGCTTCAATTAGCATTACGGGTGCCACGAGTAGTACATCTCAGGCAGCATTGGGTATCATTCTCCACCTTCTTCCAATTGAGGAATTCGTGAGAGGTATGGCTGCGAGGGTCTTATTTGGACTGAATAAATTGGGATTAATAGAGAACTTCACAGCGGGGCATGCTAGCATACTTAATGAAGTATCCTCGGCCGTTCAAACGGATTATATAGGTACTATAATTGACTTCGAGGCTACTCCCGTTATTGAAATCCCTAGTATAAACCTCTGGATTGAAGTGGAGAAGCTCCATGGAACATGTGCTATCTTCACGGATGGCTCGAAGATGGAAGTAGGCGCAGGGGCGGGTGTTTACTTCATGGGAACAGATATCAGACGACCTTTTAGATTGTCTGATAGTTGCAGCGTTTTCCAGGCAGAAATTGTAGGCATTTACAAGGCCCTAGGATTACCGGAGGAGAATATTGAGAGGGACACTGAGGTAAATATCTATGTGGATAGTCAGGCAGCACTGATAGCAATGACAAGTTACTGTGTCAGGCCCAGGTTAGTGCTGAATTGTAGAAAGGAATTCAGAAGGTAAATGGATGTCTACGGAAAAAGACTTTGTTGGTTTCCTGGCCACTGCGATATTTTCTGCAATGAAATAGCCGATAAGCTAGCTCGTATAGGCTTGGAGTTGGACAGGTCATTTATGGTGGTATCGGTTAGAATTCCGATTGGGTTATATTTCATGGCCATAAGGGAATGGACTATAGGTAGAACGAATCATGCTGGGAGGAGTAGAATGTACTGCAGGGTATCTAAAGCGTTATGGCCTAGTCTTAAACCAGTAGATTAGAAGCATCCTCTGGGCATGAGTCGTGGGAATCTAAGGACCATTGTTGACATGATTATTGGTCACCTGACCAGTAAGTGGGACACTGGCGCATCAGATTTTTTCAGGACGTGCGATGATGTGAAGGAGCTAGGGACAGTAGAGCACATACTCTGTCATTGTTTAGGGCTTCATCGAAGTAGACTGAGGTGGTTTGGGAGCCATATTCTGCACGAACTAGAGGAGGTTGTGGGTGGAGAACTTGGCAACCTCATAGGGTTCGTAATGGGAATAAAGTGGCTTAGGGGTAGTCAGAGTTGATTTTATAGATCATAGGTTACATACTTTTCTTACATTTTTTTTTTTTCTTATATTTAGCTTTTTTTTGCTTTATTCTACTAGAATTTATTCTTTCTTCATTTATAAGATTTCTCTGTTATTTGTAAAGGGATCACAATCGACCGAATGGTCTCTTTTTAACCTAACCTAAACTATGGACTTCGTTTTTACAAGGAGGATTTGGAAATTTTTTTCTGAATTTTTATGCTGAAAAAAATTAACTAAATCAGTTCAATACTAACCGAGACATCGGGCAAATTGCATTTTTGACTTTTTGAAGCCCTTGTTTTAGCTACGGATTTCGTTTTTATGTAGATCGGTGATAAATATTTTTATAATATTATGGTTTTTGGATCCATAACCGAGTTATACGACAACAACATTATAATTATTGTTGGTGTTGTTGTTTTTGTATATGCAGTAAGTTTGATTTTATAGTATACATATTAGACTGCACCAAATTTTATTGGCTTTTGAATTTTGACCATAATTCCTTCACTAGGTTATAAAAATATATTAGTAAAATCGGATATTGCTAACCGGTGCCGCATCGGATCTGTATGGTTCGTTTATAGGAGAAAAGAAATTGGCTTTTTACAATTTTTTGAAAGATTTATCTATTAAGTACTTTACTTTGTAATAAGATGTAAAAAATCGTAATCTAAACACAATTATCTATCAAAGTGGCCTCATAAATACAAAAATCATTTAAAAACATTTCTAATACTTTCCACTTTACCCCCACGTTTTCCATTTTATCCAAAAATAGCTGATTTGAAAAAATACCGAAAAATAATACCAAAAGTTAAATAACTCTTATTATTTTAATGCAAAACCCTAGACAATAATCCATTCAATAATTTTAGAAGAATACATTGTAAAAGTTTTATTCGACACTCAGCAGAATGGAATGCATTTTCTAGTCAGCCATGACCGTTATCAGAACTCTTCAGCGTCCTACCATGGTGTTCTTTGTAAACATCATCTATTTAACAAACAACTTTTCGTGAAATGAAATCTGTGGCTTATTTTCCCTATATGTTATTAAGTAAGACGAATGGTTTACGATAAATTTTTTACACTTATTTTGTTTTCTCCCTTTTCAATTATTATTGTTTATATGATTAAAATTACCAGTTAGGTAGTAAATCAAGCAATGTATAATTGCTATTTTTTAGCCGCTTATTAAGTAACAATGAACAATGTTGTTGTGATTTGATTTGATTGAAGTAGACTGAGTTCTACTGTTTATTTTTACGCGTATTTTTAGAAATATTTAACAGGGGATTAAAGTAACACTTTCACGCCGTGCCTAGTAATGAAGGTTAATTAGTTTATAGTTTTTTATTGAACTATTTTTATAGTTTTTTAGAATTTTTGTATTTAGTATATTACAAAAGGAATCTCGAGCCATTTTCTATAAAATGTTATAAATAAATATAATACTTATCCTTTTCACAAACTTAGTGGAAAACTTCCCTACTTGTTTCTTTTAAATATATATTTTTTTTAATATTTTTTTCCAACATCAATCTAATTCTCATTTAGTTTATATATGAGTAAATATAAATAGACGAGTTTTGGTTATACTTAGTGTGATTAAAACTCTATAAGATATTTTGCATTGGAACCACATATGGTGGTACAAATGAATATAACTTATAATATGTAAATATAAATAAGACGAAATAATAATATGATAAGACTGGATAACCATATGATAACATAAGGTAATAATATGATAAAATGGAACCATAATAATTATTACTTTTAATCATTTCTATTTTTTGCAGTGATCATATATTCTAATCATAATATTGTGCTCTTAGATTATGGTCACAGCAACTATATTTTTTTCTCTGCGTGTATTAAAAAGTTACAGATTTATGATCAGAAGATTACAAAAAATTCCCACTGTGCACCATCTACATTATTTGATAATGGAAATGAAAATAAAAATTATTTTAATTTTCTTGGGTTTCATTCAGGAGCTTTTCGAGCCCAACTTAATCATGTATAGATCTACTATGGGGATTTCTAATAGCATTTTTATTTTCAAATATATATAAGTCTAAATAGATCGAGGCATTTGAAGCAAATAATTTTCATCTGCTTTTCCCTCTTTCGATATAATATCAAACAAATTTTAGAGTCCTCTATAGTCCACCTTTACCAACTATATCTATTTTCCTTTTTTTTTAGCTGATGTTTATTCAAGTAAGTAGTTTTGTGGATTGAAGCCTCAACAGCTGTGGAGAAGAGAATTATTTTGAGCAAAAAATATATTTGTATACATATATATATACATTTCTTTCCCTGTTAACTAAAATGCACTTCCGGTACAGCGCCTTTAAATGCAACCAGCCACATAGTACTCTCCTTTTGGACATGTTACAAAAACCTTATTGTCTACTAAACCCTACAAAAACTCTATTCTCCCCCTCTGTAAGCAAAATATTACACAGATTTTGCTTCTTTTATAATTATGCCGGCTGTTGAAGTATTGTTTCATGTTCAGTCTCTTATTCTCTTCGCATTAATATTATGATTTTATGGATTCTTTATTATTATATTTTTTTATATTTTCTATTTTAATGGAATACTTCCTGTTGCTGTTGTTGGCCAATGCCAGGCAAAGAGCCAGAGACAGGCAGTGTGGGTTTTGTTGTTGGCTGCTAGACAATTGTCTAGAGTATATAATCATCGACCCCTCAGACTTAAACAATTATTGGTTTAATATGCTTTTCATAATGTTAAGTAAATACTTTGGGTACGTAAAATATGAAAAAAGCAAAAAACATAATAAAGGCAGAGAATAAAATGAAAAATGGTTAAATTATATGGTGGCCAAGTTTAATTTAAAATAAGGAGGCGAAAACATAAAGCAGAAGTACACAAAAAATATTTATATTAAAAAAGCAATTAAAAGATAAGCAACAATTGAAGTATTTATCTTTCAATGACTGATTTTTTTATATTTTTCGCTTTGTTTATTCCTAAAAGTAGTCTGTGAAAAATGTTTAATTTCAATGCAATCAAAACTAGGCAAAATATTTTTGTAAGTACCCACTTGTTTTAAAGTGAATAAGTATTTTTAGAAGAGAATAAAGCAGTATTGTTATAGTGTATATAGGTTGTAGATTTTTTTATTTTTTTACATAGGTACTCCTTAGGATAAGCTATAAGATTCGTTAAATAAATTTTTCACTTAAAGTAGGCCATATGGTCAATGAACACTTAATTGAACTTAGAAAAGCAGGTTAAGCCAAAAATATTTATAAGTGAAATAGTGGAAGTACTTCAGGTACTCACAAGGAGAATAAGTAAATATTTTAGAGGATTTTAATGAAAATATATTTAAACTGAAATTAAAGAAAAAGGCACTTTAGTACAAATTACTTTAAATATTTTTCCGGAAATGTAGTGTTAACAACTCAAATATAGAAGAGCTGGGAAATAAAATTTTCCTATAAAATAGTTTCTTTTTTTTTACTAAAAAAAATTTACTAAAAAGATTAGAAAAGGTAGGAAAAATAAAAAATTTTATTTAAAATTGAGATAAAATTTCTTTTTTTTTTAACTAGAAAAAAAAATTTAATTATAAAAGGAATGATAAATTTTAAATAATTTTGTATAAACAATGCTTAATAAAATTGAGATATGATTTATTTTTTTAACTAAAAAAAAATAAAAAATTTAGAAAAGGAAGGGAAAATTTATAAATAATCTTGAACAAAAAAAAAATTCTATTTAAAATTAAGATAGGACGTTTGAAATTTTGTCCTTAATTTGGTGTTATTTTTGAAAAGCATTTATATTTTATGTTCGAACATGGCTTAATAAGAGTTAGGAAAAGTGCAAGGGCTTTAAGTATTGTTTTTTATACACAAATATTGATGAGAAACGTGAAGTTATTTCCCAAAATCCGACATAATTAAAATGGAAATAATGTTCGGTGTAGAATATTGCAATCAGAGTTTTTCTTTTCACGGTCTTTTTCCGCTTCTGGGAAATCGGAATTGATTTAAAAAATTCTCGGTATCCAGAGAATTCTAGCCAAAAATAAATAATTCAAAATTTGAAACTATGTATATGATAATTCACTTAAATGAAGGATAAAAAATATTAAAATAAACTAATTAATCATAAAACGATTAACTAATTCAGTTCTTTTTGAAATATTGACATTTTCAAAATTAAATGAAAAAAATTCATATATTTGAAAATTTCTTTCTTAAATGTTATGGATCGAACATGACTTTTTTTTCCCCAACCTTTTTCATAAAAAATATAATTTTTTTCATAGATATTATTAAATAATACTTAATGAAAATTTTACGAATTTGCAAAAAATATCGCTAAAATTTTAATTTAGTTTTATTAGATTTGATTCAAATTCTAAATAAAAATAGTTATGCATAAATATATTAACAATAGATCCCTTTAAATTGCCATTGTCCAATAAAAAGCTGTTAAGAAATTATGTTTAGAAATTTGCATAAATTTGCTGCCTTTCTATAGCACATATATTTTTAATAAAAATTACTTCTGTTATGTTCTTCTGTTCCTAACAAGTATCAAAAATTTATTAAAAACCAAAAATTCTCTAAAGAAAATTTCAAACGTGCATTTACAAACTGAAAATATAAATGTAAAATTAAACAATTTGTTTAAGTTTTCTTGACCTTTGATTCATTCCAAAAAATGTAAAAAAAGTATTAATTTTAAGACAGTGTTCTTAAATATTATGAATTAAAATTAAAGAAAGTAAATTTTTATATATATGCACAAACTTTTTTCTGTGTAATAACTCATGCGAAAGTTGAATCATTACTCTGTTGCCCTACGCGTAAAACTTTCTCGATGATTTTACGGAAGAAAGCTTGTTTTTAAGAAAGCCCCAATTAGTTTTACAAATTTCTGAAAGTTTATTTTTTTTTGGGTTTATAACCCATTTTTACGAAAAATTGTTTTTCTCATACAAAAATATAATTAAATTCCTTTATTGTTATGCTACACTAATAATCTATAGCTAACGAAAATCTGAGCCCAAAAATGTATTTACCTCATGTTCAATTCTTGGATATTTATATCTTTAAAATTGCATGGTATTATAAGTGAACTTTTTGTAATTAGTCTCATAAAAAATCCATATATAGTTAATAGTTTGGATACTTTTAGGTCCACGTTTTCAATGGTGCTTTAAAAATGATTCCAGACATTTTAGGGAGATTTCTCTTATAATTTTCACATGAATACAAATTACATCTTTAAATCGTTTAATAAATATACTTTTGAAATATTTTTAAGAATAATATGTTTAATAGTAATCTTACTTCTTACTAGTCCTTCTATAACATATTATTTTTGACCACATAAATAATTAGAATTATTTTATTTTCCATCTATTGTTATTATTTTATTTTCCATCTATTGTTATTCATGAAGGATTCAGAAACTATCAAATAAATTTAGATATTTTCTTCAAGATATTTAAATTCGAAACAAAATCAAATAAAATAAATAAATAAATCAAAACAAATATAAAAACACATTACATACTAAAATAAATAGAAAATAAAAAAAAATTGCATACACAAGAAATCCCGAGAATTCCCGTCCTGGGATTTCTTGTGAAAAGCTCTAATTGCAACAATGTCTTTGATTTCCTTGTAGATAATTTATTGAGTCTGTGGAAAACTGGAATAAAAATTATGTGATATCCAATAAAGAACAAAGCTCTAGCTTTATTTTAAATAAGCAACAAAGTTCGTATGAATTCCTTAAGTAATTTACTGCTGAAATTAAATTGATTAAATTTGGCTGTGCCGAATTTTATAGACCCTTCACCCTGTTAAGATATTACATGAAAAATTTATATATTTTAATATTATTGAAACAACAACAATACCAAAAAAATTAAGACAACATTAATTAAAAAATCAATTAAAGAAAATATTTAAAATATAGAAAATTTGAAAATTAATGGACCGATTATATTGATTTAAAAAAAAAAATTCGAGAAAAATATTTATAATTAAAAAGTCTAAAAACTTATTTTGACCAATATCTCAGATATACCGAATTGGTTGATTGAAAAAAAAAACATGTTTGTACGTAACTTATATTGGGGATTCAAAAAGGTCTATCGTGTTGATCGACATCTTGGACACCAATGAACCGATTGAGTTTATTTCCTCAATAAAAAAATTCTGAAAACTCTCAAAATTTTCTGTGACAAACAAACTCTCTAGCTTATATAGGGGCTTAAAAAATTCGAAAAAAAATAAGTTTTTCGGAATTTATTTTGGCTTTTTGGCTTTATCTCGGCTATTTATGAACCGCTTAACGTTCATCTTGGGCTTTTTAAAAACCTATCAGCAAGGATCCACAAAATATATACTTTTTGGGGTCGTAAGTGAATATTGCATAAATAACAAACGAAAGACATATTTATATATACCCACAAAATTAGCAGCCGTGTAAAAGAACTACAAGACATTTTTAAGCGGTTGCAAAAAGCACAGCCAGACTTCGACGAAGATACCAAGCGCTGGCAGCTAAAACTTAAAATTAAAAATTAAAAACAAAAACACAAAACAGAGTGTAAAAGAATTACAAACATTTATCAAAAGCAAAACAAAACAAACAAAAAGTGTTAATAAATACAAACATTTATATAAAACTAAACAAACAAAAAAAGTGTTAACAAACACAAACATCTATATAATTAATAAAGAAACACTTTTCCTGTAATCCCTATTAAGCTTACAGTGTTTATCCAATTTCAATAAAAAATATACTGTTAGTAAGGTATTTTCTCATAGATGTGCAGAACATAAGTTAAAATTATCAAAATACGTTCAGTATTTTAGAAGTTATAAACTGTCAAAATTGCTAATAATACATATGTAAAACCCATTGATTTGTTAATTTTTTTCTTCTAAGTAATTAAATTATTTTTTGATTTTTATTAAATGTATTGTAAAACACAAAAAAATCGCCAAAATTTAAAAAAATACCAAAGCAAGGAAACTCCGTAAAAATCGCGCAAACAGAAAAAAATCGCCAAAACTAAAGAAATGCTAAATCAAAACAACTAACCGACTAACCGAGAAATACCGCCTAAATGTGTAAATTGCCAAAACGAAAAAATCGCAAAGGACAGAAATTTACTAACCGCTAAAATGAAAAAAAAAAAATGCCAAAACAGGGAAAACCCGAAAAAAATCTTTAAAATGAAAAAAAGGCTTAAAAAAATTGACTGACCGAGAAAAAAAAATAGACTAACTATACAAAAGAAAAACGCGAAGACGAAAAAATCCCCGAAAAGTAAAAAAAAAAATCACCAAAACGAAAAAACGCTAAATTTAAAAAAAAACAGCTAACAAAAAGTAATCAATCAACTAAAAAACCGGTAAAGCGAAACAAATCTCCAACGGCAAAAAAGCCAAAATAAAAAATCGCAAATACGAGAAAAATGCTAAAATAAAAATATCAGCTAAACGAAAAAATCTCGAAAGAAAAAAAATATCGAACATGAAGAAATTTCCAAAATGGTTGCAAATTATTATAGTTACATAGAATATTATTTTCCCTCTATGGTGTAAAGAATTTTAAGAGAGGAAAGAAGACTTGAATTGTTTAAACTCGCTAGTGTTTTGTTTTTCTATTTCACCGTAATATAGCTTTCACCGCAGGTGTAAAGGATATATATATATATAATGTTATCATTCCATTTGTATTTTTCGCAATTTTCACCAAGGAGCAAAATGGTTAATATTTTCTGGATTCTTATAAGAAATTATATAGGACGGTGTTCGTATATATATTTATATATATATATATATATATATATATATATATATATATATATATATATAGAACCTCGTCTCTTTACAGAAAATAAGAATTTTTGTGTTCAAAAAAGTGAACTAAGTAGATCCAGTAATAACCAAGTTATAGACCAAATAAGCTATGGTACGCTTCGTTGCCCTATTTGAAATTTCATATGAAAATTACTTTTAAAACTTTTGAACACTTTCACTGTAATAGCCTTTTAGAGGAGAAAACTTATACCTTCTTTCTCTCTCCTTCTGGACCTATCCGACCTATTTTCATTTCATCAATGCGATATGAGTACTTTTCACAAAATTTGAAGACTTTCACTGTAATTCCTTAGATATGCCATAACGAATATTTGCTTTATATAAAGCACTATCTGCCGATCAAATCTCATATAAATAGCTTCATATAAATAGCTTCATATAAATGGCTTCTAATTTGTTTTTAAAAAATTATTTCAGAAAAGGTAACCTTGGAGACATAGCTCTACAAATAGCATACCAAAACATAAGCTGGGCGCAAAGGACAGCATATTATTAGCTACTGAATGTGATATTTAATTTTACAAAATTCGAACTTTTAAAATCGGACTCTCTGCTGAAAAATTATGCAGAAATTTCAACCTATATTGGTGTAGGATATAAAAAGTAATGTTAATAGGTTTTTTGTATATTTAAAAAATATGGTCTAGATTTTGGACTGGACGGAAACAAGTTTAGTGCTAAATCGATCCATAAATAATTAGTTATTAAAACCATTTTTATACTATTTACCAAAGGAATAAAGAGTATACAATCGTTTGTATATTCTTTTGTGATTTCTACAATATTCAACTGAAATCCCGTAAGGTTTATCAACATTGCACAGGACAATTATATAAAAATTATTGGAAATAAATGAAAAATACGTTGCATGATACAATTTATATATAACTTTAAAAAGGAAATTTTTCTACAAAATGTTTATTCACGTCAACGCTTATGTGCAGTCATAACTAAAGTCTGAAGTGAAAGCAAAATTAAATACTTTTAAATAAATAAAATTTTTATTTTTTTATCACAGCAAAAAGTCACCAATTACCAAATATATTAGTAAATAATACTTTCAATTAAACCTTTTTTAAAATTTGCACCTCTCACCAAAATATAAAAAAATTTTAAAAAATGAAAAACATTACAAATTTTCCAATTAAAAAGTGAATCAAATCAATAAAGTAGATGATTAAATTAATTAAAAATTTAAGTGAGAAATTTTACTTAAATTTTATTTATATTTTATTTTATATATATGAATATCTTTATTAAATTTAGATGCAAAATGAAACAACTGTATTAACTAAGAAATATAATTTTTTCTGTTTATGGCATATATTGGAGTCAAAAAATATGATCTGACATCATAATAAAAATATAGAGCTTTTAATATTTATAATGACTAATTTTGTTAAAATTTTTGTACAATTTTGGGCGTTATCAAATTAACAATTTGTCAATATAGTATAATTGCTATTATCATTTTTTTCAAAACTTTTAAAAGCAAAAAAGTAAAATAAATATCACAATTACCTATAACTTTTACATACACTTTAAAGATCAAAATGTCCTGTTATATATTCTATTTTAACATTTTGAGAATTTCAATTTTGAGCCATTTGATATATCTTTAATTATCACAATTTTGAAAATATTTGAATTTGTGATTATGAATATTGTTTTAAATTTGTTGTTTTGTTTTTACTAACATTTTTTATCTGGCTGTAAGAAATTTATAATTTTGAAATTATTCTAAAAATTTTATTGAGTCATCATTGATTTTAAATTCCTGTGAAATGTCAAAAATTTTCTTCACTAGAAAAATATTTTTGTGCAAGACAAACAGGAATATGATTTTTTTTTATAGGTATTGATGTTGTATATGTTGGTTTCCTTTGTTACATGTAGTTACGAAGATTTAAATTGTTAAACAGGTTGATGAAATTATTTACATCCTTGCGCCGAATTTCTTATTCTTGGACATTGGATACAATTATATATGCTTCACATCAGGGGACAGAAACTCAGATAATCTTCATCTTTGTACCATTCAAGAAACGTTATCGTTTGTGCCATTTTAAAGCCTTTCAATTCCCTCTATAAATCCAACATTTTGCAATAAAGTTACAATAAGGTCGATGCTTATGGTGGTCCCTGTTTGTAAGACGGTTTTGATTTTAATTAATTTAAAATAAAATACACACCATAATTCCTTGAATTCTTCCTTAAGTGGCCAGATACATATTTTTTGTCTTGCTATTATTTAAAAAGTAAAGAAAAACAAAAAGAAATATATAGAAACCCACGAATAAATAAATATAAAACCGATACACGCATTCATACATTTTAAATTAAAAAAAAAAATCATAATCTTATCAAATTAATTAATGCTTTATTGTCATCCGGCGCCTGCTGAGGGATATTGTAAAAGTAAGTTAATTCTAATATATTAATATTCTGTATTTACATCATTATTAAAAAAATACAAAACGATGTGAATATTTAATAAATTAAACGTACTTAAAGGTGAAGTATAAATCACTAATACACAAAGTGCTAATCTTCATATAATTTCAATTTTAAATATTCGTAGTATGTCTTAAGGCACACACTACATATTATAAAACATAAATAAATAAAGTCACCAGTTTTCTCTTGAACTAAATACATTTTCTTTTGAGATAAATAAATCTCGTAAATGAAACTTAAATATAAATATCCAGATATATAAGTAATATAATACATTTCCAAACATATTTCAAATGGTGACCAAATTACATATTGTAATAAATTGTTATATTTAATATTTTTGAATTATTTCTATAAGTTTTATTTATAAATACACTAAATTGTTATTCATCGAATATGAAATTTTGAATATTTTTCAATATTTATTACGAAAGGTGATAGTACAAACATGGGTAGGTAAAAAATAAGGTTTTAATTTTTTTTATTATTTTAGGGCTGACGACTAACATTCGTATAAGTCAGCAAGAAGGGTAGGCTTAGGAAGTTGTAACAAAATCTATCGTAAGTTACACCATTATCAACCACAATGATGTTTCCGATTTTTAGTTTTCCTTTTTTTATTTTTGTAAACCAAATTGTTTTATATTACTAACTACAGTAAAGTCCCTGAAAAATGATTACATTACAAAGTTGGGAACAAAACAAACACACCTTCCAACGATAAGCACGGACGATTTATTAGGTAGCCCTATTTCTAAAAGTTGTTCAACTATTCTATAAATCATTAAAAATTAAATTTGGTATCTATAGTTCTTTTTTTTACTGAAATTAGTTATCATCGGTAAATTATTTCACCTAGCTTCCATACAAAGATTTTCACGGAAAAAAGGTTTATCGGTTATAAATGACATATATAGATAGATTTTGATAAAATTTAACAGTATTACATAAATTACTCTAACAAATTTCATAGGAATGGGTCCACATTTGAACACAGTGGTTATATATAATATTTCCCAGTAGTAAATTACATAATTATTTTAATATCAGTTTCAATTTTGGTGCAAATAACTTTTATTTATATGATTACACAGATATAGAGGTATCGCAAATGGTGGCAATATAGTGGTATGTATGGAAAAAATTATATTTTCCCAAATTTATAAATTCCTAATATGTTGAATAAACTTCAGAATACTATAAAAGAATTAAGAAAAACAAAACAAATCTATATGTATATTTTTATTACTTTTTCATTAATTTTGTTCGATAGGTTATAATATTAAAACATATTTAAGATCTATAGAAAATCATCTCTTCAACGATACCAATTGCTTATGTCAAAAAATATTTAATGTCACGTTAAATATACCTTTGCCCATGTATGCATTGTTTGATATGCATTGTGATTATTTATTTATTTATTTTTTAAATATTTAAATTTTGCGAAGATTGATCCATACTTGATCATAGTTTCCATATATGACACACTTTCGATAATTATTTCATATAAATCTCAGCATCGAAAAATAGCTGTTTGTAAGAAATGCATGGTTTATGAATTTAATAAGTAATATACAATTACCAGATTTTCAGCTTTAAAATTGTATGAATTAAAAAACCGGGAATTGTTACAAATTTTAAAAAATCATAATTCCAATTTTATTTGAAATGGTGACAAGAATTATGTGTCTTAGCTAGTATTTAGGAGCGATACATTTTGTTCGAAATATTGATAGACATAGATATAAATTTCTAAAAAAAATTCTAAAAAAAAACACAGCTAATATTGGACATATACATATATAAGCTCAAAGCACGGTGCCAAATTTAATGTGGATCGGTCTGCGTAGCTGTTTATATCAATCTGTAGAAGTTTGCAATCATAAATAACTGGTTGACTCCGATTGGCGGTGCCAAAGCAGAGTTTGTGGACTATAATCAGACACTTATTTTCTTACTTATTTTCTGAGCCGCTACACACTTTATCAGTAGGGTTCATCAAATCGACTTTCGAATAATCGAACAATCGACTGTTTATTAAAAAAAAAAAGTCAAAAAGTTGAAAACGACTTTTTTGTTAGAAAATTATCGAAAAATCGACTTTCTTGTTGCCAGATAGTCGAAAAGTCGAAAATGGTCGGAAAAGTCGAAAAGTCGAAAATACTTAGAAAAAGTCAAAAAGTCGGAAAAAGTAGAAAAGTGAAAAATAGTCGAAAATGGTCGGAAAAAGTCGAAAAGTCGAAACTACTTGAAAAAGGTTTCTTAGCAGTATTTATTTAAACAATATCATCCAACAGTTGGAAATAATGTAGCAAAAACATATTTTTATGTGTAACCAGCACTTTCATTTCATACACTGTCTGTTAGTTAACCAATATATTTCATTGCATTGTACATAGTTCATATCTTTCTAAAGCTCTTTTAAGTGAAAATATGTGAAATATCTTGAAAATATAAAAGGTCGAAAGTAGTAGGCAAAAATCGAAAATTGTCGAAAAGTCGGAAAAAGTCAAAAATAGTCGAAAAATTTTACTTTATTTAAAAATAAAAGCAGTTTTTATTATCACAAAAACATACTTTTTTGTGTAACCAGTACTTCCCTTGCATAGATTGTCTGTTAATTAAAATTAAAATTAAAATTTCGAAAATAGCATATAAAATCGAAAATAGCCGAAAAGTTAAAAATAGTCGAAAAGGCGGAAAAAGCGTAAATTGTCAAAAAGTCGGAAAAAGTCGATAATAGTCGAAAAGACTATTCCAAAATTTATAAAAGTCAAAAAATCGACTATTTAAAAATTGTAAAAGTCGAAAAATCGACTATTTAAAAATTGTAAAGGTAGAAAAATAGATAAACATCGTTCAAATAAACAATGCAAAATCAAATACTCTTTTTAAGGTTATCAAAGAATAAAGGATATTTTTTCATTTTAAAGATCCTTGTGCCAGAAATATGTTTAGTTGTTATGACTTTGTGATAAAGAAGAATTCCAGTCCTTTCCAAAGATATCAAGTGTGGTGAAATCTGATAATGCGCGTAAAAGTTATTCAAGCTTAAATTTTGCTCGTTTTTAACAAAAGCTCGGGTGTGCAACTTCTGGAGTTGATACAATATGACCCATTAGGGTTATGATGCAGGTTATACGCCATATAAAGCGCATATAGTAGTATGCTGAATTTAATTAAAATCGGTGATGCCTAATCCGACCTGGATCGAATTTTTTTTTGGAATTACCCTAGTATTGAAAGCAAAAGTTGCAATACTTGTTTGTTTTTTAATGAAAAACATAATGACAATTTTCATTTTATTTGGAATTTGTTGAACTGATTGATTGTATTAAAAATATATATTTTGCAGTATAATTTAGTATAAATAATTTTTTGCTTATTGCCTCTAAGCTATTTAGTTAATAATAATCTGTAAAAAAATGCACTAATTTTATATCAACATTATTTTTGATTTATTTTCTCCTTTTTTTTCAAATAAATTTAATTTCTTTATTTTAGCTTCATTAAATAATTCATCCTTTTAATTACAAATTATTTTCCAACTATTTAATCTCATATCTACTCCAGCTCTACTATTTAAGTTTTCCTACCATTTATCTCTTTCTCTTTGTGTTGTTAAACTCCTATCTATTTTTTTTTTCTTTTTGCTTGATACGCTTTTTAATCATACTAAATCATATCCTTTTTACCAACATTTTCTATTCACTATTATAGAAAAAAAGTAAATTTTTAAAGTTTTTCTATTAAACTTTTAATACAAAAAAATGGAGTAAAAGCAAAATAAAACTTTATTATAAATTTCACTTTTTTGCCAGTTAAAGTGGAGGTGTGGGTTTTTAAATAGCTTTAGGTAATCAATTATATTACACTCTTTTTTATGTGTATAAATATATTATTAGAATAGAGACTGTGGGTGCATGCGTGAGTTAAACTATATCGGTGTATGTATATAAGTTTAAGGTTCCGTTATAAAACAGATTTAACAACCTAAACTAATATTATAAACTAAGCACTTGAATAAACTAACCTTTTTATTATTTTGTTTTTCTTCTCTCTTTTCCCTTTTCCCATATTATTTATTTTCTTGCCACCTTTTATAACCAATTTTATAATTTTTTATCTCTCAGATTTTTCTCTTTAACTCTTTAAACAAATATTTTTTTCTACTTATAAACCGATTAAATGGTGAGTTATTCATTTTTATGCTGGGACATTATAGGAAAACTAAACCAAAATATACCATATGTAGTTGTAAGTGTATTAATGTTGTAAAAAAGAAAACTTTTATAATTTTAAAATGTTAACAAAAACCATAAGGAAATTGTTATTTTTTTTCACTTTATTGTAATAATGAAAAAGAATTAACCAACTCTTGAAAAACATTAAAGAAGAAAAAAGTTTAGGAAAAATACCCCTTAAAGAAGAAATGAAATACTTTATTAAAGTTTAGGTCAAAGCGTAAGAAGGAAAAAGAAAATTGTAAAATAAATAGCGCTATAAAACTAATTGGTCTTTGGGGATAAATTTATTATTAAATGTTAGCACTTGATGATAATAATTGTCTGGTCAATTGGTGGCCATGTACGGAAATAAATGTTATGAAATGCGGCATAACCATTTTGGAAGGGCAGCAGCTGAAATTGCTAGAATCATGTTTTGAAGAGTATTATTGTTTAATAATTTCAAATGAACATGGACTAGACTATATTGACTAGACTATAGTCTTGATTATTGACTACATTATAGCCAAAGTAATATATTCTTGACAAGAATATAGTCTTGACTATAGATTAGATTGTAGTCTTGAACATAAACTAGACTATAGTTTTAACCATTGACTAGACTGTAATTTTGTCTACTGACTAGACTATAGACAAGAATATAATCTGGACCATTGACTAAACTATAGTTTTGAATACTTACTAGACTACTTATAGTTTGAAATATAGATTCGACTATAGCCTTGACTATAAAATATATTGTAGTCTTGGCTATAGAAAAGACTATAGCCTTGACTAAAGGCTGCGGTTTTTAGTGTAAAATAAGCTGCGGTCTTGAGTACTGAATAAACTGAATATAAAATAAACTGAAGTGTTTACTGTAGAATAGACTATAGAATAGACAATAGTGTTGATTATAGACGAAACTATAATCTTGATTATAGACTAGAATGTAGTATTGATCATAGAATAGACAATAGTCTTAACTATAGAATAGACTACATTATTAACTATTGGATAGTCTTGAATACTAACCAGAAAATAGTCTTTACTGTTAACTAAACTATAGTCTTGTGTATTGGCTAACTAGACTATAGTCTTAGCTACTGACTAGACTATAGTCTTGACTATAGACAAGAATATAATCTTGACTATTGACTAGATTGTAGTCTTGACTATGAACTAGACTATAGTCTTGAGTATTGACTAACTAGACTACTGTCTTTACTACTGACTAGACTATAGTGTTGACAGTAGAATAGAACAGAAAACATTCTTGATTATAAAATACGCTACGGCCTTTAGAATAGAATAAACTGTACTTTTCATTATAGAATAGGCTGCAGTTTAGACTACAGAATAGACCATTCTTTCTGGCATAGAATATATTAAAGTTCTGACTATAGAGTAGACTATATAAATAATAGCCTTGCTGTAGAATATACTATAGTCTTGGCAATTGGCTAGACTATAGCCTTGGCTATCGACCATAACTGTTAAGTAGACTATAGTTTTGAATATAAAATGAACTATATTATACACTATGACTTTGACTATAGAATAGCCTATAATCTTGACCATATAATAGGCTATAGTCCTGACTATAAAGTAAACTATAGTCTTGAGTATATAATAGACTACATTCTTGATTATTGATTAGACTATAGTGTAGACTACAAACTATATAGACTGTAGACTTTACTTTAATCTTGACTATAAACTAAACGTTATATTGTTTAGAATGTATACTGCACTGTGGTATTTTCTATAGATTGGACTATAACCTTATTTATAGGCTTGAATATTGTCTTAACTGTAGACTATACTATAGCTATAGTAAGAGTGGACTTTCATGAGTTTTTCTGGCTTACGATTAATTGAAGCTAAATTGTGACTTTGTTGGGACTAGCAATTACAACGAAAATTTTAATGTAGGTAGTCTACTACTTAGGCTATTTGACTGTATAGAGACCTTGGATTAGTACTAAAACTTGACTATAAAAAAATACGATTAAACGAAGCTTCGGCTGTATAAAGCTTAAGTTAAACGTTAAAAGTTCCTTCAATTGAGGCTAATGTATGACTATATAAAAACCTTAAATTATGGATTAATATTGATCATATCAACAGCTATTGGAATATTATTTGTTATGAATTTTTTAAATAAAGAAGAATTTTCCTGAATTTTATAAGATTGTTTTTAAGTATTTAAATTTTGTTCCTCAATTTGTGCCATTTAAACTCTCCATATTATTTTCTTTAAAGCCTCTCAGCAAAACTTATACATAAATAAATAACGAAAAAAAAATTCTGTTGATTGTTTTTCATTTCATTTAATTTCTTTAAATGTCTTAAACAAGCTCTAAGCTGTTTTTGAAATATTCTCAATGGCTTTGTTCTAAATTACAATTATAGAATACGCAGCAAAATACACAAACAGACACAAATACTCTATGAAATTCTCAATAGTATAGAAAACCATCTATGAGTGTGTATATTTATAGATACAGTAGTATTTGTAAAATACTTGACATATTTCTTTCTTCATTCTTTATTTTATATTTACATATACATATTTTCTTTTTTTTTTCAATTTTCGCACATTTCCATTGATTAAGTGTAAATACTTGAAGGATATAAAAAAGAAATATATAAATAAAAATAATAAAAACACCAACAAAATAAATGAAAGATATGATGAGAAGAAATGCTGGTAGAAATAATTGAACAAGTATTGCTGTGTTTTTTTAAATAAACTGGGAAGACGGAAAAATGGGAAAATCAAAAAAAAAAAACAAAAAAGAAATTCATGAAAAAAGAAAAGACAAAAAAGTAGAATTTAAGACCACGATTGCAAATTATTGACATTGCTAGTGATATATAAATGTAACACACGCACATTCAATCAAACTCACACGAGACTGGCAACAAAATTCCAATTTTCAAATACCTAAAAAAAAAACACTAATACCAAGGAAGCAATAAATAAGGAACAATATATAAGGTATACTTTCAGGTATAAACAAAAATATAGCAACGAACAAACGTTATATGTACACAAATACTTTTTGGACAGAGTTTGATAATAAGAGACTATCAAAAGTCAAGGGAAAACGAGAAAATTGTGTATGAGCAAAAAAATTCGAGACGAGGACTTATATTACAACTGTGGCTAATTTTACTAAATGTAAAATAAAATTTACAAATAGAGAATAATGTGTTGATACTAAAATCTAGATGATTTTATGCAAATTTAGCAGTGTTGTATCTATTTACATAAAACTTATTTGTGTCGAATGTTAACGTAATACTAACATTCGTATGGGATTTACGCACGTTAAAGTGATTTTCGGAAGAGAAATTTATATGGGAGTTATGGTCAATTGTGCAAAGATTCGCATAATACCCCAACCATCAATGGTGGTGTAGGGTGTAAAAAGATAAGAAGATAATAGAAATATTTTCACCTTCATTAGCATCTGTGATTAAAATTAATGTGGAACCACATAAAAAAATTATATATACTGAGGCCATCGATTAAAGTTTTAGTTGAGCTATATAAAGAGATATGAAGAAGAATGAAATTTTCTGCCTACCCGAAATATATAATTCGACTTCAAAGAACTCAGCAATACATTTTTGGTTTTCTTCCTTTTTGCTCTCAATTCTAACTTTAACGATGAACGCCTGAATACAAACGTAACGAAAAAGTGAAAAGGAAACAAAGAACAAAAAATCCAAATTACAATCCTGCAGAAAAAGAAACCACTCGTAATCGTACAACAATGCCTTTTAACATTTCGCAATAACACGCACTTGCCACAAGCATACAATGACATAAACACACGCATACACAAACGCACTCACACAAGTACGCACTAATATTGATAGAAGAGTTAATGTAAGTAAAAAATAAAACAAATGAATTTTCTATAGAAAACCAAAAAAAAAATCGAACACATATTGTTTGCAATAAGGAAACGTTTTTTTTATCTTTGGGGCAAAAAATAGATCTTGTTTTTTACAAAAATGTGTGTTATAAATACGAACACCAAGAGCCATTATTTTAAGGCATCAAAAAAATATATATAGCTGAAGTAAGAAGTGTGAAAAAAACAACAAAAAACCGACGCAATATTCGTACAGTAAATGCAAAAAAAAACAGTTGCTGTTATAAGTTTCTTTGAGTTGCTGTCAATTACATTACCGAAAATAAAATACTATATGAAAGTTGAAACAAGCAACAACCAAAAAACAAATATATCAAAAGAAAAAAATTCTACTCAGTATACGAGAGGAAGGACTGAAAACAATAAAACTATTGCGTAGAAGAAACACTAAAGTTTTGGATTAAAAATATTCTTGGTCAACAATAAATAAGTAAAACAACTACTCGCAGATACAAAACATGATTACAGCATTGTCACTATAACAATACCATATTCTCCTTGTTAGTTTTCATTAATTTTGATAATAGTGTCTTCACAACAACAATGTTTTTATTTCTGTTTTATCATTCAATATTTACATTCAATAAAATTTTAATATAGTTGACTACAAAAATTGTATGTTATTGAATATTTTTAACAGAAACAAAATTTTATTAATATGAAAAATATCATTTTTCTATAACGATTAAATATTATTATTTTTTCCCCTTTTTTTAAACCATATTTTGTTTTCACATCATACTAATATTATTATTCCCTTAACAATAAAATGTTTCAAATAAATATAATAAGTATATTTTTTACAAATATGTTTGAAAAATTCATATGTTCTTTGTTTTTGAATATATTTTGTTTTTAGTGATTGGTTTTCAACTTCATTATAATTCTCATTTAGTTTGTATATGAATAAATATGTACAATGTTCGGTTATATTTGGTATGGTTCAAAGAATATGAGATGTTAATTAACCAAATGTTAAATAATTTAGTTAAAAAACATATGTTGTTCAATATATAATAAATCAGATAAATAATTAATGAAAAAATAATATTTCATTATAATAAGATAAACTTTAATCATTTTATCAGAAATTTTTGAAATTTTTTTGCACATGATAAAATCGATTTATATTACAATAAAATTAGATCTAATATAATAGAACAGGATCATAACATGATATAATTTTTAAATGCAATATTAAATAAATCAGATCACAATATGATAAAGTTATATCACTTTATGTTTATATTTATCATATTTGTTACTATTTATGACCACACAATTTTTTAAAGCAGTTATACAATCCAATCATTATGTTGCTCATATCAACCATCCAGGCGTCAATCCAGTTTTTTTTTTTTTTTTTTTTTTTTTGCTTTAACATCTCATGGTCGGAGGGGAGCATTAAAATACTAAATTGTAAACATTTTAAAGACTAAAACTTTTAAACCGTTAGCTTTAAACTTTTTTCGGCACTGTTGGTAAGTTAGCTCTCTAAATCAAATTTAGGGTGTAAAAAAATCTACGACCAAATGCCAAAAAAAGGATAAAAAACGTGTCGTAATGAAGTAAAAAAAAAATAATTGTATTTAAGTTATTAAAAAATCTTGGAAAAATTATTCAGTACAAATTAAGGTTTTGCGTGGCTTAAACCCCTAAAACTTTTAAACCGTTAGCTTTAAAGTTTTTTCGGCACTAAATAAAAAATCTTAAATTTATTATTTAAAATATTTTGCAAAAATTATTTTGAAAAATTAATTTTTCTATATAACTCAGCTCGTAATGAAAATATTGTTAGTCTTTTTGTATGTGGTAATAGTTTTTCATAAGATTTCTTAATGTGTGCAATTATGATGTAAATAAGTGAAATTTGAAATTTAGAGAATTCTGAACTTTAAGACGCCATAACTTTTAAGCCCCCTCGCGAAAGTAATTCACGCTAATGAATTTTAAATGCTAGAGTATTATTTTTATTCAAAGCGGTATCAATGTGCCAAGAAAAAAAGTACGAACAAAATTTAGTCGTATTTTAAAAGTTTTGTGTTTTTGCCCATATAACGGCAAGTAATCAGAAATTGTCATTACGCACGCAGAGAAAAAATATAGTTGTAGTGTTAATAATCTAAGAGCAACATATTATGACTGGAATATATAGCCACAGCAAAAAATATATATGATTATAAACAATAATTGCTATGATTCTATTTTATCATATTGTTATCCCATCTTATCATATCATTATCCAATCTTATCACATTATGATTCCATTATATCATATTATTCCATCTTATCAGATATTAAAATAATAAACATTAATTAAAAATTATTATTTATTATTATAAATTGTTTATTGAGTCATATATATTACCATCATATATTATGAAAGATAATACAAGATAGGTAATCAGTATCTCATATCGTTAAATCACATCATGTATATTATAAGTATATTCAAAAACAATTAAGTTATGAATTTTACAACCATATTTGAAGAAAGAAAAAATGTGGTTTAATAACAAGTAATACGCTTTAAAAATATAGTAATTGTAGAAATAATGATATGTTTTCATATTAATATAAATTTTGTTTCTGGTAAAAATACTAAAAAAATAAAATTTTTGTAGTCAACTATGTTAAAATTATTATTGAGTGTAAACAATTTTTTCTTAAATCATCGAAACATTTATTAATAGTCCATTTCAAATTTTACTGCCTGTTTTTATAACACGAAGACAAAAACGACTCGTCTAACTTACATTTAAAACAAAAACAAAATTTAATTTTTAAATATTTTTACCAGTTCTGAAATTATTAAGAGTATTATTAAATAATTTTATATGGAAACAAATTGTTTTCTCGCTCTCCAGAATTTTTTTCAAGAATAAAAAACAAAATACTTTACTTACTCAAAAACATAAAAAACTTTGTGTTAGCGCAAAGTTTTTAATGGTTTCAGTTTTAAAAGGACAAAATCCTTTACTTACTCAAAAATTTTTAAAAACAGTGATCAACTATTCACTCCTTTCTACAGATTCAAATATGTGTATAAATTAATAAACTTAGCTAATAATTTAACTTGAAGCAAATTTATTTTGCTTCTTACCTTATGCAAAACAAAGGTACAATATTACACTTCAGTAGTCATTAATTGAATTATCATTTGTCGATTACACTAACAGATGACGCAATTCAAATCAGCAGTATGTAATGAAAGCAGCAATGAATAGTTTGAAGCATAATTGCGCATCATAGAAGTTTCAAAATGTATAACGTATTTCATGAATAAGTTAAAAAGGTTTGCTTGATTTTTTTTTAAGCAAAAAAATTTTTTTTTTTTTTTTTTTTGACTTTAAGCCAATTATTTTATTTATTTATTTATTTTTTTTTTTTTTAATAAACAAGAAAGCGTTGTCATAAAAATAAAAAGGAAAATTATTTTAGGATTTTTTTTTTTTTAAATGTGGATTGTAGCCAAATGTGGAACATTTATAAAAATAATTTGCATTTTAGGTTTATTGCGGTTTTCTTTTATATGGATTTGCAGTTTTTTCCTATCAATATACGTGTTCATTAATTGGAAAATATTTGATTAAATAATTTTATTTATTAACTTATTTATTTTTATATAATATTTCAAATTTTTTTTTTTATTTTTAATTTACATATTGTAAATAGCCACTTTTTTTTATATGTGATATTGCTGGGACTTGAAAAAATGCTCATAAATATGTATATATTTTTTGCTGAAGTACCTACGCAGCAAACACGATGTCAAATGTTTGAAATCAAACCTAGTAGTGGATTTTTGTTATAGTGAATATTTTGGAAACGGTTATATTCACCACAAAAACTTTTGACCACCTTATAAAGTAATTAGAGAAATGTAAATTTTACATAAATGTATATATTTTACTATACATTTTTTAAGATCAAAATTTTTACTATTGAAAATATGCGATAAAGATTTTCAAAAATTTTACCAAATTTAAAAAAAAAAATTGAAGAACTGTGTTATGTGATATTCATATTTGATAATTTTGCATTCATACGAACGTTCTTCCTTTGATCTAGATTCTTCAGTAAATTATCTAGTGAAGTTTTTTATTACAAAAGTTTTCGCTAAGGGAAATTTGAATTCACAATTTTAAAAGTAAATCGACTTAAGAAATTTAGTAAAAACCACTGCTCTTACCATATATTGAAAATTATGCTAGAAATAGTCGATTATGCTTATAAGTATTTAGAATAATTTTTCAAAATAAATGTGCAAATTTGCTGCACTATTCTGCTAAATATAGCAAAAAAAAATAAAATAGAAACATTGAACTTAAAAACAGGTCAATGTATAGATATATCTCTTATTTTTTTTTTAATTATATTTTTCTATAATTGGACATTTATGTTTTCATTATCTTCTCGTTCTCCCTTCATTGATATATTTTGTTAAATCTATACTCAATGCAAAGAAAATAATCATTGCTCTCGAAATTTAAAAAAAAATCAGACACAAAGAATGACCGGAAAAAAGTTTAAAATACAGAAAAGCAATCTTCGGAACAGGTACTATCGAAATCCGGAATGATATCTATTTTTTTTTTTTGGTTCTAAATAAAAATTATTATTATTATTATTATTATTATTTTATTTTACTATTATTATTATTACTTTTGCTCAACTTATAATAATTATTTATGGTTTTTAATTCACTGCCAAAGAATAAAACTTATTTCCAATTTTTAGAGAAAAATTTGATTTTTCGATTTAATACCAAAATTCAGATTTTTTACAAAAATATTTTTTGATTTTTAATAAAAATCAAAATTTAAAGAAAAATCAACATTAAAAAAAATCAAAGTTTTTACAAAAAAATCAATACCTCTGCATAAAAATCCAAATTTTTACAAAAAGTCAAAATTTTTACAAAATATCTAAATTATTACAAAAAATAACAAAAAAAAAAATAACGTTTACAAAAATTCAAAATTTTTACAAAAAATAAAAACGTTTACAAAAATTCAAAATTTTTACAATCTTTTTTTACAAAAAATCCAAATTTGTTCCAATAAATTAAAGTTTTTACAAAAATATATTTTTTTTTACAAAATATCGAATTTTTTACAAAAATTTTAGATTTTTTCGCAAAAGAATCAAATTTCGATATTGGAAAAGATTTTGACTTATTAAAAAATTGTACTTTTAGTAAAAAAAATATAATTTTTAAAAGAATATTACGATTTTTTTGTAAAATTTTAATTTTTGGGAAAAATTTTGAATTTAGTAAAAATTTAGATTAGATTTAGTAAAAATTTTGATTAGATAGTAAAAATTTAATTTCTAGAAAAGTATTTTGATTTTTTGTAAAAATTTCGAATTTTTGTAAAAATTTTTAATTTTTGTTAAAATTTTTAATTTTTGAAAAAATTTTAAATTTTTGTAAAAATTTAATTTTTTTGTAAAAATTTAGAAACATTTTTACAATGTTTATTTTTTGTAAAAATTTTGATTTTTTTGTAAAAATTTTGATTTTTTGCAAAAATTTTCAGTTTTTGTAAAAATTTTGATTTTTAGAAAAAATTTTGATTTTTATTACAAGTCTAAAGTTTTTTGTTAAAAAAAAAAACTGAATTTTGTTGTTAAATTGAATTTATAACAAAAAGTCTAATTTTCCAATAATAATTGGGAAGAAGTTTTGTTCATTGAGCAAAAAAATAAAACTCAAAAATAATCATTATTTGTTGAGTTTTATTTTAAAACTCATAACCATTACGGTTCAAGTTATTAGTCTTATTACGTATACGTAACAAATTACGAGTACCTAATGAATTATGTTACTCATACGTATGCCCAAATTATTTATTGCTAAGAAAAAAATAAAGTTTTAATTTAATTATAAGTACCTTAATTTCAATATTTGAATCACATTTGAAGTTATTTGAAATCTTTTAAAATATGTTTCAGTGATAAAATTCGATACGGGATCTTACCTAGAAAGACAAAAAGTAAGATTAAAAAATTAGCTGGTTAATATGAAATTAATGAAATATTATAAGAATCAACATAATGTAAATAATTACTAAAATAGTTATTAAATTTAATCAGAAGATTAAGAAATTTTTTTACCTAGCAAGTTTTTTTTTTTGTAAATTAATGGATTAAGTATGAACAGGTAAAAAAGGCGAAAACTTATCTTCAATAATAAAATATTAGTAATTTTATAATTTTGTTTGCTAATGTTAGGGTAAATTAATCCGCATAAAAAGGCCTGATGAGATAAAAACTTATTCGTTTTTTTTTTTTTTTTTTTTAAATGTTGTATTTCCATATTAATTGCTCTAGTTTAAAGTACATATTATGGTAAAAATAAATTCATTCAATTCAGATTTTTTTATTTTTAGCTACATCACAATTACATAAAAAGCAAAAAAATTACAATGATCAGAAAATGACAAACATTTCCTAGTGTGCGTTTTCTTATTATAATTAATTTATATAAAGCCTGTCCGCTAAAAAATGTTCCCTTTTTAAAACCAATATTACTTATTAATCATACATCAAATCGGTAAAAAGTAAGTACCATTTTTTAGCAAAATTTGTCAGTGTTAAAACACTATTTGATTTTAAATTTAAGAGACTAGTAGATGCTGAATACACCTGCTACAAGAGAAGGCTATATCGAGTCTCAAAATTTTCGTTTTAGTTTCTAGATTTTTTTCTAGCCTAGTACCGCCTTTAATATTGCCTTAAAAAGGATAAAATTTTAGTATTTCAACAACGAAGAAGATAGTTTCTTATTTGCTGTTACTAATTCTATTTTTAAAGAATCATGTATTTAAGCATTTTTGTGTATTTATTCGTACAAAAAATCGAGATTATTCATATTTAACAAAAAATTTGGCCTGCGGTGCTTTCTTCTCTAAATCAATAATATCTTAACTAATTTTATGGACCTACTAAACTGATTTTTATAATTATTTTTTAATATACTTTATTACCCATAGTACTATTTATGAATAATTAAAAAAATGTTCATAAAAGCGAAAAATCCCCTAAGAATTTTCAAATGCTTAATCAAAAAGGAACTATAGTTCAAAAAATGATAACAAATCACTTCAAAACATTAAATCATTCTTTACATGAAACGCGAGCCAAATTTGTATGTGCATTTTTTGAAGGATTTCCCATTGGATAATTTTACTGATAGCCGTTCCATATACTATTTATAAATTTATTACAATATCTTAAGGAAAATATCAAAAACTAATGAAAACGTGAAAAAATAAGTTTGAAAACAAAAAAAAAAACTTTTTTCTGGCTTTATTTTTTAAGATATAGCCTTTTTTGGGTTTTTTTAAAGTTCAATTCTTTTCTCATCTCCTGGCAAAAATTTGTTTGTTTTTAATTTTGCAAATAAAGCACACATTTGTTGTATGTTCCATGAATTGCACTTGCAAACTTCCTAGAATACACTGCAAAAGGAATTTCACAAATACCAAAAAAAGGCAAAAATCACAAAAATGTGATTTTTTTGAATTTCGCCCATAAAGCTCACATTTGTTGAATTGAATTGAACTTGCAAACTTCTTAGAATACACTGAAGATTCTGAAACTGCATTATATTTATAGATTCAAATTTTGGGATTTTATATTATTTTTTATATAGGCTAAAGTCAAAATTTCGATATAGAATAGGTAAAATTCGTTTGTGTTTAATCCTTTTCGGCGATTGGGCTAGTTTTTAATTTTAAAATCTCTCCGTGAAGATGTCTTTAAGAAAAATATAAAACTGTTATATGTTTGAAAAGAAAATTTTACTTTAGAGGAAAAAAGAGTGTAGAAACTTTTTTGGAAAAAAAAAAAAATCACAAAATTTTGTAATATTTAAAAGATATAAACTTCAAAGTCGCTTGATTCGATATATAATCTTGTTGGTAAACTAACTGGAGAAATGCTTACAAAACCAGATGAAAATATTGAGCAATATATTTAAAAATCTAGACCAAGATTTTGCAAAATTAAGATAGTTGAAATTTAAAAAGAAATAACTTCAAAGCTATAAGAGATAAATTGCACATGAAAGCACTTTCATTTTTATAGGTCATCAAGAAGATGTAAAATTATTTGAAATATGATAAGAAACTAACGATTATTTTTATTGTCGGATGTATCCTCCTTTTATCCCCTGTAGCTCCTCTCTGGAGGGGTCTGTTGGGTCTCACTTCTGAATTTAAAATTGTACACCACTCTACTACAACTATGTGAAATTGTATATGGATCCAACTAGTTACAGATTTATTTTCAAAAAATTTCGATTCTGGCCCACTGAGCATTCCAAGTGTTTTACTATTATTATTATTATTATTATTATTATTATTATTATTATTATTATTATCATTATTATTATTATTATTATTATTATTATTATTATTTCTGTCACTGAGTTATTAATATAAATCAATATATATAAAATTAATAACACATTTTCATCTTTTTTGTACCAAAATTTTATACACATTTTATAAAAAATTGTCTGTTTCAGTATACAGTTAAGGAGCCTAAGACAACATTAATCTAGTTCGAAATATACAAGCCTTGTTAGTCTCAATCCTTTTTGATATATAGATTTTTCTATGTTTTCACACTTTCTATTGAATTCGACTAAAAGTATGTCCATGGTGGCACAAAATAAAACAAAAACAAACAAATAAAAAAACAAGGCAGAGCTGCGTAAGTCTTTGACTTAGAAAATGTACAATACCACCAAACACAAATATACACACTCACACAGTTTGTCGTTCGTTATTAAGTAACATGAAATAACGTTTTTTTTTTTGTTTTTTGTCGCACATATGAGTGCATGTATACATATGTGTGTGTGTGTGTACTTGCCTTAGTAATGGTGTTTTGTAACATTCAATATAACACTTTGTTGGCGTTTATTTTCTTGTACGTTTTAGAAAAAAAAAAAGGTTTTTATGTTTTTGTTATTGTGCTGTTTGAGGTTTATATACTTTGATATATTTTTTGTAGTACAACCATTGTAAACTTGTAGGTTTTATTGTTTTTATTATACATTTGTTTGAGCGAAAGAAAGTGAGTGAATGGCAACTAACAATGAAAGTGAAATATAAACGTTTTTCTTTTTTTTAACAACAAAATTAATTTTTTAGCTGAAATTACATTTCTTTTATAGAATAAAATTGTAGGAAAATAGATATAAGAAGAAACATAATTTTGGAACTTTTTAAAAAAGTTCAGTTTGTCAGCAATTTGTTTTTTCTGACCCAGACCCTTTTAATATACAATTTAATCGATAATTTTTTAAATTATTTTTAAGATATAACTGTTAAAAGTTCTTTGAATTTTAGTTATTAAAATACATGAGCAAAAATATAAAATGTTTAAAATGTAACAAAAATTGTTTTCCGAAATTTTATACCTTACACCATCATAGGTGATGGGATATTATTATCCAAAACTCACCATAAAGTACATCAATCGACTCAGAATCACTTTTTAAATCGATCTAACCATGTACGTCCGTCCGTCTGACTGGAAGACTGGCTGGCTGCCCATGTAAACCTTTTGCACAAAGAACGAGTCGCAATTTTAAACATATTTCAATGGAATTTGGAAGGTGGGCTTTTTTGATACAAGGACGAACCATATTGAAATTGATTTCCCCTAACCATTACACAAATATCACCCCGAGTTTAAGCACTCAAAAATGCCTTAAAAATAACAACATTTTAAAGAAATTCGGTGCAAAGAATTTCTAAACAAGAATCAATATTTGTACCAAATTTTTCGGTTCACAATTGATCACTACTGCCATACAAATCCCACATCCGGAAATCACTTTAACGTCCATAAATCACAAACGAATGTTAGTATCAAGTTAATATTCGACACAAATAAATTTTTTGTAAGTATAAACAACATTGCCAAATTTTATGAGAATCGGTTCATAATTTACCATAGCTCCTATACAAACCCATTTCCAGCAATCGCCCTGAAGTGCATAAAATCATCTAGATATTACTATCAACGCAGTATTCTGTATTTGTACATTTTATCTTACATTTAGTAAAATTGGCCACAGGTGTAATATAAGTCCCCTTCCCGAATTTTTATGTTCATACACATTGACGTAGGGTTTCATGTAGTCAGTCTTGACCGACTATGTATTTCTTTCTCGTTTTTTCTTGGATTTAATGAACAAAAAGCAATACATAAAATTTGGTAATTTAATATTAAATCTGTATCTCCTAAACTACTGGTTGAATGTAATTAAAATGTGTGGAAGAATTGTAGAGAAGGATAAATCATCCTGTAGTCAACAAGTGATAACATGAGATATGCTACAGGGTGTCAAATTTGGCTACCGTGAATATGCAAAAGTTTAAAGAAAACGTGACTTCTACAAATCAAGTTCGATTTCAAAGAGTTTTATATTTCTCTAAAGTGCTTAGAGAGATAAAAACCTCATTCATCTGTTACACTTAAAATAATACTTTTGATTTTTCGCCTCGACTTTATTTCATTTTTCGGGAAAAAGTCTTGAGATATATATTAGTCAGTCATTTGTAATGTATTCCGCAATAAGATGGTGTAAAAAGTTTTTGATTATCTCTATTCCTCTATACGTAAAAGATGTTCAAAATAAGCACTCTAAAATTGGTATGAAAAATGACTATTCACTTTTTTATAAAAGTTTTTTATGCAGGATGCAGGATTGGTTGAAAATAGTGAATTTTAGAAAAAAAATATGTTTATCGGTTTATAGAAAAAAACATCAACAGATTTTTTTTTTAATTTGTTGACCCTGTTTATTCAATAGATATATTTACATTATCTTGGCCCGCCTAGCCAAAAATTAAAGTAGAAATATAGATTTTATGTAAAAAGAAAACTTTCAAAAAAGCATTTTAGCATTACATTTTTTACTTCTATTTTTCGAGTACTGCATAAAATAAATATTTATTTTTCATTCGCCTAAAAATTATCTAAAAGTGTTTAATAATCAATTTTTGGCAATTTTTCAAAAATAAACGATATTTAATAAATTTAGTCGATTATTAAAAATATTATCTAATTATATATTACGTATACGGACATATGGAAATGCACAGTGAAATATTATAAAAGTTGATTTGAAATTTGAGACAATTATAGTATGTTTAAAAAAAACTTATTATATATCATTGGGTTTTTTAAAATTAGACGCAATTTTGCTAAAAAATATATTCTTTTTTGACTTTTATTTTATATTTTTTATTGTTTACTTTTGAAAAATTGCCAAAAATTGGTCTGTAAAGCTTTTTAAAAGATTTTTTGCTGGAGTGGAATACTGATATTCGTTTTATACATTATATAAGAAATAATGGTGAAAGTGTTAGTTAGTTAGTTTAAGAAATTTATTTTTTCATATAATATGCACTCCTGCATTCGGACCAGAATCGATCTAAATCTATTTTGTGATTAAATGTCGTCAAAAAATTTAAAAAAAAACCATTAAAACATTTTTTATTAATCGATAAAATGATTTTTTTTCTAAAACTCACCATTTTCGACCAATACTGGATTTACTGGTCGCAAACCTTAATTAATTTAAAATTTTTCTACTAACCATTTATGAAGCTTTTTTTGAAATATGTAAAGAAATCAATTTATTTGTTAAAAAAAAAAAAACTTGGGAAAAAAGTGAAAGTGCTACATTTTTGTACAGAAATAGTCATTCTTCATACTAATAACAGAATATTTTTAAAAACATTTTCTCTCATATACCTCAGGAAATATTCCCGAAAAACGAATAAATCAAAAAATCAAAAATTCAAAATTCAAGCTTAAATATCTTTTTAACTGTAAGAAATAACTAAGGTGAGTAAGCTTATTTTTTATATATTCAAGCACTTCATAGAAATATAAAAATCTTTAAAATCGGACTTGAGTTGTAGAACTCATGATTTTTTTTAAACTTTTACATACTCGAGGTAGTCAAATTCGACACCCTATAGCTTATACAGCGTTATACACGGTGACTACAAGAAGATTTTTGTGAAAAAATAGCTCCTCCTCTACAACTCTTCACTTCAATTCGATTCGACCTGTAGTTTAGAGGATATTTATTATCAAAATACCAAATTTTTGTGTTTGTCTCCACAGAGCGCTGAAGTAATGCCTTTTTTCATTCAATTTCTTATATATAATATAAGAGACGAGAAGAAATTCAAGAATAAAATATTCTGCACGGGAATTAAGAACGATAAAATCTTAGTGACATTATTATTATTTCCTAGTATTTCGGTAAATTTAGCGATATGGACAATTGAAAAGAAATGGAATTTGTTAGAGTAACATACAAAGATACTCAAAGAACTTTTTATGAAATTCTAGGCGTTTTCCATTATAGATTTTAAACACTTCAGATTTAGGGACATGTTTTACGAACAAAACAAGGAAATGCCAATGGGATACCCTGCAACCCCCATGATAGCTGACATTATTATGGAAGAATTACTTGATACTACGATGCAACAACTGAAACCTAAAACGATAATGGATGGAATTTTGAAAACCGATAAAATAGAGGAGACGTTAAAAACCCTCAATACATTTAATAGAAAAATACAATTTACACTGGAAAAGGAAATTGATAGAAAATTATCCTACTTAAACTCTATAATTATTCTTAAGGATAACATATTAAAAGCAGACTGGTATCAGAAACCTATGGTATCTGGGAGGACGATTAACCCCAAAAGGATAATTATAAAGACGGCAACAAACTTCATTACAAGAGTACTGGACAATAGCAATAAGGATTTCCATAGAAATAACAAATATGTAACAACTAAAGAAAAAACAATGATCAACAAGGATACGGATAAACCACAGAAAATGTATAAATCAATTTAATACATTTGTGGCCTTTCTGGAAGGCTTAAACGCTCATATATGATAAAAAAAATTACATATTGGCGATGAAAACGGCCAAAACAAAAAATAAACTATATATAACTAAAAGACAATCTGGACAAGTCTAACGTAGTATACGAGATAAAATACAATGGTGTCGACACTGATATATGCCGAAAAGTATATGTTGGTACAACAAAAACAAAATTAAGGACAAGATTATCATTGCACAAATCAGATCTGAAATGCAATGACAAACCACTAACATAAACAACAGCACTTTCAGCCCACTGTGCAATAACTGAACATAAACCAGACTTCGAGAAAGTGAGAATACTTACAAGAGAGAATATTCATACCAAACGATATATGCAAGAGATATTTCATATTATAAATATAACAATAAGAATTAGAATAAACTATAAAAGAGATACAGATAATTGTACTCAAATATATTGATATACAACAAACAAACATAAGAATAATAAATGAAGAAAAACATAAAAAATCAGTGACGAAATCTCAGAACAATATCAATGGACAACACTGCAATATAGTTAAATGTAATTATTATTAATTTTATCTTTTTGTTTTGTTATGATTAAGAGTATTTATATTTATAATTGTTTTTAGTAGTTTTTAGTAGTTTCAGTAAATACAAAAAAATTGGTCGAAATATTGGACGGTAATAAAAAATTTTAAATTTAAATTTAAAAAACATAGAAATATTTTTTTTATTTTTATTTATTGAGATATCAAGCCGAACGATAGGAGAATACGATAATTTTAAAGAAGCTAGCAATAGAGTCATAACCAGGGCAATTAAAAATATGCAAAATTATGACCTTCAAATGAACTAAACTGTTAGCTATTTATCCGTTTTTGACAATTTTAAGAATTTTTGCATCGATCTTTTACTGCATATTTTGGACTTAGCAGTACATCTTGTCATATTTTCATAGAAAATTCCTACTTACGATCATATTTTAGAAATTTAAATGGCATTTTTTGCATATTTTATACTTAAGAGTATAATTTTGCAAATTTCATTTTATAAGTTGATAGAACATTTATAACATCCCGATGCAATGTTTTTAAGTGCAAAAGAAAATATTTTTTAGTAATTTCTAATAAAAATCATGTTATTTGTAGCATAAGTAGTAGATATTTTTTTTTTTTAAATTTTGAAAAAAAATTGTATTTTAAGCGCATGTTTTTAAATATTAGAGGCATATTTTCCGATTTTGAAAGTACTATTTATGCGCATAAAACACTTTTTTAGAGCATATTTTTAGTTGCCCTGCTTATAACATATAAATTGACGTTATTCCTCTATGTCCAGAGAGCAGTTCTCTTATACAACTCTAACACAAATAAATTTTAACTTATGCGAAAAAGAATGAAAAATATAAAAAACTCTGGTTCTATTCAATCATGTTTTTCTAATCTTTCAAATTTCAAGAATTGTAACTAATAACGACAACCACCGTGGACCACAAAGCTTTGAATTTTGATTGCTTACAGTGTTGTAATACAATGTTGTAAGCCATTTTGCAAAAAATAAAACCGTGTTCGCAGTTGTTATAACATTAACTCGGTTTCATTAATTTTATGTTTTTTCTTTTTTTTTTTTGCCCATATGTACTTTAGTATTTTTAAAGAAATCAAAAATCTTAAAAATACTTTTTAAAATTTCCTCATAATAATTATTTTGAAAATTATCCTTTGAAATTGTAATTATATCTCCAAATAATATAAAAACAATAAGGCATAAAAATTACAAAAACTTTTACGATAATATTTATAAAATATTTGCCTTTTTGTTGGGACTTCCATCATTGAAATTCATTTCATTTTTTATCTTTTTTGTTTATTTATTTTTATTTTTTTCAATTACAAATCAAAATGCATTGCATAAATTTTAGCTAGTTTCCCTTTTTTTATTTTGCCAAATAATGAAAATTAATTCAAGCATACTTTTAGGCCTGCTTTTATGCTTTTTACCATTTCTTAACTAATGAATATTTATAAAAAATTTTCTTTTCCTTTTTTCTCTAAAAAGAAAAAATATGCAAAATTTATTTCTCAATCAAGTTGAAAGTTATCAATAAATGTTCCATTGAAATATTTTTTTTTCCTCTTCCCTTCACTACTAATGTTCGACAAAATATTCTAAGAGAACCAATTAGAGATGAAAATATATACTTATAATTTGTCTTTCAAAATTCATAAATTTTGTTTAATGAATATTCTAACAATATGTATGTATGTTCATTTGTATATGAATGTATATAAATTTTTGCAAAATAATGTTTATCTTATAAACAATATGAAATCAATTGCAATGAATGGGAAAAACAAAATCATCTAAACATTTATATAGTCACTTTAGTTATTTGTATACTGATAAACTTTTTTTCTAGTTTGTAGAAAAATATTGAAAAAATAATTTAGTTAGAGACAAAAACAAAGTTCAATCGTTATGAATGAACAAATGAATGGGTATTTGGTAGTGGCATGAGATAATAATTTAGATGAATAATAGAGAAAATATTTTAAAATATTTTAATAAAAACAAATAGAGAAAAGTTAAAAGAAATACAAATGTATGGTAGAAATGTTTTGTAATGTATATTTGGATTTAATTTATGGAGAAATTTACTTAAAACAAAAATAATTTACAATCCACTTTAAAATTAAGCACATCATCAAGCTTTTAAAATGCATTTTAAAATTAAACTAGAAGAGCTAGAGCAAAAAGGACAACAACTTTTATTCACTTATATTTCCAACCAGACAACATCTTTACCAGGTTATAGGTAAATATTTATTTTAAGGCGCGGATTCAGCCAAAGCATTTAGGGGTATTTTTTTATTTTTAAAAATAATCACAATTTTTATTCCTAAAAAAATAAGCACATAAAAATATACTTGTATAAATAACTTTTCAATAATAAAATTTTAATATTTCTCTACAAACATTTGGAAGATAGAAAAAAATTTACTCAATATCTTATTTTTAATATTTTACAATATTGTTTTTTTATCAGTTAAAAAAAAGTAAGCAATAAACAATAATAAATATATAAAATTGTATGTTTTTGTTATTTATGTTCTCAACATATCGACCATTTTTCGCAATAAATTTATGATATCACATTGAAAATTATTCAAAAATTAAAAATATTTTAAGTGAGCGTTTTATTTTTCGTGCTATATAATGTTAAGATTTATGTGCGTGCTTGCTTTACAAGATGTAAAAGTTTTCTTTATTTTATTATTTCAAGATTTATTTAGTGATAAATTTTCTATAAATCTGTTACATCTTTAAGAAGATTATCTGGCAGTATCTTCTTTTTTTCATCCGGATGGTTCTCTGGAAATATTACCCATTTCTTCCAGGCGTATTGATTTCTTATTGCTTAGATGTATCTCCTGTGATGAACAATCTCTCCCGATGGGGGAAACTTTCGCAATATGAATATGATTCGTATTAATCTATGGATCGTAAAATACAAATATTTCCTGTAATATTAAGTAGATTTTAATGATTTAAGGTGTGTTTTTATTTTATTGTTCTTATCTAAAGAGAAATAGAATTAATTTCATTAAAATGCATGAGCTAAAAAACATGAAAAGTGGAGCTATGTAGGTTTTGATAAAATATTAACTGCACTATCTCCTGGTTACATAAGAAATTATTAAAATTACTTTTTTAACTACAAATTCTTCTTCTTTAATATCTAAAACTTACTGATGTAAAATTTGGAAACAAATTGATAAAGGGAATCTGGAATCGGTAGAAAATTCTAAAAATGTCATTTCTTTATTTTGATTCTTTTGAATTTTCATTATTGTAAGTCTGAAATTTTTAAGTTTCACAGATTTTTTACATAAATAAAATCTCTGTCTCATTACTTGTCAAACTTGCAAGCTTTAGTTCGAATTTGTAGGAAAGCGTACCCGTAATAAGAATTTATATACATTTTGTTGTTTTTCTAATAATTTCTGACTAATTTTGACTAAAACCTACAAATTTCAAAAGTACTGGAACAGAACTGAAATTGATATATTCTTTGATTTAAGTTAGTAGTATCTATACTTCAAATGACACTTTTTATCTCCTCTAAAAAAAGCGACATGTCGGCTGTAGATCTTTTTCAATATGTCACAAATTAATTTTGAAAAATTTCCAAATACCCTCCAAATTTTGAGACATTCCCTAATTTTAAAGTAAATTTTAGATTTTTAATTAATCAAGAAAGAAGACGGTAGATTAATACTTTATGTAAATCTTTTATATGTATATTAGACTGCACCAAAATTTACCGACTTTTGAATTTTGACCGTAATTCCTCCTAGAATAGTTCACTGTGTTATGGAAATATATTGTGTGAAATATTAATGAAATTAGATATCATTAACCCGTCGAACCTAAGATTTTTATGGTGCGCTTATATGGATAAAATATGGCTGTTTTAGAGTTAAAAAAAATTATCTGTTAAGTGTTTTGCTTTATAACAAAATGTTAAAAAATCGTAATATGCACATAATTATCTATCAAAATGTTTAAGTTATTACAAATTCTCCAGTGTATAAATAAATTTTAAATTGTTTAAAAAATGTTTAAATGAAACACTATTTTTGATTAAATTTGAACCATAATTACTGAAAAATATCCTTTTGTTTCTTCTAAATAAATCAAACCCCTTTCTAAGCTTATTCATTAATGCTATTAATCAAATAAAAATTTCTTTATTATTCGTTCCTGAATTTTCCTTGAAATATGTCAAGAAATATATATTTCTTTTTTAGTAAGTAAATTTTTAGAAAAAAGTAAAATAATCAAACCCCTTTTTCGAAAAAAAATCGCACACATTATAAAGACTTGAATTTGATAATTTTTTACAACTACATTTCTTCTGTTTCGCTATTCTCAATTAATGACTTCCAACGAACTCTGTTGTGGTCTGTTCTTAATGCTTCGTTCCATGAAGACACTGCAGTGGTCAGCTCAAGTACGGTAGCAATGAGCCAAGCTATTTTTGGATGACCACGTAGCCGAGAATCTCTGCAGCACTGCATTGGCTGCCTCGTTATCGGATCTCAGTGTATAAGCAATCCATCCACATTTCTTTTTCAGGACGTCGTATAGGATTGGCTGTTGGTTCGTGCTTCGAAGCGGCTCAGCATTAGTTATTGTGTTGATACAAAACATCGAATAATCCTTCATAAGCAACGGTTAGCGAAAACTAGCAGTCGTCGGACGTCGCATTTGGATACACATCAAGTTGCACATCCGTGTAGGAGTATGAGTTTTACACATGTTTTAAATACTTTGTTCTTTGATATTTGGTCGTTGATATCTCAGATGATACACATACTTTTTTTAAACAAAACATAGCATGACGGGCCTTGTTGATTCACGCAAAAACGTCTTCGATTACACCGCTGTTCATTGTGAATATGTAGCCTAGGTAACAGAAAGATTGTGCAGCTTCTATGGTATAATTGCTGAGAATTAGCCAATTGGTATTGATTGAGTTTATTCTCATTAGTTTGGTTTTTCGCAAGTTTATTCGCAAACCAACTTTGAGAGCGTTGTTACGGGGAGCCTTCAGTTTGTTCTCTATATGTTATAGTAAAAGTTTCAGACATGTATAAAGACTTCATTTTAGGAATTGGAGTACATAAGTTTTATAACGTCTATAATAGTTTCCGGTACACCCCTGTGATGCAGTGCTCTCCAAATGCTCATCCTCATGATTGTGTCGAACGTCCTCTCAAAGTTCACGAATTTTTAAAAGTGTCCAAAAAAGGGGATTTCAGAAAATAAAATCGCCAAAAAAGAGGATCTTTTAAAAAAGGGGATTTCAAATAACTAAAAAACTCCTTAAATTTAGTTTATATGATAAAAGCAAAAGAAAAAAATGTTTCGTTGTTTGGTGTTTTAAATAGTGTTTCATAAACTTTATCATCAATTTTAGTTTTTAACAGTTTCAGTTCATTTAAAATTCTCCGAGGTTTTCACATTGCATTTTAAAATCACCGCATTTTAAAACGATCTCAAAATAACTAATTTATTTGTTGAAGTTAATATATAATGGGTTGAAATAACTTAGTTTTTCACTTACCACCTAATCTTAAAAAGTCGCCATTTAGATCCATTTTAAAAAAGGGGTCAAAAAAGAGACCAGATAGTTAATGCTGATGACATATCATTAGAAATATTAAAAGGCCTATTTTATGTGAACCTACGAAAGTGAAATTATTTTACATAACAAATTATATAGAAACAAGAGTTTTGTTTCCATTAAACTCGAAGAATGTATTTACGCCAACTGAGTTATATTTTAATAGTATTTTTGTTTTAATTTTATTTTATTTATTGTTTTCTGTGGATATTTTCTTTACAGAAAGTTTACAAAATAAGGACATTAAATCAATGACTATAAATACAAACATTAAATCAATGACTATAAATACAAATATTTTACTGTGTTTTAAAATATTATTATTATTTTTTAACAACATTTGGATTTAATGAAATTCAATAAATTTGTATAACTGTTTAAACGTATTACACGTTCTTCTCCAGAGATCTGCATCAGCATAATAACATGTAAAAAATTTCACAGATGGTGGTAGGAAACTACGGGATGGGCGTTGAGTTATTTTAAATAAGACTTCATTAACTAGAAATCCAGAACGTTTAGAATAAATAATACATTCAACGTAGTTCTTCGACTTTTAAAAGTTGGTAATTTAATAAGAGCAAGACGATCTGAGTACAAAGGCAAATTCTGTGGGTTAAAATGTAATCCTCGAAACCAAAATAACAGAAAATGTTTTTGTAGCGATTCAATTGCTTTGGAAGATGTTTGATATATAGGATTCCAAATTATGTATTCATATTTTAGAATTGGATATACAATATTGTTTTTGCAATATACTCTTGGCTTTATTTATAATATCCTTTATGTGTGAGTTAAAGTTTAATTTGGATACCCAGAATCAGGAAAATATTTACCATATCACTTGATAATTTTCCAAAAAAATAATTTGCAGTTATCGGTTGATTTCTTACAAACCGTAGTACTTTACAGTTTTTTTTTTTTTTTTTTAATTAAGTTTCATCAAGTGTAAATTACATAATTCATAAAACGAATCCAAGTCCCTTTGAAGATGTTGATAATGTAACGTACGGTTATAGTTTAAAAAAATTTTACATCGTCTGCATTCATTAGAATATTCGAAAATTGTACTACCGTAGGCAGATCGTTAATAAATAGTGAAAGTAGTAGCGGCCCAAGGAGGCTACCTTGAGGTACCCCAGAAAGTACTTTTATTCTTTTAGAAATTGTGTTTTTAAATCGAACTGTTTGCGTTCTGTAAGATAAATATGAATATATCCAGTTTATATTAAGATTTGTAAATCAAAATATTTTTTTTTTTTTATAAGAAATAAATGATTTATTTTGTCAAATGCTTTACTGAAATCAGTGTAGATAACATTAGTTTGTTTACTTAGAAAAAAGCCGTGATTTACAGCGCAAGTAAATTGGACAACGTTTGTAGTGATGGAATAAGGAAACGCAACACTCATTCGGCTAGAATGAAATTCCTAAAAGAGTTGATAATATCAAGTATAAAATGTTATCATATCAGTCACAAAATATTAATATAATATAATAAATACTAAAATAGAAAAAAACATGTTAGTTTTTTTGAAAGTACAAAGACGTTGTTCCAAACTGAAGATTGGAATTAGAAGTTTAAAACAATAGAGGCGACAGTAATGATAATTAGGGACGTGACTAATTCGGTATTGTATACAGAATATATGGTAGAGGTATTGTAATGTATAAAAGGAGTATAAAATTCGTTTTGACTATGGTTGCAGAAAATTTTTGAATATAGTTAAAATTATTCTATAATATTATGGTCACTGTATAATCATAACATATGTACCACAACTATACTATAGCTAATTAGATCCAAGATATATAAACTATAATATAGTTATGTAGCAACAAAAATATTTTTGTGCTACAATTAAATCATTACAAACCTTAAAATAAGATGTTGGCGTTAAATTGGGATATATTTTATTTGTTAGTTTTAATATCAACATATCGCTCATTAACTCAGAAACACCATAATTTAAGAAAAGCGATTTTGCAAAAACCACATTCAATATTTTTAAATTACTATTATCTTAATTAAAATGGATGACATATTCTCTTCTCAGTCGGTATCAAAAAAAGACATAGAAAACAACTTGAAGTCTAACGTGCTCTTAAAAAAACCAAACTCTTTGTATGTGTTAGGTTTCTTCGGAACTAAAATATACATGTGAACGCATATTTCTGCATCATTAACTCATGTCGTCTTTTTAAATAAATGGGCGATATAACTTAAAGTTTGTAAACGTATAAATAATTGTGACAAACATATAAATAATTGCAATACAAACATATTAAGTTTCCTACAACATATAATGTGGCAACGATATTATATCTATGCAGTGATCATAATATTATAGAATAATTTTAGTCGTATTGAAAATTTGTCCACAACCATAATAAAAATAGGTTTTATACAGCATGTACGAGTCTACTTTATTTCACTTTACTTTTCTTCATCTTTCATCCATAAAAATTTATCAATTAATATGCATATTATCAGAAACCCACATAATTATTTGTTAAAAAAATATTTTATTTTCAGTATTTTCTATTATAACTTCACTTTTTGGAGTTAAAAAAACATTTAGTCAGACTTCTAAATTTAGTAGCAATGAAAAAATATTTGATTATATAATTTCAAGTCATTTAAACTATCAAAAGATATAACTAGTAAATAACACTCCCTCAGGAATTCATAAATCGAAATCCTGCTGGTTCCGGACTCAAATTATTCATCAGGAACGTCAGCTAAAGTAATATAGATTTACCACTCTTTACATTAAGGTGTCCCATTGAAAAAATGTTGTAAGAAGACCACCAACAATATGTACTAATGTGTAGAATATAAGAAAGATATTAACAACTTTTCAAAGTGGATCTTTATTTTTCTACCAGCGATTGAAAATCATTAATCTTGTACAATTTGTCTAAAAAATCTTAAAATTAATTTTTATTTTCAATTAAAATATTTAGAGAGAAAATGTTGATATAAAAAGATGATTTTTATCAAAATATAATTTGTAGACAGGAGACAATATTTTTCTGATAGCACTGAATTTAACTGCCAGTAACTTTGCTCTGACAATATTGATTCAAAGTAATTTCAGATTTTTACATACAGATTACTTGCAATTTCCTTGATTTATTATCACAAAAATTATACAGTGATAATATTTGTAAATGATAAATATTCAACATGGACATCCTTTTACAAATCAAAGCATCGAAGTATAAAAACCCCATTATATCTGGAAAATAGTTTTAAAACATAAGCATGACTTTAAGTCCTAAAACACTTACTTTTAATTTTAATATTAAATTACAATTTAATTTAAAATTAAACTACAAAATCTCTGATTTCAAGATATATTGTGTCATTTACATCACATTGTGGTGTCTTATACAACACCATTTAACATTGATGCCAGTAAATACAAAAACGAAATCAAATGTCAACATTCTGATCTCCTCCCTTTGCTTAATATATTCGACAGTTGCAGACATAAGGGCTAGTTGCTTAAAATGTTTTGCATTTTCTTCATTTCATTTTGTAAACATCTTGATAAATGTATTTTTAAATAGACCTAAAATATTCTCGCACCGTCCGTCCTATTATAGTCCTTAACTGACTACAGTTCACTTCCTCTTTCATCACCCGTTTGGTACGTATACAATCCTTAACACAATTTCTCTCTGGAATTTCATAATAAATTTTCTGCCAGACATTTTCGAAATATTTAGGTGTGTTAAAATTATCTTTATTCCCACACATTTGTTGGGGTGTTGAGTTTTATTTCATTTTCTTTTTCACCTTTATTGTACTTTTTTTCTTAGACAAAATTGAAAATGAGTTTAAGATTTATAATGACTGTTTTCTTGTATCTTTTTGTAGTTGCTTTTCAGATAAAGGTGGGTTCTATCCTTTTTTGCAGGTCACACTGCAGTGTCAATATTGCAAAACAACTTGACTTTGTTAAGGAAGATAAACTGTAAAAAATGTTTGTAAGAATGAAATATTTAAACAGAATTTTTTCTGTGCCTTTTGATCAAAACCTTTTAAAGGAAAGATAATTTTTTATTAAAGGAAAAATTATGTATAAGATAAACTCAAGTTATTAAATTTAAAGAGAAGAAAGGTAATTAAAAAGAATATAATTTTAAAATAGTTTTCGCTGAATTATAATACATTATATTACATAGTAAATTGTACATTCCATTTCACAGTTTATTCTTTAGTCTATTATCTAATATATCATGCAATAGACTAAAGAATAGACATTGGCTATTCATATTCTACTCAGTAGACTATTCCGTACTCTGTTCTATAGTATACTCCACAGTCTATTACATGGTCTATTCTACAGGCTATCCCATAGTATATTCTATAGACCATACTATATTCTATTGCATAGACTATCCCATTGTCTATTCGATAGACTATCCCATAGTCTATTCTATAGACTATCCCATAGTCTATTCTATAGACTATCCCATAGTCTATTCTATAGACTATCCCATAGTCTATTCTATAGACTATCCCATAGTCTATTCTATAGACTATCCCATAGTCTATTCTATAGACTATCCCATAGTCTATTCTATAGACTATCCCATTGTATATTCTATAAACTATTCCATACTCTATTCTATATACTATTCCATAGTCTATCTTACAGACTATTCCGTAGTCTATTTTATACACAACTCCATAGTCTATCTACAGACTATTCCAGAGTCTATCCTATATACTATTTCATAGTCTATTCTATAGTCTATTTCATAGCCTCTTCTATAGATTATTCCATATTCTATTCTCTAGACTATTCCATATTCTATAGACTGCTATATATTGTATTTTATAGATTATTCCATAGCCTATTCTATATACTATTACATAGTCTATTCTATAGACTATTCAATATTCTGTTCTATAGGCAATTCCAGATTCTTTCTATAGACTATTCCATAGTCTATCCTATTTATTATTACATAGTCTATTCTATAGGCTATTCCATAGTCTATTCTATAGACTATTCCATAGTCTATTCTATAGGCTATTCCATAGTCTATTCCATAGACTATTCCATAGTCTATTCTATAGACTATTCCATAGTCTATTCTATAGACTATTCTATAGTCTATTCTATAGACTATTCCATAGTCTATTCTATAGACTATTCCATAGTCTATTCTATAGACTATTCCATAGTCTATTCTATAGACTATTCCATAGTCTATTCTATAGACTATTCCATAGTCTATTCTATAGACTATTCCATAGTCTATTCTATAGACTATTCCATAGTCTATTCTATAGACTATTCCATAGTCTATTCTATAGACTATTCTATAGTCTATTCTATAGACTATTCCATAGTCTATTCTATAGACTATTCCATAGTCTATTCTATAGACTATTCTATAGTCTATTCTATAGACTATTCCATAGTCTATTCTATAGACTATTCTATAGTCTATTCTATAGACTATTCCATAGTCTATTCTATAGACTATTCCATAGTCTATTCTATAGACTATTCCATAGTCTATTCTATAGACTATTCCATAGTCTATTCTATAGACTATTCCATAGTCTATTCTATAGACTATTCCATAGTCTATTCTATAGACTATTCCATAGTCTATTCTATAGACTATTCCATAGTCTATTCTATAGACTATTCCATAGTCTATTCTATAGACTATTCCATAGTCTATTCTATAGACTATTCCATAGTCTATTCTATAGACTATTCCATAGTCTATTCTATAGACTATTCCATAGTCTATTCTATAGACTATTCCATAGTCTATTCTATAGACTATTCCATAGTCTATTCTATAGACTATTCCATAGTCTATTCTATAGACTATTCCATAGTCTATTCTATAGACTATTCCATAGTCTATTCTATAGACTATTCCATAGTCTATTCTATAGACTATTCCATAGTCTATTCTATAGACTATTCCATAGTCTATTCTATAGACTATTCCATAGTCTATTCTATAGACTATTCCATAGTCTATTCTATAGACTATTCCATAGTCTATTCTATAGACTATTCCATAGTCTATTCTATAGACTATTCCATAGTCTATTCTATAGACTATTCCATAGTCTATTCTATAGACTATTCCATAGTCTATTCTATAGACTATTCCATAGTCTATTCTATAGACTATTCCATAGTCTATTCTATAGACTATTCCATAGTCTATTCAATAGGCTATTCCATAGTCTATTCTATAGACTATTCCATAGTCTATTCTATAGACTATTCCATAGTCTATTCAATAGGCTATTCCATAGTCTATTCTATAGACTATTCCATAGTCTATTCTATAGACTATTCCATAGTCTATTCAATAGGCTATTCCATAGTCTATTCTATAGACTATTCCATAGTCTATTCTATAGACTATTCCATAGTCTATTCAATAGGCTATTCCATAGTCTATTCTATAGACTATTCCATAGTCTATTCTATAGACTATTCCATAGTCTATTCTATAGACTATTCCATAGTCTATTCAATAGGCTATTCCATAGTCTATTCTATAGACTATTCCATAGTCTATTCTATAGACTATTCCATAGTCTATTCAATAGGCTATTCCATAGTCTATTCTATAGACTATTCCATAGCCTATTCAATAGGCTATTCCATAATCTATTCTATAGACTATTCCATAATCTATTCTATAGACTATTCCATAGTCTATTCAATAGGCTATTCCATAGTCTATTCTATAGACTATTCCATAGTCTATTCTATAGACTATTCCATAGTCTATTCTATAGACTATTCCATAGTCTATTCTATAGACTATTCCATAGTCTATTCTATAGACTATTCCATAGTCTATTCTATAGACTATTCCATAGTCTATTCTATAGACTATTCCATAGTCTATTCTATAGACTATTCCATAGTCTATTCTATAGACTATTCCACAGTCTATTCTATAGACTATTCCATAGTTTATTCTATAGACTATTCCACAGTCTATTCTATAGACTATTCCATAGTCTATTCTATAGACAATTCCATAGTCTATTTTATAGACTATTCCATAGTCTACTCTATAGACTATTCCATAGTCTATTCTATAGACTATTCCATAGTCTATTCTATAGACTATTCCATAGTCTATTCTATAGACTATTCCATAGTCTACTCTATAGACTATTCCATAGTCTATTCTATAGACTATTCCATAGTCTATTCTATAGACAATTCCATAGTCTATTTTATAGACTATTCCATAGTCTACTCTATAGACTATTCCATAGTCTATTCTATAGACTATTCCATAGTCTATTCTATAGACTATTCCATAGTCTATTCTATAGACTATTCCATAGTCTATTCTATAGACTATTCCATAGTCTATTCTATAGACTATTCCATAGTCTATTCTATAGACTATTCCATAGTCTATTCTATAGACTATTCCATAGTCTATTCTATAGACTATTCCATAGTCTATTCTATAGACTATTCCATAGTCTATTCTATAGACTATTCCATAGTCTATTCTATAGACTATTCCATAGTCTATTCTATAGACTATTCCATAGTCTATTCTATAGACTATTCCATAGTCTATTCTATAGACTATTCCATAGTCTATTCTATAGACTATTCCATAGTCTATTCTATAGACTATTCCATAGTCTATTCTATAGACTATTCCATAGTCTATTCTATAGACTATTCCATAGTCTATTCTATAGACTATTCCATAGTCTATTCTATAGACTATTCCATAGTCTATTCTATAGACTATTCCATAGTCTATTCTATAGACTATTCCATAGTCTATTCTATAGACTATTCCATAGTCTATTCTATAGACTATTCCATAGTCTATTCTATAGACTATTCCATAGTCTATTCTATAGACTATTCCATAGTCTATTCTATAGACTATTCCATAGTCTATTCTATAGACTATTCCATAGTCTATTCTATAGACTATTCCATAGTCTATTCTATAGACTATTCCATAGTCTATTCTATAGACTATTCCATAGTCTATTCTATAGACTATTCCATAGTCTATTCTATAGACTATTCCATAGTCTATTCTATAGACTATTCCATAGTCTATTCTATAGACTATTCCATAGTCTATTCTATAGACTATTCCATAGTCTATTCTATAGACTATTCCATAGTCTATTCTATAGACTATTCCATAGTCTATTCTATAGACTATTCCATAGTCTATTCTATAGACTATTCCATAGTCTATTCTATAGACTATTCCATAGTCTATTCTATAGACTATTCCATAGTCTATTCTATAGACTATTCCATAGTCTATTCTATAGACTATTCCATAGTCTATTCTATAGACTATTCCATAGTCTATTCTATAGACTATTCCATAGTCTATTCTATAGACTATTCCATAGTCTATTCTATAGACTATTCCATAGTCTATTCTATAGACTATTCCATAGTCTATTCTATAGACTATTCCATAGTCTATTCTATAGACTATTCCATAGTCTATTCTATAGACTATTCCATAGTCTATTCTATAGACTATTCCATAGTCTATTCTATAGACTATTCCATAGTCTATTCTATAGACTATTCCATAGTCTATTCTATAGACTATTCCATAGTCTATTCTATAGACTATTCCATAGTCTATTCTATAGACTATTCCATAGTCTATTCTATAGACTATTCCATAGTCTATTCTATAGACTATTCCATAGTCTATTCTATAGACTATTCCATAGTCTATTCTATAGACTATTCCATAGTCTATTCTATAGACTATTCCATAGTCTATTCTATAGACTATTCCATAGTCTATTCTATAGACTATTCCATAGTCTATTCTATAGACTATTCCATAGTCTATTCTATAGACTATTCCATAGTCTATTCTATAGACTATTCCATAGTCTATTCTATAGACTATTCCATAGTCTATTCTATAGACTATTCCATAGTCTATTCTATAGACTATTCCATAGTCTATTCTATAGACTATTCCATAGTCTATTCTATAGACTATTCCATAGTCTATTCTATAGACTATTCCATAGTCTATTCTATAGACTATTCCATAGTCTATTCTATAGACTATTCCATAGTCTATTCTATAGACTATTCCATAGTCTATTCTATAGACTATTCCATAGTCTATTCTATAGACTATTCCATAGTCTATTCTATAGACTATTCCATAGTCTATTCTATAGACTATTCCATAGTCTATTCTATAGACTATTCCATAGTCTATTCTATAGACTATTCCATAGTCTATTCTATAGACTATTCCATAGTCTATTCTATAGACTATTCCATAGTCTATTCTATAGACTATTCCATAGTCTATTCTATAGACTATTCCATAGTCTATTCTATAGACTATTCCATAGTCTATTCTATAGACTATTCCATAGTCTATTCTATAGACTATTCCATAGTCTATTCTATAGACTATTCCATAGTCTATTCTATAGACTATTCCATAGTCTATTCTATAGACTATTCCATAGTCTATTCTATAGACTATTCCATAGTCTATTCTATAGACTATTCCATAGTCTATTCTATAGACTATTCCATAGTCTATTCTATAGACTATTCCATAGTCTATTCTATAGACTATTCCATAGTCTATTCTATAGACTATTCCATAGTCTATTCTATAGACTATTCCATAGTCTATTCTATAGACTATTCCATAGTCTATTCTATAGACTATTCCATAGTCTATTCTATAGACTATTCCATAGTCTATTCTATAGACTATTCCATAGTCTATTCTATAGACTATTCCATAGTCTATTCTATAGACTATTCCATAGTCTATTCTATAGACTATTCCATAGTCTATTCTATAGACTATTCCATAGTCTATTCTATAGACTATTCCATAGTCTATTCTATAGACTATTCCATAGTCTATTCTATAGACTATTCCATAGTCTATTCTATAGACTATTCCATAGTCTATTCTATAGACTATTCCATAGTCTATTCTATAGACTATTCCATAGTCTATTCTATAGACTATTCCATAGTCTATTCTATAGACTATTCCATAGTCTATTCTATAGACTATTCCATAGTCTATTCTATAGACTATTCCATAGTCTATTCTATAGACTATTCCATAGTCTATTCTATAGACTATTCCATAGTCTATTCTATAGACTATTCCATAGTCTATTCTATAGACTATTCCATAGTCTATTCTATAGACTATTCCATAGTCTATTCTATAGACTATTCCATAGTCTATTCTATAGACTATTCCATAGTCTATTCTATAGACTATTCCATAGTCTATTCTATAGACTATTCCATAGTCTATTCTATAGACTATTCCATAGTCTATTCTATAGACTATTCCATAGTCTATTCTATAGACTATTCCATAGTCTATTCTATAGACTATTCCATAGTCTATTCTATAGACTATTCCATAGTCTATTCTATAGACTATTCCATAGTCTATTCTATAGACTATTCCATAGTCTATTCTATAGACTATTCCATAGTCTATTCTATAGACTATTCCATAGTCTATTCTATAGACTATTCCATAGTCTATTCTATAGACTATTCCATAGTCTATTCTATAGACTATTCCATAGTCTATTCTATAGACTATTCCATAGTCTATTCTATAGACTATTCCATAGTCTATTCTATAGACTATTCCATAGTCTATTCTATAGACTATTCCATAGTCTATTCTATAGACTATTCCATAGTCTATTCTATAGACTATTCCATAGTCTATTCTATAGACTATTCCATAGTCTATTCTATAGACTATTCCATAGTCTATTCTATAGACTATTCCATAGTCTATTCTATAGACTATTCCATAGTCTATTCTATAGACTATTCCATAGTCTATTCTATAGACTATTCCATAGTCTATTCTATAGACTATTCCATAGTCTATTCTATAGACTATTCCATAGTCTATTCTATAGACTATTCCATAGTCTATTCTATAGACTATTCCATAGTCTATTCTATAGACTATTCCATAGTCTATTCTATAGACTATTCCATAGTCTATTCTATAGACTATTCCATAGTCTATTCTATAGACTATTCCATAGTCTATTCTATAGACTATTCCATAGTCTATTCTATAGACTATTCCATAGTCTATTCTATAGACTATTCCATAGTCTATTCTATAGACTATTCCATAGTCTATTCTATAGACTATTCCATAGTCTATTCTATAGACTATTCCATAGTCTATTCTATAGACTATTCCATAGTCTATTCTATAGACTATTCCATAGTCTATTCTATAGACTATTCCATAGTCTATTCTATAGACTATTCCATAGTCTATTCTATAGACTATTCCATAGTCTATTCTATAGACTATTCCATAGTCTATTCTATAGACTATTCCATAGTCTATTCTATAGACTATTCCATAGTCTATTCTATAGACTATTCCATAGTCTATTCTATAGACTATTCCATAGTCTATTCTATAGACTATTCCATAGTCTATTCTATAGACTATTCCATAGTCTATTCTATAGACTATTCCATAGTCTATTCTATAGACTATTCCATAGTCTATTCTATAGACTATTCCATAGTCTATTCTATAGACTATTCCATAGTCTATTCTATAGACTATTCCATAGTCTATTCTATAGACTATTCCATAGTCTATTCTATAGACTATTCCATAGTATAGACTATTCCATAGTCTATTCTATAGACTATTCCGTAGTCTATTCTATAGACTATTCCATAGTCTATTCTATAGACTATTCCATAGTCTATTCTATAGGCTATTCCATAGTATAGACTATTCCATAGTCTATTCTATAGACTATTCCATAGTCTATTCTATAGACTATTCCATAGTCTATTCTATAGACTATTCCATAGTCTATTCTATAGACTATTCCATAGTCTATTCTATAGACTATTCCATAGTCTATTCTATAGACTATTCCATAGTCTATTCTATAGACTATTCCATAGTCTATTCTATAGACTATTCCATAGTCTATTCTATAGACTATTCCATAGTCTATTCTATAGACTATTCCATAGTCTATTCTATAGACTATTCCATAGTCTATTCTATAGACTATTCCATAGTCTATTCTATAGACTATTCCATAGTCTATTCTATAGACTATTCCATAGTCTATTCTATAGACTATTCCATAGTCTATTCTATAGACTATTCCATAGTCTATTCTATAGACTATTCCGTAGTCTATTCTATAGACTATTCCATAGTCTATTCTATAGACTATTCCATAGTCTATTCTATAGACTATTCCGTAGTCTATTCTATAGACTATTCCATAGTCTATTCTATAGACTATTCCATAGTCTATTCTATAGACTATTCCATAGTCTATTCTATAGACTATTCCATAGTCTATTCTATAGACTATTCCATAGTCTATTCTATAGACTATTCCATAGTCTATTCTATAGACTATTCCATAGTCTATTCTATAGACTATTCCATAGTCTATTCTATAGACTATTCTATAGTATATTTTATAGACTATTCCATAGTCTATTCTATAGACTATTCCATAGTCTATTCTATAGACTATTCCATAGTCTATTTTATAGACTATTCCATAGTCTATTTTATAGACTATTCCATAGTCTATTCCATAGACTATTTTATAGACTATTCTATAGTCTATTCTATAGACTATTCCATAGTCTATTTTATAGACTATTCCATAGTCTAGTTTATAGACTATTCCATAGTCTATTTTATAGACTATTCCATAGTCTATTTTATAGACTATTCCATAGTCTATTTTATAGACTATTCCATAGTCTATTTTGTAGACTATTCCATAGTCTATTTTATAGACTATTCCATAGTCTATTTTATAGACTATTCCATAGTCTATTTTATTGACTATTCCATAGTATATTTTATAGACTATTCCATTATCTATTCTATAGACTATTCCATAGTCTATTCTATAGACTATTCCATAGTCTATTCTATAGACTATTCCATAGTCTATTCTATTGACTATTCCATAGTCTATTCTATAGACTATTCCATAGTCTATTCTATAGACTATTCCATAGTCTATTCTATAGACTATTCCATAGTCTATTCTATAGACTATTCCATAGTCTATTTTATGGACTATTCCATAGTCTATTTTATAGACTATTCCATAGTCTATTTTATAGACTATTCCATAGTCTATTCTATAGACTATTCCATAGTCTATTTTATAGACTATTCTATAGTCTATTTTATAGACTATTCTATAGTCTATTTTATAGACTATTCTATAGTCTATTTTATTGACTATTCCATAGTCTATTTGATAGACTATTCCATAGTCTATTTTATAGACTATTCCATAGTCTATTTGATAGACTATTCCATAGTCTATTTTATAGACTATTCCATAGTCTATTTTGTAGACTATTCCATAGTCTATTTTATAGACTATTCCATAGTCTATTTTATAGACTATTCCATAGCCTATTTTATAGACTATTCCATAGTCTATTTTATAGACTATTCCATAGTCTATTTTATAGACTATTCCGTAGTCTATTTTATAGACTATTCCATAGTCTATTTTATAGACTATTCCATAGTCTATTTTATAGACTATTCCATAGTCTATTCTATATACTATTCTAATCTATAAACTTATCCACAGTCTAGTCCATATTTTATTGCTTATCATTCTCTCGATATCGTTATACCAAACATTAGCTAAAAATTTTCTTCACGAAATCTTTTGAAACACAACTTTTTCAGGACTTTTCATTTCACCCCGCCTAACCCCATTTCTGTAAAGTAACCGAATCACTTTTTTTCGGCCCACTTTTAAATATTTACTTCAGCTAAAAAAAATCCAAAGCCTACCTTGAGAGCCATTTTATTTATTTGAATTGTTTTCAAATATTATAACTACAACAACTGTAACGTGCCACAACATGGCACAAATATAGTTTTACACAAAAAACCATTAATTTTCAATCAGTTCAAGGTTTCGAATGTGTGTACACAAATGCAAACAAATGAAGGAAAATAGCGAGCAAAAAATCAATTCAACCAACGAAAACAAATAAATCGAACGGATCAGCGGCCGTAAGAATAAATATTCACATAAAAAAAAAGAAATAAGAGAATAAGCAAACACCCACCTACTAATCCACATATGAGTGTGCCAGTAAAATTTTAGGTATAATATTTTGCATTTTATTGATTGCAAGCAAATAAAGAAGGGTGGAGTGTATATAAAATTTGACATTTAATGGGAATATTTATTTCAGATATATATAAAATGTTTATATTGCTAGACGAAGTTATTAAAAATAAAAAAAAATTATAAATAATCTGCTAAGGAATTTGCTTTTATTATGTAATTCCGTAAACGCAAACACTCATAAAGTTTGTAGGAATTACAATAATTATCGTAAATTTTTCCTCTATTGATACGAAATAAGTAGATCTGTTATTTAAAGTATGCTTAACTACGTAGACACCCAGTACCTTAGTTCGTACAAATTTGATGGAAACTTATATCCTCCGACTGATCATGCAACCTCATCCTGAGCAATTATAATAAGTACTATCAAAAACTCTTATTAAAAATATACCAATAATTCTACATTTTAAGGAAGTTTAAAAAAAATGTTTTGTCACAAAAATGCACCAAAAAGTCCTCTGGAGGACCAAGATGGGAAAATTTGTAAAATATTTTTTCCATAAATGACAGAAAATTACAAATAGTTTTATAAAACCATTTCGATAAAAAAAAGTCGGAACTTTTCATAACTTTCACCATAGGTGTAAAAGGTATATATAAGTTTGTCATGCTATTTGTAATTTCTACAATTCTTTTGTCTGGATCCTTATTGATGGGGAAGTCGATATAACGATGTTCGTATATCTGTCTGTCTGTTGAAGTCAGTTTTTAGAAAGCCCCAGTCATAGGGTATATGATTAATACATCAAATTATAGGGAGTATTACTTAGAATTACATCAAAAAAATCGGTCCATTAATAGCCGAGATAGCGCCAAAAAATCGAAAAGGCCTCTAAAAACACATTAGTTTTCGAATTTTCTAAGCCCCTATATAACATAGCTATTTCGTTTTTGTACAGAAAATTCGGAATCTTTTTTTTTTTGGAATGTTCCTAATTCCATTTTATTTACGTAAATTAAATCCGAGTAATTTCCTTTACTTTCACGTTTTTTATTGAATTACTCAAAATAAGACACAGTAAATAATGATTATGGCCTAGAATTTTTGGAACATGTTTTGGAGCACTTTTATAATTAATACTATTTTTATTTATTTTTTTTTTTTATGTCCTTTACAAATATGCAAAAACTTTTATTTTTACAAAAAAAAACAACGATTATTTTTGATTTTTATTATTTGTTTAAAATATAACAATTAATTAGAGACTTCACCAATGTTACCATTTGGCGACATTAGTCGCCAAGTGCTCCTTTCTTAACCACCTGGCCACTTTTTTGGCCCCTTTTCAAAATGGAGATAAATGGCGACTTTATAAGAATAAATGACGAGAAATAAAGTTTTTTGCAATATGTCGAGCAGTTATACATATATTAATTCCAACAACGAATTCACAATTTAATGATGCAAAAAAACCCTAAGAATTTATAAATGAACTGAGCTGAGCTGAGCTGAGCTGATGATAAAGTTTATGAACAACTATTTAAAAAATTTAATGCCGAATCTTTTTCCCAAATAGATTTTGTGAATACTTATTTCCTAATTTATTTCTTTACTTTGGCTCATAGTACTGTCTCGGCAGAATGACTTTTTTCTAAATGATTACTAACAAAAAATAAATTGTCCAAAAGACTTAAGTTCAATACTTGTAAATCCGTACTTTCAGTCATAAATTTGTTAGACGGAGATTTGTAAGACTGCTGTCCCAGCGAAGACTTTACACAAAAGTACAGAAGTTTAATAAAAAGAGAATTTTATGTTAACTATTTATACCCCACGCCACCATAGATGGTTCGGGTACTATGGGTTTGTACGTATGTTTGTAACGCACAGAAAAAGCCACCCAACCTTAAGGTACAACCCATCTTAAGGTACAACAATCGACTAAGAATCGATCTAACGGTGTCCGTCCGCCTGTCTGCCTGAACGGCTAGTTACGCAGAAAGTACAGTCGCAATTTTGAAGATAATTCAATGAAATTTGGCAATCAAGACTTCTATGACACCAGGACGAAGCCTATGGGAATTAATTATGATCGGTCCATTATTTCACCTAGCCATCATATAAATATCCTCCCATAATAGGGGTTTAACGATCATAAATGCAATATTTTAATGAAATTCGGTGTAAGGAAATTCTGCATAAGTATCAATCTTCGCGCAAAATTTCATAAAGACCGGTCCATAACTGACCATAGCAGCCTTATTAAAAACTCTTCCGAAAATCATTTTAACGTGCATAAATCACATACATATGTTAGTGTCAAGTTTATATTCGACACAAGTAAGTTTTATATAAGTAGAAATCACAGTGACAATTTTATGAAGATCGTTCCATATGGGTGCTATGGCAACCCATAAAAGCCCCCTTTTGGAATCACTCTAAAGAGCATAAGTTCATATAAATGTTAGTATTAACCCAATATTCCGTATATTTTATTTTACACTTAGTAAATCGGTTCACAACTGTCAACATGTCTAATATAAAATCACTCCACGAATTTTGATGGACATACACAATAGTGTGGCGTATCATATCTTAATTACTTGTTTTATAAATTTCTATATTTGTAATAATAAATATTATTTTGATATCAAAATTTTTTGTTTTTGGAGTTCTTTAGGTAATGTGTATACAAACAAAAACTACAGCTTGCTTATACAAAAAATAACAACACTGAAAATCATTGCTATGCTTTTTATATGGACTTGTGTGTATATATTTTTAATAATTTTTTCAGATTTTTGCCTATAACTCGATTGTTTATAGATCAATATTGCTAGTTAAAAAATCCGAAATTTTAGAAAAATATTTACAAGATATTCATGCAGAAACGACTTCTGAGGTTTATATAGAAGTCCAAAAATGCGTTTTGACGGATATCTTCTAATGAACCGCTTTTGTTCATCTCTTCCACAAAAATATTCAAAAATAGATTCTGAATTTTCTGTGCAAAAGCGAAGTATCTAGCTTATATAGGTGCTTAGAAAAGTTGAAAACAAATACGTTTTTAGAGGCCTTTTCGTTTTTTTGCCGATAACTCGGTTACTAATATTAATAAGGAATATTTCCTATAATTTGATATATAAAACATATATATCCGATAACTGGGACTTTCTAACAACTAACTTCAATAGACAGATGGACAAACGGCCATCATTATATCGACTTACCTATCAATCAGGATCCAGAAAATATATAATTTTTAGCTTCTTAGATAAATATTATAGAAACTAAAAATGGAATGGTACACTTATATACACCCTTTACATCTGTGATGAAGGCCAGCTTTACGATGAGAATTTTTAAAAAGTGTTAAAAAAAAGGGATTGCAAAAAATAAAGCCGCCAAATAAGGGGATTTTTTTTTAAGGGGCCAACTGCTTCAATGTTTAAACACTCCACAAAAGTTGTTTATTTCTTAAAAACAAAACAAAAGATGTTGTATTTTATGAAAAACTACTAAATTAAATTTTATTAATAACAAAATTTTATTAATAACAAATGAGAATATTAGGACGGAATGCATGGATTCAAGAGTTTTGAACTTAAGTCTGTTGGACAATTTATTTTTCATTAGTGACAATTTAGAAAAGAAACATTCCCCAGAGGCACAGCTATGAGCCAAAGTAAAAATATAAGTTTGGATATAAGCATTCATCAAATTAACTTTTTTACAATCCGGTCCCAAAGGACTTGGCATTTGTTAAATAGTTAGTTATAAACTTTATCATTGGCTTTGGCTTTTAACAGTTTCAGTTCATTTACAAATTCTTCGCGGGCTTTTTTTGCATCACTATATTTTGAACCAATCTCAAAATAATTAATTTCTTCGTTGGAAGTAATATATAAAGATTTAAGATATTTCGAGCAATTTCTCATCATAGTCTGAAAAGTCGCTATTTAGTTACATTTTATAGAAGGGCCAGTGGTTAAAAAGTAGCCGAGTGGTTAAAAAAGGGACAATTGGCAACTAAAGTCGCAAAACGGTAACGCTGATATCTATCAGGAGCATGAGTTTTTAACTTGTAAAATGCACAACAATTCTGATCTTTAATAAAATTATATATTACAAAAAAATTATTAATCTACTAGTCCTGCAAGCCGAATTCTACATATTTCCTAAATTATTATTTTTATTAAATTTGAAACATTAAAGTTAAGCATCATCTAAAAAAAAGCAAAGGAATTTTTGATATCTCTATATAAAATTTGCAGCCAAAACAAACACACAAAAAATAAGTAATAATAAAAATAAAGTTGAGGACGGATGAAAAAAAATGATTCCTTTATTATTATGAGTAATTGCCCTCATGTTTAACAAACATTTGTCCTTAATTCTCTCAATCGTTTTTATGTTGCTTAAGAGTATACATTATGCATGTGTGTATGTGTGTTTGTATGTGTTAAAGATCATGGTAACATGAAAAATTTGCTCATGTTCTTAGTTCCTTTTTTTTTCTTTTGTCATTATTATATTATTTTTGATATCATTACCATTACATACAGCATCATTATTATTACCACGAACAAAACACTACTACACACAAACACTAACTATGGTTATTATTACCATTATTTTATAACCTTAATGAATTGTTGAGTTAAAGTCTCAATGATGAGATGCTGCAGCTTCAATTTCTTCTGTAGGAAAATATTTATTATTGGAGGTCCTTGCAATAACAGCCAGGATATAGAGAGGTTTGTTTCTATGTTTGTTTGCTTGTGTGTTAGTTATTTGTTATCTTTTATTATGATAGTATGCATGTGAATGAGTCTGTATATATGTGGGTGTTTTAATTTTATTGTATGAGTAAAAATATTTAATGTTTCATCATTATTATGAGGTTTTTTATGACCAGTTTTCCTCTTTATTTTTTCGTCTTATATTTGTGGTTGTTAACGCTTTTTATTTTGATGAGTCTTTTTAATAGACAACAAACTGCAAAGCAGAAAAAAGATATTTGGAATTAAATGAACAAATTACCAGTGCGTGACTGGGAAATGATAATTTAATGTTTTTTTTTTTTTTTGTTGCTTTTTTGAGTTTTAAATTTAAAACTAAAGAAAAATATTTAAATTATGCCTTTTGGAAATTATTCGGCTGAAAGGTTTTTTGTATCGAAATTACTACATTTCTAACACTTTTTCCATAAAACTTTCAATTACATTTAAAATTGTTTCCACAAGAAAAAACACAACCCTCAACCTCAAGCCTTATGAAGCAAATGTTAAAGACAAAGTCATTGTACCCTTCAATGCAAATGACAAAACCTCAAAGACAAACAAGACGTACCATGTTTTCTTTAACAACAATTCTGTATTTTATCTTACATATCCAAAATGTTGGAAACTGAATCGTATATTAAAGATTTATTCATTGTCTTCTATCTCTAACAGAACTTAATCAAATGTAGGTCATTCTTATGAACTGCAAGAACACAAAACAATTACAACATTAGAAAAGTTACATTTAAACTTCCTTTTTAATTTTCAAGAAATCTATACTTTATTTTTTAAAGAATTTCCAAATAAATCTTTGCATTTAAAAGAGGAAAAAAAATGTTCTCTTGCTTTCAAAGCTTGTTAAGTGTATTTTCTTTTTTTTATTTTCAATCCTAATATTTTGTTTATAACAATCTAAATAGCAACTATGTGGATATAAACCTAAAAGGAAAAGTTTCATTTTAAAATTGGTTTATGTATTAGAGTAAACATAGACAACAAAGTATACAATATAAAATGAGAGAGAAAAAATGCACACATTTAGAAACTGAAAAAGAAATACACTGAAATAGTTTTGAATGCGGCATTTGAGATTGGACACGTATATAAAAATACTCTTCCCTATATTCATTTGAAGGCTCTTATGACAATACTTCACATTATTTTTTGACTGATATTTCGCTAAATTTGGCTTTTTTAAATTCTTCACCGAATATCTTATAGACAGAATGATTTTATTAAAGATATCTGCAGATTCTCTTAACAACGTGTTTCTCAGTTTCCGAGAAGAACTGACGACAAATTGAAAAATATGTATCCAAATAAAGTTATATATCGTCGGTGTGCTGACATAGAGTACTATGTGTATTTTTTTATTTTTATTTGTTTTTTTTTTATCGAATCCTGTATCATTATTAGTCATATACAGAAAAAATTTTGGCAGAAATTTTTCTAAATAAATCATTATTTGGATTTAAATTAAATTTAATAAAAAATATTATTTTGTTTTAATATTTTATTTTATTGGCTGCAAATGTTCTCAAACTCAATATAAAAGTTGAAAACAATTTTCTGTATTTTGACTAGTTCAGTAAGAATAACAAAATGTTTAAAATGCTGAAAAATAGAATTCATTTATGTAGACGAATCCTATATTTGCAGATGTCCAGATGTAAATTATATTAATTTAAGTAGAGATTTTCTAACTGCATTAATTAATATTTATGTATTTTCTTTTAGAGAACTCGTCTTTTTTGGTATATGTATTTATTTTGTACACCTAACACGATTCCATTGTTTTGTTTCTTCAGTTCTTATAATTGTTTATAACCTACAACAACGGTCCGCGGACCCCTTGGTGCCCGTAACACTATTATATGAAAATTAAATAAAAAGAATTGTATTTAATTGGAGATGATAAAGCAACTCACTAGGAATCAAAATGCTAGATCAAAAAAAACCTAATAGTTTTTAGGACTGAATACAGAAGGCGAAAGAATGTCTCATCTAACCTTCTAAGCTCTTTGTAGTTTCTAAAGTGTCCATTGAAAAGAAGACTAATTCAATTTACATGTTTATTCACGGAGAAAAATTTATGAAGTATATATATATACATATATATATATATATATATATATACATATATATATATATATATATATATATATATATATATTTATTGCAAAAAATATTGTTTTTAATAAATCTTATTAAACATTTTATTGTTTGTTATTATTATTATTATTAATATCATTATTATTATTATTATTATTATTATTATTATTATTATTATTATTATTATTACTATTTTCATTATTATTATTACTATTATCATTATTATTATTGTTATTGTTTCAAAAATAAAAATTGTAGAAAATTTTGAGAATTTTCAAACATTCAAGTTTATAAATAGTAAAAATATTTTAATATTCATTCTGTTTTTTACTTCACAGAGGACTTTTCCTAAGAACAAAAAAAAAATACTAAAAAATAAATATAAAGTTTCTTGTACAAAAAATCCTATGAATTTACCCTTTTTGATGGAATTTTTAAAGAAAATTTATAGAGAAGAGAAAAAGGGAGATAATTTTGTGTTTTGCCAAAATAAAGGGAATTTTTAAAATGTATAAAATATTCTCAAAAACGATAAAAAAAATTGAATAAATAAGAAAAAATGCAAAATTATTTAAGAATAGAAATTCCAATTTGCCAAATAGATATTATCAGTGTTCTCGTTTCTCACTTAAGATATTTTTTGTGTATTTATTATTTAATTACAAAAAAAAATAAAATAAAACTACATTTATGTAAATTTTCAATAAATTTTTAATAAAAAAAAATATATTTTTCATTAATAGCGATTTTAAGGAGGAAGAAAATTTTGGAAGGAAATTTGTTTCTGAAAATAGGGAAACAAAGGAATTTTTATACAAAATAAAAGTATTTTTCCTAAATTCTATCTGATATCACTGGTGTAGACTTCTTTTAATTTCTTTTGACATTAGCGAATGCCAACGAAATGAATTTTTCTAAAGCATAAACTTTTTAAATATCTTAATAGAAAATATAAAAATCAAAAATAAAAAAAGCTTGCGAATTGACAGTTTTTTTGTTCTTTTGAAAAGTTATAAAAAAAAAACACATACGACTTTTCGTCAGCGCACCGATGATATGAATAATTAGTATAATTTTCAAAATTTAATAAAATATCTTTTTAACCAATTTTTGTTGAAAAGATTCTACAAAAAATGCAACTAAAAAAATTACAACTGCATTTATGCGTTTAATGCAATTAACAAATAAAATGTTTTTTTTTTTTTTGTATTATTTAAATTAAAGAAGATATATATTAATAAAGCTAAAATAATTTTTAAATGAATTAAATCTGTCATTTACGTATGTAGTTTTAAATATTTTAAAATATGCACTCATTGCGTAAAACGAAAAAAACACTAAAATATTAAAAAAAAAATAATTTTTTTTATGAAAAAAGCGTTGGTATTTTTGTTCCAAATTATTAAAAAATAAAATAAATATTTCCATCATAAGGCAAAACTATAAATTGAATTATTTAAGCAATAAATCACTTTTTAATATATAAATATTAAATGTATTATATTATATATATATATATACATATATATATATATATATATATATATTAAATATATATATATATATATATATGTGTATATATATATATATATATATATATATATATATTTAATATATATAAAAAAGTTAAAAATCTCAGGTGGAGAATAATTTCAAAAAAGCATATGAAAAATGCATTTTCATCTAAAATGCATTTTGTAAAAAACTAATTATTTAATAAATCCTAGCAAGTGCATCTAAAGGAAAACTTTTCATCACTTTAAAAGCAGAACCAAGTGCATGTATTGCACTTTTTGGGTAGTTAATAAGAATATGCTTCAAAAAAAGTAAAAATAAATGTATTTTGTCAGAAAAAAATAAAAATAAAAATTTCCCAAACTGAAAAGTAGTTTTATTATCTATTAACAAAGGTAAAACCTTATTTTTACTAAAAAGGATTTATAAATATGATTTTAAGAAGAGTATTTCAAAGGCAGTGAACCAGAATCATAAAAGAAGAACCTATCAATGGAAACCATTAATTAAAAAAAGAACTACTGGAACTCTATTTCAGCACAGTGTTCAAATTATGACTTTTTCTGTTCTTTTTCAATTCTTCTTTGGCTGGGAATTTATTTTAAAAGAGGACAAAGTTAAAAATCTAATTCATTTAAAATAATGAAAATCCAATAAGAAATATGAAAAATATGGCATTTTTAAGTAATATACTTTACGATTTTTTTCCTTTTTTTTAACAAAATTTGAATAAATTTTATTAGCTTCACAGAGAACATATTTAGTGAACATTAGGAAAATTTAAAGATATGAAATGAAAAATTATTTATGTGTTCTTCCGTGGATATACCGAATATATTGAAAGAAATAATTTAAGGTTAATTATACTTATTCATATTCCTCACAGTATGTCTCCTAAGCATACTCTTAACAACACACACAAAACTAAACCCTTAGTAATTGCAAAAATGTTTTAAGCAGACACACAGTGAACCGTTAAGAGTAAAAAATATTGCAATTTTTACCTTAAGATATTTTTGTCAAATATATATCAGTAGAAAGCCAAGGGCTTGTGTATTTTGTATATATATCTTTGTTTTCAATACTTTTACTATTGCAGTAGTTATTACGTTGCTAACTTGAAATATGTAAAACAAAATTTTTATTGTTTTACAAATTGTAGAAATAGAACTCAAGAAAGAAATTCCCCAAAATTAATATATAAAACAATAATATAATAATATAATAAATATAAAAATAAAATTATAATAAAAAATAATAGTAAAATTTTATATAGCATAGTATGGTGTATAATCACGAATAACAACTAAATTTTTGAGTATAAAAATAGATTTTTCTTACAAAAATTTGTCCTGCAAAAAGATATGTGTTTTTGAATTTTAATTATTTTTCAATATATAATCCTTGAATGTCATCGCTATAATATCTACATATAAATTTAGCATTTTTAAAAGTATCCATTTTTGTATTTTTTTTTTAATTTATATGAAAAATTACAACGTTTTTTTTAAATTTTACTAAATTTTACTAGGCTTTTGAAAAAAAAATTGAACAATACGATTTCCTTAATTTTTTATAAGACACGTATTAAATCTTACTTTTTATCCCCATAAAAAAATAATTGTAAAGCGTAATTCATAATTTATGAGGCATATATTTATATATTTATTTATAAATAAATTTTCTTACATTCTGATTTTTATTATAATATAAATTTTTTATACGTAAATAAATTTAAATACCAAAATCTCCTAATTTTTTTTTTTTTTTTTCATTTGATGCTATTTTTTTAATTTTTTCTTTATTTACAATTTTTATGTAATCTACTGTTGACCAACACTAGAATTGCAAACATCTTTTTAAATCATTGGTTCAGAATTTATAAAAAAAAATAAGTATAAAACACAGATTTAAAGAATCCGAGGTAACTAAATTTATCATTATTTCAAAAATTCTTGTACGCCAAATTAGAAATTTTTCTTCTCTTATGCCTTACGCGGAAATATTTAACAAAATTTTAAAATTATTTTTAATAAAATAGTATAAATAGTATTACAAAAAGTAATTTATTTCACTTATATGGCAACACTGCTATACGTGATATGATTGCTGATAGTTCCCCATATCAGAATAAATTTTAATAATTTAAAATATAGTATTACAAAAAGTAATTTATTTCACTTATATGGCAACACTGCTAGACGTGATATGATTGCTGATAGTTCCCCATATCAGAATAAATTTTAATAATTTAAAATATGTAACATTAGATTTGAAATTAGCGTACTCTATTGCAACTGCTTCTAGTTTCTCCATTTTTCCATGGGCTTGATTCACTGTGCAAAAAAAATATATGAGAGAAAGAAAAGAATACAAAGAAAACTGTAATGAAAATTATAATCGGTGCAGTCAAAGTAGATACAATTTACGGGATGAAGTGGTTTCTTGACAACCAATAAAACAGATTTTGTAATTTATTTCTAAGTATATAAAACTTTCCCTAAACACTTGTAAAATTTCTTTGTTAATTGTGACAATAATTTCTCTCTTAATTTTAAAGCTACAAATACTTTAATTAATTACATTGTAGCCTTCAATTCTACTCCCAATATTACATAGTAGTACTATAAATAGTAAATATGAAAGTTATGAAAATTTGGTTTCGCTTATAGCTAAAACCATTGGCAAAAGCATCTAAATGAAAAGTTTATGAAAAATATTTTAAATTATTTTAATATCTAAAACTTCCTGATATCAAATTTGAAACCAGTGTCAACAGTTTTAAATTATAAAAAAATAAGTTATTAATATATTCTTTACATTTTGCAATTAAGTATAACATTCAATTCAAAATTATCTTTCTAACAATATGAACACCAAAGGTATAACTTTTCTGCCATAAAAAAATAGAGTACATCTTTGTGCGTTCTACTGTTTTGTTATAAAAATGTATATATATTTTCAAGTCATTTTGGGACAAAAACTTTTCACATGGTAAGTAATTTTTAAAACCTTTCAATAAAATTTTGTTTGAAAATGTTTAATTTTTAACTTTTCATATTAAAATATTTGTGTATTAAATACTATTTACTGTTTGCAATAATATATTTTTTTTTATTACACAATTAAACAAGGTTTTATACTTGGTGAAGCAAAAGTGCTTTCTCAGGTTTTTTAGGGTGCTGCAATCGAACCTTCACTCATATCAACAAAAATATTTGTTTAGTATATTTGAGTTCTAATAAATAATTTATTCAATAAGTACTTATCAACTGTAATGAAAGAGTGGTCAAACTGAATCGATTGTACTGTTTTGGATGTATTTCATGCATTGGAGTCTATCAGTAGGAAATCAGCATGCCCAAGTCCTAAAATATTTGATTCTTAACAATAAAATTTTACAAATAAATATGGTTTTTACCAAAATAGTTGAAAAATTTTTAATTTGTTTGTTTTTGAAAATACATATTTTTTAACGTTTTTTCTTATTATTTAATTAACATAATTTTTATTTGATCCCAACTTTTTGAATTGAGAATTTTGTAACAAATTTAAAAATTTTTTGGAAAATTAACAAAATTTGGATAAGGCTTGATATGCCCCAAGCGCTTATCTACATTAAGATTTTTTTATTTAAAAAATATATATATTGGCCGGAACAAAAAACAAATTTTATAAATAAAAAGGCATGCCACCTTTAAAAATAAAAACCAAAAAATATATGAAATTTTATTAAAGTTCAAAATTTATATTAATATAACTTTTTATCTATATATTTATACGACTCTTGAAGCAATATTATTCCAGAAATTTGCAAGGAATCAGATGAATATTTGAAAAGAAATACAGGCCAACATTGAATTAGGGTCAAATTAAAAACCTATTAAAAACGAGGCAAAAAATGAGAGAAAAATTTATTTCGACCTAAATATCTCTTAAAATAAAAGAGATACCCCACACAGGTAAGTGTATTTTTTGCATGGATTTACAAGGACTATCTACGTGTAATTATTTTTTTTTTTTTTGTAAAATCATAAATTCTGGCGATTTTTTCAAAAATATCATACCCGAGATGACCAACTTTGAAGGTCTACCCACAACTCCTCGTATCCGCTGGCAGCTGTGCTCCTTTGAATCAACTCGAAAATACCTCGTTTCTACACAGGTGAAAATTTATTAAGATATTTCTAACAATTCGCAAGTTACAGAGTTATTTACAAAAAAGTTTTGGAACCACTGTGTGTCAGTTATATGATAATTAATTAAATCTGTCTATGTTTTATTTAACTTTAAATTATCAACTAATTTCACTGAAATAAAAAAATGCGAGGTTTTTGATTTCATTACTTATACAAGCTGCTTGTAATAATTTATTTAGTAGCTTTTATTTGCCATATAAAGCTCCATTGGCCTCGATTATATAATTAAATTAATAACAAAAGATAATGTACATACGTTTACTAGAATTTATAATACATCATATCCGGAGCTTTTCTGTACGGTATTTTACAGAACAAAAAAGATAATATCAAATAAAAAAATACAGCAAAGAAAGAATTTCTCATGTTTTGTAAATAAAAAACGAAAATATGATGACATACAATGATGTATCATTATGTATACAACAAAATAAGGCAAACAAAGTGTTATTTAATTTAATTCAATTTAATTTAATTTAATTTATTTTATATTAAAACTTAAAGATTTACTTTAAACTAAGCGAAATATAACAAATAAATAAATAAATTTATACTATATTTTCACTGGCAAGTTTTGGGAAAATCATTTCGTTTTATGCAAAACCAGTTGTTTTCAATATGCTTTCCCATATATTTTTCATAACCCAGAACAATTCGTTATACTGGGTTTGTTTCAAATCATGTCGAAAATATTGTATTTCGAACTAGTTTTGTTTTAAAAACTCTGCGAGTTATCAATTTAAATTGATTTTTTAAAACGTTTTGTTATTTTTATGAATTCATAAATAATTTTCATAAAAAACAAGGACAAGTTAAAAAATTGTGTATAAAATTAAAAGTTTTGAAAAAGTTTAATTATAAGACAAATAACAATCCAATATGCACTCAAAAAATTTAAATTCAATTACTTGAAATTTTTGCTTGAATTCAGCTTAAATTTTAATCTTAGACGTAAGTACAAGTAAGAACTTACTTAAAATTCTGTTCAAATATTTGGTTTCTTGCCAAAAAAAAAATAAAAAAATCAAATTTGTGCGGAAGAAAAAAAAATACATAATAAAATTTCAAATTATTTTTAATAATCTGTTTATTATTATTAAAGAATGTTCACTACAAGGACAGCATATCCTTTTTTCGACCCAAAGATATTACCTCCATAAAGAACAAACAGAATTTTGATGTTCAAGCGCAATATATACAATAATCATAGATGAGAGGCGCTGATGCATTATATTTTGTCTTAAGATTTTTATGAAATGTATCTTTATATTCCTTTTTATTGCATTTATTTTTTTTTTTCTAAAAACTATGTTTATTTTGAGTTCACAACAATTAACAAAAATTTAGCTTTAATTCTGCAATGTTTACTACTTGTTACCAAAAGCTTAATTTATATTGTATCTTCAAGCTTGAATTCCATTATTTGTTTTACTCAAATTTCACTGGTATTCAATACCTTAAAGTAAATGTATTGACATTGTTATGTTCGACTTAAGTTCAAGTTTCCTTTTCACTGGAAGTGTGTACGTAAATAGAAAAATTTACTTTCATTGATTTCAGTTCACAATATCTAGCAACATTGTCTTAAATATTAAAACTTTTTTTTTTTTAAATGAATCGAAAGTTGAAAACACTTAATTTATTTAAATTTTCGTTTATATATTCAATTTGTAAATGCATGTATGAAATTTTCTTTGAAGAGTTTTTAGTTTGTAATGATTTTTAGCCACATGTTGGGAACAGAACAGATCGCTTCAGTTAGAAGCGTTTTGTTTTTATTAAAATAATGCATGTATTATAGACTGACAGAAAATTTACGCAAATTTCTAAACATTACTTTTAGCAGCTTTTTCTTGGAAAATTGCTATTTAAAGGGATTTATTGTTAGTATTTTCATGCATAATAAAAAAAATAAAATTTTTGCAATATTTTGGCTAAACTATTAAACAAAATTTTGTTTTTTTTTATGCAAAAAGTATGGGAAAAAAGTCATGTTCGATTAGAAAACAATTTTCAAATATATGATTTTTTCTCTGTGCATTAAATAAAATTGTAGTAGAACTACAATTCAAGACTTGAAATTTAAATTTGTAACTGGAATTCAATTTTCCTTACACTTGAATTCCAGGCAAAATGCTTATTATGAATTATAAAAACAGTATATTTAAAATAAAATGTCAGATTTTTTTCACAATAAGCACATAAAGAATTAAAAATTTAAATTTAACTGTAATTCAATTTGAATTACAGTCGTTCTTTCCAGTATTTTTCAAGTACTAATTATAATATATATATATATATATATATATATATATATATATATATAGATATATATATATAATTTGCTTAAAACTTTATTTTGTTGTTAAACAAATTTCAAATTATTGTCAATTAATTTTAATATATACAAAATAAATAAATCCATATAGATAGACGGATTTCGATACATACTAAATTTGTATGGATTAATGGAAATAAAATTGTAGAATCACATTCGTTTGCTGTTTCTCTTACCATATAGACGTGTTGTTAAATATCAGCTGTTTCTTTTCTAAATTTCTATCGTGTTACAATTTTATTTTTGAATTTCTTTGAAAATTACCTCAAAGCGGAAAAAATTCTAGGGTAACAACCCCAGATACAAAAAATCTAAATCTAATGATAGATTTCAAGTTTTAGCTGACCTGGAAGATGACAACATATTGAGTGTCGACATTGAAGAACATACGGAGGATGCTGTAAAAGTACCCCCAATTATTGTGGATAGCTGTCATAACTTAACAGCAGTAATGAAACTTCTAGAAAAAAGTTGCAAGTACAAAAAAATGTCAATTGGCACTAAGATAATTCCAAATACATTGTCTGAGTACGAAGATATTATCAAAAAACTAAAATTGGAGCAGATGCAGTTTTTTACGCACCCAGTAAGGGATAATAAAAAATTTAAACTCATGCTGCTTGGTTTACCCAAAATTGATATTAAATCTATTATAGATGAATTTTTTAGTTTAGCTTTAATATAGAACTTGCTAATATTAAAGAGGTTTAAACATATCGGTTAAATGATGACGATGCTTTATACATGCTGGAATTTAATAGAGAGCAAATAGATAGCAAACGTGAAGTAGTCAAAATAAAATATGTTTGTGATATCGTAGGGGACCAACCCAATGTTCAATGTGTACAATGAATGGCCATGGCTCAGCAAACTGCTATAGAGGTTCGGCTTGCCTAGGATGTGGTGGAAGCCATGATTATGCAAATTATCAGCTTAGCAATATGTAATTTAATTTGTTTAATTTCTTTTCTTTTTTTAATTACATAATATTTTAATGTATTTAATTTATATTTATTTTTGTAAAATAAAAAATATTAACGTTTTTTCTTTAAATTTATTAGGTTGAATTCCGTTATTTTGAATATTTGAATTGCACTTGAATTCAATTATTTTTTCGACATTAATTGCACTAAAACTCAATAATTGAATTCAACAGTATTAACAATCTAATGTTCAACTTTAATTTAAGTTTCCGTTTTAGTGGGGTATCCTATTGAAATAAAGTGTGTAACAAGTATATTTGAACACATGAAAATTGATTTTATGACTGGAAATCAATTATTTTTAAACTTGAATTCAAGCAAAAGTGCTTATTTGTTTGGAAGTTCTACAATATAAAACAAGTCGGCTTAGTGAAAACACCTTCGAGGGTTCTAATCAAAAATAGTTGTTTTAAATTCAGTGAAAACGTAGCATTAAATAAGATTATAAAAAATGCCTGTAGGTATTTTTAAGGGAAATGTATAAACATTAAATAATATATAAAAATTAAGTGAAAATATTAAAGAATATTTTGAAAAAAAATATTTTAGCCTAAAAATATGCCATTCTTTTATTTAGTTAAGTTAGGAAAAAATAATAATTATTCAGTACAATATATACCAGAATTTCCAAAGCTTAAAAGGCTTATTTAAAATTTACAAATAAAAATACTTTGTTGATGAAAAAAAGTGACTTAATTATTATGGTGTTTTACGCTGTTGTTTGTTCGTAAAATGTAAATAATTACTAAATGTATAATTAATAATCATATTTACTGCAAATATACGAACTACTAACAAAAGATGTTAATTTTTATTATTATTATTTTTTTTTTTTTAATATTTACAACGAATTAACCTTTTGTAGAGTATATAAACTTGCACTGAGTATAAAACCATGCGTTTTGTTTAAAACACTTGAAAGTGTTTCCACTGATCTGACCAGTTCGAATTTTCGAACTATTTGTGACATTTTGTATTAACATAAATTCGTAAAAATAAATATTTCATCAATTATTGAAACACATTTGTTAACATTTACTTCAATTAATATTTTGCTTTATTTTTAATATATATTTTACTCAAATTATTTCTGGTTTGTTATAAAATAAAATGAAATGAAATAATGGAAAGAATAGAGGTGGTTTGCTTTATCCAAGATACATTTCAGTGTTTCTAAAACAAAACTAGTTCGAAAAACAATATTGCCGACATATTTTGAAACGAAACTATCATAACGACCAGTTTTTGTTTATTTATTATTATTATTATTATTATTATTATCATTATTATTATTATTATTATTTTTATTTATTATTTTCAGTCTATAGATACCATATTACCCTTAAGGATATCAATCATAATTTAATATTCATAATTAAATTATTTATTTAAACTAACATATTTTTAAATTCAAGATTTGATATACTTAAGTTTAATTCATTAGAATATTTATTGAATAATGTCATAGGTTTTATTAGAGGTTCATTCAAAGCATATATTGTTCTATGAATATCTATATAAAAAAATTTATTTTCCTTAGAGGCCTAGGAAGTACATATAGCTTTATAATATGAAGCAAATAAGGACAATCAATTATTCCTAAAGTACAGCACACAGGAAATATACAGAAGAATTTTTCCGCCTATTTCTAAAGTTTTAGAAATCAAGGTACAATTAGCAGGGTATGTAGGAATCGAAATTTGAATTGAAATTTTTTGATGTAATGATTTTATATCAAATAATACCCCTAAATGTAAAATTTCATCTATAGAAGATAGCAAATGTTAATGTATTCTTTATTGGGATAGAAGAGTATAACAATATCTATGATAAGACATAGAAAAACATTTGTTTAAATTAAAAGGTAAACCATTGCAGTCTGACCAAAACTCAACCTATCTAAATCCCTCTGGAGATTAAAAATGTCATTGGCGTTTGATTTTTTTTTATTTTAAATCTTTAGCATAATATAAGTAATAAGACCTTCCGAAATATAAGTTAATGTCATTAATAAATATATTATATAACAAAGGACCTAAAATACTACCTTGTGAAATTCCAGAAATAGGAATAAATGATGTAGAACAAAAAATAACAAGGAAAATATGGATTGTCTATCCAACAAGTAATAATAAAACCAAGATAATATTCGGACATAAATGCCCAATTTATGTAATTTTATTAATAAAAATTCATGTGGTACTCAGTCAAATGCTTTAGCAAAGTCCGTGTAAACAGCATCAATCTGCAATCGATTTTCAAAACTATCAACACAATACTTGGTAAAAACAGCCAGGTACAGGTTGATTTTCCAGTCATAAGCCCATGTTGAGATAAAGAGATATGCTACCTTACACTAAAGAAAAGCTTATGATAAACAATATGTCCAAGAATCTTTGAAATATTGGTTAATTTGGAAATTGGCCTATAATTAATGGCATTACTTTTTTCATTATTTTATAAGAAAAATTTGTAGAAAATTCCACTTTTTAATAAAATAGCCATTGCTTAAAGACCTATTAAAAATAATTTTCAATGGTAGACATAATGAAGAAGAACATTTCTTTATTAAAGAAGCTGGTAAGCCGTCATTATCACCCTTAAATGAATTAGAAAGCCTAACAATACCTTCTGCAACATCTTCTTCAGATAGTTGCAAATCACCGAAATTCTTAATGGTGTTTATTTCATTTATATCAAAATTATCATATTATAAATTATCATCATTAAAATTGGATTTAAAATAGAATGCGTACAAGTTCAGTGAATCTAGTTGATTATTTGAAATTAAGTCATTATAGTTAATACATAAAGTACAAATCATTTTAGATGGTACTTTAAATCGTTATTAAGACTTGTAATATTCTGATTTATGAAAAATATGAAAATATGAAATTTTTTAAAAAATATGAAAAATGATTATGAATAATGCATGAGAAAACATGATGAAATCAATTAATTTTTCTCAAAACGACATATTTTTCACAAAACTTGTCAGTGGAAACATAAACATTAAATTCTACAACTATTAAATATTAGAGATACAAAAATTAAAAAATTTTCCTAGTAAATTTTTTACTATTGTTAACCTCATAATACGTATGATTGATATCTAGTACCTACTAACATAAATTAAAATTGTCCATACGCTATGATGTACAAAGTGGTAATACAGTTCAAGATAAATTATCGACTGAAACTCAACAATGGGTTAATTTGTTATTAATTTTATTACTATTAATTTATTCACACTTACACTTGCAATTTGAAAACAATAAAAATAAACATCTCTGCATCACTAACAATTATATCGACTTCAATTATATAAAGAATTAAAAAAATATATATGTTAAACATAAATTAAATTGATATTTAAACAAACCATACAGATACACAACATATTACATAATCGACATACACACACACACTATAACACAGAGCTTTACATTGAATGTCATAAATATTTAATTAGTAATAAAATAAGAGTATTTATTCTATTAAAATAAAAAAATTCATTTATTATAACTAAGGATCGCAATTTCCCGGAATTTAGATTTCCCGGGACAACGGAAAAAATTTTTCGGCTTACCGGGATCCTAGATTAAAAACTACAATTATCTCGTAATTAACTCTCATTAGCTTAACAACTGAGCAGTATGGCCACTTTAGTCTTTTTAATGCTAAATTTATTTTGCTTTTAGCTTCAAAATTTTTGTTTTAGCTTTTAGCTTTTTTTTAGGCTAAGGCTAAAATTTTAGTATTTCAACAGGGAAGAAAATTATTTCTTATTTGCTTTTACCAATTTTATTTTTATAGAATCATCAATTTAAGAATTAATTCGAACAAAAAATTGAGATTAATTTCATTTTACAAAAATGTTCGCCTGCGGCGCTTCATTATTCAAGTCAAATATAACCTAAATCATGTGGATTTGCTTAATCAGTTATTATAATTATTTTTTAATAAGCTTCATTAACCATAGAAACTATTTACAAATATAATTTTAAGAAAATTTTTATAAAAGCAAAAAATCAGCCAAAATTTTTAAAATTATTATTGAAAAAGGAATTATAATTCAGAAGTGACAAATCGCCTCAAAACATTGGGTCATTTTTCATATAAAATATAGTCCAAATTTGTATGGCAATTTTGTGGTCGATGTTTAATTAGGTAACTTTTTTAGCAGCGGTTCTATACTTAATTTATAAATTTATTATAATATATTAAAAAAATATATCAGCGACTAATGAGAACAAAATAAGTAAAAAATATGTTAGCTTTCTTCTGGCCTTATTTGTTGGGACATTTAGCCTTTTCTGACCATTTTAACGTAATCTTTAGACTTTTTTCTTACCTCCAGGCAACGCTGCAACTGAGAACCAAAGAGAACATGAGTCATTGCATTAGCAGATTTAGAACAGGATTTTAAATGTATTGAGAGAAGGAAATTTTATCAATTGACAAGGTATATATTATGAAAGAGGTAAGTGTATATCTACATAATATTAAGCAATATTGTTATTCTTATTTTAGAGATAAGTTTCATAAAAAATAATGTAGTTGAGGCGAAAAAATAAAGAAATTAATTAATCAAATATTTACTTTGACATTATTCAAATATTTTATAACAAGTTTCGTAAATCTTTTTTTAATTTATTCAAAATTCACTTAAAAATGTAGAATTAAATAATTCTAAAGGTAGTGGCTAATGATTATTTTTTCCAAAACCCTTCGGAGTGATACAAATGTAAATCCAAATGGTATTAATTGTTTGTAACTTCAACAGACTGATCCAATATTATATGAAAATAACTAAAGAATTGCTCATTTAAACGTGCCCAAAATTATAAAAAGAGGTGTCATATTTAACTTTTTGGCCAAATTTTAATTTCTTACGATGAATCGGACAGTAAGTTATACGGCAATTTATATTATTGACGTTTTTATAAAATGTTTTGTCTTCAATTTAAATGTATATGAAATGATACCTAATTAAAAATAAGTGAACGCGTACTTCGTAAATTTTCCAAAAAATTGTACATAGTTCAAAAAAAATTAGCTTTTTTTTATTTCTACATAATTTTATAACCCACACCACCCTAGGTGGTTGAGGTACTATTCATTTGTGCTGATTTTTGCAACGCACAGAAAAAATCAACAATCGATCCAGTCACTTTAGAGTAGATCTAATAACTTTTTGAGTCGATCTAACAATGTCCGTCCGTCAGGCTGGCCGGCTGGCTGTCCATATAAACCTTACGCACAAAATAAGGGTTGCAATTTTAAGGGTAATTCAATGGCGCGTAGGACTGTCACGACTCAAAAACGAAGCCTATGGAAATTGGTTATGATCGGTCCATTTTTTCACCTAGCCCCTATACAAATGCCCTCCCAGCATAGGGGGTTAACGATCATAAATGCCTTAGATATAGTAATATTTTAATGAAATTCGTTACAAGGAAGTTTTGTATAAGTATCTATTTTTTCAGAATTTCATGAAGTTCAGTCTATAGCTCCCATATAAAACCCTCATCCGAAAATGACTTTAACGTGCATAATTTACATACACATGTTAGCATCAAACTTATATTCGACACAAAAAAGTTTTATATAAGTAGAAATCACAGTGACAAATTTTATGAGGATCGCTCCGTAATTTACTATAGCTCCCATATAAGCCTACTTACTTAAAAAAACAGATTTGTGCTATTTTGAGGTTGAATCGAAGCCATTTTATCTAAAATTAAGAATAATATTTATAAAAACCGATTTTAAGTATTCTTGCTTTAACCTCTATAATACGTAATTTTACTAGAGTAGATATATTTTTTAAACATGATATTAACATGTTTGCTTTTGGTTTTATTTTTATTATTTTGTAAGTTTTTAGATTTTTTTGATTAGTAAATCTAAAAGCTTACAGAATAATTAAAATAATATCACCGTAAATTTATTACAAACAGCCGCCAACAGGAAGGTGTGCTACACTCCTAAGATTGTTTTCATTTTTCTTTGGTTGTGGATTTACAGGTAAGGTAAGGTTCACTTCGGGTACCTCTTCAATTTTTTTGTTTCTTATTTAGTTTAGCTGGTATATTTTTTTTGTACTAGGCTACAGGCTATCAGACGAGCAAGAACTCCACCCCCATCCGGCGAGTTTTAGCCCGGCTTCCGCCAGATACCAGCGCCGCTCAGTCTGGTAGCCCAAACCAAACAGCTGGTGAATTATTTAACCCAGCCACACCATAGTACACAGCGTAAGAGAAAGATTAAGACTTTCTCTTACGCAAATGGTATTGCAGTGACTGTACCTGGGAAATATCTGGTTACTATATCTCACCGTCTGCAAACTGCTCTGGGTTTAGTTAGTATATGAAGTACAATAAGTGGCCTTAGCATAAATGCAGGAAAAATAGAACTTGTTCTCTTCTCTAGTAGATGTAAGATTTCATCTTTCCCACTTCAACGCCTAAACGATATTGAACTAAAAGTGTTACACAGTGCGAAGTAACTGGGAATTATACTGGACTCCAAACTATCCTGGCTCCAGAATACACAGGTCAGAGTCTCAAAGGCTGGTATTGCCCTAGGAAAGCCATCGGTAAATCTGAGTTATAAATCCCAGGAATACGAAATGGGTCTTCGAAATGGTGATTAATATATGGAGCGATAGTATGGTTTAAGGCTATGGAGAAATCCACCTACATTGGAATCTGTTATAAGAATCTACCTAGTTCAACGCTACTTATAACAGGAGCGCTTCGCACAACTCCATCGAAAGCCCTATTTCTTCTAATGAACTGGCTACCGGTGGATCTTGTGGGCAAACAGATCACCATTATGTAATAGCATTCCTTGCGACATTGATTATTGTATTCCCAAACCCTTTTTTGGCAGAGACTTTTCAAGAGCTAATTCAATGGAGGTTTCTACTGATGGGTTCAAATCTGCTGAAGTGGTTGAGGAGGGTGTCTATAATCCTGTTTATAGAAAAAACATTTCCTTCAAATTGCCAGATCAGTGCAGTATTCTTCAAGCAGAGATATCGGCAGTGAACTTGTTAATATACTATAGGGTATTCGGATTGGATATCCAAATCTGTACAGACAGTCAAGCCGCGATTAAATTGCTCTGGGGTGTCTTTTCGATATTCAGGCGGGTATTTGAATGCCGGACATCTCTGAGCGAGATGGCAAAACATTCAAACCTGGAGCCGGTCTGGGTTAGGGGTCATCTAAATACCCCGGGTAATCTTATTGCGGATGAACTAGCCAAAAATGACTCCCTTCTTCAATACGAAGATAAGGACCAACTGGTTGGTCCATATTTTCTGCTTTCGTTCTGCAGATCAATAATACTGCAAAACTTATCGAGGATTACACAAGATAGATGGACTAATGAATCTACACGCTCAATCTCGAGGCAAATATGGCCCCTTTATGATAGATCTCGATCTAACTTCATCATGGGACTACCAAAGCATCGATTACGAATTTTGTTAGCCGTTGTCATAGGGCATTGGGTTGCTGGTGCGCATGTTAGGAGACTAGGGCTCCCTTTTAATGACTTCTGTAAAAGTTGTCACGACAAGGAAGAGGAGGAAATGGTAGATTATTTTTTATGCCACTATACCACTCTCACTGTGATTGGGAAAACTAATTTCGATTTAGGTCTCTCTGATAAAGATGGATCAATTCTTTCATACATGCTTCAGGTTGTTCGGTTCGAACGCTATTATGGACACATGAATTAGTAACACATGATCCCTCAGGGTTTCACAACGAGACCAAATTAGACCCAAGTGAGCTATATCCTATTTTTTAGACAGCTTCCCGCTGAACCTAACCTAACGTAACCTATTTATTAGTGGAACTGTCCAATAGACTAAAACACCATATTTTTGCTTTAACTGAGTGAAAGTACTTTGGTTAAATAAAATATTTCCGCTCAGGTTTACCAAAATTTAACTGAAAGGAAATCGATGATTGCAAGAGTTTGCCGAAAAATGCTGACACTATCTAAATTCCTGCATGAAATAGATACTTTGGCAAATGCTTTCACATTTTTTATATTCATGCAAGTTCATGCCGAAATATAACTTTTAGTCTTTTAAAGTATATGCAGCCCATATAATTACAAAATTAAAAACAAATACAAATACATGACTTAAATAATATTTAAGATAATGGCCTTAAAAACATCGCCAAGATAGCAATTGACTTTATACAACATAGCTATATATTTTTCTAATATTGCGATACTTTTATAATTCTAGCTTCATTTAATAAAAATATTGAAAATAATATTAAACTATCATCTTTAATGCCTTCTCAAACTGTCGACGTTGCCACATTATATTTTTTAATATATATTCTTGATCACCTTTACCATTTATAAAATACATTCACTTTTCATAATTTCTTAAACTATTATTTTGAAATTTCTAAACTATCTGTTTTTGGTTATTATAAGTACAAGTTATGCCAACAGTGAACGATTGGCTAAAGAAAAGAACATCTGCCCATTAACTTTTATCGCAAGGTTTATGAATTTAGAGCTGCCATGTTTTCTGCTTCATAAAAGAAATTAAAAAAAGAACATATATATTCTGGTATAGCTTTTAGTAATTTTTCTGATTATATTTATATTTGCTCCAGCTTTGACTTTCACTTTGTTTTAAAACAGTTATATTAAAAACTTCCTTGTTTTTTATCTGTTTATATTAACGTTAATGGCCTTTACTTTCAAATTTTTCATGTTGCCACAACGTTGGCATAATATCGAAATTATAAAATTTATTTTAAAACCAAGTTGTAATAACCAAAAATAAATAAAGCTTACTTTATTACTCACTTCAGTTTATCCTACGTTCAACCATAGAATACAACTAGAAGTTCATGTGAGATACAAAAACCTAATTCAGTTGTCAAAAACCTAATTCATGCAACAACAAAATACATGTAGTCACATATAATTTGTTTTTGTGTTTTGAAAAAAAATGAGTAAATTTTTTGAGAATTTAGTTTGAACAGCCTCTCACATAAACTTCAAGTTATATTCTATGCCTTTAACTATCTGAGACCTTATAGGAACGTTATAATAACGGCCCTTAATGTTTTGTCAAATATCTATAAGACAAATTGTCATCAATAGCTATTGTCAGTATCTACGAGGCAAACTGTCATATTGTCTAAATTACCGAAAAATTTAAAATTCATATTTAAAATGTCTTCAAGATTCTTTCAATCAGTTATACTTTCATACTTGCTGGTTTTTAGTGCTGCCATTTTATTAAGATGTTTGTTTAATTCGTGCCATAGTGTCATCCCACATAAATCATTTAAAGAATTGTGCATGAAAACTTACTCCATAATCAAATTATCATCAAGATTAATTTTCTGTAAAAAAATTACTAAAATATAGAAGTTTGTCTTAAAATTCACGCATTTAAGTGCTTTTAAAATTGCTGCGGAAATCGGTACATGAAAAACTGCAAATTTCCGGGTAATCCCGGAATGCATTCCCTAATTATAGCATAACAAATAACTAAATTAATGAAATGTAAATAACAAATTTATTTTTAAAAATTAAAAATAGCTATAAAATTGTTAATGTTTTTTAATGTAAATGCAATTCAGCGTAAACAAAGTAAAGAAATAATTGTAAACCTTTTTTCAATATTACTAAATTAAAACATAAAATTTAAATGGAAGTTGTTAATCTGGAAGGATAATAAAAAATAAAGAAAATATATATGTTTGTTATGTCTTCTATATAGAAATAAAGATATATAGGATTACTGAATTTTCTATGTTATCTAGGGTCTTGGAAACTTGATGAACAACTTTACTTTTATCGTAAAACTACGAGATTCACTCAGTATATACTTGTAAAGCTAGCTACAGTCTGTCAGTTTTGGGAACCATCAACATTTGCACCAGATAAATTTTCTAATCCAAGCAGAAAATCAGTGGAATCATCAGTTTTTCGGTTTACTAATAACATTGGCATGTTGATCTGCAAAACCACAATTGTTCAGAAGAGTATAAAAATAGTTATTTTCACTCATTTTTTAACATTTTACAATCCGCTCTTCTACGATTCATCAGTATTACATCTACAAAATCACACATAAAAATAAATATTTTAAGCCCATTTTTCGTGAAGTTATGATAGATAACTCTTTTTTATATTATCAATGTGTGCTACAAAATAATTGTGCTATTTGTTTATTAAAAATTAGAGGTGAAAAAGTTAAAATTTTTGGTAAAACTTAGAAAATGTATTAAATTTATGATAACTTGTAAATCAAGAGATGAAAAAAGCGCACGCAGAGAAAAAATGTAGTTGTGGTGACCATAATCTAAGCGCAACATATTATAATTAGATCACAGCAAAAAATATAAATGATTATAAGTAATAATTATTATGATTCAATTTTATCATACTGCGTCCGTTTTCTTTAATGCTATGATTATAATTTTACATATAATTGAACAATCTTACTATATTATTATCCCATTCTATCAGATTATGATTTGATGTTATTATATTATAAATCTATCTTATTATATTATTATACCATATTGTCATATTGTGATTCCATTTTATCATATTATTATCCCATTTTATAATATAGTTATTTCATCTTATCATATTATTATTTCATTTTGTCATATAATTATTCCATCTTATGATATATTAAAATGAAACATATTAATAAGAAATCATTATTTTTATAAATTTTTTATTAAAAATAATAGAGAAAAATGTTCATTAATGAAAAAATACGAGTATTTACATATTTATAGCTTATTAATTTTTTTCATTTGTACTATTGCAGTTGTGATTCAAATGCATTTGGTAATTTTTCATATGATATATATAACCCAAATTTGTATGGGAATTTTGTGGGCGATTTTTCATTGGGTCATTTTGCTAACAGCAATTCTATATTTTATTTACAATTTTATTACAATATATATTTAAAAGAAAATATCAGCAACTAATTAGAAGAAAAAAAATTTAAAAAAACAATATTTTTTTTTCTGGCCTCTTTTTTTTTGGGCATTAGCCTTTTCTGACCTTTTTTAAAGTAGAATTTAGCCTCTTTTTTTTCTCACCTCTTGCCAAAGTGAGGCATTAGGAGAAATTCCCAAATTTATAATACTATTAAATATGTTCAACAAATATGGATTTAGTTCATATTTACAATACTGTAGAGTTTTGGAAGCAACTTCATCGTAGCTACAGCTTTTATGTGTATTTAGATTTGTTAAAATGATTTGAACTCTTAATATGTCCATTGTGGGGAATCGATCTTCTCAAAGAATTAAACGAATCTGTTAAAATCTGTTCAGTTTAATGCCCTAAATCCTTAATTGATTGAAGAAAATATTTATTAAAAAGTCTGCGTTTTGAAATTCCTTAGTAATAATTTGATCACTGGTATCTTTTATATTAGCGGTTCGGTTAAGTAATCTACCAAGAGTTCAGTTTATAAAATTCCAACACTTTCTAGAATTTTGAGTTATTTCTCTTAAATTTTCTTCACATTAATTGTTCATAGATATTTTTTTAACCACACAACTAACTCTCTTTCCTTCAAGTCACCAGTATTAAGATCTTTTTCTGTGCTGTTTTAAAAGTTTTTGCTTATAATCAATAAGGTTTTGTAGATTAATATTAATCCTGGGCATGATTTCTTTATTATTAGCAATAAATTGCACAAATATTAGTATAAATATAATATCATGCATACGTGCATATAATAAAAAAAAAATCAGTTTGAGGCAGTGGTGTAGGGTATCATATGCTTGACAAACCAAAATTTTCTTACTTGTTTTATTTATAACGAACATTTTTCGAGATGAGAAAAATATTAAAATTCAATCCAATTAGTTTATTAGCTCATTTTTTATTTAGTGATTAGTTGCATACAAATTAAAATTTTTTCTAATTTCCACAAATACTTACCTGCAAATTTATTTAAAGCCAGTACAAAGAAAAACAATCTCGACAAACAAACACACTTTTAAATAGTCAAACAACAGTTGTATCTATCCACTTCAGTATCCTACATATTTTACAGTTATTGTTTCTTTTATTAACTATTTACAACGAATAAATATTTTTTTATTCGCACAATAGTCAACAACAAATACCAGCAGCTGCTGTAATTTAAATGGTCATTGTCTGTATTTTTATCTCCCCTCATAAGTGCTCTATAAAAGTTTTAAACTTAAATGCAACAGTAGTACTATAGACAATTTTAACCATAGACAGACGTCATTACAAAGACTGTCAATTTAAGTATCATCAAATATTCATTGAATATTTAAACATTTGTAAAAGTATTAAATTGTTATAACAAAAAAAATAAAACAATTACAAACAGACAAACAAAATTTTATGCTACATTTATCCATATGTATGTTTATAGAACATGTAGTATTTATGAAGCATAAAATATTCGTTTAATTCAAATATTAAACAAAAAAAAAATATGCATAGTGAAAAAAAGCATGTTTTGACGCAGAACATTTATAGAAATTAATTGAAACTCTAGAGTAAAAATTGTGAAATATAAATGAAAATTTGTCTAATATTCATTTTTATTAGTATATTCTTGTAGATATATTTTTCATTATGTTTTACATTAAAACTTTATTAATAAATAATTTTATAACTTTTAATTACATACATAGAATAAATTTTAAAATGATAAATGAAAGCTAAATTAAAATAAGGTGAGTAGGTGTAAAAAAAAAAACTGACCTCATTAATGATAACAAAAAATGCTGATAATTTTTTAATGCTTTTCAGTAAAATTGTTAGAGAAACTTTAAGTTTCCTTTTCGACATTTTAGTAAAACTTTATAATTATTTTAAATTGCCACAAAAATCTGTGTCATCTGTCAATAATATTTCATTTTGCAACCTCTTGAAATAACCTACAAATTATTTCTAAATATGTCGCCTTAAAGTATACTTTAAATCTATTTTACATTTGTATTTATTAATTATAGTTTTCATTAACAATTTCATTTAAATTGTCATGCCATTTACAATATAAAACTAAAAGAAAGGAAACTGTCTTGTTATTAACTAAACTATAGCATGATGTCAACAATATTTATAAAAAGAATTTGTAAAAAAAGTCTTCAATATAACAACAATTTCATTTAACTAAGCCAAATAAAAAAAACTTTACTAAATAAACTAAAGTTTCATTTAAATTTGTATCGATTACATTGATTATGGCTCTTGAATAAGAACAACCACATAAAGCTCAGTTCATATTAGGCTAATATTTGATGATTTCTGCAAAAATTTGATTTGCCTAATGTTAACACTAAATATTTTTACGAACCAAGAAAACAGCTGAATTTGGTCAAACAAAAATATTTGCCTTAAGTCAAAAGTATGGCAAGTGTGAACATTGTGTGAACACAAGATGTAAAACATATGCCCTTATTTTGTTCGAATTTTTGTTTGAGCTTACAAAATAAATTAAAGATCGAACAAGGGCAAACAACAGCTGATGCGACGGACTGCTTCAGTTGAAAAAGTTGTTGTTTTTATATACTTAAACTTAAAATCGATAAAAAAAGAAAGGCAAAATTTTTTATTGTATCTATTAAACACAGTTTTTTGAACAAAACTTTCAATATATTAATATTTTTTATTAAAACCATAATAGTGCTTTTTATGTTTTTTATACAGTTGAAAGTGGCATGCAAAGAAAACAATAATGTTTTGCGAAGTCAGGCCTGTTTTGTAAATGGCGTGAAGAAAAAACGGAATTGTTATTTTGTATAAACATAAATTACTTATAAAAAAATTTAAAATTATATTTACTTTTAAAGTAAGTTTCATTAATGAGCATTATGAATTTTGCAGTTGTTAGCATTTTTCATTTATTATCTAAATATTTTACTTTATTATAAATTTTGTAAATATTTGTCTAAAATAAATAACATTTTCATTTTGTATTAAATAAAAACGCTACAAAAATGACCTTGACATCTACATATGCTTAAATTCACTCTGAAAAATATTATAAATTCTTAAAAGCAAAGTAAACAAGTTAGAGGCTATATTCGGCTGTGTCGAATCTTATATATACTTCGCATATACTTCAGTAGCTATACTATATCTACTCAAACACTTAAAACTTTAAATAATTTGCATATAAACTTATATATATATTATAAAAATGAGGTGTAGCCGATTTTCCGGAAATTTGACACACAGATATTACCAGTACTAGAAGTAGTTATAGATTTTGTTAGATCTCGATTGGAAATCACACCCATATTTTACCCAAGCTTTTAAAAAAAATATATTTTTTTAAATTTTACACGTTGTTAGTGATGCTAATTACATGAAATATGACGCACACATAGGGCTTGCACTGTAGAATGTTATAGCTATGTAGGATCTTGATCGGATGATACGCTCATATTTTACGCCCACTTTTTTAAAGAACTTAAACGGATGAACCGATTAGCTTAAAATCGGGGCAGGGCTGTAGTATCACCCATATAAAGCAAATATTTATTATGACATATCTAAGGAACCATTACAGTGAGAGCCCTCAAACATTTGCCTACCATATTGCATTGATGAAATCAAAATAGAACGGACAGGTCCAGCAGGAGAAGTACTCCCTATACAAAGAACATATAAATTTTCTCATCCAGAGGACAGAGAGACTTTCATTTTAATAAGTCTTTAAAAAAATTTAAAAGTATTTAACATATAAAATAGGACCAGGGGGAGTAGTAGCTCACATATAAAGTAAACATTAGCTATTCCATCAAAGAGGATAGCGAAGCATACCGGTAAAAGCTAGTAAATAACAAATTTAATACTTTGGAATCTTACAAAAGTTCGCAAATATTTAAGGAAGATATAATCGCTTCTGTGCAGAACAAATAATTTATAAATATAAGACAATATTAAACTAAACAATATTAAATTGGAAAAATATAGTAGTGGAATAGTGGAAAATATATGTACCGATCTGACTGATTTAAAAAATCGAAATTCAAAAAAACACTAGACTGCGTTCATTTTTGAACACAAAAATTCCAATATATATGAAAGAACGAAGATTCTAGCTTACATAGGTGCTTACATAGGTGGCTGATGTCTCTATAACTAGTGGACCGACTGAGTTTATTTCTTCAACGAAAATATTCGGAAAAAATTTTCCGACTTGGCTTTGCAAAAACGAATTCCCTGGCTTATATAGGGGTATAGAAAATCGAAAACCATTTTGAAAACCTTTTTTTTAATCTCCGCTCATTTTAAACCAGGTTTTTCGAGTATCAAAATAAAGGTCTTGAAAAAAAAATCTGATATTTTGATGTATGTATATATCATATATCTATGTTATCGTGAGGCTTCACAACGGCATTTAAGTAAGTCGAAAAAAACCTCAAAAAATCGTTTTTTTCACATATGAACCGATCTTGTTGAATTTCATTTGCAAAATTCGCGATATATATTTGGTATATATATATATATATATATATATATATATATATATATATATATATTATATATGGCTGTTATAGGTGGGCTTCAGAAACACCACTTGAACCGACGGACTCAGGGATGGACGGACAGATGACATCATCCTATCGACATCATTTTTTATAAGGATCCATAAAATATAAACTTTTTTGCTCTCAAAAATTGTGGAAATCACAAACTTATATATACCCTTTACACATGTGGTAAAAGGTATAAAAGTAATATTTTGTTGCAAATTCAGTTAATAATTGACTAAATTTATGGTGGTTTTGTGTTTAATCAATAATTTTGAGAACCTGAACTGGCTTAAAATATTTTCCCCTTCTCGTATTTGACTATATTTGATAGCTGTTTCATCAAACAAACAAACAAAAAAAAAACGCCTGTTGTAAGTAAAAAAAATTCAACCTTGTATTTAGTTACAAAATTTTTGGAAAAACACGATCAAATATTTGCTTAATCTGAACTTAGCTTGACTAACGTACACAAAAAACTTTAAATAAAAAATGCAAAACTTCTTTTTTTTCCTCGTTTAAAAACAAATTGTTGAAAAATGTTCAATGTTATTTACGAAAATTATAGTAGAAAAAACTTAGTAGGCGTATCTATACGAATTCGTTGGGCGTTTAGCAACAATTACATAGAAAGCAGACACGAGCAGAGGTAGTGGTACTAGAAGTATCGTGTAGAAAAGTTGAGTTCAATACCATTTGATTTCCTCTAGTAAAAGTTTGCGTGCCAGTATTTTGTACAAAATGTTTTTTTATTTTTTTTTTTTTTTTTTTTTTGCTATTTTATAGTTGTTCTAATAAATGAAAAAAGTTAAAGAAATTTTGTTTTTTTATTTTTTGTTTTTGCAAAATTTTAGTTAACAATTTGTATAGATTTTTTTCCTTTTCGATTTACTCATTCTGTTCACAAAAGTTTTATATTTGCCAATTTGTTTTTAGTTAACTAATGACTAGAGGGTATACTATCCTTGAAGGAAAGAGAACCGGTCTAAAACGGTTCTCGTTCCGGAATTTTATATGAGGGTTGCCATTGGAGATGGCTAATTAACACCATTTAGGTACTGTTGGACCGGTCATAATGGTCATAATAGTCACAATAATATAGACTTTTTACAGCTTCAGAACCCGATGCTTTTACAAAAATTTTCGCAAATTTCATTTATTATTTAAAAGTAAAATTCTTTAAATTGTTTTCATAGGGGGAGTATTCGCCATAGGGGTACATCTGCCATTGCCAATTGTTTTGAAAACCAAGCAACAATATTTTTGACTTTAACCGATTTTCCTTTCTTTATCGTTGGAAAAAGAATATTTCACTGTTGGTATTTTATGTGATAACTGTGTTAGTTTTTGGGATTTAATAAAGATTTAGTTCCGTGTTATAAGCTTAATAGTAATTAACAAGAATGGGCAACAGGTATTTTAATAAATTCATTTAAAGTTGGTGCATAAGACTCCTTCTAGAGAGTATTCGCCAGTCTGCTGATAATTCGGACACACAAGTCACTTATTAGCTGTAGATTTTTTGCAGTACATATAGATTATATAGATTCTCTAGTTTATTCAGAATTTAAACAAAAAAAAAACATTTTGTGACTTTCACTCTATACTGATTTTTTATCTGCATTATTCATTGAATAAATTGGAATAAACTAGAGTCAATAAATTTTTCGCAAGATTCAATTTGAAATATTATTTTTTTCATATAGGCAAACGATTCTTCCCCCATCACTTGGCGAATTTACCCCATGGTTGGGGTGATTTTCTCCGTTTTTGGTCACTTCAGAAATTTATAAAAAATTAAGTTAACGCAGAAATAATCTAGAACAAAAGGGCTAACATATCCAACATATCTAAGTATTTAGTATAAAAGAAACTTTAAAGCAGTCATAAACGATTATGAAAATTTTATTTTAAACAAAAAATTGGCTTCTTCTACCTAATATCTATCATTTAAATTTTTATGGCGGCACTCCGAATCGAACCCACGTCGATCTTACTTGTATTATAATTTATAGTTTTATAGCAGCAAAATTTACCGAAAAATATCTGTGGCCAAAAGGAAAAACTACATACCTTAAGTTATGTCGTTTCCATTTTCTTAATTTTTGTAATTCTTGTAAATGTTGCGTAAATTATTTACAAAAATCTGTCCATTACTTTACGAGATAGTGGTCTGCACAACAACATAATTGATTTGATTTTATTCTTTTCGAAATATAAAAATTTTATAAATTTACATATGCCTTTTTCATACCGCTATATTGAAATTAATAGCTAAATTAATATACTTATTTGAAATACAGTCATAGTCATATATATAGTTATAGTCATTTATTATAAAATACTATTAAATAATTGTTTTGTTATTGTAAAGCCTGAAATATGCAGATTGTGGTAGTTTCTGAAAAAGTCGCAGTATTTATTTCTGATATCAAGAGAAAAAATCGTATGCATTTTTCATTTCACAATTTTTCTACTTCAAAATTATTTACACAACTTCAAAAGTCAATTATTTAGGCTTAGCTTTGTTAAAGATGGTCTTAAGTCATGTGGTACAAACTCAATTTTAATAAGTCGAAAAATCTATAAATATTGGAAAAAATAGTTGTATAGTCAATGTAAGATTTAAATGAAGATTTAAAATGGTTCATAATCTTTAACATTTGTAAATGAGTTTGCTTAGGATTAAAAAATCGTGTCATCTTTAATAAAAGGAAACATTTGCAAGAGAAATTAACAAAAATGTGGCATAAAAATTTAACATTCGTTAAAATATTTGAAAAATTCTCAACAGTCATCTATTTATTATGGGAGAAAGTATGATATTTAGAAAGGTTATGATGTTTGCATTATAAAAAGTTTAATACATTGGATCTGCAATTGTTTTTTTTTTTTGGCAAAACTCATGATTGAAAAAAAACTTTAAGTACAAAAATTTGGTTTATTTGAATTACATAGAAAATTCAATACAAAAATAAAAATAATAATAATAATAATGATTATAACAATAACAATAATAATAATAATAATTATAACAATAATAATAATAATAATAATAATAATAATAATAACAATAATAATAATAATAATAATAATAATAATTATAACAATAATAATAATAATAATAATAATAATAATAATTATAACAATAATAATAATAATAATAATAATAATAATAATAATAATAATAATAATAGTAATAATAATAATAATAATAATTATAACAACAATAATAATAATAATAATAATAATAATAATAATAATTATAACAACAATAATAATAATAATAATAATAATAACAATAATAATAATAATAGTAATAATAATAATAATAATAATAATAATAATAATAATAATAATAATAATAATAATTATAACAACAATAATAATAATAATAATAATAATAATAAAATAATAATAATAATAATAATAATAATAATAATATAGTCTGGCAATATTTAGAAATCGCATGTTATATTATGCTTATTTACCAAGATATTAAGGTTTAAAGATTTTCTTCCAAATTTTTATATAGAAATTTTCATAAAAAAATCGATTTTTGATCAGATATATATGTAATCACAGATGAAACTTATTTTTTCAATTAAAGGCTTATTTACCGAATTTTCATATAAAAAATAAATTTTAAATCAGATCACATATGTAGGTTATTTTCTCAATTAAACGCTTATTTAATAAATAAAATTTTTTTCAAAATTTTCATTTTATGAATCGATTTTTAGTCCGATATAAAAATGACTACAGATGAAGTTTATTTTCTATATTAAACAATTATTTACCGAGATATCAAGGTTTAAAGATTTTTTCTAAATTTTTATATAAAAATTTTCATACAAAAATTGATCATAAATGAAGCTTATTTTCTCAATTAAATGCTCAATTAAATGCTTATTTACCGAGATATCAAAGTTTAAAAATTTTTCTTAAAATTTTCATACAAAATAATCGTTTTTTGGTCAGATATAAATGTGATCGCAGATGAAGCTTATTTTCTTAATTAAACACTTATTTACTGAGATATCAAGGTTTAAAGATTCTTTTCCAAAGTTTCAAAAAAATTTAAAAATGTGTAAATATATATGAGTATGACTTTATATATGACTATAATTTTGTATATGACTGTGACTGTATTTTAAATAAGTATATTATTTTATCATGAATTATCATATAAGAACATGTAAAAAAGCTTATGTAAATTTATAAAATTTTTATATTTCGAAAAAATCAAAATCTTACAAATTATGTTATGCAGACCACTATCTCCTTTTAGTTAGTTTTTTCTTTTAGCCATAGATATACTTGCATATTTTATATATAAAAAAATTTTGACTATATATAAAATAAATAATTTAAAAAAAATTAAATTTTTCCATTTTTTCTTCAGTAAGTTTTCTACTTTAATATTTTAAAAAAATCCTCAGTTGTAGATTTTTCGTCATAAAACTAAGTCTAGCATTTCTGGATTAAGCTAAATATAAGAGATATATAGATTAGGTCTAGTATTTTCCTTCCGATAGTCATCGTCAATGTTACCGTTTGGCGACTTTAGCCGCGAATTGCCTCTTTTTTAACCAACTGACTACTTTTTTGGTCCCTTTTTTATAATGGAGCTAAATGGCGACTTATTAAGACTATGGCTATAAATGACAAAAAACTAAGTGTAAGTCGTTTCATTATATATTAATTCCAACGAAGAAATTAATTAGTTTGATATTGTTTCACAGTATAGTAAAGAATTTACAACTGAACATCAACATCAAATGCCGAATTTTTTTGGACTAGATTGGGAAATTAAAAAATAGATTTGATAAATACTTATCAGCTCAAAAGCATAATGCTCCTCCTATGGTGGTGTAGGGTATAAAAAGTGGAAGTATTAAAAAAAAACTTCCTTTTTCAGCTCTAAGCACTTCCTTCCAGTATTTAGGGATAAGAAATAAAGATATCTTTGAAAATCAATAGTAGTTGACCTATCTAGATATTCTTCAATAAATGACCTTTATTTGCCGATTCCAGTTGAACGTTTTTCTATATTCGTATACATTTAATAAACATTCATCCTTTCTTTTTTCTTTTTACTATTCAAAAGAATTTTCAACAACTCTAGTCATAGGGTATACAAAATTCTACTCACCAAAGTTTATGTTTAAAACTTTTTTGCTCTTGTTTATTTTTTAGCATTCTTCTATTCTCTTTGTTATTTTGTTGCTATTGCTATTGTTTTTTGCTGGTTATATATCCTAAACATGCAACTGCATGCTTTTTTATTATTGTTATTGTTTTACACTATTTTTTTTTTTTTTAATTTTCTTTGTAATTTGTTAAACAAAAGAGTTGTTATTGTTGCTATTTTCCTCTCCACACAAATTGCAAATAATACTCAATAGATGTGGGAGCGTCTGTGTGCGGTGGAATTAGAAATTTTGTTCAGTTTTTTATTTCTATTTTCTTTATATTTTGGGTTGTTTACAATAACGATATTGATAATTGAAGGCGTTAGTTTTCCTTTAACTATTATTCTGTTTTTTTTTTTTTTTTTTTTTTTGTATTTCAGAAAATTTTTTTCTCCCCCTTTTTTGGATTTCTACCGACACTGTTCGAATCATTTATATCTTTCCCCTCTAGTTCAAAGCAATTAATTACAGGCTAGAAAAGTTTTAAAACTGAAATTATATACAATTTTTTGCAATTAAATGTTGGTTTAAATAATGTTAGATAGAGAGAAAAAAATTGGCTTTTAAATTTAAAACTTTTATTTTAATGTTTAAATGTATTTTTTAAGAAAAAAACTTAAAGGATACATTAAGGAGTATAAATTTTGCAACTTTAAAAGCATAATTTTAAGAGCCTTAACGAAAAAGCTTTTAAAATTGTACACAGCATGTGTATATAAGTGAACAACATAAATACGAGTTCATATATATGTATTTTAATATTAATAGAAAAATTACTTGCGTTAAAAGTAAAACATTTTGCCAGAAAAATTAATTATTCTGTTAAATTCTACATTGAATTAAAAATTCCTTGGAACAACTTCCAATGCAATAATGGGTACATTTACTAAGATCATATATAAAAACTGCAGACCAAATTATAGATTATAAATTATAATATTTATTATTTACAGTGTAGTAGATCGAGGCATGGAACAGGGTATAACAGTATCGTACATTTCTAATCACGCTTATGTTGAAACCTTATGTTTTGATCAAAAGTCAATATATTTGTAAGTCAATTAATACTATGACCCTCAATGATATGATATCTAATAAAATGAATATTTCGCTCTTCTCGAAAATCTATCACATTTTTTCATAAATAATATCTTATGGAACTCGAAGCTGATAATAACACCGTGCAACATTATCCCAAAAATTATTTCACACATGAAAAAATCTATATATGCATCAAACTAGAACCTAAAAATAGTAAAACTACGTATTCAGTTTTTCTCCAGGACGTAAAATTTTCTCTTAAAACGACTTAAAGTTTCGAAAAGTACACAACTTCGAAAAAATTATAAAATATTTACCAACATTATATCAACACAATTTGCATGTCAAATGAAAACTTTAACTTTACTTAAATATTACAGCACAAAATGTTAAGAAAAAATGCTTTATATAAAGCATATTATTAAATAATAAATATAATATTAAAGAGTTCAACTATCAAAAAGATATTGTCTTAATCTTTTGTACTGCAACATTAAATAAAAAATATTTTTATGTAGGTTTCATTTGACATCCATATTGGATAGATATATTTTTCATAAATATTTTGTTAAATTCTTAAAAATTGCGCATTTTTTGAAACTTTGAAAGCCTTGTAAGGGGAAATTTGACATACCAGAGTAAAACTGGGTACACATTTTTAACACGGATGGTCTTTAATTTTAGAGAATTATTGTTGCATTCTGTAAGTAAAATGTAACAATTTCAAAACGATATTCTTTACGTTTTTGTGCTGCAATATTTAAACCAGAAACATTATTATATTGTAGAGATTCTTAACTTTCATTTGCATATATTGATTTTTTTTATGTGCGAAAATAACTGTCACATGGTGTAATGACTATAAATTGCCATGAAGCAAAAAAAACGTTTATACCCCACACTAACATAAGTGGTTGGCGTATTATGCCCCAATAAAAATATTCAAACCCCACTTTAATGTATATCGTTAGGCACAGAATTACCTTCTGAATCAATTTATCGATAACCGTCCTTTTGGCTAGCTGTCCATATAAACTTAATACGCAAAATATAGGCTGCATTTTTGAAGATAATTCCATAAAATTTAGCAGGAGAGATTATTTTAGCAGAAGGACAAAGCATACTTTTGAAATTGGTTATAATCGGTCTATTATTTCACCTAGCCCTCATACAAATAGTCCCTCGGAATAGATGTTTGACGATAAAAAAATGCCTTAAATATAGCAATAGTTTATCGAAATTCGACACAACTGTTTTATAAAAGTTCATATAATCGAAACTGATCATTAAAAAATATCACAAAAGTCTAAATTCTCTTAAAAAATAAAACAGAAACTTCAATTTAAAAACTTATTTAATTTTGTAATTAAGTCTACACAGAAAAAAGTTTATGCATAAATATAAGAATTTACTTCCATTGATATTAGTTCATAATATTTAAAAATAATGTCTTAAATATTAACATCCATGAAATGTATCAAAATTCAAGAAGGCTTAAAGAAATTGTTTAAATTATCATTTATATTTTGAATTTGTCAATGTATGTTTGAAATTTTCTTTACAGAATTTTTGGTTTTTAATGATTCTTAGGCACTTGTTGGGGGCAGAAGAACACAGTGATGCGTTTTTTATTACAATGATGCAAGTGCTATAAAATGGCAGCAAATTTATTCAAATTTATAATCCTTATTTTAAATAGCTGTTTATTGCCATTTAAAGGGATTTATTGTTAATATTTTCATGAACAAGTATTTTTGTTTCGAATTTGAATCAAATCTAATAAAACTGAATTAACATTTTAGCAGCATTTTTGCAAAATTCGCAAAATTATTATTAAGTACAATTTAATAATATCTATAAACAAAATCTTATTTTTTATGAAGAAAGTTTGGGAAAAAAAGTCATGTTCCTTATTTTTTTTCTCTGTGTATATTCATAAACAGCAATTTTTCTGGACGAAATAATTTTTTTTTTTTTTTTTTTTTTTCTTTCGAACTTGCATTTACGTTCACAAACATAAGTTTATTTCAGCAATTCTTGCTTAAATTGCCTTGATTTGTTTTCGTTTTGAAGTACGCAAATGAAAAACAAAACCAATTTCGAAGTACAGGCAAGTTTGTACTCTTTCATATTGAGAATCATAATTTCAACAAGAAAAATTACCTTGTGTGAACCTAGACTAATACTAGCAATTTACTAATTATTAGAATTATTATGATGTTAGTACGAAAAAGTTTTTTAACCAATTCTACTGACGCACATATGAGAAAACGCAATAATATTTAAACGAATAAACTTATGTTTCTGTATAAAATATAATAATGTTAAACTTCAGAATGAAACAAAAACAATTTATTCAATATCTAAGACCTATTCAAATCCCATTTGAAAGAGTTGTTTTACATCGTGTGACAAATATTCACTTGTATTTTTATTTCTTTTTTTTAGCTAAATATGATATAATTACTCGTATTATGTTTAATTGAATAGTTTGTTTAACAGTAATTTTGTTTAGTGTAACCACAGTTTAAATAAGAATTAACCATCACCCTCTTCTTGTACTTTAAAATAGATGTGGATTTCTTGAAGCTCGTATAATATTTTTTTTTTTTTTTTTTTGATAGAACATATCTAATTAATTAATTTCTTAAAAAACATATCCTACTCGTACAATTTTTCCTTTTGTTGACAATGCACAACAGTTTATTAATATATATTATTCATATTGTTTTTTCAATGTAAATTTTAAATCGAACAGTTATGTGAAAATGTAACTTACAGCAGAAGATAAAAAGGTATTTGGAGACAAGTTTAAAAATCAAGAATTGCTAAAAAACAAGATAAAAAATAACACTGATGGAAAATTGATAAACCCTTCTGTCTAAATATTCCTAATTTCCTTACTCCTTTGTTGTTTGTTTTTTCCCCCAATTTTTCGAACTTAACATCAATTTATTATACATTTTTTTAAAAGAAGCCTATAGGACAATGCTATACTTTTTACATATTTTTGTTGTAAACATAACAAGATTTAGTTTTTAAAAATTAGACAAAAATTGTAGAACTTATTCGATTTTATCAGTAAAAGTTTAAAAAAACTTTCCAAAAATTTTTAACTTTTGTCCCAAAAAGTATGCACCAAATAAAACACCAAATAAAATACGAGTACTTTGGCTTAAAATATATGAAGAATTTTTTGAGAATGTTTTAATGATTTTGAAGGTCAATATCTAGTTTTATTTAAAAAAACTGCAAACAATTTGTATTAATCAAAATTTAAAAAAAAAAACTAAATAATTTTGAAAACGTTAAATAAATTGTTATTCATTTGGAGTAATGATCCAATATCACAAATGTTTAACCTGACTGAAAGTGAATTTAATGATTAATACGTTTTGAGGTAATACTGCTTTAAACAAATGAGTTACAGATCTAAACTCAGATGACTTGAATCTCATAGAGTGAAAAAGATTAACACCATACGTTTCATATAATCTTATAATCATATAATCATGATTTTTATTTAAATTTCAAAGACGCAAAAAAAGGACTTAAAATTACTTAACTTTTCATTTCAATTAAAAATTAACGAAAATTTACAGCCGTATTTTAAAAAAATAATTTATATATAATGCTCAAACTATTTAATATACAATTTAGTCCTTAAAGTCTTTATTACGAAAATCGTGTTCAAAAAATACGATTTTAAACTAATAAACTGTTTTTTGCTTATGTAGGCAACCCTTTCCAATTTTTCTCTCATTTACATTGTCAGTGTTGTAAATAATTAGAATAAATTATTCGTTAACTGTTTTATTCCATTATTATTTTTGATGTTCTAGTACGTTTTTCATGATAAATAAGTTTTTTTATTTTGAAAAAAAAAACATCAGCTTATGTAAATATAATTATGTATAAATGAAAAACTTTTATTTAATTTTTTTTTATTATAATTTAAATAACCGAATAACGAAAATTATGTGATAAAATTAACGTCACTATATTATTTACGTAATTTTTGTTGATTTTTATTTATTTTTTTTTTTTTTGTAATTAAACTATTTCAATCATTTTTTTTTTTTTTTTTTTTTTTAATGCTTAATTTTTAATCCGGAGCTGATATATTGGATTAATGGCACCTTAATCTAAGACTCTTACATATTAGTGTACTATTTGCAATTACGTGGAAACAGTAAATAACTAAAAAGTCGAATATATGTGATCGTGGCAAACATTTGGTGGACAGGCGAGCTGCTGAAATGTTGGTATTTTAATCCAAGAGCACCCAAAATAAACTTTTTCCTGTTTTTTTTTATGATTTTATTACAAAATTACTTAAATTGAACGTATGTGCACAAAATATTATCCTGTCCCGTAATTCAGTTTATACGTTTTTTAAATAACTACTATATTGGCGCAATTTTAATTTTTTGGACGAAAATTAACATCCCGAATTTAAAAAATGAGACCATTTTATCAAAAATTTACGCATGAATACAAAAAAGTTTTTTCTTACAATATGTATGTAATGGACATAAATTTAAAGTAGCTTTAAAGTAGGATCGAACCTACTTTAAAAAATTTAGAAGTTAACAATGATTTACCAAATGTACATTAAGTGAATCATCGTTTTTAAATACAATTTTAACGAATTTGTCTTAACATTGTTTAGTAAAGCTGTATTAAGGTTTTTTTGAATACAGCAGTTAGTCATTTAACAAAACGATATAGTTTCTAACTTTTATAGAATGTTATTCAAAAAACGGAGTACCAAAAACAGATGTTCCCAGCAAAGCCTTTTCCAAGTTGCAAAAGTTTATTTTTAGTATAAAATTGTACCCAAATGAAAATGAAAATGAAAACAAAAATATTTTGCCGTCAGTGAGATTTGAACTTGGACACGAATTAACCGTTCATTTCTAATGGCTAACGTCTTACTCACTATACCATCTCGTACTTAATTTTCTAAGTGACAAAGCCCTTTTTTAGTACAAATTTTCTTTTTTAGATATTTTAAAAAAAAAAAGACTAACAGCATCAGAATGGCATTGAGCCAACAACCTTCTGGTTGTTAATCCAGCGCTCCAGCCAACTGATCCACGAGATTTCAATATTGTCGTGCTATTACACTATTGAGTACTTACTTACGCTTCATTATCAAGGAACTACTTTAATAAGTAATTGCCATTACCGAGAACTGGGTTTCTACGTAAAATTGATATTTCCAGTTATTATTTTGCTATAATAATTTATTTATACATTGTTCATATTTTTTAAGAAAAACGGGAATGAAAGTTTTTTACGATAAAAATTCTAAACAGATACATTTTTATCAAAATTTGTAAGTATTTAGATTTATAAGTATTTAGATCCTCTTTTATTGCAGATTTCCTCAAAATTAACAAGATGAGAATGAGTCATGAAAGTCCAGCGAAAGATTATCAAACTAAGGATATAATTATCTATAGTTAAGTATCTGTACTTATTTTATTATACTAAATAAATATATACATATGTATAATATATTGTAGATAGTTCAAATGAGCTGTAAATATTATTCCTAATAGCTTTATTTAAGTTATTTACACATATTTTTATATCTTGATAATAAGATTAATGCTCACATAAAAATGTAACAATAAAAACTAGTTAAAATAAATCAGAAAAATGTATTTAGTAATATTTTTGTACGTTATGTTTGCGTTCTGGAAATAAATAAGTTTTCAGTAATTACACCGTAAAGCAAAAGTCAAAAATTAGCCTCACACATGATAAATTTTATATACATATAAAATATAGACTTAACACAGTATAACTGCATTTCTAGGTTTTCGTTTCGTGTTCCTTTTTTTCTTCTTCTAAAGTTCTGAAGGGCAAACGTGGTTAATTTTAAATTTTACTACTTTATAATTAATATTACGATGTAAAATTTAACGGATTAAAACGGAAACTTCAAAGGCAAAATAGAACAAAGTGCTTTTGGACTGATTCGATGAGCTCAGTGCATTTTTAATATATAGGATTCCATATTATGGATCCATACTCTAGTATAGATCTTACGAGTGATGTAAACAAAGCATTTGTCACTCAAGTGTCGTTAAACTCCTCTGTCCAACGTTCGACGAAACCAAGAACTCCTCTAGTTTTATTTACTGTAAACGTAATATGCGGAAAAAATTAAGTTTATAATCCAATATAAATTTCAACTCTTTCTAGTCTATGTACTTCTAGGATATAGTTTTTAGATAATCGACATTTTCTTACAAAACATATATATTTGCATTTTTTAAGGTTAAATGCCAAGAGATTTATATTACATCAGTTGTAATATGAATTTGAGTTCTCTTGAAGATAATGATAATCAACTACATTTTGGTAACTTAGAAAGACTTCCAAATTATCTGCATGCATCAAAATATTTGTGGCAAATTGTTTACTAATAAGGGAAAAAGTAGATGTTCAAGGTGGCTTCTTTGTGGTATACCTGATAGAACGTTTAGACATCTAGAACATGAGTTTTTGAAACGAACGGTTTGTTTTCTCTTTTTTGTTAAATATGAGTATATACACTTTATGCTACGATCAGTAAATCCTATTAAATATAATTTTCTTACCAGAAGCAAATGCTTAACTTTATCAAATGCCTTGCTAAAGCCAATGTAAATTACATCAGGCTGTTTTTATTGAAGGAATGCTCGATTTACAACAGTTGTGACTTAAAGAAGATTAGTAATAGTAGAACATTTTTTATGAAAATTGGGTTGATAAATATTATTATATTATATTTTCTACTTGAAAACATAATAAATCAATAATGATTTTTTCAAATAATTTAGGTATCGTACTCAATTTTGCAATACCATGATGATTTGCAATATCGGATTTGTTTCCAGATTCAAACAACGCAATAATGTAGAAATCCTTCCTTACGCCTTTTTCAAACGAATTAATAAATAAAAGTGATAAAGTAGTAGCTAAAGCATCAACTCAATAAATGAGAATGCTACTTGGAATCTTATATGGATATGAATTAAAAGAAAATTTTAGTTTTTTAGCTCTGTACATACAGCAGAAATATCAATACATATATAGTATAAATATTGATTGATTCATTTTAATAATAACTGAATAATTGACAGAATCGTCATACAATCCCAGCAAAAACTTTTTGGTTCTCGGTAATGGCAATTATTTATTAAAGTAGTTTCTTGGTAATGAGACGTCATTATTATTATTTTCCTACTCTATATTACATAAACAAGTACTCAACAGCCAGTAATATTGCAATCACATAGATCAGTTGGCTAGAACGCTGGATTAACAACCAGAAGGTTTTGAGTTTCAACCCCATTCTGATGCTATTAAGTTTTTAACAAAATATCTAAATAGATAGTTTATACTAAAAAAAGGTTTCATCACTTAGAAAATTAAGTGCGAGATTGGTAATCATTGAAAACGAATGGTTAATTCGTGTCCAAGTTCAAATCTCACTGACGGCAAAAGCTTTCGTTTTTATTTTTATTTTCGTTTAGGTACATATTTTTGAATGCCCCTATAGTTTTAAAATAACTAAATGAGTTTGTGAAGAAATCAAACAAAAATAATTAGTTATTCAGGCAAAAAATAACTAGTACATTTTTGTTTTCAATTATACCTGCTATCTTGACAGGAAAGCAGATTTTTTTCTGGGATGCATCTGAATAGGTAGTGGGGAAGAAATCTCCTAATAGGTTGCTAATAAAATCATTACAACTCGATCCCTTCTCATAAAACTTCATAGCAGAAGGGAAGCCAGTAGTTTTATGTTTAGAATTAACAAACTTCTATAAAGAGTTTGCATCACATTAAGAATTTATTTCCATCCTGTTCAAATAGTTAGTATAACATGATTTATTGATTGAAGTATATTCAGCACGGTTAACCGAGTAATTTAAGTAATCATATTAAGACCCAGCTTTCTTGAATATTTTATACCATTTATTCTTATAATTTTTTGTAAATGCCAACAGTTTGTCCTTCCATGGTGGTCCAGATCTTGGTTTAACAATACACTTCGGAACACACAAGTGCAAAAGTTCATATTTTTTTATAGAATAAAAAGGACATCTGTTACACATTAACAGGAAATAATAAAAAAGTTCTCCAATTAATACATTTCAAGAAGTAATTTAACATGTTATAATTAGCATGTTTAAGAGAAAATATTTTGTTATGCTTTAAAGATGACAGAATTTTGAATTAGTAATTTAAGTTTAATGATTTGATGGTAGGAGTCTTCAGGAGTAGTGGGTGTTGGCTTGCCCTTATGAAGCTGTGTATTCTGAAAAGACATAGGTCTATCCTCAATATATTGTTTCTGTTAAACATCGTGAATGGTAATATGAGTTTTGGTTCTTTAATAGATAATCTTCAGTTCTTAGTTCCTCAACACCCTACTCGTTATTTCGTACCATTAGCAGCACAATTCTATAAAGCTACTTATGCCAATTCGGATCCTCTAAGAGGAATGTTTAATGAGTTTAATAAAAAGTATATTTTTATTGATTAATATTAAGTAAAATTATATATTCTATTAACACATAATTAAAAAAAAAACAATTTTAATAATAATAATATTATATATATATATATATATATATATATATATATATATACATGTTTACATTTTTGTAATCTAATTTTGTTTTAAATTACCTTTAGTAAAATATGTATTTTACTAATAATAGACATAATAAATATATATAGTGATATGGATATAAAATGAAAGAGAAGAATCTTGGCATTATACCATATAACCTTTTGTTAAAATACTCTAAATAAAGTTGCAAAATAAGTCCTTCAAATATTTCATCCTTTAATATCCTTGAAAGTTTCCAACAAATAATTTCCAAATTGATATATGTTAAATATACCAATATAACAGTTTCACGCACCACAATTTTATGGTTTTACCTTCTTACTTTAACCCATATAACGATTTGAAAATTATTCCTAAGAACAAACGTACAAATATAATTTTCAGTTTAGTGAGATAACGACCATGCAAAACCAATATAGCAATTTTTAAAACCATATTATATAATTTTTAAGTAATTCTTACCTTATGTGTAATATGAAAATATTATTTGAATAAAATTAAAATATATTTGAAAGTTAAAGCGATGGTACTGATATTATATTTATCTTTAAGTTCATTACTTATAATTTTAATCTGCGAAAAGATAATAGGCTACGATTTTTATATTATACTTAATATCATTTTGTAAGTAATTAACAAGAAAAATGCTGTAGTCGGTTAAGCGAAACTATATAATATCTTAATCATCGTGTTTCGAGTGCTCATTAAACATTATTTTTTGCGAAAAATCAAATCAAGGAAAAGCTCGATAAATACTATGAGGACTCTGCACGATCGATTTCAATGGTAAAAATATGGTCGCACAAATACAAATGACGCTGAACATTCTGGACGGCCAATTGAGGTCACCCAAAAATGTCGAAAAAATCTACGATATGGAGTTGGCCGACTGAAGAGTAAAAGTGCGTGTGATTGTTGATGCCATTGGCATTTCATATGGCAGTGTGGTTTCGATTTTAAATGATTATCTGGGTTTAAGAAAGTTGTCTGCAAGATGGGTGCTGCGTTTGCTCTCAATTGTCCATAAACGTAAACATATGACAACTTCAAAGCATTGTTTGGAGTTGTTTAACCACAATCCGAATGAGTTTTTGCAGCGTTTTGTAACTGAGGATGAAACATGGATCCATTACTGTACTCCGGAGACCAAGCAACAGTGTAAACAATGGGTTTCTCCGGGTGAACCTGCTCCGAAGAAGACCAAGGTTAGTTTGTCGGCCAATAAGGTGATGTTAAAAGTTTTTTGGGATGCACGCGGGATAATCCACATCGATTACCTTCATAAGGGAAAAAAAATTAACGGCGAATATTATGCCAACTTACTAGACCGATTTAATGAGGATTTAAAAAGAAAACGACCCCATATGGCCAAGAAAAAAGTTCTTTTTCATCAAGATAATGCACGCGTGCACTCTCAATGGCAAAACTCTATGAATTGGGCTACGAATTGGTACCTAATCCGACATAGTCTCCGGATTTAGCCCCTAGTGACTATTTTCTATTTCCAAACCTAAAGAAATGGCTCGGTGGAAAGATATTCATATCCAATGATGAAATCATTGACCAAACAAATGCCTATTTTAAGGACCTCGAAAAATCCTATTTTTTACGCAAAGTAAATGACTTGCTCAAAATTTGACAGTAGCCTACTAACAGGTGGTACTTGTTGGGAGTAGTGTTGCAGTTCGAAAAATCACGGATTTATTGATGCGCCCTCGTATATATGCCATTTATGTACCTAAAACTGATAATATGTAACTGGTGTTGTATGGCAGATATGGTCAACTTTATTTATTATTTTAAATTAATAGAATGATCTATACTTAAATACAAAATAATCATGCCAAATTTCATTTCGATACCAACATTTTAATGGTATTTATACACGTTAAAGTATTTCTCGAGAGGGGGTCTCATATGGAAAATATGATCAAATATGCACCGAAAGAAAACATTCCTTTTTCGATTTTCATAAAAATATGCAAATATTTAAGATAATTACGATCACTGAAGCTATTGTCTGGAAACATTTGTATGGAAGCAAAGTGAAATAATGGTCCAATTTGAACCATTTTCTATAAGATTTATACTTATGTCTATAAAACGACTGTGCCAATTATTATTACATGATAATTGCAATATATATATACAATGAAAACAAAATTTACATAAAAAATGATAGAACATTTTTTTATAAAATTTGAATCGTTGCAGCTAAAAGGACAAAATGTGAGATTGCGAAAATATGTTGTCATGTGTTTAAAATTATAATAATTTCAGAATTATTTGTTGGAAGATGTCAAGGACATTTAAGTATAAAATACTTGTAGGATATTTTTGACATTATAAGGCCCTGGAAAGTTTAAAAAAATAATTTTACTGGAGTTTCTAAATCCTATTCTATTATTTGATGCCCATATCGACACTATTGAGCTAGTGAGAGATTTTAAAATATTTTTTTTCTTTAATTTAAAAGTCATATTAAAAGTATTTTCGAACACGAAATAAAAAAAACTTTCATATGTATATGGTTACGTTCTTGTGTGAAAAATGCTGTTGTACGGTGTTATTACTGAAGTTATGTGTGGTTTTTTGTGTGTTCAATTAAATGAAAAATCAGTAGTTTTAATATTATTTAGTTTGATTTTTGTGAGTTATTATAACAGAAAAATAAAAGTAAAACTCATTAGAGTCAAATGAAATATAAGCGATCAGTGTTTCAAATGGAATTATAGTTGTTAATAATTATTTTTTTATTAAAATTAACTACATATTGTGTTCAGTGTGCACTTTTTTTCGTGCGCTTATACTTTTTGATCTCATTCAATCTTATATATCCTCTTATATATAACAACTTCTACACCTTCTTTGTTCTTTTGCAGACTTTCAACTACAGAGGAGAACAGAGTCATCATATGGACTTTTGAAAATTACAAAAATCAGCTTATTTGGAATATCGCGGAAGAAAAGGAGGGAAATATAACAAAAACGAGTTTTGAAGTGACACGCTATATGCTTAAAAGGAGTAAAAAAAATAGTAATGAAAACAAAAATGATGTGGATAACTTTATGAGAATGAAAAGCAATAGTAAACACTTTCTATCTCTGTCTTCTTACACTACTGTATTTGTACTGTGCTTTTAACAGTTAAATACAGGGTGGTCGAATATTGATGACAAAATTTTTTAATTTCTAAATTTTTTGGATTTTTTGAGCGGGGTCTGTACGCCCCTCAACGAAATACAAATTTTGAAACAGAGATTGATACCTGTTCTAATTACGCTTATTTTGCGCTGTATCTCATTAATATAGCCTAAATAGTCAACGCGGTAGATAGTTTCAAAGTTTGAAGAACGAAAATTTTTAAGAAAATAAGTTTTTCGCTATGCACATTCACAGTTTCTAATGAAATAGCATAGGTTATTTAAAACAATAAAATCGTAGGAGCATTAAAAAGATTAAAAAAATTTAAGGACTTTTTGGAAATTACATAAAAGTTGGATCATTTGTTTTTGTATTTTTATATAGCAAAGATTGGCGATAAACGTAATTCATCAGAACTATAAATTTAAGTCAAATGTCGTTGACAGTTGAAAACGGGGTACTTTTTCAAAACAGATTTTGCTAAGGCACATCGTGTAGATGATACGAAATTACTATAATTGACATAAATAGTTGGATTTTGTAATGCTTAACCGACATGTAGAGGCGCATCAAAAAATTTCGGAAGACAAAATGTTTATTATTGGGTTAAAAAAAGATCACAATAGTAAGTACCATTTCTTTGTAATAAACCCTAATAAAATACATTTTAATATAATATATGGAGAAATAACTTAGACTCAAACACAAATCGCGATTTTTAGTATAAAAAAAAATTATTAAATATTGCTAAAAAATAATAAAATATGTTACACGAATGCCATCAAATATTAAAAATATCATAAATTTTATTTGAATGAATCAGTAGGTTTCCATATCATGCATAATTTTCACCAGAATTATGCATAAAAATTTTATATCTTCAACTTAAACATAGCTCGCTCCTTGCACCGGGTTCAATTAAGAGAGGCTCAATTAGCCGCGCTAGGCGTTTGGGGCAAGTAAAAGATGTGGTTCCAGTAATTGATTCGTAGGACCCTAAACAAGTTTGCAATCGTAAATTACCTTGTTTTCTCTGTTTAGCAATACCAAAGCAGAGTTTGTGGACTATAATTAGACACCAGCAGAATGAAATGCGTATTTTCTGTGCCGCTACATACTTCATCAGCATTCGTGGTGTATTATCCATTTTGGTTTCGTTGAAACCTAAACACATGCGTTTGAATCACCATAATTTTTTTAAATAGATTTTAATGTGTCATCAAAAAAAAAATAAAATAAAATAAAAATAAAAAATGTAAGACCTAAAATCCCAAAAAGAAATTTTAATAATGGCCCATATAAATTATAGCAAAATTATAAAAAATGACATGGTATATCAAAGATTTATTTTAACCACTGTATATAGGTGAACCACCTTTATATAGTGGCACTACTTTATATAACATACTTTGTATATAATAATTTAAACAGTTTTTTTTTTAAAGCAATGATTAATGAAAAATATCCAAGTTTACATCGTTATTACTACCAAACTAGATGCCTAAGCTGCTATAAATATTACGATTCATGTTGTCTGAAGTGTTGACTTTATAATGTAATACGAATTTTATCAAACAATAGATTTTAATTTTTGGCATTTTTGGTCGGAATTTACCATCGTGCACCATTTGGAGGTATACAAATATAGCATTTTTTTATAATTAAAAAATGCTTTTCTTAAAATTTCAACTTCAGATAAAAGCAAAAAAGTGAAATAAACAATCTTAGACCTTCAATATTTGCAGGGAATATGTTTATCTTTTAATTTTAATGTTATCGCTCTTAGTACAAGCACAAGTGTCAATTTGATTGATTTTTGTCATTTATGTATTTGTTTTTTTTTTTTAATGTTCAAATATTATCTTTTATAATTTTGTTTCCGTTTCAGTTTCGAAACAAACAACATCATTAGTTTTTCTATTATTTTACAAAATTCATTTAAGTTCGACTAAGTACAATCAAAACAAAAATACCAATAGGAAATGAAAACAAAAACTTTAACAACAAAAAAGAAAAAATAAGGAAACACCATAAACTATAGAAGTTATTTACAATGTGAACGTTAATGTACGAAGGCAAAAGGAAAATTCATTTTAAAGTAAGAGACAAAAATCCTAAGGAATGTTATTATAAACTGATAATCGCCTTAAAATAAATAAAGCAAAATATTGATTTCTAGAAGCGATAGTGACTAGAACACAAATATTGTTCTTTTGAATAGTTTATGTAGATTTAAAAACTATAACAAGTTTAATGATTATAGAAAAAATATTTATCATATTTTCTCACAATACAAATTTTTTTAAGAATTTTCACAATTTATGATAAAAAAAAACTTAAATTAAAAATAAATAAAATGGAAAATTTATTGTAAAGACTTTTTCTATTATCCTTAGTAAATATGAGAGTGTATTCTCATATGGGTCTACTATTATATATGTGTGTTTGTGTTAGCCAACATTTCAACGTTCATTAATCAAGCGGAAATTATGGTATAGAGGGTGTCAGCATGAAAATCCTGATTAGTTTTTCTTTCCTCGTCTCTAAACTGACTGCTCTCTCTCTCTCTCTCTCTCTCTCTCTCTTACTATTCTCGCCAGATTTTTTCGTTGATAGTTTGTTTTTGTTTGCTGTGCAATTTAGAAGGATATAGTAAATATAAACATACACACATGATTATCCACTTACTCACATATACGTATGAACGTTGTTGATTTAGATACGTATGTATAACTAAATGTGTTAGTATTAGTGTTGCCAGGAGATGAGAAAAAATAGGCTAAATTGAACTTTAAAAAAGAACAAAAAAGGCTAAATATCAAAAAAAATAAAGCCAGAAAAATTACTAATATTTTCCTTTTTTATTTTTAAAACTTATTTTTTCAACTTCTTGTTAGTTTTTACCATTTTTTTTTTTTTTTTTTTAGATTTTGTAATAAATTTATAAATAAAACATAGAACGGCTGCCAGCAAAATGACCCATTAAAAAATCACATACAAATTTGTGTTTCATATGAAAAATTACCAAATTTTTTGAACTGATTTGTTGTAATTTTAGAACTATAATTCCTTTTTGATTAGACATTTCCAAATTTTTAGGTGATTTTTCGCTTTTATAAGAATTTTTTAAATTATATTCATAAACAGTTCTATGCTTACTAAATCGATTAAATAATTATAATAATCGATTTAGTAAGTTGTTACTGATTTTAAGAATGAAGCACCACACGCTAAAATTTTTGTTAAATATTAATAATCTCTGTATTTCTGCAAATAAATACACAAAAATACTTAAATGGATGATTCTGAAAAAAAGATAAAAAAAATTACAAACTATTTTTTTCGTTGTTGAAATACTAACATTTTAACCTTCTTAAGGCAATTCTAATAATGAAAAAAGGCTATAGAAAAATCTGGCAGCTAAAGCGAAAATTTTGAGGCTAAAAGCAAAATAAGAAAGCTAGATTTGGCCCTAAAAAGGCTAAACGGGCAACACTGGTTAGTATTTGTATATCCGTATTAGTATATGTAAAATTTATTATATTTAGTTAGATATAGCTGTGCTATTTTCTTTCTGGTTAACAGTTTTTTGACAAGCATTAAAATTGATTATTATGGGACAAAATTTTGTAGGTTCATATTTCAAATGTATGAAAATATTTATAAGCACGCCTAAAAGCATGCTTTAATTTTATTATTTAATATATGCTTATAATGCTTAAATTTCAATAAATCACATTGTATGATGGGTGGGAGTTTAAATGTTTTAATTAAAAAAACAAAAGTTTTACATTATTTTAAATAAGTGTTGAAAATAAAGCATAATTTAGGGATAAGTTGCGATAATGGTATGATCTCAAAATCAGTAAAACAATATATTTGTTATTACTAGGGCAACCAAAAATATGCAAACTCATACTTTTTCCTGAGCTTCAAATGAACCAAACTTCTGGTTATTTATCAGTTTCAGATAAATTTAAGAATTTTGGCATCGATTTGCTGCAGCATATTTTGGTCGTATTAGCATATTTTTGCATAATTTTCCTTGGCAGCATATTTTGTCATATTTTCATAGAAAATCCTTATTTTAGATCACATTTTAGCAGATTTTATACTTAAGAGTATAATGTTACATATGTTACACTAAAGAGCATAAATTTGCATTTTTACACTGAAGAGAAAAATTTTTATATCTTGCACCCAATAGAATTTTTTATATAATTTGCTATTGTGAAATTTTCTTTTCTTATTGCAAATTGATGGAAATTTGTAATTTCCTGATACAAATACAATTATATATATATACATACATACATATATATACATATATATATATATATATTCGAATTTTAAGATCATTTTTATGCGCATCAAATACTTTTATAAAGCATATTTGTGATTACTCTGGTTATCATTTTAAGATGCTGAAAGAGTTAATCTTGATAGAACTGATCACTTATATAGTAATGGAATTGATTTCAATTTAGCAGTGTCTTTTTGGCTCCAAAATAAATCATAAATTATTTTTTCTCTACACAAAACTGCTCAACAAAGTTTTTAAATTTAACTAAAAAAAAATATTTTAAATTTCTTACATTAATAAATGCTTTCCTGCAGCAAACCTATCAATTCCTTAAAAAAGTGTAAACAGCAAAACAAACATCCCTAGTAAACTAAATGATAATTAAACTTAATTTGTAACATATTGTAACTCAAAACAAATAAAATTTAATATACATCAGTATTGTAAAAAAGAAATAAATTCAAAGAATTGCTAGATTTATAGCATAGTTTAAAGTTAAATGTATTTTCGTATATTGTTGCATAGTTTAAGGATTTAAACAAAAATCAACATTGTTGAAAATAAATAAAGAAGCATGCAAACTCAAGAAAAAACATTTTAAAATCATTGCATATGTTAAGGATTTTTTTTGTACAGGCTTTTTCAATTCTTCAAATAAAACAAGAGGGTTGCTCAAAAAATACTAATTTAAAATTCAAATATAGTAATGCTACTAATAAATGTTCAATAATCCAGAATAGTAATTTAAAATTAAATATTTAAACATTTAATTTTTCCTTGAGATACTATTATTTATCGTTCTTGGATGTTTTTATTTCTTTCAAAAATTATTTTACAAAACGCTCTTTTTTCAACCCCAAAACCCCAAACTTTTAAAACAATCTCCGTATACAATGATTTTTCTTTCAATAAATATCGTATTTTTTATAGCTGTTCTTAAAGGAACTCTTTAAAATGGAAATTCCTCAAATGTATCTCAAGTAAACAAACAAAAAGAAATAAGAAATAAATAGAATTCAAGTGTGCACTTTAAAGTGTATAACTATTGATACTCGTATGTTGAATATGAAATAAAATCACTGAATGATTCAACAATGACTTCACTAAAAATAAAAAATTGTACAATTGTAAAAATTTAAGCAGCAGATCAAAAAAAATTTAAAGCTCTTGAAGTATTTAATACTAAATAGCAAAGAAAAATTAAAGAAAAAAAGAACGGATTTTTATATCTTAAATTTTATTGAAAAACGTTGATTGAAAGTAGGTCAAAAACCATATTCTGCATTACTACACTATTTGTTACACTGGAACTGTTTTAATATTTTAAAATACAGCAATATTATACCTTGTGATAATTTCCAAAAAAAAAAAAATCACTCACAAAAAATCGAAATATGTGTCAAACTAGATCTCATTCACAATAAAACTGCGTGTTTAGTTCATTTCTAGGGCGTAAAATTTTTTCTCAAAAGTACCTCAAAGTTTCAAAAAATACGCAATTTTAAAATAAAATATATAAAATATTAACCAAAACCGAATATGTTAAATGAAAGCTATGAAACCCTGCAACATAACAAAATTTTTTATTTAAATGTTGTAGAACAAAGTGTCAAAAAAAATCCATTATATAAATTGTGTAATTAAGTACTAAATATAATACTACAGGATTAAATTTACAAAAAGATATTTTCTTAAATTTGTTTACCGGAATATTTAAATAAAAATATTATTATATTGCAGGGACTCGTAGTTCTTATTTAACATCTATATTGGGTCGATATAATATTCATAAATATTTTATTATTTTCTTAAACTTTACGCACATTTCAAAAATTTGAAATCTTTTCGAGAGGAAATTTGACATCCTAGAGCAAGACTATTAAAAACAGTCATTTGACACACATATTGGGTTGATATAATATTCGTAAATGTTTTATAAACTATTTCAAAAATATGTATCCTTCGAAATTTTAAAGTCCTTTTTAGAGGAGATTTGACGTCCTAGAGAAAAATTGAGTACGTAGTTTTACTACGTATGGTCTTTAGTGTCGTGCACAAATCGATTCTTTCATGTGTGAAAATGACTGTCACACGACGTTATTCGAGTTATTGGCTTTAAGTATGGACCACCATATACGTTTTAAATAATAATAATAATTATGTTAGATCGCAAGATCAGAAAAGTCTAAAAAAATATCATCGTACTTACACTTACTTGTCGACAACCAATTATCCGAGATAACAAATCCTCTGTTTTGTACAAAAGTCCCTTTTTCCTATTTACAGAAAAAAGTTTTCCCTTTAAATATTCCTCCTACTTAAAGTCGCCATTTTTAATAACTAAGAAAATTTCTTACTAAAAAATACATTGAAAATTTACAGGAACATAGCTTTTTGTTTGTAATTCAACAAAAAATATACAAAAAAATATTTTAAACAAAACACAAGAACACTGAAATTATCTATTCGGCAAATTGGGATTTATATTCTTAAATAAGTGTGTGTGATGATATTTCATCTTTTTCCTTATTTTTTTCTCTTTTTGAGAAAATATAAAAATATTAAAACTTCCCTATATTTCTACAAAATTTAAAATTCCCTTACTTTTTCCATTCGGCTAAGGGAATATAGAATATAGTTATCAACAGTGATGTCACTGTCGAAAACACCATTCATAACTATATTCTAACTATAATTTATACGCAAAGACATGAAATGGACAGATGAGTGGAATAAAATAATCTTTTATGATGAAAAGAATTAAATTTGGACAATCCCGATTCATATTGTTGCTATTGCCATAATTTGAGGCCGAACGAAATTCGTATGTCGAAAAGCAATTTTGGTGGAGGCTGTGTTATGGTTGGGGCAGCCTATTCTGCTGCAGGAAAATCAAAAATATGTTCTGTTCCAACTAAAATGGAATTTATAATGCACTGTTGGAAAATGCTCTTCCCTCATTTATGGCTGAAAAATTGGTAATATTTCAATGTCTCGAATAAATCTGAATCGTAATTAATGAACATAGTATTCCACTATTGGGCTGGCCGGCTTGTAGTCCAAATTTAAATCCAATGAAGAATCTGTTTGGTACTTGACCCGTAAAGTTTACGCAAGAAATGCACAGCACGACACCATAATGACAATAACGGAGTTAAAACTAACAATTAACCAAGCCTGGGAAGAAACTGACAGTGATTTTCTTTAAAAATTAGTCGAATAAATGCCAGACCGAAGTTTTGAAGTTATCCAAAACAAAGGTTCGTTAACACATTATTAATAATGCTAAATTGGTTCATTATTTGAAGTGCGTATATAGGAAGATGCCGTAAAAAATGTCATTAAACTACTAAAATCACAATGAGAAAAAATCCAATGTACATTTTAAGTTTTTTATTATTAATTTTTTAAGCGAAGTGAATAAATAATTTTAAAAATTAATTTGAAGCACTTCAAATGTTTGTTAGTCTTATTTTTGGTAAGTTAATTAAAATAATTGGTGTGCTTTTACAGGAATATGCACCAGTGTATATTGATTGTTATTTATTTATTATTTTTTTTTTTATTAATTTAATTAAATACCTTGTTATAAATTCAATAAAAAATTAATTGAATAAATAATTTTGGTAATTAAATTTTCTTTTGCTTTATAAATTTATGTTGAGAATCTATACGTGTTATAAACAGCAAATATTACTCATACGCAATATTGTTTGTAAAATAATTTTCCTTTAAAAATAAAAAAAAGAAGTAAGAAAGACATAGTGTATGTGGACCGATACTTGCATTGAATATAATGCAAATTTTTATAAAACATACATGTGGATATTTACCAAAAATTTTTAACTTGTCTGATATTGACTAATACCATTTAAAAAAAACGGGTTACAGATCTGACCTCGCAAGACTTAAAACTAAGAAAATGCAAAATTTTAGTACCATAGCTTAGGATTTATAATCATGATTGTTCTTCTAAAACTTAAAAAAAAAATCATAAAACTATGTAGGTTTTTCCTATTCTTTAACAATTTTTGATTGCGGAATTATACATTTGGATCTCATTCGAAACTATTTAGACTAATCAGACTTTGGGGATTTTATTGCTTCTTTGTTATCGTGCACTCTTTCGCAATGTTTAGAAAATAAGTGCGATTTTTTATTTTCTATTTATTTTCTTTTCATTTCTATTTTCACCTAAAAACTTTTTCAATTTTGTTTTCAAAATTCTGTATTGTAACTGCCTGTCTCTCTGTTAGATTATCATTAATTCATTTGAACATAATTATATGGTCTCAGTATGGAACGACACGTACGTACTTGGGAGCTAGCTTATTCGGTAACTGTGGGCATGGAACTTGTTCCTAGTAATGACCTAAAGTACAATAACAAAAAAAATACGTACGCTTTAAATTACAGCATAATTTAGTGGAATTGAAAAAAATAAAAGGGGATAAGATAAAGGAATCAATATCAGCTTAGGTTTTAAGGGAAACTGTTTTCGAATTACTGAAGATTCATATTACATACAAAATTATTTAGACCAGGATGAACTTCATTTTATTATCTCGTTTTATTTTTTTTTTTTTTTTTTTTTTTTTGATAAAATAATTTTGATAAAATAATATATATTCAACCAATGTTGGTATGTATTTTATATTCTGGAATATATTGCTAAATTATTGTGCTGCTTAAATTCAACGATATTATTAATAATGTCGTTATTTTCAGAAATTATGATATAATTTTCGAATGTACCTTCTAGAAATCAACTTATATTAGTTTAAAATTATAGATATCTCGGTCTATTTTATCACCGAAATGATGTCGTTATGACATCATTACGATATCATTTGGTTTGTTGGGTGTATTTATAAACAGTTTCAATGGAAATGAGGTTTTAGGTATTAGAAAGTAGTTGAGTTATATTTGATTTGGAGAATGAAGCCCCGCAGGCGAACATTTTTATTTAATATAAATAATCTCGATTTTGTTGTGCGAATAAATACACAAAACTGCTTAAACGAATGATTTTGTAGAAACAAAATTGGAAATTTTAGATTATAAATTATTTTCCTCGTTGTTGAAAAACTAACATTTTAGCCTTATTAAGGCAATTTAAAGAATTGAAAAAGGCTGGACAGATGCTAAAAGCTAAAACGGGCTAAAAACAAAAAAAGGCTAGATTTAGCCTTAAAAAAGCTAAACTGGCAACACTGCTTATTATATTGGATAATTTAAAGAAAAAAATAGACAAATGTGTTTGACGTCAAAATTAATATTGTTCGAAATATTAAAAATTATGATAATTTTTTTAGTTAATATAAAAGTAACGAAAATTATTTTAAGATATATTTTTATATTTTTAGCAACTAACAGACCCCAACTAACAAGAGACCTATTTAAAATGTTTTTATTACACTTTTCATCGCTATATAAAAAATATTCATTTTGGACATCCTGAGCTTCCTTTGATAATATATTGTGTTTTTTTTACATAATTTCAACTGGTTTATTTTAAAATAAACTTAAATAATTTTCATTCAGGCAAATATTGGTAAAATATTTTATTTTATTGCACAAACTAACATCCTATGTTTTATCCTTTATAACCTTTTGAAACTCGACTTTTGTATATAAAATACCTTATTTTTGGATACTTTTGAAAAAAAATTATCAAAAATATTTAAAATAAAAATTTTGGAATATATCTCCTTTTACAAATATAGTTTTATACCTGGATTTGATGTATTCATTTACAAAAATATTTATACCTTTAAAAATTTGGGGAAAAAATATATTTGAAATTACATGAATTTAGTTTTTAACAATACTAGGTTATTTTAAAATTAATATTTAACTTTGAGAGAGTATAGCGAAAAACCAAACAATGTATGACAATAAATTTTACAGTTAGTCATGATGAATTTTATCTTCTATTTCCCGATATCAAAATTTATTATAAAATACAAACTTCAAATTTTGAATTAATTCTCATCATCAGTACTGTTCAAGCCAAAGTGCGTGCATTGGTAGAGGAGCAGTTAGGCTTTTAGAATATTTTTGATTGGAGTGTGTAGCTGAAGCACAGATGGCGCTACAGTGGTCCTAAAATTGACCACCTCCAGTATGAAAAACATATTGGAACTTGCAACTTTTACAAATATAAACCGATTTTAAATACACTTCTGAATCCTACTAAAGCCCTTATAACACTAGCTTTTTATTGTATTTTATTGATATTGAATTGAAGAAATGAGATAGCGAATGATAAAAATAAAACAAATGGAGAAAAACAATACGAAATAAACAAACACACAGCACTAAAGCCAAAATAAAAAATGTCTAAAATCGCTGATTTAATTCATAAACCAGTAGAATTGATAACACTTTTGAAAATTAATCTCGTTATGTCAATTTCAACCCTAAATATCTCGATTTTTTATGTTGTGATGAAAAAATTTAATGTAATAAAATTCGTAATTTTAAACCTCTTTTGTTCTATGATTTTGTTCATAGATTATTTTTACCTAAAATAGGTCAAAAATACCTGGTGTGATTCTTAACCCTCAAATGGTCGGAGCTAAAATGTATAAAATTAATTTACAGATAAAAAATATAGTTAGTGTAAAGTTTTTAAAGATATTTAGTTTATTATGTCAAATAATTAATCAAATGATTAAAATACGAATAAAAGTTAAAATATGAATTATTAAAAAAAAATAAAAATAATAAAGATGCCTCAGGGTACCCTCAGGGTAGCCTTGACCATTAGAGGGTTCCTGGACTTCAAAATTAATTTAAAAAAAAAAATTATTCTGAAAATTAAATTAAAATTCATAAAAAATAAAGTAAGATAACATTATCAACAATAACATTCAGTTTCGGTGAAGCTTGGCAAAACAATTTTTTCAGAAGAAAAACACAAATGTACGAGTATAACACATTTTTGACAATAAACCTTTGTACGGGATTTTTATGTTGTATTTTTGTATCGTGGCTTCCCTTGTTTCAATTCAATGATAATATTTCAGGTATTAATGGATCATCTCCTCAAAATTTAACCAAATTTGAATACAATTGTCGATTCATTTTTCGCCAAAATGGCATTTTGAAAGCAATTGATTCTTTGTTAGTCGATATACTAGAATGATTTGGACATATTTTCTCCTAATTAAAATTTGCTAGATCTTCTCCAATACCTAAATATAAAACATATAAATAATGTATATAGTATAATATTGTTACAATTTCATATCTTAATTTGGTTCACTATTCGAAAATCCTGAATTGAAATCACACATTTCAACATCTCTACCATTAACTGCATTGTTTTCAACATCAGATATGTTCTGTATATTTCCTCCTTGTTGTTCATGATCTTCTAATGTATTACTGCGGAAAGTAGAGCTAAAGTCGAAATTTGGGTAATTAACGATGTTATCATCTGAAAAATCCTAATCATCTTCGCTTTCCGATATTAGAAAAAATTTACGGAAATAAATAGGAACTTTTTTCTAAAACTTACGAAAGTTTCTAGACACCACAGCGATCTAGGAAATATTTTTCCAAGCTTAGATTTTAATGTATTTAATACAAAAAATAACTATATAAAAGATTTTAAGAAAATGCGTTTTCTCGCGTCACTCTACTAATCATACAGCTGTCAATTGAAGTTAGTTTTAAACTACGATTAACTTGAACAACTAAGCTTCGATCAAGAATCATTTTTAAGCTTACAGAAATTAGTTAATATGAAAATCTTTGAACAAAGTTTTAATTTTAAGTTGTTGGTTCCTTGCATAGGCTTTTTTGGCAACTTGAGATTATTAACCGATAACTTTGATAAATAATTTGTCATCATAAGGGCTTAAGCAAGATAAAGGTAACAACATGCCTACTTTACTACATCATCTACCACTGCGGCGTCTCTTTTTGGAAAAAATCCCTTCCTCATAGGTAGAATAGAAAGCCTGTCATGCTACTCTTTAAGACTAGTCTTTTGGTCTAAGAGTTGGCACGTATATATAGGATTATCATTGCCTGGACTTGTCTGAGTTCTATAATGGGAGAAAAGGACCTTCGGGGCCCGACCAGATACTTAGCACAATCTGGTACCATGGGAGCCAGTAACCCCTGGTATAGCAATACCTGTTTGTCGGTGTTGTTGTACTGGACTGACTGTTGGTTGAGGCCCTTCGGTAGCTGTGGTTTAAACCTAAATCGAGGGAAAGAGTTTATAGTCTCGATGCGATGGTTCATGGCAACACATGCCGCCAATAGTGTGGTAGGACGAATCTGTACGGCATTATCTCTTTTGTTTTAAAAGATATTTGACCTCCAAATGTTTAATTTGCTTTAAGTTTCTTGAGTTTTTGGTCTATTAATTTTAAAACAAAGATTACAGCCGTATGCTAATTAAAGCTACTTTAAATTAAATTATGATTTTAAAAATTTGAAATAAAATATTATTGCTTTAAATAAAGAGATTTTTTGTACTTACTCAAATTTTACATACTTTTATAGCGCAAAAGCATGCCTTCCTTACCTGAAACTGTAAATGAAAAATATGTATTAATTCAACGGTAAAAATATGTGAAAATTAATAAAAATATTAATGAAACCAAGAAACTTAACTTTGAACTATAAGTTATTAAAATAAAGCTACATAGCGCAACAGTAAATTTACTAACATGAGTTTATTTACCTAAAAGTATTCTACAGTATATTAAGTATATTTCTATTTTTAGTCGGCAATACAAGGCTAAATAAATAAGTAAATAAATAATAAAACACGAAACTGGACTTTGAACTATAAAATTTTAAAATACAGCTGCATAGCGCAAAAGGAAATTTACAATCATGAATTTATTAACCTAAAAGTATGCTAGAATGTATTAAATATTTTTGGTCGGCGTTCACGCAAGGCAATTTTTCTTGCTGAAATTTTGATTTCGTAGAAAGGGAGAGAGCTAGAGGGAATGTGAAGGAATACAAATTTGCGTATACTTCGAAATTCGTTTTGTTTTTCTGTATCGTATTTAAAAACAAAAACAAATCAAGGCAATTAAAGCAAGAATTTCTAAAATAAAATGTTTGTGTAAACATAAATACGAGTTTAAAAGAAAAATTTCAGCAAGAAAATTTGCTGTATGTGAACTCAGACTTACTATCATTAAAAGCTCTTTGAAAATTCAAAAAAATCAACAATAAACGCATATCCCTTAAAGTATCCTTTAATAAAAATAAATAAATGTCTATAAATATCAATTTCTATATACATAATTGTCATTTCTGCAAAGACATGTCAATTTCTTTTTCTGACAATTTTATTATAAATAGTTTTTTTTTCTATTTTTTTTTTTGCATTTCAAGAAAACAATCACAGTTAGAACAAATAAAACTCAATGCAAAAAATAAGTATTTATGAAGAATAACACCTTGAAATATACAAATATTTTTTTTCCATTTCAAAAACGAGAAGGCGGGTATATAGTTTAGTTTTGTTTTTTCCCTTTATTCTGCCATATTTTGAGTGCCACTTTAGTTAGGTATTCAAGTGTAAATTGAAACGTTTTACACTTTATAATGCCACCAATAAAACAAACAATTATTTACTATATTGCTCGAAAGAACTGGCTGATAGCCTTTTGTTATTGGGGTAGAAAAAGTACACTATATAGAGAATTGGCTTAAATTTTGTACAGAATACAGGCTGGTGTTTAAGGTGTATTTCTTCAGGTGGTGGTTGTAACCAACTTAAAGTATTCTTCTTTTTAATATCTGTTTTATCTTTATTTTAAGTTTTAGTCAAAAAAAAAAAAAAAAAGAAGAAAATACCACAAAAAAATAAATGCTGTCTTAAGTTTTTGTCTTCAATTCTTTTTCTACTTTGAACACATTGATGGCTGGCAGGTAAAATGTTGACGACAAAAACACGTACACACAGACAAACCCAGAAGGAGAATTTTCAAACAAACCAAAAAGGATTGATAGTGGTTGGTCAGACAGCCACAATTTCCAAAGAAAAATTAAAACTAAACAATAATATTTGTTTTGTAAGTAACACAACTAAAACACAAAAAAGAAGTAACGGGAAAAAACGTTAATACCAAGATTTGATATGTAATCGAGACACGTAGAAGGATTTAGCATGGAATTGGTCTTTAATAGTTGAGACAGTAAGAGAAGCAAATCGTGTCCTAACAAAAAGGGATCATTCGTTAAAAAGGATTTCTAGTTTTAAATAGACGCATTAAAAGTTTGTTTAAACATTGTAATAAAAAAGAATGGCGCAGAGAGACAAGACACTTACCTATATTGAAAATAATATAAGTAAAGCAGACTTTAAGGGGTTGCTGTATAAGATGGTGGTAATAAAAGTAAACTGCATTAAAATAGAGATTAGAGATAGGCATATTTTATAAAAAAAGAAGATTTATAAAATATTATATGATAGGCTTACAACACTTGAGAGCTTATAAACTGCAAATATCTGTTGCATAGTTATAGGACCTTTAGTAGTAATAAAGTATAGTATGCTTTAAAAGGCTGAAATAAAAAGATGGGGCAAATTGATAGTAAAATTTACTAGTTGTTTTGCAAAATAAAAAAAAATATTATTTAAGCAGTTAGAAAACATTAAAAATTTAATTATTTTAATTAACTGTTGTCTATTTATAAGAGGCTTAACAATAGTTAATAAGAGTATAATTTCCAGTAAGTATTGCGTGAAAGCTTATTGAATTTAAGTACATTTAAGTACATTTGTACTTCACTTCAGAATGTAATATTGAGTAGATTGGTATAACATTGGTATAACATTTAACAAGTAAAAATTATTCATATTTTATTTATATCATATTTATTTAATTTTTTCAATATTTTGTTTCTACATTAATAATATTTGCTCTAAAAGAGTGGTGTACTTCTTTATACAAAAATATTATTTCCAACTAAACTTATTCTTGGATAAGAATTCCAGGAACTTAATCTTAATTTACTACAAGCTTCAAATAGAAGGAAACATATTAAAGTATAAAATGATTTCCAAGAAATTGTGGACAGCTTTTTTATATTACTTGGTAATTAATTCATTATCATTTAATTAAATGAAAATATTACACAGATATTCTATATTTAAATTTAATAACTCATTAATATTACAATTAAATTTATATACTAATATGTGACTTTATATCTTAACCTACTATTTATAAAAAATAATTTAATTTCTAGGAATTTAGGATAATATTTTTGAAAATAAATTTTATTTCATAAATTAAAAATGAAATAGTGAAATAATTGGACTGATTGAATTTTTCAAAATCATTTTCTAATTTTAAAAGCCAATTAATTAACTTAACTTTAAAAAGATATTGACGTAATTTTTTTATGAGATTTATAATTAGTTTTTTAAATAGTAAAAGAATCGATCATCGAACTAATATTGTGCTTAATATTTCAACAAAACCAGACCAACGATTTCATGCAAAAAAAAATTTTAACAAATATTTTTCCAATATTCGAGGAAGGCATTTTTTATTCTTATTGAACGATCAAAATTTTTAAATTTAGAATAAAAAATTATTCGATCAATTTTTTACGATTAAAATAATCGATTAATTTTTAAAAACGAGTTTTTGTTAAATTATTATGTTGTACACAAATTAATAATAATAAGTTTCGGGTCAAAGCCTTTTAAGGATACGGAAGTCACAGTATTATTTAGAATAGATTTTTGAACCATTAAAATATTTTTTTAAATAAATATAAATAAATAAATATATATATATATATAGATATATATATATATATATATATATATATATATATATATATATATATATATATATATGAAAATAACTGAAGATTCTGAAATATATGACAATAGTTTGTTAACTGAACTTAATCAAGCAATCAATAAATAATATTAAAAATTTGAAAAAGAATTTTTTCATATCTGCTTTTATTAAAAAGATCAGTACTCGTTTTAAAAGAACAGTAATCGTTAATTATATTCTTTATGTTAATGAATTATTTTTGTTTTATTTATTATTATTTTTAAGTTTATTTTTTATTATTTTTAAGTTTAATTTATGTTAATAAAACCAAAATTTGCTAGTTTTTGATTTTTTTTAACTTGTATATAACTAAACGAACAATATATTTAATTCTATATTCATTCGATTAATCGAAGAACATTCAAAATTTATTCGATCACATGAATAATTAAAAAAATTATTTTATTCTATGCGATCAATTTCAATGTCAAAAAATTAACAACCTTAGTCTTGACATATGTCGATTCTGCACATTGGAGTAGAATCAATTTTTTTTTAATAAATCTATAACATCTAGTCTGCTGGTTGCATTTATATAAAATTTCACAAAGACGTAGCAGAGGAGTATACAATTTTAAGTTTAGAAAGAGGGCCTACATACCAATAAGGAACGGAGCTATAGAGGTTCAAAATAGCTTACCTCTGAGATAAAAAAATTTAAATCGCTTTTCAAATTTTTGTTTCTTATCCGATTTTAAATAAATTTACATATTCCTAAAGCCCTCGAAAAGTATATTCACATGTGCCATTGATCCCTTTTTATACATATCTCCATTTTGCCAAATCTTGGTCCAGTTTCTTAATATATAGCGCAATATTTTCATCCGATTTTCTAAAATTTTTACCCAGTAAAAAAGTCGATATCTCTTACGAGTCCAAAAACAGCCGATTTCGAAAATTGAAAAATAATGCTTTTTGTGCTTTTTTAGCCGAAAAATTGTGTACACTATTTTTTTTTTTTTTTTGTAAAATAAAATATTCTTTCAGACATATAATGATTTCATGAGGTACTTGCACACCTAATAGGACTAAATGCAGACTCTCCAGAATTTGATCTATTTTATATCAAAACATTTGATTTAGCCTATATATTCCAAAATCCCAAAGGCCGTATGTAGACTATATAGGCAAAATTCAAAATTTCTTTTAAAAAAATTTAAAATTTTTTTAAACTTTACCATTTGAAAAGTCAACAATCACCGAAAATTTTGTTAAAATATCTCAACTAATAAAGATTTTATTATAAATAAAATATTTATAGTTTCTCCAGAATCTAATTTTTTACAAAAAATTTTCTTTAGTTCCAAAAATTACGTACAAACAAATTTTTTCCATATAAAATATACTTAGTACATAAATTTGTTTCCTTTTTTCAATAAAAAAAAATACATTTTAATGTTTTTCATAACAAGTAATCATCAATATAAATACTCATAATGGCATTGGCCTGGCTCCTTTTTTTTGCTTTCGATTCTGCACTAAATTAAAAACTTCATGTTTATAAATATGTGTAAAATTAAACTTTTGTTGTCCTAGATTGAACAAATGTGGCACTATGCGAAGCTGCAATATATTATTTTGAAAAAATACCCGTTTGAAACAATATGAAAAAAAAGTAATAATGACAAAGGGCACATTTTATTTGCTCATTTCAACATACAAATTTCACATACTTATTTTATTTAAAAATTATTTGTGTGGTATGATTACTTTAAAATTAAATTTAATTAGTATTTCTGATTATTTGCTTAACGCATGTGTTTTTAAGATATTGATTTTTTAATGTCGAACGATTTTTATTTTAAATAATTTTCATAATGGAATACAAAGTGTCATAGCAATACACTGTTCAAAAAATTTGAATCAGACGAAAAAATTTAATTCAGGATTTTGAGATTATTAGAATAATTATTTCCATTATCTCTAATGTTGTGAAAAAAAATTGTGCAATATCCAGTTTTATATACCTAACGATACATTTATAAAGTGTGCATTCGAATAAAACATAACAAAAAATTTTCGTAATAACTCTCGCTGACGCACAGTGGTGTCAATCGCAAAATTTTTGTTAATAAATCTGTATCTTATAATTTTCTATGATTTATATATCCTACACCATCATAGGTGGTTAGAGTATTATGCGTTTGTGTTGATGTTTGTAACGCATAGAAGGAGTTATCTAATATCCACCTTAAAGCATACCAATAGATTCAGAATCACTTTTAAATCGAGCTAACGATGTCCATCCTCCGTCTGACTGGCTGTCCATGTAAACATTGAGTACAATAGTACGGATCGCAATTTTAAAGATAATTCAATGAAATTTGGAATGTAGGTTTTTATTATACAAAGACGAAGCCTATTGAGCCTTAAAAATAAGAATATTTTAATGAAATTCGGTGCAAAGGAGTTCTGTGTTAGTATCAATCTTTTTACCAAATTTTGTGAAGCTCGATCCACAATTGACCATAGCTCCTATATATAGACCCCTCTTCCGAAAATCACTTTAACGAGCATAAATCCCATACAAATACTAGTATCAAGTTAATGTTCGACACAAATAAGTTTTATGTAAGTAGAAACAACATTGCCGAATTTTATGAGAATCGGACCATAATTTACCATAGCTACCATATAAACAAACTTCCAGGTATCTCTCTAAAGTGCACAAAATCATTTAAATGTTAGTATCAACGCATTATTCTGTATTTGTATATTTTATTTTACATTTGTTAAAATTGGCCACAGGTGTAATATAAATCCCCTTCCCAAATTTTTATGCTCGTACACAATGGTGAATGATATTATATAGTCGGTCTTGACCGACTATATCTTTCTTTCTCGTTTTTTATGCAATTGAAGCAGTTTAGTGCCAAATCAATCTAAATATCAATAAATTAAAAAAAAGACTCATGACACTTTTTTATTAATCGATAAATACGACATTTTTTCAATAATTCATAATTTTTTAAATAATTTGAACATTTCTTTATTAACCATTCATGAAGCCGTATCTTTGGAAATATGTACAGAAAAAAATTGTTATTAACAAAACTTTGAGAAAAAAGTGAAAGAATTGTACTATATTTTTTTAAAAATAGCCAATTTTGATACTAATTTCAAGAGTATGTACTGTTTGCAGAATATTATTTTGGAATGCAGTAGAAATTACAGAATATTAAAAAAAAATTTCCACTCATATACCTCAGGACTTATTATCGAAAAGGGAAAGTCAAGACAAAAAATCAAAAATTCAAAATTCAGGCGTAAATATCTTTCTAATTGTATTAGATGCATGTTTTTTTTTTCTTTATCTCGCCAAGCACTTTACAAAAGTATAAAAATCTTTGAAATCGGACTTGATTTGTGTAAGTTACAATTTTTTAAAACTTTTACATACTCGAGGTGGTCAATTTTGACAAGCAGTAGCTTGTCTTTTTCCGAAATCTTAGATCCTCATCTACAACTTTTCCATACATTTCAATTCGATCAGAGCAGTAGTTTAGGATATACATATTTATTACCAAAAATTTCACGATTGGTCCCACTGCGTGCCGTTTCTTAATTACAATATGTCAGATTCTTGAGCAGATCGAATTCTTAAAATCGGGTGATTTGTCCGCATGCAGATGGTAGTCATAGAAAAATGTATAAAATAAATTTGAATTTTTAAATTTTTTTGTCAGGGCTCATTAAATATATACCTAAGCTTCAGTCAATCAAACCTGAAAAAATTTTTTAATAAAAAGGCTCCTCAATAATAAAAAAATAAAGAAAAATATTTTCAATATTTTGTACTATACTAGGAAACAGACGTTATTGCTGACTTGTCTCATGTTCCAAAATACAAATATAGGAAAAATTTTCCAGAGCTTTTCTATTGAAACTCGGTAAAAAAAAACGGTTTAAAAATAGTGGAGGTATTACAAAAACCAGTTTTCGATTTTCTGAAGCCCCTATATAAGCAAAACAAAATCGGAAAATTGTTTCTGAATTTTTCTTTTGAAGAAATTAACTTAATCGGTGCATTAGTTAGAGATATTGACCGATATCCAAATCTTAAATAAACTACCGAATTGTTTCTTACATAAATCGATCTCTAATATTTTTCTTGAATATAGGTTTTTTGAATCAAGCAAATTGTTCATAAATAACCGAATTATTGGTAAATCTGTTTTTTATCATTTATTTAATGTCTGCTTCCCTTATAGTTGTTTGCATGGGAACTGAAAAACAACAACAATAAAATAAGTCATATTTGGTTTTTTAACTTTTTAAAGCATCTTCCAATATAATTTCCAATCTTTCGCAGAAAGATTGGAAATTTTTTTAAGAATTTTTGTGTTGAAAAAATGATCCAGTATTAACCGAGTTCTAAGGTAAAATGCATTATTAGATTTTTTTGAAGCTCCTATATAAGATATGGACCTCGTTCTTGCATAAATCTAATACAAATATTCTTTTTTTTAATTTTGGTTCATAAATTTCTCACTATACCATTTTTTTTTTAATTTAATATTGTCTTACATTTATAAAATATTTGGTCTACACTGAAGTGATAGATATGCGAACTTTTATAAAATTCCAAAGTATTAAATTTTTTATTTACTAGCTATTATCGGTGCGCCTTGCTACCCTATTTGATGCGATAACTAATATTTACTTTATATTGTAACTACTACTTCCTCTGGACCTATCCACCCTATTTAAAATTTGATATGAAAAGTACTTTTAAAACTTTTTTAAACTTTTATTGTAGTAGGCCTTTAGATGAGATAATTTATATTTTCTTTATGTGGGGGCTACCACTCAGCCTGGACCTATACGCCCTATTTCCATTTCATCAAAGCCAAAAGATAGAGTAAAGGTACTCATGAAATTTGAGGACTCTCACTGTGATAGTTCTTTAGATATGCCATAATGAATATTTGCTTTACATAGAGGTACTACCCTCTGCTCCAATCGAAAATAAAATATCATATTTGAATTTAGGGACATACATCCGTTTGAGAGTTTAAAAAAATTGGGCGTAAAAAATAGGCATGGTATCCAATCCAGATCCAGCGTAAACTATAACATTATACAATGTAAACACTATCTGTGCGTCAAATTCCATATAAATAGCTTCATTAATAACGTGAAAAATTTTAAAAATAGATGTTTTTTAAAGTAGATTCAAAATGTGTTTATGATGTCCAATTGAGATGTAACCTCCGGCTCTGGTACTATCTGCGTGTCGCATTTTGTGAAAATCGGATCAGTCGTTTAGATGTCATTGATACACAAACAGACAAACACACAAACTTACAATTCATTTTTATAATATATACATATAAGGAATTATAAAATCTTGATTCTGTTTCGACACCGCCGAATATGACACTCTAACTTGTTTTAATATAAAATGATATATCAGAAAAATTTGGGGACAAAATGCTACAAGAAGTTGATTTAATTTTATGTCTCACTTACTTCGTTCAACATGTTATGTTTTATTTGAACGCACACCTTGCATAGATTGAACTCTTAATATAAGTGTTGATTAGAGGGTCACGAGAAATTATTTTCTTTTTGTGAATACGATATAATGGGACTTCTTAAACGTTTTATTAAGCTGAACACAGAAAAAATATTAAAAAAAATAAAATACCAGCAATTAGTAATCAAGAAGAGAAAAAATAATTTGCCTTCTTTTTTAGAATGATTTCAGAAAAATTCAGAAAACTTAAAAATATGTTCTTATATACTTTTCTATTTAGAAGAGCATTAGTGAAGACGATTTTCTGGCAAAAAAAAGAACACGCCATCTTAACTTTACCAATTGGAATACTCCTGTATGTTAACAAAATTTCTTTCGAACACTAACAAATGATCTTTTATAAGATTTCCTGGAATGAATGATTTTAGGTTGATCTCATTATAAACTTCAGCAATAGTCCGCCCACCCTCCCTGATAACGCTCTTTCATTTTCCGAAGATCCTGATGAAATCTTTCACCCTGCTCTTCACTAAAATCACTCGACATGGTCGTCAGATTTCCTTTTGCCTAGGAAATTACTCATAACCAAAGCAAATGAATTCCAAGCTTTGGATTTGACTTCAGTCATTGATTTGATAAAATTAGGATCTTTCACGAGTTGCTTAATCTGTGGCCCTCAAAAATATCATCTTTCAATTCTTCTGTACTTAACCCTAGAAACTTGCGTGAAAGGAGATTGAGACATTCGTCACTTTTGTCAAGCGCCTTTATAAACTGTTTAATTATGCCGAGTATAATATGAAATGGTGGAAGTATGATGCGGTCTCTGTTATAAAATTTTTTGTACCAACTTTTAGCTCTTCCCGCACTGGCCAAACTTTTTTTCACAAATAGTTTTGTTTGTCATTACTGTCCCAGAAACAAGCAGTCATCATGATGCTTTCGAGGTTCTCGCTAAATCATGGGTGTTATGAACCTTATTACATCTCTTTTTCCACTGGACCATAATCATAGACACACATATTTCTGGCATACAATATTAGGAATCTATGGCTTGTCCTGGTTACACAATTTTATTTTAAAATTTTCACAAAGTACGTGTGTTTTGAATCTTTTCTTATAAAACTTAATGAGATGGTTTTTGTTTGCATTATATGTAAATTCTTCGATGAATATTATTATATATTTTTAGTTTTTGTTGCAAGAATCAGTACTAGCACACTTTATTATTGCATTTTCAACTCCCTATAATTTCGACTCCCCAGAATTAAATTCGTACTAATTTACCACTTATTTTTTGCAAATATTATTACAAAAATAATCTTTAATAAGTATATCCATTATTTTTAAGAAATATTTATGCAAAATATATAAAATAGTTATTAAAAAAATAACAAATACTCAATAAATCTATAAGACAATATTTATATTATGGCTTAAAAAGAGATAACAATAAATAAATTCAATAATTGAAACAAATAACATTCTTAAAAAAGTATCAAATTAAGTTTCAATAAAAAACAAGAAATTACACTTAAAGTAAATTGACATTCTGTAATATTTAATCATAAAATAATATGAATTTTTTCTACGAATCAACATTAATTCCTCAAAAATAAAAAATCAGATTTGCCATTTTAAATTTATTTTTAGGTCATTTGCTTTTTACAAATATTTATTTCGAAGAGTTACTAATAAATAATTGGCTTTCAATTAAGATGTTTAAAATGTCTATTAATATGTATTTATGTATACACACAGCACACATTTTTACCTTGAAATATGCAATGAAATTGAAAATATAATCCAAATGCATGTACATGTGTGTAGCATAATTTAAAGTAACTGAATTTATGACCTTTAAAGTGTAGTTTTGAAAGAAAAATTAATAATTTAAGTTCATCCTATAACAGACCTTATGTTAACTTTATTTTTGTTTCAATAATCTTTGTTGATTTAAGAAGCCTAAATTTAGGCAATTCTTTCTTGTATGCATTATTTAAAACCTTTTTGCTTATTTAAGGAATTTACAATAAAATTATTATTTTTGTAATATATACTATAAAGAAACATGTTTTTAGAAAGCCTTAAAAGCTTTTAAGTTTGTTGCACTTTTAAATTTTTTGCTTTTTTTTTCTAAGCCCAAATTACATGCAACTTTAATCTTAAAGGTCAATAGTCTGCGTCTCACAGTGAACCGTTCAGAGTAAAAAATATTGTCACTTTTAACTTAAGATGTTTTTGTCAAATATATATCAATAAAAATAAAGGGATTCTGTATTTTGAATATATATTTTTGTTTTCAATATCTTTACCATTGCATCTATCTAAGTGCTCTGACTATTTGGTGCGAAAAATTAAAGCCAATGCAGGCTTGAAAACATACAAAGTCCAAAAACTTCCAGACAGAAATGCAGCAAAACAATTTCGAAGTCAAGAATAGCGCACAGAAATTTAAATAAAATTTCATACAAAAATACCCATGTTGTATAATAGATGATGGGTATATATATACTGGCAGATTTTTCGCAGCTTCCGGGTCAAAATTTTAAGTTGGCAATGCTCGAGGCAATGTTGAAAATAAGTTTAGGAACCAAAAAAAATTCTAAAAAAGAAATCCTGTTATGGCAGACGCGGAAAAAGAAGAAAGTTATTTGTTAGAGTGGACTCTATGAATACCGAAATATACATCTAAGAATGTTTAAAAAAAAGGCTTCTTCCTTTCATAAGAGAGCACAATGTGTCGTGATACTTTTGGCCCGTACTAAAACAATAACATAGTCATTGTACCAAGAGAGGTTAAACCTCCAAATTCTCCGGAGCTCTTATGAAAAGAGAATTGAAGAGCACAAAAATGGTGTTCCAAAATATCAAACATTTTAAAAGGAGATGAGCAAACTCATCTCCTGAAGCAACTATCAAATCTAATGGAAGGATTACCAAGAAAGATCCACTATTTCATAAGTAGTGTTTAGATAGATAGATATATAGATAGTGAAGGTTGAAGTGATACCCGCTGTACCACATCTCCACCCAAAGACGGATCTCGGTCCATTGTGAGTCCCTTCATTTGAATAACACGACAGAATAGGAAGAAGAAAGGAGCAAAGAATAACAAAAAGCAATATTAGAAATTTTCTTAGAGATATACCCCTAACTCCCCATTAGACAGTCTATTTCCATTACGAAGCCTATGATGTCTACAAGCTCCATGTCCCGAACGTCGCATAGCCCGTCGAGAAATTGACTGCCCTGCCATTTCATCCTACTATGCTGCAATCGTGGACAGCAGCACATAATGTGCTCAATAGACTCCGTCTCGTCGACGTCCCCACACATTCTACAAAGCGTCCCATTTAGACCTCATCTTCCCTGTCAAATAGTGCCCCATTATGGCCCCTATTATGGTCCTTAAACTTTTCCTACTCAAGCCTAGAAGAGTACCTGTGCCTGTCCTGTCGAGTGCCGGTCATATTGCTCTCGATACCTTGCAGTCCACTCTACTCTCTCAAGCCGAATTGGTTCTGACCAAGATCCAATCGTTGATCTTTCCAAAGAAAATAGAAAATAGTATATTTTAAAATTAAATATCGGTATATAGCGTTAATACCAGGAAAAGTTATTTGAATACCGGTATTTTTGAAAACAATAATTTCGGTAACGGTATTGGTTACTGTAACCAATTTTAAACCGAATTTAAAAGGTATCAATATTTATAACGGTATTGGTTTCCAACCTTGATTTTAACTACTATATCGCAGATTTTAGTATGGTAACTATGTAGCTGTTGTTTATGTTGTCTATGTATTCTTTCAAGTTCATCGTTTTCTTAATGTTTTATTGTATTCGTAGACTCTCCTGTTTAGGATTCGTACTTCAACGAAATCAGCTGTGTCACCTATTTCCAATATGTGTTTTGCAAGTGCAATTGATTGTTTACCTTTTATAATGTCTGTTTTATGTTCTTTCATTCTTGTATTTAGTGATATAATTTATTTCACTTGTATGGCAACACTGCTATATGTGATTGCAGTTAGTTATTTTAAAAGCCTTTAATAATTGTTAAAATTTTGAAAATATTTATAACTTCACTTATGTGGACATTTTTGAAATTTATTTTCCCCATATCGGAATAAATTTTAATATTTCTAAAAGTCTGATTTTCGATTTCAAAAAGGAGGACAAATCTACATATAAGTTCAAATTTTCATGACTGTAAGACATCTTCTTCTATTTTTTCCATTTTTCTATGAGCTCAATTTACTGTGCGTCTACTAGAATGATTTTAAGAATTCCTTAAATTTTTTGTGTAACATTTTCTCTACTAAAATATGTTACAAATTATTTCCACTTGAATGTGTAAAATTAATAGCAAATATTTTATATTAGCATACTTTTAGGTACATTATAATTTAAAAATACTATTTAAAAATATATAAATATGTACGTACATATTTATTAATAAACTTTTTTAAAACAATTAAAACACTTGTAACAATTATAAACATACCACAAATTCATTGTAAAGTTAAGGAAATAAATTAAATAATAAAATAATAAACCCTAAAGCATTTCCTAAGAAGCAGAAAATTTTAAACAGATAAATGAAATTTATGCCAACACGTGAAAGATATTTATATTAACGAAAATTCATATTTAAATTTCAAAAAGTTGGCTTTAAAAATAATATTGTTTTAATCATGGTAATGTAATTTTAAAGTTAAAACATTGTAAATTTGTGTAGTGTATTTAAAAGCCTTGAAGAAAACAATTAGTTTTTTGTCAGAATTATTTTTAAACTTAAATTTCTTCAAAATAAAAATTATTTATTAAAAAGCATTCAGTAGATTGGAAAATAATTCACCCCTAAATGTATAATAAAGATTTTCTTAATTATTAAAAAAAAAAGTTCTAGGAATTTTTTTTTTTTGCTTCCAAGAACAAAAATATTATACAATTTATTTGCAATACCTTAAGCTCTTGTCTCTAGTAAACTAATATCTTAAAAAATTAAAGCATAATTTAAGGCAAAACCTATTATATGAAAATTGTTCTATGAAATATTCTACAAAATCTATTATATATATGTATGACAATAAATATTTATTGAATTGTTTTTGTTTTAAGTTTGCTAAAAACAAAAACGAATTACTTGCAAATATTTTAAAATCCTAGACGACATTTTCTGCTTAAGGCAATTGTTGGGGTATTTTGTTAGTGTTTTTTTTTTCCCTTTTTAAATATTAAGAAAAAATATTATATAGGTCTATACGTAATCTTATTTCATTTATAGGGTGATTCCATGTTAAAATGGACAGCAATAAAATTCACTACAGAGATTGGCTATTGGAAGTGTTTCTCAAATCATAATATTTTAGACTCATATCTATGGTTTGGGGTCCAGCAATTCCCGGTCGAGAAATCCTAGGATTTCCCGTCAAAATGCTCCCATGAACAAGTTCGGATTCCTTTGCATAACCCGCATTGTTAAATTAAACAAAAACTTAGACGGCAACGGAATATAAGCAAAAAGTTTATTTATTTTATTTTCTTTTCATTTCTGTTTACTTTTTTCAATTTTATATACGAAATTCATAAAAAAAAAATAAGATATGGTAATATTTTTTTACAGAAAATAAAAGCAACAAAAATACCCGAAAGATTTTTAAAATAAAATTTATTTTTTAACCGAACCGCATTGCGCATTTTTCATACGAATTTGCATGAACCGGGGTTGTGTTTATATATTAAAACGTGTTTATGCATTAAATAGCTTTTTACCGAAGATGGTAGATATTCAGTCTGAAAGTTTGTGATTTAAGCAACACTTGCAATAGTTAATATCTATAGCGAATTTAGTTGAAATCAGAGATGCCAAATCCGAAAATGACTGTTTTTTGTCCGTTTTGATATGGAATCACTCTAAAGACAAATTCACAGTTGCTTAAAAGAAAACATGTTTTTCTAGACATTTTAAAGAGAAGTTTGCAAAACATTTGATTTGCTAATTCTATTAATTTTATCATAAATATAAAAATCTTAGTATTCCTTTAAGGCAAAGCAGTAATCTCTTGCATAATTTTTAAGCCTTAAGAACTTTGTACAAAAAGTTCGAATAAATTAATTTTTATTAGGAACTACTCCAGAAATCTTATACGAAAAAGGGAAGCGAATCTTGGTACATAGCTTCATTTTGATATCTTGTATATGCTGTCAAGCATCACCGATAATCACGTATACGATACACGAGTTATTCGTAGTTAAATGTTACTAATATCAGTTTGTTTGCATATATCTCACGTATTAAGCATCACACATTTCTTGATGCCATAACAAAATTTATAGAGTATAAAAATTCCCACAATTTTGCTGAAGTACATTTTTAAGTATAATCAATAGTTTTAAAGTTACAGCGCATTTTGTGTTCAGTTTAATGTATTTTTACTATCCGCTATATTTCATGACAATATATCACAGAAAAAAGTCACCGATCATCAAATATAATAGTAAACAATTCATTCAATTAAAACCTTTTTTAAATTTGCACATCTCACCAAAATAAAGAAATAAAATTTTACTTAAACTTTATTTTAATTTTATATTTACTTGAATATATTTATTAAATTTATATGTAAAATGAAACACTTAATGTAAAAATAAAAGGTAATAATTTTTTCTCTGAAAGCTACATCTAAATACTATATTTAAAAATTGTATCATGTTATGATCCGGTTTTATTACATTATGATCTGATTTTATCATATTATACATCGATTTTGTCATGTATAGAAATTGATCAAATTTTATGATTAAACGATTATAATGAAATATTTTCTTTAATTATTTAATATATTTTAAAAAAGATAACATTAAAAGATATTTTTATTAACTAAATTATTTAATATTTTGTTAACTAATATCTCATATTCATTAAATCGTACCAAATATAGGAAAACTTTATCTACTTATATTATATAAACGTATATTAACTAAATGAGAATTATAATAAAGTTGAAAAATAATCACTAGAAACAAAATATATTTAAATACAAAGAAATTATGGATTTTTCAAATACGTAATATATTTATTCAAAACATTTTATTGTTAAGAGAATATTATTATTAATATGATTTGAAAACAAAATATGGTTTAAGAACAAGGAAACATATTACTAATATTTAATGGTAGTAGAAATAATGATATTTTTCATATTAAAAAAATTTTGCTTCTGGTAAAAATATTCCAAAAATATAAAATTTTTGTGGTTAACTATATTAAAATTTGCATTGAAAGTAAACAATAAACGATAAAACTTAAACAAAAACATTGTTGTCGTGGAAACAGTATTATTAAAATTAATGAAAATTGACAGTGAGAACATAATACTGTTTTAGTGACAATGCCTTAACCATGTTTTTTCTCTGCATGCTGGCTGAGATTATATGGATATATATATATATATATATATATATATATATATATATATATATATTCAGCCAATTTAATGGGTCTCAATTCTTATAACTATCGACAACGCTGTCATTTGTAAAACCTTTTTTTTTCAACTCAAGTTAAAAATCCTCCAATTCGTTTACATTTCCCGTAAATGTAATATAAAAATGTGAATCTCTTATCTTTATCTCCTCCAAATCCGAATTATAAATAACAAATAATTTAAATTTTACATTCTTGTTTTTTTTTCCTTTTTTTATGACTTTTACATATGATTTAAATTTTATGAGAAATGACGTTGCTGTGAATACAACTAGAGGTTTATGAGAGAAAAAAAAACCTAATTCAGTTGCCAAAAACCTAAGTCATGTAACAACAAAATACATGTAGTAACATATATTTTGTTTTTTTGTTTTGAAAAAATGAGTAAAATTTTTGAAAATTTTTTTTGAACTACCTCCCACATAAACTTATAGTTGTATTCTATATTGTGGTATCACTTGGCTTCATACAAAATCCTTTACGTTTTAAATATTCTATACAAATTTTTTTAGCAAAATTCTTAATGAACTAAAATTAAAACATCTTTAAAACTAGTTAAGAAAATAAATTTTCTAAATATTTTTTACTCGAATTATTCGACTAATCGGCATAATTTACTCGAAAAAATTTTTACTCGAAATTATTGACTTTAATTTAATCGAACAATTATTTTATTTTGTCGATTTATAGATCAGACATCATTCGAGTGATTTAAGGATTGACTTAATCCAGATTTTAAATTGAAATTTTTAGTTTTTAAAATTAGAATTTTGATGTATTTTTCTAAAGTAAAGTTTTAAATATAATTTTCTTTAGAATAAAATTGGATATTTCTCTTTAAAATTTCCCAAAAACTTAGTTTACCAATAAATTGGTCATATATTACAAAACAAAGTATTTTAAAACGAAATCTTATACATTTATAACAAAACTTTTGAAAAAGCCTTAAAAAGGTGACAATATAATTCTTAGCTCTCCATAAGGCATTTTATAAAACTGAAATTAATTTGGAATATAATTAGAAATGTAAGCACTAATAAACAAGTAAGAAAGATATAGTCGGTAAATTCCGACCATATGATACCCCACACCATTCTTCATATCCATCAAAATTCGTGGAGGGATCTTCTATTAGACATGTGGACAATTGTGGACCGATATCTTTACTAAGTGTAAAATAAAATATACGAATACAGAATATTACGTCAATATTAACATTTATATGAATTTATGCTTACTTTAGGGTGATTCCCGAAAGTGGTTTTATATGGGAGCTATGGTAAATTATGGAGCGATCCTCATAAAATTTGTCACTATGATTTCTATTCATATAAAACTTATTTGTGTCGAATATAAATCTGATACTAACATGTGTATGTGATTTATGCACGTTATGGACCGATCTTCAGAAAATTTGGCACAGAGATTGATACTTACACAACACTTCTTTACACCGAATTTCATTTAAATATTGATATACTTAAGGCATTTTATTTATTTATTTATTTTTATTTTATTTGTAACTTCTACAACAAAACTTTCGTTTTAAAAAGTAGAAATCTTATGATGTTATTATTTATAGATAAATATGGATACATTTGATACAAGAAACACTTAATACAAGAAACATTAAATATTAAAAAACATAAGTTATTAATTATACAAATTTTGTTTTAAAGTAGTGTAAATTTTGTTGGTATGTTAATAAAAGTTAGAAATAAAAAATTTGTTATTGATAGTATTTGAATAATTTTCTCTTATATTGTAATGCGTTGCTGATAACTTTAAAAGATCGAGGAATATTGTTCCAAAGACGTATAGCGTTAATGAAGAATTGCCACTTCGATATTAAAGTATGGTATCGAAATTGAATAAGGTTTTTGTTTCGTACAAGTATACTAAATCTCAGTCTATTAAACAGTTGATATGGCTCACGAGTTGTTATAATTTTATGAAGAAATGTTAGGACTCGTATTTTCAGCAAGTTCTCAATCTCCACCCCATATATTTTCTTGGAATAAGGTGTGATACTCTGGTAATAACCATTTGCGTCAATTTTTCGTAGTCCAAAAACATACCTTGCGATATTATTGTAGGTAGAATTTAGCTTTAATTTACTGGTGGTATCACAACTTGCAAAAACTTCACAGCCATAGGTTAATATCGGTATTAAATACGTTTTTGCAATTAGCAATCTTATTTTGATTGGTGTGCAGTGCTGCGTGGACCATAGAATTCATAGCCTCTAATAAGTTTTACCACAAGCTTGTAGTACATGATCTGTCCAGGTTGTGTCACTAAAAATCACGCCAAGATTTTTTGCCTTGCTTACAATTTCAATTCGCTGATTATTGATGCATATGTTAAATGAGTCAATATTTTTCTGTGATGTATATATTTAGATTTTGTAAGATTTAAGCTTAGCCCGTTTATATTTGCCCATATCGAAACTCGTTCTAAATCCTCATTTAATTTTGCTACACATTCTTCAAAGTCCTAATTTTTGTTACTAATATATAGCTGGACATCATCAGCGTACATTCTTATGTTACAGTAAAGTAGTTGATCAGGAACATCATTTTTGTAAATTGAAAAAAGAAGAGGTCCAAGAGTGGATCCCTGTGGAATACCCCTAATAAGTGGAAGAAAAAGTGATGTTGTTGAGGTATTGATTTCAACACGTTGTGTTCGATTTTCAAGATATGAAGCAATAAGTTTACAGGAAGTGAAGGAGAAATACATAAACTTTTCAAGTTTTTGAATCATTATCGTATGATCTACAGTATCAAGGGCTTTTGAATGATCCAGTAGCACCAACAAAATAACACATCCATTATCAACTTCATGTCTAATATTACATAAATACTGAGTTATTTGTTTGTTTATAAGCTTTTGAAATGCTTTTGACAGATATGATAGTATAGCTATGGGCCGATATTCATTGGACGATTTTGGTACTGCAAGTATTTTAGCTTGCTTCCATCTTAATGGGTAAACGCATGTCATAATAATTTTGTTAAAAATAAATGTGATTAATGGTAGAAGTGATGGTAGAAGAATTTTGAAGAAAGTCGGATGAATATCATCAACACCAGTGGCATTACATTTTATGGACAGACAGCTATTGAGAACATCCAATTGACTTACGCACTCAAAGTTGAACATACTATCAGGATGATTCTCGACACGATGATTGGTAAACGCATGTCATAATAATTTTGTTACAAATAAATGTGATTAATGGTAGAAGTGATGGTAGAAGAATTTTGAAGAAAGTCGGATGAATGTCATCAACACCAGTGGAATTAGATTTTATGGACAGACAGCTTTTGAGAACATCCAATTGACTTACGCACTCAAAGTTGAATATACTATCAGGATGATTCTCGACACGATGATTGGTATAATATGTGTGATCAGCTTGAATCATTGGAATATTTACGAAACTTCCATTTAATTTATTTGGATCTGCTATACCACTATTACACTGCTGCTTTTTGTTATATCCTATACCAATTTCCTTAATAGTTTTCCAAGTTTTCTTTGTATCGATTAAATTAGTAAATTTTTCAGAAATATATATAGTCTTTGCGGCTCTAATTGTTTTTACTACTTTTTTCCTAGCTGTACGAAAGACGTTATATAGGTCACTTGTTCTGTAACGCTCCCATCTGGAGTAAGCTGAGTCTCTATGTACTATAAGGTGCTTGATTTGCATTGTAAACCAAGGCTGTTAACTTTCTTTGATTGAAGAGGTACAACTATATTGAATAAATTTGCAATGTTTCGCTCTAAAAAGGCCAGTTGATCATTTACAGATGACATGTGGTAAATGCAATTCCAATCTATTCTGGTAAACTCATCAACTAATCTGACATTATCAATACGTTTAAAATTTCGTAACTCAATTGTGTTGTTAGATGCATGGATTGGAACATCATAATTCATGAATATTAGATCGTGTTTTGAGAAACAAGATGCTAGTAACTGGACATACATCAAAACTTTTGATTTATCAGATACGAAAAATAAATCGATCAACGTGTTGTTTGTTGATGTTGAATGAGTAGGAACGATAATATTTACAGGAACAATATTAAATTAATTCATATTCAGTGCTAAGCTTGTATCAACTAACAGATTTGAGTTAAAATCACCAGCTATAACGACATCAGTATAGAGTGCTGTTAGATCTTCGAGTAACTTATAGAAGTGATTGAAATCAATATTATTCCTAGACCTATAAACACTACCAATAAGAATTTTTCCTCCGCCAATACATATTTCGAGAAATAGATACTCGACTGTATTATTTACCATAATTTTTTCATCGCTCTTACACTTAAATATAAAGGGTATTCCTCTTTCGACATGGATTGCCACTCCACCATATTTTTCTGATCTATCATTTCTATATAAGTTATAGCCTTTCAACGAGACCAGGGAGTCAGTTATTGAATCGCTAAACCAAGTCTCAGAGACACAAATTATGTTTACACCAGAGTCATTTATGGTCGTTAAACCCCTATTCCGGGAGGACATTCGTATGGTGGCTAGGTGAAATAATAGACCAATCATCAATTTCAATAGGCTTCGTCCTTGTAACATGAAAGCGACATGAAAGTCCTACGTGCCAAATTTCATTCAATTATCTTCAAAATTGCTACCTGTACTTTGTGCAAAAGGTTTACTTGGACAGCCAGCCATCCAGCCAGCCAGCCGTCCAGCCAGCCGTCTATCCAACCAGACGGACGGACGAACATCGTTAAATCGACTCAAAAAGTGATTCTGAGTCGATTGGTATACTTTAAGGTGGGTGTTGGATGATTTTATCTGTGCGTTATAAACATTAGCACAAACGCATAATACCCCAACCACCTAAGGTGCTGTGGGTTATAAAAAGGCTTTTCCCCTTGTCATTCATATTTGTCCTTTCATTAGAAAAAATATATTATCCATTCACAAATTTAATTTTAAATTCATTGCAAAATTTTATTAAAAATCAAAGCATATTTTCGAGTTAAAAATGTGGTAAACGAAAAAAAATCAACTGTTAATTTAAAATTTAATTTCATGACAATCTGTTGAAAAGATTTAAAGCAATTAATAGGGAAATATTTTGTTAAATATATATTTTAAAATAAATATGTATATTTTGTGGTATTTAACTGGATGCTTTTGAAATTAATTAAACAATTTTACAGCATATTTTTTAATACTTTATGGCTTATGCATAAAATCAATATGAAAATAATCCAATATTACATGGAACATGCAGAGTTTTAACAAAAAAAAATGGGAAAAATAAATTAAATAAATATACAAAAACAAAGTATATATTTAGGTTTTTTAAGAATATTTTAAATTGGAAAATGTTTACAGCACACTTTTAGGTGCTATTATTAAAAAAAATGATTATACCATAACAGAAAGGGGTTTGTTTTGCAGAAATCAAGTTTTGAAATTTAATACTGAAATAATTGATTTTTAAAATATTATTAAGAAATAAAAAATTTTGTAAGATAATTATAGAATTTAATAAGAAATATTTGCACTCATTATGTAGAATAATAAAAATTTTATTTATCGTATTTTTTGGTGTTTAGTTTTACAAAAGAAAGATATCTTTTTACAAAAATGTTTAACTGAAATATGTACTTTATTTTTATTTTTTATTGCCTACAATTGGCAGCTAATTTTATTAGCAAAATTTTGGTGGTTTAAAAAAATATTTGTAAATTAAAATTCAAAAAATTTTTGAATTTATTACATTTTTGCAATAATACACTTATCTGTTCATTTGCTTATTAAAAATTTTCTAAATTAATTTCTTTTTTAGGAAATAATCTACATATTTAACTAATAAAACCATGAATAAATTGACCTTATTACCAAAAATAAAAAAAAATGTTAATATTTCTTATCTTCCATTTACTGCTAGAAAACTTCAAAAATTTCTACTATTAATATTTCTATATCTGATAACCTACTTTTACTTCTAACTATAATTTTCATCATGGCCTTTAAAAAAATAAGACTATATATTCCCTAGTTAAAGCTTCGTTTTGTTACTGGCCTTAAAGTCATAGTTAATTTACCCTGCACTTCTATTCATTTACATTTTCAAACCGTTTTAGTGCTCACATTCTGGCTGACCTACAATTTGATAAATTATTGCCTACTTAAGGGTGCTGCTATTAATTACACTATAAAATTCAAGCTGTAACAGTTTGACCTTTTAGTGCAAGTGCATTCAAGTAAAGTTGGTGTCTAAAAGTTTAATTCTTTTTTTTTTTTTTTTTTTTTACTCGCGTACAACTAAGCATTAGTTCAGCCAATTTAATGGGTGTTTTTTGTAACTCAACAAATTTAAAGCATATGCTAACGGGTTAAAATAAATTGTGGAGTAAAAAAGTAATATACAATTAAGTTACAGGATAAAATGATTTAAGACATTTTGGATAAGAAGTTTGCTTGAAATAAAATACGATATATTAAAGGAATATCAATAAATTTAACACAAAATAATAAATTTTGTGGCATAGTTTAAGTAAAAAAAAACTTTTAATAATTACTGTTTAATCTAAGAAATATTTTTTTTCATTTAACAACTGAAATAAAATACTTCTTTCTCTTTATTAAAAAAAACACATAAATTTCTCAATCAATACTTTAAAATTACCAAATAGCACCTAACATAACATACTTTAAGCCTGACCAAAAACTTCTTGTGCTATTTTAAACAACTTGTCAATTTAGCAAAGCAACAAAAAACTAAAGTATTAAAAACTTTTGCTGCAAAACAATAGCAGTAAATGTATATATTAGTTACATATTTAATGTAAAACTTAGAAAAAAGTTTCTTGGTTTTATAGCTAACTTTGACATAAAACTATATTTAGCCACAAATACAATGTTTTTGGTTTGATTTGTTTTATTTTAAGGCAGCTGTTGTAAATTATACTAAACATCAGAGATGGAAAATGGACATACGAAAGAGAAATTATTGCATTTCGTATTATTATCTTTTCAATAATATAAGTAAAAAAATATACATAAATATCATACTCTGTTTATATAAATAAAATTAAAATTATTAAGTGAACATATTTTAAAATATACAAAATTTGCTGAAGAACTAATTTAAAACCAATGCTCAGGAGACGTAATATTAAATTTTTCTGGATGCAACGAAAATAATTAAAAAAAAATATTTAAAAGCATCAATCATAATTATAGTCAGGCTTAGCCTTATGGCGTATTATCCATATTGCGGACATAATGTATTCTTGCTAAATATGAATTCTATTCTCGAACTTATTAGATCCGACTTTGATTTAGTGCGGATGATGTATTGTTACCGATATGGGGCAAGAGGAGGTTATGGAATGTGCTTGGAATATATTGTATCAATAGGCTACTAAATTTTTTATAAAATCATAAATTCTCTAAAAACTGGGGAGATGAACTTTTTAGCTTTAAAGAAATCAGAATTTTTAGGGGAACAAATCGATTAAAAATTTAAATGATAACCTAATCTAACGCAAAAATATGGAAAATATATATTTTTTGTATTTTTTTTTTTTTTTTATCAACAATTACGTTTTTCATTTAATATTAATATTTTAATATTATAAAATAAGGCAAAACTGAACTTTATCAACTGTGTTAAAATTTGGTTCACCATTTTTTGTTATATTACATAACTTCCATTTACTTTCCCATCTAATTCTAGACGCTACTATTAGTTCAAAAATTATCAAAATTACACTGTGCTCGAAAATGAGATTTATTTTACTATTATTATTTATTATTTTTTTTTAACAAGATGGGAACACATTGAGTGACCATGTTCTTAAAAACCGGTTCCACTAGAATGGGTTGTTTTTGGATAAAAGAATAACGATTTTTTAATGTTTATTTTGTTTTTTATTTAAATAACATTAAGGGAAAAAATTTATTTTTTAATAATAACTAAAAGTTTTTTTTAAAGAAATAATATCTTTCTTTTTATAACGATATATATAAAGTTTATTTATATTGAAAGTTCAAAGGTAAAAGTTGGACATATAAAAATCAAACCATTATATTTCTAAAACCATATTTTTAAAATTCTTAAAAAATATATAATAACTCTTCTCAGTAGGCGTGTAAAATTTCAAGGTTAACACTTATTTAGTTTAAAAACTAAAAACTAATTTGAAAGAACGTTTTTTATGAACTCATATTTAAAATAAATAAAATTTTCTATACAAAACTTGACTTTAGATTATATTTTGGTTCATAACTTCTGAACTAAATAAGTATGCACAGTGAAATTTCACACCAGTAGGGATAAGCGTTATGTCAACTTTATATAATTTTTAAAGAATTTTAAAAATTTTTTTAATTTTTATGTGTCCAACTTTGACTTTTAAACTTTTGATGTTAATAAATTTTATTTATTTCATTATAAAGTTAATATGTTTGTCTTTAATATGAAACTAAAACTAGAGATCTACCAGGTATAGTTTGCAAGTTAACAGTAATTAAACATGTACACCTTTTTGAAGTGTTCAGCTTTTTCTCGTTTTTCCAACGTCATATTTTTGGACAATAAATGGCCATGAGTCTAAAAGTTTATGATTTGAGAAACACTCCTTATAAGCAATGCCTCTAGAGAATTTCATAGAAATCGTAGATGTCAAATCCGATTGCTGTCCATTTTGATATGGAATCATTCAGTAAAGAAATTTATTTTTACTATTCTCAAAGTAACACTGTACTACAGGTAAAAATGACTTGATAAATTTACTTTATAGGCCATTTTGAGGACATCATAAATTCGTTAAAAATTTTCAGTACATTTTTAATTATGCTTAAAAATTGTTTTTGGCTGAGTTTCCATACAAATGTATCCCCAATTCTATTATTATTCTCTGGATTTTTTTTAATAACTTTTTGAGTTTTTAAGCATTTTTAAAAGGAGATATTTCATTTTATTGTAAAGAAAATGGAGTTTAAAGCTTTATACCTATATAGTTTATATAATCTTAGAAAAATAATAATAATAAAAAAATAACATCGAGTGTGAATTTAGAAAAAGATTATAAATTAAAAAATTTTAAGTAAATCATCACTTACTTGGAATTATATTGGAGTTAAAAAGCTACGTTTCATTGTTTTCTAGACCAGTTTGAAAATCGTATATGGACTTAAAATTTAGGGAACTATGAAATCTTTAGTACAGTAAGAGCCCTCAAAATGTGTTTTTTTTTCAGAATACTCAAGAAGATCTACCTTTTTCGAGTAAAAATAAAAATTATAAATTATAACTTTCAAAAATGTAATGAATATGCACATAATTCTCTTTTTTTTTCGCTGAGTATTTAACAGCGAAACTGAAAAAAATCTGTCTTATTTTCTCTTAAGCAGAAGTGCAATTTTACATAAAAAAGTTAAAACTAAAAATTTATGTTTAATGCCAAAAAAAAATTAATAATTTAAAAGCGTTTTTTTCTTTTTTCTTTTTTCTTTCTTTTTGGTTGTTTCACATAAAGAATTTTTAAGTTGTAGCATAATTAGAAAATTTAAAAGTTTTCCTAATCAATTCCAACTAACAAAAAAAACTATTTTGCACAAGTTTAGAGCTGTAAGATATTAAACTTTTTCATTGCATATCTTTTTTATTAAATTTTATTATTCTTGTTTTTTTTTTTTTTTTTGCAGACATTTAGCAGAATGAATTGTTTCAAACTTGATTTAAAATTGTATGTGCATATATATATTTTTAAGTATAATTAGAGATGTTCTAATTCAGTTTTCAAAAATCTAATTCATGCGACAACAAATTATATGTAGTCACATATATTTTGTTTTTTTGTTAAAAAAAAAATAGTATTTTTTACTTTTTCTCAAAATTTTGTTTGAACTGCCTCTTACATAAATTTATAGCTTTTTTCTATATTATGCATTATCAGAAATGTCTAAACTGAAATCGTAGCTCACAGTAATTAGCAGTATTATAATTGTGGCTCATTTTTACTCAGAAATTAAATATTGTCATTTATGTATAAATTATTAATTTTAATACATATACATTAGGATGACCCTGTTTGTATGGAGAGAAAATATCGATATTCTCAGCTCAAACGAAAATTTACTTCATTGTAAGATATCTTTTCGTGAGCTAGGTCAAAATTAAAAAGTGGTCCTTTTCAGATTTTTTTTTTTTCATATATCTGCCAGAGGAACAATAAGAAAAGCCTTTAAAATACACATTTAATGGCATAACAAAAGTTTTAGACCAGGTCCAAATAAGAGCGAAATTTTGTAATTTTTCACAAAAATATTAGATATTTGAATTTTTACACATAAATACTTTTTTCCGTTTTTTTTTCTTTTTTTTTTTTAATTTCACCTTTTTTGAAATTTATTAGATTTTTTAACATATTTTTATTCATATTCAAAAGTTTCTATATGAGGAAAAATTAAATGAGTTTAAAATTTATTATGCTATGTTCACATTTGGCAAATATTTGATCAAAATTTTGTTTTCGTTGTTTGATCTTGTAAAAGTTTTCTAAGAGAAAACAGCTTTAAACAAAATTTTTAAAAATATCACCTATGATTAATGATAAGTAAAAATCGTTTTGCATTAAAAAAAAGAGAAATTATGAAATATTTTATATAGTGTTTAGATTATTTTGGTCAAATACTCGACTAGTCTGAAAGTAACTTTAAACAAAGAGAGTAATTTCATGATGTTACTCACAAGAAAAAATCGCTCTCTGTGTGTTACTTAACAGGTATAATTGTAAACAAGTACCCTTGTTAACATAATTTTTGTGGGTACTTCACTTAAGCTTTAATTATTTCGTTATTTTTAATAGAAGTATAAAGTGTTATATATCGTTAGAAGGCTTATAAAAATATGTGTATTTTGATGCTAAACTCATTTATCGAAAAAATCTAATCAAAATTCAAACAAGGTCGAAATTTAAAAAACAGATAAAACCGTTGCGGTATAATTACTAGGGCGTTATATTGTATTGTTTTGGTCCTATTTTTGTAAATATTTACGTGTAAAAAATTCAAATTTTTTGTGAAAAACTGAAAATTTTCGCACTCGTTTGGACCTGGTTCAAAACTATTGTTATGTCATTAAATGAGCGTCTTAAAGGCCCTTCTTACTATACCAAATTTTCATGTTATTCCTTTGACGGAAATATGAAAAGATTTCAAAGTCCCCAAAAAAACCTTTTTTTAATTTTGATCTAGCTCACGAAAGCATGAAAATATTGAGCAACGGTATCTTAAAATAAAATAAATTTTCATATGAGTTGGGAACATCAATAATTTTTATTTTGGGGCCACCCTAATATACATATATTTTAGTGTGCATATCTACATATTCTCTTTTATAAGGCATATTTTTAGGAACATGCTTAATATTTCTATTGCCTACTTTCAACAGAACATGACAAAAATTTTAGTTTAATTACTATATTGGAGGAAGGAAGTTTGTGAAAATAAATATTCATTCAGTTGCTGGTTCAAGTTCATGCAAGTTTTCTTTGGCACAAAAAAATATTATTGTAATACAATAAAAACTACCCCAATAAAAATATATATAAAATGCATTTATTTTAAAGTATAAACATTTTCTATAGTCTGGCTGCCATTTAAGAGAATGGTAGCAACTTCAGTTTTATAATTAAATAACAAATCTGACAATAACAGATATTAGTTAAGATATTTTAATAATTTAAATAAATCATAATAGTATTAATATTGTGCTCAACGTAAGCTTATTAGAAGTTAAAATTCTCCTTAATTTTTTTTGTTTATATTAAACTTAATACAAATGATAAATTTAATAATTTTAAATTTCTCTCTAAATACTCTTCTAACACTTTTACAGTATTCAATTGACATTTAATTAATTTAATCAATTGTGTCCTACTTTAAACTTCAATTAAGTCGTACTAATTAATAAAGTAAAAAATTATTTAAAAAAAAAACATTGATATCTTTTATCTATGCAATCAATTTTATTTATTATTTTGGCCAAAGCCGTCATTTGGCAATTTAAATATTTGATATAGCCTAATTTGAAGATTATGTTTGTATGCAAATACTAGTGTGTATTTTAAATATTAAAAAATATAAATTTTTTTAAATGTAATTCATTTTTTTTATACATAAAGCAGATATCTTTTAGCTAAAAACAGTTTGTAACAGCTTTAGGCTTTAAATATTTAATTCAGCATATTGTGTGGCCTAGTTTAAGGGTGTTATAAACTTTTATTAACGAGATCAAACAAACAATTTTTTGTTTATTTGTTTAGATTTAAACTAATTGATATGTAAATATTTAATAAAAAAAAAAAAAATATAAATGTGTATATAATTTTAAAGTCTATAAAGTCTATAAATTTACTGCCAAGTTTTAGGGTTTTAGAAAAATGCAAACTTTTATAAATCATATGCATCTGTTGCGTATCTGTAGATTAGTTTTTAACAAAAAATAGCTTTATCGCAAACAAATTTTTTGTATTACATTTTTAGCATAATTATGGTGAAATTCATATTTATAACCCACCTAAAATGCAAAGGCCAAACAAAACATATTTAAAAATAAATATGATAAATTTGTAGACCATAATCGATAAAGGCATACGTATTTTATTTATTTATAACTTTTTATTGTTATGGAAATAATAAATATTGATAATATTTAATGGTTGTAGAAATAATTTTATTTTTAATGTTTGTAGTCAACTATATTAAAATTTTTATTGAATGTAAACATTAAATGATAAAACTTAAAGAAAACATGAACACAGTGTTATGAAAATTAACGAAAATGAACAATACATAGTATTTTTGTAGTGCCAATGTCGTAACCATGTTTTTTTTCTGCGTATATATACTTTGTACATTGTGTTAAAATACATAGACTTCTATTATCAAAAATACCAAATTTAAAAAAAACTCAAGAGGGCGTACCAAAAAATTAGTTTTATTTTTCGCAAGTACTCGCAGAAAAAAATAAGATTACAACATTGTCACTACAACAATATTATGCTCTTATTGTTAATTTTCATTAACTTTAATAATGCTGTGTTCGTGATAAGAATGTATTTGTTTCAGTTTTATTATACAATGTTTACATTCAATAAACATTTTAGTATAGTTGCCTAAAAAATTGTATGTTTTTTTAATATTTATACCAGAAACAAAATTTTATTAATATGAAATAATATCATTAATGCTGCAGCCATTAAATATTAGCAATCTTGTTCTCCGTTCTTAAATCGTGTTTTTAAACCAAATTAATATTATTATTCCCATAACAATAGATTATTACAAATAATTATAATATGTATGCCTTTTACAAATATGGTTGAAAACCATATAACTTGTTGGTTTTTGAATATATTTTGTTCTTAATGTTTGTTTTTCAACTTATTATAATTCTTATTTAATTAATACATGAATAAATATGAGTAGACAAAGTTATGTTATATTTGGTGTGATTCAAGCAGTACAAGATATTGATTAACTACTATTAGTATTAGCACAGCATGTGTAAATAAATTAAATAAAATAATTAATGAACATATAATGGTTTGTCACAATATGAAACATGTTATAAGTAATTTTGTACATGTTATAAAATTTTTTATGGTAAATAATATGATGAAGCTGAATCATAATAAGAAAATAAGAACATAAGTTTATAAAACTTGCATCATAACATTGTAGAATATTTAAGTACAAAATGCAAAAACTCGGATCATAATATGAAAAGTTTGATTATTTTATGATTATAATATCAAATTTATTATTATTTATGACCATATAGTGTTTTTTTTTTTTTTTTTTCAGATGTAACAAAATAGTTTTTTATTGGCACCATAATAGTTTTCAACTCATTAAGTTTTTTATTGGGTTTCCGGAAAATTTATAAAAAAAAACAATTGTGAAAATATATAGAAAATTTTAGTAAGTTTCAGTTAAACTTGAAAATCTGGGGAAAATTTTATTGTTTTTTTAATGTTGTTCAAAAATTATTTTGCTATATTAGGCCGAAACATAAACAAATGTATGTATATCTTTAAGAAGAAGAATAATAGAATTAGGGATACAATTATAAAAGAACCTTCTCACAATTTTAAGGGCATATTGGAAATTTTTAAAACTGATTTATGATGTCGCTTTAAAAGCACTATTGTGGGCTAACAGCAAAAATGTCTTAAGTGCAGAACATAAAACTTCACAGTGATTTTTGACTGTAGCAGAGTGTTATTGTTATTATTTGCTATTTTAGATAAATATTTAAAATATTTTTTATGAAAAATTGTTATAAATAAGATCAGTTTTACTAATAATTATGAAACTGATGATACAATCATAATTAAAATTTACTAAAATATGAAGGTCATAACATGGCCTTCTATATCAATATGTCCCTTCATGTTAATATAATTATGTTTGTACATACGTCCCTCTTTCGTGGTTTAATTATTCAATTATTTCTCTAAAGAAGAAATTATGTGCAGCAAATTTATCTAGTTCTTATAGATCAATTGCTATGGCTTCATGTGCAAGGAAATTTTTGAAAGAATTCTCAACTTTCGTTTAGAATGGTTCATAGAATCTGAATGTAAACTTGGTAATAATTAGTCAGGATTTCGTAAGAGTAAATCTACCACGGACAATGTGGTAGCACTCTGGTCTTTTATTTTACTTCAAATTTTCAAAGGTTGTTGTGTGGCTGCTGCTTTTATAGATATTAAAGGTGTGAATATTAAATTACTATATCAGAAACTTCACTCATTTAGCATTCCCATGCACTTTGCACGGATAATTTATTACTTATTAAAGTTTAAGGATCTTTATATTCGTTATCAGTATGATATTGAGAACCGTCACTCTTATACAGGAGTTCCCCAATGCTGTGTACTCAGTCCTTTCTGTTTTAATTTATACATGGATAGTATTTTCGAAAATTTGATTAATTCTTATCCCATGACTATATCTGTAGATATTTTTGATAATCATATATGCAATGAATCATACTTTTATCTTTCATTAATTTAAGCGCAGAAATATAGTTTGTTCCAGTAAGAATTATTTTTCATTTTATATAATTGTTCTGAATGTTATTGGAACCAAAATTTTATCATTCATTTTCTAAAATAGTGTAAATTAGTAAATTAGTAATTTTATATTAAAAAGCGCCCTTTCAAATGTACTACATTTGGTTTATATTTTTCAATGGTTTTACTGGTTAGAGTTACTCAAAATTTACACACAAAATAGCTAACGACATCTAAGCTTTCATAATTTTTCTAAAAATATTTATAATCACGCTGTTTACAATCACGCTATTGGTAGAATTTACTAAAAATAAATTATACATAAATAAGAGTTCCTACAACAATATTGTGTTAAACTCATTGATTCTGAAGTTCTTTTTCTATTTAAAAGTATTAATTTAAAAAAATAATTGTTAAACCAAAAATGAATAATCCTTAAAATGTGCAAGATTTAATTAAAATTAAAAATAAAATGCAAAAAAAGAACTTCAAAAGTTAACAGAATAAATAAACAGTTTTTTTATATTTCGCAATTTTTTTTAGAGAATAATAAATATATTTTTGTAAAATAAAATATAAAACAAATTCTTCCGAATAACATTAAAAAAAAAATTTTTTTAAAATATAAAATAATTTTTGATTAAAGAATAATAAATAAAAACTAAAAATAAAATGCAGAAAAATAAATATATTAAAATAACAAAAATATGTTTAATGAATAAAAATCATATATAAAATAACACATTCCTATAACATTGTGTCAATAACACTGCTTTATAAGTTATTTTCTAGTAATTTCTAATAGTAAGTTCCTCTTGTTTATCGATGTTTCGGATGTTCTTTTATCATATGCTAGCTTAACCCGGTGCCCTTCGCTGTACTGTTAAAATAAAATAAGTGTGAAAAAACACAAATATATTTTTTTATGATTTAATTTATTTATTTGCATACGTATTGTATTTCCACTTGTTTTGTAAATATACACTTTTAACAAAAAAATTATTTTAATATATATTTATTTATATTATCAATAGCAACTAATTCAATTAAATAATTCTTATTATTAATGATTATTTCAATACTTTATGATCTGTTCACCCAGCTCATTTTTATTTTCAAATTTATAGTTTTCCATTATAGTGGCTTTAACCACGTTCTTCAGTTACGCGATATTTAATATGTACATCATATGGGGATATTGCTCGCCCTGCGCCTACCCCCATTATTTTAATTTTCTAAGGTGTAGTTCATTATAAGTTTGAACATTCTTACTATAACAATTCTTAAGTTCTTAAGGACGCCAATGTTTAATATGATAGCCTGCAGCTATCTTTCTTTAATTTCGGTGCTCAGAAGATCCTACTATAAAAAATTCAAGAAAATGGGTGCAGCGGCTCTTGAGATATCCGATACTTAATATTGGTATCCTATGGGGGTACCACTTCCCCTGCGTCTATCGAAAAAGTAAGTAGCCTATTTTATTTTCGGGGCTCATGTGATGTTACTGAAAAATTTCTACAGACAAACAGATTTCATTTTTATATACATAGATTACTTAAAAAATACTTAATATTTAAAAATTATTTCGACTTCACTTTTTTTCGTTTTCTTCATAGGAAAACAAACAAAAAGTATGAAAAATCGTAACTTCTACAAATTTCAAATATTTTATATTTCTGTAAAGGGCTTGGCGAAATAAAGAAAAAAATACTTACTCGTCTATGTTATCTCATACAGTTAAAAAGAAAAGTCTTTATTACGTTTTTCGAGAATAAGTCCGGAGGTATATGAGTGGAAAATATTTTATAATTTCTAATATATTCCAAATAATATGCTGGAAACATTTTTGGATTATCTTAATTCGTCTAGCCATAAAACTCTCCCATACATTTTGTTCGATACGCAGTTTAGGAGATACAAATTTATTACCAAAATTTTTGGGATCTGCCCCACTGTGAGCTATATAATCTTACATATATATATGAAGAAAAGGTCAATTTCTTTCGTCTTTTTCCTTTTTTATTCATATTAAATTTGTTAAAATTTATTAATTACTATTACAAAGACCAGCTTAATTTAATGCATATACTTCTTAAATACAAAAAATATTGCCTAATTTAGGGAGTTTTGAATCATTAAATAAGACAGCATGGTAACAATTTCTTAGTACATTTATTTTTTTTCTTTTGCAATCTTATTAAATTTATTAATTACAATTACAAGAGTCAGTTCAATTCGATTCAAATACTTTTTAAATACAAAAATATATTGCCTAATTGTGGGAGCCATAAATTATACAAATACTCAAACACAAATTTTTGAAAGTTTGGTTGTAATTAGAACTCAGCTAACTGTGGGGATAATAAAACTTTATAAAAATTCTATTGCCTGTTATTAAAACTTTTATAAATTATTTGCTAATAATGAATTACAATAAATCTATTTAAATCCACATAATACATTTTTAGGCTACTTAGTTGGTAGACTGTTTAAGTCATAATTAAATTGAAATACGATGCCTATTATAGGGAGCTATATATAAATGAATAAACTAAAGCACATCTACTGGGGTATACGTTTGTAATAAATAATTTCAATTGAAGTTAGTTTTAGTATAATGTTTTCTAGTTTTAATGTGTTATTTTTTTAATTTAATTTTGTTTATTAATATATTTTTAATTAATACAACGTTTCTAAAAACCTTTTAGATTTCATTTAAGACCAATTAATTTACACCTGTGCACCATGTAGCAAAGCTTAAGTTATTGTAAAGAATTAAGCACAACAATTCTTTTTATATTATTTTTAATTATTATTAATTTGGCATATCAAGAGCTTATATTCAAAAATGGCTATCTGCAAAACCCCAATTGTTAAGCAGAGCATAAAAACTGTTAATTTCACTCATCTTTTAAACATTTTGCAATATGATCTTCTACGATTTATTAATATTAGGTCTGCTAAACCTCACACTTAAAAATAAACCCTTTAACCCCATTATTCGCAAAGTAGTCGCCAATTGGCCCTTTTCCAACCAGTTGGTCACTTTTTTGGGCCATTTTTCAAATAGCGACTTTTTAAGACTATATACTAAATGACGAAAAACTAAGTTGCTTGAAATATCTCGACCCATTATATATTAATTCCAACGAAGAAATTAATTATTTTGAGATTATTTCACAATATAGTTATGTAAAAAAAGATCCCGAAAATTTTATAAATGAACTAAAACTATTAAAAGCCTAAAGCTAATGATAAAGTTTATGAACAACTATTTAAAACATCAAATGCCGAACCCTTTTGGAACGAATTGTGAAAATTAAAAAATAAATTTGATGAATACTTATATCTTAATTCATATTTTTACTTTTGCTCATAACAAACGTCTTTTTTCTAAATTATTACAAATGAAAAATAAATCGTACAACAGACTTAAGGTCAACACACGTGAATCTATGCTTTCAGCCCTAAATTTTATAGATGGCGATTTAGAAGACTGAAGTCCTAGTGAAAAATCTCTTTCAAAAGTGCAGAAACTTATAAAAAGAGAATTTTTATGTAACAATTTTTATGAATAAATCTTTATTTTTGCAATAGTAAAAATGATTATAAATTACACAGAAAAATTATAGCCAAAATTTTTTTAAATAAATCATTATTTGGATTTAAATTAAATTTACTGCTTGTTTCTCTATGTCGAACGAAAAATTCGTTTTGAAAATTTGTATGAAAAACAATAATAAAATGTTAAATTTATTTGTTGTTTTTCATACATTTTGTCGAAATGAATTTTTCTTTCCACATAAAGAAACAGGCATTTAATAAAAAATAATATTTAATTTTAATATTTTATTTTATTAGTTGTAAATATCTTCAAACTCAATATAAAAAAAACAGAAAAAAATGTTCTGTATTTTAACAAGTTCAGTGAATATAATAACAAAATTATTAAAATGCTGAAAAATATATTTCATTTATATACATGAAATCCAGACGTCCAGCGATAAAATTTCTAGAGAATCCGGAAAACTTTTAAATGTGGATCTGAAGGAATGTAAAAATGTATCATATAATAAACGTAAGTAGTGTAGTTTTTTAATACCCTATCTCGGGTTCGATTTAGCTATGTCCATTCGGCTAGCGATCCATTTAAATCCTATGAATATGTAAATGAGCATCTTTCAGATTATTTCATAGAACTTGGTGTGTGAAATTATTTTGTTACACCAAACTCGATTCAATTCTTTTGCCAAACAAAAAACTCCAGCGCTTAAAATTGTTTATATCCTCCACCAGCGGTTCCCAAGTAAAGGTCTGCGAGCCTTTTGGTATCCGTAACAATATAAAAGAATCAAAATGCTATTTAAAAGCATTTATTGACCTTTAAGACTGAGTATAGAAGATGAAGGACTGCTTCCTAGTTTCTAAGGTCTTTGTAGCTTCTACTTTGGCTATTAAAAGGGAGACAAATTCTATTTATATGTTTATTCAAAGAGAAAAAAGGCCCGTGAAGTACAATTATGTGGGAACTCCTGCCCTGCACCACCATATGTAGTTCGGATATTGCGTCTTAAAGTATACTATACTATATCCTTCCGTATGATCGGCTTGCTCGCAATCTTATAGATATCTTGGTGAAATTTAGCATAAAACTGGTTATGATAGATCCATTTTCGTACCTTTTTCCCATATCTACTTGGAATAGGGTATATTTTATAGAAATATAAATTACATCAAAAGTGCTCTAGTCGTTTCATTTAGATTTTTTATTTATAAATACGCTTGGTAGATTTTGTATTTATAGCTGAAGGAGTAGTCATATTTTAATTTAAAATATGCCCAACCTGCTAACAGTAAGAAATATTCAATATTTAAATTTTAATAACAATACTTTTTTTAGATCAATTTATACATTTTTGTATCATAAAAGTCGTTTCGAAGGAATGGAGATTTTTTTAACATTTAAATAACATTTAGAATATATTATTATTCTATGTTTATGAATGTATATACATATATTATTTTTTGCAATATTTTTATAATAAATGTTATCAAACATTTTGTTGTTCCAAAAATAAACATTGTTTGAAAATATGTTAAAAACAAAATATTATTTTTATTGTTTCAAAAAAAAAAAATGGTTTTAGAAATTTGTGAGAATTTTTAAACATTAAAAATATTTTAGTAAGAAAAAAATAACTTTTTTTTCAGAAAAGAATTTACGAATTTTAATGTTTGACTTTACTAATTTAGTGATTTCAGTAAAAAATATAATTAGTTTTATAAGTTTAGTAATAGAATACGAAATTTAATTTTTTCGTGTGTATTTTGTTATTAAGAAAATTAAATTAAGTAGTTTTTCTTAAAATACAATATTTATTGTTGTTGTTATTGTTTTTAACAAATAAAAAATTTTTGAGGAGTTTTTTGAGTATCGAATTAGTTAGAACCGTTTTTCAAAAAATTCCCGTTTTTGGTGACTTTATTTTTTGAAATCCTCTTTTTGGACACTTTTTAAAAATTCTCAACAGTAACGTTGGTTATGGTCGATAACTCTCTTTTTTCTTAATATATTTTCAAGCGTAATAAAATGTTCAGATAGCCCTTTTTGTTTTTCGAAAACTAAAGGTGTAAAACATAAAATTTTTTGGTAAAATTTGATACTATATTAAACATATTATAATTCATATCTTTCAAATCGCTATTCTGTAACCATATGAATCCTTGGCAATTTGCCAGGATCTAAGCGGATTTTTATGTCAAATGTTTACAGATTATTTCTACATAATTTTGTTTAGATTTTAGACCTTTAACTAAAAAATATTGTGTTTAAAAAATGCGGTTTTATTGTGTCAAAAATGCATGTTTTTATTTAGCCAAAAACTCAAAGAAATGCGACAAAAATTTCTAATTTTTTTATAAAAACATATTAAATGCTTAGAAAAATGTATGTGTTAATATTTAGTATAAAAAAAAAAATTGTTTAAAAAAATGTTTCTTCGATATAGGACCATTTTTGTGCTTTTCGATTATACCCCAAAAAAAATTTATTTATATGTGATTTTTCTTTAAAATGAATACTGATCATATCTGGAGCCAAAATGAACAAAATGCTAAAATATTACATATTTTGATCCAAGCAATAAAAACTTGTAGTGAAAGGGTTCAACATTGCAACTGTAAAATAACAAGTGTAATCAAAAAAAAAAAAAAAAAACAAAAATTTGTTTATAATTAGAATTATTATTTAATATTGGAAAAAATTGTATGCAAAAAAAAAATTTGCAAAAAAAATTTGCAAAAAAATTTGTAAACTGATAAAATTTTATTGATTCGTATCAACAACTTAATTGTTATTAAACCATTGAAAGACGCTATATATAGATTAAACCAACTCAGAAATTGATTCTGAGTAGAAAGGTGAATGGTGGATAATTATTTATATGTTTTTATATTACACAAAATGCTGCTTATGAAATAACGATAAAGATATCTAGTGATTTTTGCATTATCTTTGAACGTTTTACATTTCTAGAAAATTTTAACCGGTTTTGAAGTTTACCCCACTTTTTATTTAATTTATTTTTTTATTTATTTTTTAAGAAACTGCTTTTGGTATTTTGGATAGTTTTCTTATAATCATGAACTTTATTTTAATTACTTTATTCCTGTATTTAAATCTAAGCTATAATGCTCTTATTTCGCCTCATAAAATGTTAATGGGTGTACACGCGTGTGGTCTACTTCTTCCAAAAAATTAAAAAATCTAACTTTAATGGTTTTTTTTTTTCTTCAGACTGTATAATATAATTTTGATGAGACACTTTGAAATTCCAATTTGAAATATATAAAAGAAAGTTTAAATCTCAAGGAAATTTCTCATTATTTACAAATTTTCAATTTTACACTACTTTGAAAATCAAACAAAAACTTGTTTTCAGATAGCCCAGAAACAAAAAGAGAAAAGCATAGTGCTAAAATTAAATTTTGGCTTTAAAATTAATACCATAGACAAAAAACATAAAACTAAAGAGTTTGATGCGATTTTTTTTTAAATCTGCAGATAGCTCTTTTTGAATATAAGCCATCGATATGCTTAAGGATTAACACATAGATTAATAACTAGATATTTACGTGAGAGAAAAAATCTGATTCAATTGTCAAAAACCTAATTCATGCAACAACATTGTTTTTGTGTTTTGAAAAAATATGTAATTTTTTTGAAAATTTAGTTCAAAGTGCTCCTCACATAAACTTCTAGTTGTATTCTATGGATTAACGTCTGCAAATAATGTTTCCTAATTTAAGGTGGTGTAAAAAATAAATCATTTTTTATTTCTTGCATTTTATAATAGTATATAAAAAAGTATATAAAAAAGCATGTAAAAAAGCTTTTTCCAATTTCCTATGTTCATATTAAAGTACATATAGGGGGTATCCAAAAATCTTGTATATATTTATAAAATTAGAGACTTCCAAAAACACAAACATGCTTGTTGTTTTTGTTCAAAATTATCAATATGAAAAGCAAAAAATTTTAATTTCAGAAAAAAAAAATTGTTAATACTTTTTTTATGCCATTTTTTAAGAACTTTTGTAAATTTCTTATAACTTAATAACAAATATTTACATTTTTCTTTCAGTTTACACGCTTTTTTTGACACCATGTCAAATTTTTCAATTGGGTTCAACCCTTATTAATTTTTTATGACACATTTATTCAGTGTGTTTAACAGTTTTCACTTTTCGTTGCCAAATCTAGTCAGAATTAAATTATCACACTACCTTTTCCTTGATGTATTATTTGTCGAAATTTTCATTTAATTCTTTTGACTTCAAAGTAATAGAAGAAGGGTTCAAAAAAATTAACCCAAAATTTATTTTATGTTATAAGTATTACAATTTTTAAGTTTATGAGTTAAAGCTTTGCTTTTAAATTAAAAATATAAAATTTTTATATTACTGGAACTTCGCAGATTTATAAAAGTATGTGATTCATATCACGCTGCTTACAAATACTTAAATATTTACATCATAAAATGTAAAAAACTTTTCGTTTACGCATTTTGTTAAACAAATTTGTGCAAAAAGTTTTTTTTTCTATTATTTTACAATTTTTAAGATATTACGTAGAGTGATTTCTCAAAACTAAAAAAAAAAAAATAACTTTAAAATACATAATTTGCAAATTATCATTTCATAATTTGCTTATTATCATTAAAATTTTAAAGAAATTACTTAACATATTTTTAGGCCACAATTTATCAAAGCATAATGATCAAAGCATTGTTGTCTAGTTTATTCATTAACAAAATTTAAGAAGAACAATTTCTAGTAACTTTTTTTGTAATTAAAAACTGTTAAATTAATCTAAACTTTATCTTCGTGTCATGTAAAAATACAAAACATGATTAAAACTTTTATATGTAAAACATAAAGTATTTATAGAAGCTGACTTCCAATTTTATTCAACGTTTCATATTTAATTAAAAAAGCAATCTCTTAAGCATTATATAGCACAAGTTCAGTCCTTTAAACACCAATTTCTAATATATTTTTATATAAAACAAGCACAACTTTTCTAAAAAAAATAAATCTCTCGTTAATAAAAACTATAGCCTATATTGCAGCTGTATAGCAAATTTCACTATTTCTTTTTTTTAACAAAAGGTCATTTTATATATAAAGTAATAAATTTATGCTCAGGTCATTGAAAATTGAAAACAAAAGAAATTTGTTGTATACGATGAAAAATAAAAACAACAACAAAAACTGCATTTTCATATACATTTTTACATAAAATTTATAGCGTTGCCTACTTTAGGGGGTAGGGACATGTAAGCAATTTTTTGCAAACTAAAAGTTAAAATAAATTGTAGTGATATACTTGAAAAACTGCAAGTAGAATAAAGAAAAACATATAGCAAAGTGTTAAATTAAGGTAATTTTATATAAAAAATATAAAAGTTTAAGGTAAAGACATACATTTTTGTGCTGCAAAAAACGCCTTAATTTAAACACTTTCTTTTTGGTAGATAATAGAGCACAGTTTAATTGAATCTTATTTTTCACTTAAAAAATATTTAATATTAAACTTACTACACTAAGAACCGTTTGATTAAGAAGTTTTCGTAATGATTTTTTAATTAGCCAAAAATTAATATTAATCATACGTCAGAGTAAACCGTAATAAGTTTTTCTTTATATTTTTATTTAATTTAGTTAAAACCAATTTAAAGCTAATTTATCTAATTATATTTATTGAATTAAACTTTTCTAATACTATATTATATATTTAATTTATTGAGATTTTTCTTCTAAATTTTTCCCTAATATAAAATATTTTTAATCATAAATATTGTATTAAACTTTGCAACTATTTTCGATTATTTGTATAATATTATTTAGTTTGCACCTAGTAAATTTTTTATTAAACTTTTTCCATTATGTGTAACAAATTAAGACATATTTGTATATATATTTTTCATTCCCCGTAAGAAATATTTCGTGTAAAATATTTTCTCAAATTTTTTTTCTTTTCTTTTTACTAATAAAAATCGCTTTATATATCACACGCGTGCGAAAAAAAAACTGCGAAAGATTTATTAAGATTTCGACAAAATGTTGTGAGCGCTTTTAGTGTTCGTTTGCAACTGAATTTAAATGAAACAAAGTTTTTGCATTCATATTTTCATTCCAATAAATAAGATTTTTTTTAACGGGCTAGTGCAGAATTCAACTCTATAGCTACAACAATTTGAGCCATAAAGAAAATGACAGGGAACAGTATGATTTGTTTTTGGGCAAGGAACAAAACTTCAGTTTCTTTTTTTTCCAAAAAGGGTTTCTAATAGTAAAATCTTATGATAAAACATATAAAGAGTTTTAATTCTATTCTCTTAAATTGCTTAATTCATCTTCAAATTGGCCAATTTATTACATCGTTCAAAGAAAATAGTTTGCTATAAAATGCATTTTTTTTTTGCAACATTGTTTTGGTTTTTGTTATTATTTTTGTTGTTGCTATTATTATCTCATATTGTTATTGTTATTTAGGAGGGTGCCGCTGGTTTGTTTCATTTCCAATGGAACTTTATGCAGAGCATAATAAGTTTTCCAAGAGCACATGTTGTGTATTTTGTTCTCTGTTTAAACATAAAAAGCTTTCTCCATAAAGCTTTTTAGCGAAAGTTTTAAGAGCAAATATGCAAAGGCAGAGGTCGGAAATTTTATTTCATTTGTACTGAATTTGTACGTTTAAAAAATACTTCCATTTGCAGAAAACACTGAACATAATATATTATTTAGAAATGGTGGCATGAAAATCTAAAAAATATTTACATTTAATGGGTTAAAATGCTTTAATATTACTTAGGATCCCTGAAGTCCAAAAGTTCCAAAACGATTTTTTTAAATAATTTTGTAACTTATGAACCGTTGGAAATATATCAATAAAATTACACCCGGTTAGAGACAAGGTGCCTTCGCGTTGATTTGAAGGTGAACAGGTTCCTAGGGGTGAGTAGACTGCCAACTTTGATCATCTCAAGTATGCAATTTTTTTAAAAAATCATTAAAAATTCTTGTATGATTTGACAGAAAAAAATTTTACTTATACATATATCCTCTACAAAAAATACGTTTACCTCTTCTCTTTTAATTTAAGAGATATTTAGGTCGAAATAATTTTTTCACTCATTTTTAGCAGCGTTTTTTATTTTTTTAGGTTTTTTAACTTGATGGGCTCGATATTGGTGCTAATTTTTTTAATCTTTTCTTTGGGTTTCTTACAAAATTCTAAATAATATTTTTACAAGAATAACATGAATATGTAGATTCCGTAAAAAGTTATATTAATCTGATGTTGGAACTTTAAGAGAATTGAATATTATTTGGGTTTTTTCAAAAAAGGTGGCAATATTTCTTTACCTACTTACGTTTTCAAAAGAAATTTTAATGTTGATGCGTGTAAAATAAACCAGATTTGTCAATTTTCCAAAATTTTGTAAAATTCTCAAATCGCAAAGCTGAGATCAAACAAAAATTATGCTAATTAAATACCTCCATATGTTGGGTAAAAACAAAAAAAGTATTTTCTGACGGACGCCTCTTACAACGACAGTGTGAATCGATCAAACAAATTAACAAGGCATGTGGTAAAGTGAAAAAAGTTGTTCGTAGTCTCATTACTATACTCCACATATATTTCATATAAGTGGGCGAATGAACTGATAAGATGAATCCTTTTTGAATGGACTTGATCTATATTACGTTTCTTAAAATAGATATGTCAATAATTTAAATACTATATATAGGGTTATTAATATGTTTTATATGTCTTACTAAGACTATTCGGTTAATCGAATAATTTGCTATTAATCGGTTATTAACCGATTAACCTTTAACCTTGAATAATTATTTGTCGACTTAAACGATTAATATGAAACACCGAATAATTTAATATTCTAATAGATACACTCGATAGGAAGAACAGTGCTAAATCAGAGTTATAAACTGATGGGATGATACATCAAATTTAACCTCTAGCTTAAAATACGGCTTAAATATTAGAATATTAAACTATTGCTTGCCAAATCTTTTATATTACCATATGTTCAGCAGCTGTGATAATGTTTCTGAAAGTAAACTATTACCCCAGATCTACAACTGAGATTAACGCTGATATAATATGTGAGATAATGCCGATAGAAGAGAGTAACAATTTTGTTTATATTATCTCAAATCTTAAATAAGGTATACATGTATTTTAATAAATCCTACAAGATATCATTATTTTCAATAAGTCATAGAGTAAACATGTCATTTTTATTTAAGAAATTCGCACTTTTTATGTCACTTTTTATAAAAATGCTTTTTTTATGCAAAACAATCATTAAAAGAAAACAATTTTGCAAAAAAAATAGTGTTTTTAGTAATCTCTAAAATACACATGCACACACACAAGCAAACTTTCGTATATGTGTATTTTTTATTTCTTTTTTTTTATTTATTTATTTTTTTTCTTTTTTTTTTTGACAGTGCGTCTTAAGTTGTGTATATTATAATACTAATATTTGAATTTACACGTGAGAAAATTCTCTCAGAGAGCGAATTTCACACTCTCTGACAGAAAAAGCTTACATATATTTTGTTACGTGTAGATAGACTGTTAAGACCATTTAATGTTATTATAAGATGTGTGTTTGGCTAAAGAAAACACGATCGTTTATCCATGCATACTAATCGAATTTATGGAATCTCTTTTGAAAATTATTTAAAATTGAGAACATTACTATTGATTCATAAAATTATTTTTACTAAAGAATCTGATTGTATCTTTAAAAAGATAAAATTACCTTATAATTAGTTGTACCTTTGCCCTATTCTAGATTATTGTCTGACAGACAATTGCTCATCAATGCAACAAGACTTTGAATCTCCTTGCCTTATTATTATCATTTTATTTCTAAAGCAACATCTTTTAAGAATAAACTTTTTGACTATTTCAAAACATAATTGTAATGTATTTCTGTCATGAAAATTTTAATTTTTATAGTCTTATTTGCATTTGAAAAAAATTATTAATTATGCTTCTATTTGTTTATTAATTGTATTATTTATGTTTATTTTATATATAACTTTTATTAAATTTCTATAGTTTCCATTCATAATAACTAATGTTGTATCCATAAGATTTTATATCTTGTAACATTGGGATTATCAATAAGAGTGTATGCCAAATGATAGCAAATTATGTAGGAAACTAAATTTTTGACAGTTGTGAGTTGAATAAAATTTCATTAGCCCATAGAGCATAGAATACAACTAGATGTTTATATGAGAGGCAAAAACCTAATTCAGTTGTCAAAAACCTAATTAATGCAACAACAAAATACATGTAGTCACATATACTTTGTTTTGGTGTTTTGAAAAAAATGAGTAAATTTTTTTGAAAATTTAGTTTGAACTGCCTCTTACATAAACTTCTAGCTGTATTCTGTACCATAGGGCTACATAAATTATTGACAAATGAGTAGATTTAATGTTTTTTAATGCTCGCTTTAAAAAATGTTATTTTTTTCATGAAAGCAAATAATTATTAAAAGTATATTAAATATTCTAAAAGTTTGTGAAGTTTTATTAAAAAATATTTATGTGAAAATTTAACATGAGAAAATTTTTTTATTTGGCACACGCTCTAAATAAGTAAATATTAAATAAATAAATAAATAAGTAAATAAATAAATAAAATAAAATTAATGTAACAAATAAAAAGAACAATTTCAGATATCAAGTACTTTCAAATTCAGAACTATGCTTTATTCCAACAAAAAGGTTCTAATAACTATAAAAATTTTATTTCTCAAATGCTTTCATAATTTAAAATTGAACTAGATGTTTCCTTAAGAAACAAATGTTTCTTAAATATTTTTTGAAGCGTTTTTTTTTAATTTTATAATATGCTCGAATTAAACATGAAAAAAATTTTTCTAAACTATTTTTACTGAAATTTTGCTTTCATCATTTTAAGCATATTGTTAGTCATATTTCATGGACCATAATTGCCCATTTTGTCTAATACAAAATAAACAGATTATGAAAAAAAACTTAAATTTATACTTTATAATCACTTGAAAATTTTATAAAAACCGAACATTATAATCTTAAAGGAAATGTTTTAAATTTTCTTGTTTATTTCATAACACATATTTTGTAGCTTCAAATATAATTTGAGAAGTATTATAGCAAAAATTTTAGAAATTTTGGTTATGGGTAGTTATTTCATACGTTACAAAGTAATGAGTGATTCTTATTTATCTCATTATTTTAAAATGTGAAATAATTACTTGCTAGTAATGGCTTAAATAAGTAGAGATTTATGTCATTATTTAAAAGAGTCAAATAATGACTTGCTAGTAATAACTACTTATAGTTTAACTGTAGTTATGCAGCTTGGTAACTTTTGTATTTTTTACTGTATTTTGTAATAATTTTATAGTTTTGTAATATTCCATTTACTACTTATTCGACTGTTTTAAATAGGTACTTTAATAATATGGACCCATGAATTCTTGGTAGGTACCAAATTTTGCAATGTAATTTTTTGACTTAACGGGTAAGTAAAGTTTTTTTTGGGATGCTAATTATTAAAGTGAATTTTCCAAAAAGTTTTTTAGGTTTGAATTGATGTTTATAGGGATTGAATATAATTTCAGAAATTACTACTTATCATAGAAAATTTTCCAAATTTTTTCTTATTAGAAATAATTCATGGGATAATTCAATACATTAGACAAGGGAGTGTGTTTTACACTTAATCACAAACGTAATGCACAACATTTAAGCCGTATTTTAAGCTAGAGGTTAAATTTGATGTATCATTCCATCGGTTTATAACTGATTTAGCACTGTTCTTCCTATCGAGTGTATCTATTAGAATATTAAATTATTCGGTGTTTCATATTAATCGTTTAAGTCGACAAATAATTATTCAAGGTTAAAAGTTAATCGGTTAATAACCGATTAATAGCAAATTATTCGATTAACCGAATAGTCTTAGTAAGACATATAAAACATATAAATAACCCTATATATAGTATTTAAATTATTGACATATCTATTTTAAGAAACGTAATATAGATCAAGTCCATTCAAAATGGATTCATCTTATCAGTTCATTCACTCACTTATATGAAAATATTTATTTTTTGACGTAATGGTTAATAAGTCACTCTGCAAATATTAGCAACCTAACGCAACAAACGTATTTATTATTTCGGAACCAGATATTGAAAAGTTGATATAATCGTACTTTTTTATACTATTTAATATTAAAATAATACGGCCGTGAATAATTTGATACTCGCAAAGGATTAGTTAATTATGAGGTAATTCCAAAAATTTTCGACCCAATTACTACAGTTTTTTAAAATTTTATACCTTCGATTTTTTTTTTTAATTTCGGGTGGTCATTGAACTAGTTATCGTAAATTGTATCGCATATGAAGATAGGATACCTCTGCCGTTTTTGTCAAAAGTGAACAAAGTTTAGGGTTAAATAACTTTTATGTGCATTATCAGATTTTAGCAAAATTGGTTTCAATAGAAAGTACAGATATTCCTCTTTATCATAAAAGTTAAACATCTACCTGGCGCAAGAACTTTTAAAATAAAAAAATACCATTTATCCTAGGATTATTTTTTTACATGATATTTACAATTAATTTGTCGCTACAGTGTAAAAATTTCAGAATGGGATCTCAATGGGATCGGAAATTATAATAGGGTTTCTGTAGCAGTTAATACAATTTTACTAAAAAATTAATATATTTTTAAATGTTCTGATACTTTTATTTTAAATTTAGTATCAATACAAATAGGAAAGAATAAAAACAAGTTGTGGTGGTCAAAATCGATCATATAATACCCTACATGCTTTTGTATAGGCATTAAATTGATTATCGGGAGAGGGCCTTTTATTGGCCCAATGGCCAATTGTGGAACGATCTTTATGAAATTGGTTACAATAATTTATGTAAAATTTTATTTCGATATTGGCGTTTATGTGAGATTTATGCACGTTTAAGTTTTTTTCAGGAATGTGAATTATATGGTAACCATGGTCAACCGATCATTACGAAATTTAATAGAGCGATCTATACTTGTACAAATTTTATCTCGATATTGATATTTATGTGAGATTTATTCAAGTTTAATTGATTTTCGGGAATAGGGATTATATGGAAACCATGTTCATTTATGGACCTATTAATGCGAAATTGTGAATGATGATTTATACTTATATACAACTTCAATTTATAAAATTTTGTATTGATGCTAATATTAATGTGGGATTTATGCTTTTTTAAGTAATTTTTAGGCAGCGGAACCCACATGAAAGATATAATCAATTATAAACCGACTTTTATAAAATCTGATATAACAATCTTTACTTGTATAAAACTTCTGTGAATACATAAACACGGCATATTTCAGATATTTATATGCCTTTAAACCACTATTCCGAGGGAAAAAAATTGCAGTATAGTTGAAATAATGTAACCCCATGTATAAAATTTGAGTAAATAATTTTTAAAACAATCAAAAATAATTCGTCTAATTTTGTATAATGGGTTATTTTACACTAACGACAAGTTGATGTTAACATTGTAACGTGTAGTTACAAATATTACACCAATATTTCATATATAATATTACCAATATTACATCAACATATTAACATATTGTAACTACTTTAATAGTTACAATACAATAATAGAATTTATAATTCTCATTTAGATTATATAGATTTAAACATAAATAATCGAGATTGGGACGATACATTTGAGCAAGAACCGTAGTACCGATATTGTTGTACTTTGCTCTTAGGGATCAAAATACCACCAAACACGGCCGAGGTTCTTTCTTCCGAATCATAGCCGAATCTGTAGTTAACCGACGGAGAGCCGAAGAATTTATCTCGTCGGATCGTAGTAGTATTATCGTAGTTAGCCGATTAAGAGCTAAAGAATTTATCTCATCGTATTGTGTTTGGAGGCCGAACCTTGTAGTTAGCCGACAGAGAGCCGAAACGTTAATCTCGTCAGATTGTATTTAATTGATAAAATAACTCATACGATTCAAGCTAGCCGATTGAGAGCCGAAGAATTTATCTCATGGTATTGTATTTTGAGGACGAAAACTGTAGCTGGCCGATCGAAATTCGAAGAATTTATCTCGTCGAATTGTATTCAGAATTTAGCGTAACTCACACAATTTTATTTTGAGGGAGAAACCTGTAGTTAGCCGATCAAGAGCTGAAGAATTTATCTTATCGGATTGTATACAGAATTTAACATAGATCATACGGTCTTACCTAGTCGATTAAGAGATAAAGAATTTATCTCGTCGGATTGTATTTTGGAGACGAAACTCGTAGTTAGCCGTTCGAGAGCCGAAGAATTTGTCTCGTAGGAGAATTAACTTTGCCAACACTGCTCTTTTCTCTCGTGTCAAGATACCGGTTCATCGTTGTTCGTGTCACGAAGGAACTAGGAATCTCTTTGGTAACAGTCAAAGAAAGCAGACCTTTGAAAAAACTGAACACACTGAGTAACCCCAGCTTGAAACAAAACAGCATTACAACATCGTGTAAAAAGTAATGAAAATTAAAAGACATATTTTATCATTTCAAATGTCTTTATGCCAGGAAGATATTTAGTTGTTATGACTATGATAAATAAGAATCGTATATCTAATCTAATGATACCAAGTATTTTGAAATCTGATAATACATATAAAAGTTATTCAAGCTTAAATTTTGCTAATTTTTGACAAGAAAAAAAAAAGCTGGAAATGTCCAACTTTGAAGATTAGCGATATGGTGCAGGTTAATATTTTATATAAAGAACATAGGAGAGTAGATTATATGCGCCGAATTTCATTAAAATCGGTGATGGTCCGAGCTGGGTCAAAATTTTTTGAAATTACCCATGTTAAAATTCGATAAAAAAAAATTAAAATTTCAAATGCATTTACCGTTTTTTTTTTTTTTTTTTTTTTTTTGTAAAACACTTAACCTCACTTTCAAAAACTTGCCAAATAAATGGTATCTGTTTTTCAAAAATTTTTATAGGAATATTTTCAAAGTGAGGTGAAGATTTTTACAAAATAAGGTGGTTCACTCTTTTATTACAGAATTATAATATCTCAAATTACTCAAAAATATGTATCCGTTCAGTTTTTTAGGTTGTGTTAAGGTGTATGTAGCCAGTTACGGTTCTTAAGGCTGTATTTTGGCAGTTTTTAATATTTCTTTTCTGGGTGTCACTCAGCGAAAGTATCCCCACTGGAGATGTATAGTTTACCACTGACCGACCAATCATTTTATATGTTCTTTCTCTATACCCTAGTGCTGCCGTATAGCGTTCTGAGGACCTTATTTCTACTTTGTTATTCAGTAAAATGCATATATTTCAGTAAAAACTTTGACGGTTTTTGTCTGTTAGTTTTTAAGTAAGTTTTTTTGAGAGCAAAAATTTAAATTTGCTTACTGGACTTTACTGGAAAAGTAACGTACATATGTGTAAGTTTTTTATTTTGATGGCCAATAATCTTTGATGAAACGCCTGGAATGCATTCAATTTTGTTGAAGTTTTTCACGAGAGTATAAGTTATGTAAAAAATGTGCTGTATATCGATGGTTTAATTTAGAATAAACGTAACTTATATATTTATTTTCAAATTTAGAAATCATAATGTCTTTAAAATCGTTTGTAAACGGCTTTTATCAGACCAAGAATAAATTTATGAGGAAATATGAGTGATCACAGATTTTGTTTTATCTGCTCTTGTTCAACCATAAAATCGATTTTTTAAATTTTCATAAAAAATCGATTTTTAGTAGGATAGTGGTAAGTAGATTTTTGCATATTTTGCTTTACTGCTCTGGTTTAGCTATAAACAAATTTTAGGCTTTTTCATATAAAAATCGATTTCTGGTTAAATTCTTATTTAACAGATTTTCCTCCTTTTTGATCATTTGCTCTGATTTAGCTACAAAATCAGTTTCAAAATTTTTCATAAATTGATTTTTGTTAGGAAATATGAGTGATCGCAGATTTCCTTCTTATTGTTTCATCTGCCCTGTTTTAGTTACAAAATGGATTTTTAGATTTTTCATAAAAAATCAGTGAACCTTACTTTCTAGTGACTGCTGTGGTGACAAAGTGTAAACCTATGTATGATCACAGGACAAAATAAAGAATATAATTTTCGTATTATGTATGTGCAATAAACTTATTAAGAACTTTACTTATTTTTACTTTTTTTAATCATAATACCACTAGCTAATTAGTTACTTAAAAATTTTATAGCTTTCTCTTATTACAAAACAAACCCAAAAAAGAAATTAAAATGAAATTTCTCTTAAATCTTTGTACTCTTCTCAATTTCTATTTATTATTTATACTTTTCCATTAAAATGTAACTTTGTTTATTTTGCCATTTCATTCCCACTTCACAAATACTTCCAATCTATAGACCCTACCTCAATATTTTGGCATGTACACGATTTACATAAAATTTCCAATTCAACATGCCATCACATTTTCCAATAGGATTTGCGTGTGCTCTAGTTTTACAGTTGTGTCGTTTTCCCTGCTGTTTGTTTTTGTTATTATTGTTGCTGCTGTTTTTGTTTTCATGTACATACTCAACATTCAAATTGACACTTCACCCAAATGTCAAAATATAATTCCAGGCAAAGCAAGTTACAAGTATAAAAAAGGAAATGAAAAAGGACTTTAATGTTGAACATATTTTACGACAATAATTCAACTAAAACATAACAAACGAAGAGAGTTGTTAAAATAGAGCGAATCGGAAGTAAATGAGAGAAAATGTATAGAGTTAAAAACAGAAAAAAAATATGTTGTTAAACGATTTAAAAACGAACCTACCATAACAAGGCAATGAAGAAAAGCCGGCCGGTTTTTACGGGAATATAATTATGGGTATAGGAGGGTAAGGGCGAAAAGGATATTAGTTAAACAAAACAAACATTAAATAAATGTTTAGGAGTTGTAATTGTAGAGGGTAAAATGGGTAAAATACTATTTTTAGTAGTTTTTTAGATTTGTCTTAATCAGCACTAGTTGTATAAATACAATAGATACGGAAAGTAAAGTTTCGCTCACATACATATCACAATTGGATGGAATTATCTTCTATATATCATAAATTTAATAATAGAAGAACTTCACGTATACATATTTGTATTGCTACTACAATATAACATCACTTATTAATATATTACAACTGTCAGGCTCACACAAAGGTAGCTTTAAATGTTCTTGCACATATAGTTTCAGCAAAATTTGAACAAATTTTGAAAAAACTTAAAAACAATAATATGGTTTACTTTTTCGATTTATATATTTATTAACTAGCTATTTATACCTGGCGTTGCCCGCATTGTCCGATATATATTAAGAATCATGAAAATAAAACATAATTTAATTTTATGTTACGACTTTTATTTATCATATTTATATTTTCGAGCAGTAGTTATCGCTTAGAATCAGGGATGATAAATGCAGTAAATTTAAAAAAAAATTGTACTTTTTGGGACGTAATTGTACTAAAATGGTAATAACTTGTTCTGCAGAAAACTTTAAAATATGTTTTGGTCTAAATACAATATCTTTTGTGGATTTCCCTTGAGTTCTTAAACAAATTTTCAAATTAATAGATATCGTTTAAGTTGGACATTAGGTTTTAAAAAAGTTTCAAAATCGATAAGAGTGTTAAATAAAGACTTAACAACAGAAAGAGTAATTTTATCAGGTTCTTAAAAAATACCTAATCCAAAACAAATAATAATATTCAGGTTTGTATGAGTTCGATTTAAAATAAAGTTCTAAAAGTTTCACCAAAAGTTCTGAGGTAAAAACCCAGTAATAAATCAAGCTTCGAACGAAGCAAGTAAAATAGAAAGAAAAGTAAAATATCGCTTCAACATTCCCTTACAAATGACATGAATTTTGTACGGTGATTTTCCGGTTGGAATCAAATTTTTGACACGAAAAGCGCTCTTTTCAATGCTGAAAAAGAAGCAAATGTTTTAGTTATAGTAAACACGTATTTGCATATAATTTTCTCCCTTAAAATGGCAAAGTTATTCGTTTACTCTAGTGCATCGTAGTAAGGCTTATTTCGAAAGGCTTGAATATTTTTTACTGGTACACTCAAAAAAGTTTTCACTTAAGTTAAAAATTAATGAATATATAATCATTTTACAAAGAAAATTATTTTTTGACTTTCTGTAGACGTTGTTAAGAAAACAATCTACCATAAAAAAATTTTTTGTAGTTAATACTTTCAGTTATTTTCTTTTTCTTATATAACATTTTTATTTATTTATTTATTTATTTATTTTTTTTTTTTTTTTTTTTTTTTTTTGTAAAAGTTTCCTTTATGTTTTGTTGAAAATATTTTGTGAAAAAATACCTAAAAAGCTTTTGTTGTCAAATAAAATTATAATAAAAAATATTTTTATAAAAAATTCGAAAAAGTTATAAATATAAATGGCAATTAAGATCAAATAAAAGACTTCGTCCAGCAGCCTTAGTTTACAAAGTTTTTCTAAAGCAAAAAAAACTCACGGCATGACCTTTTTTTAAAAATGGTAAGAATCCACCCCAAATAGACATTTTTAAACATTAATTCAATACCATTTTCATATATCTATAGGGTTGGATGCCGCCTTTCAGGCCTTGAAGGCCTTTGCGGACAATGGAAAACAGAGACGAATTTAAAGACGTTGGACTCGAAACTTATGAATTTATATATTAGTAGTATAGGTATTTTTATTTTATAACTTATAAAGTTATATGTAGATGTAATTTCATTATATATAAATTTTACATACGAGTACATATATAAGATTTATCTTTTTGGGAGGTAAAATGTTTAATATACATAACAAATGAACAGTAGTTATTACTGTTTCGGTTGGTAATTTTTATAAGTAAAAATAAGTGAAAAAACTGGTTTAAGTCTTTTTCAGGTAGAAATTTGTCAGTTAAAACTACTAACAAAACATCCGCTTTTAATGTCTTGTATTTGGAAATTTGTAAGTTAAAAAAAAAAAAAAATAAAAAATCATTTATTATTAGGGAACTTGTGGGTTAAAAATAAATCAACATTTCAAAATAAAAGAAAAACACATTTGTTTCGAATGAAATGTAAGCGATACGTTTTTAAAATGAAATTAAATTTGTTTCTAATGTTTTTTCATTTGAATTTACTTGCATATTTTTTTGAGTGTAAAGAAAAGCTTATACACTATAAATAATTAAAATATTTTATATTGAGTAACGAAAAGTGAAACATACGTCATTTCCAAAAAAAATTCCGAGTTGAACGCATATCAAAAACTGTATTCAAAAGACATAACATTCAGGTCGGAGAATGTCTAAATGATTCAAACTTGTATGCATACATTTAGCTGCATTTAAGTAAATTTTAATTACTTTCTAAAATGCTTGTTAGTCCAACCAATAATTTTATTAACAGAACTAAATTTTATAATTATACTAAATTAATCACTGGAGTACTACTATACTTTTTACAATAGAATTGTACAAAAAAGTATAACTGCACCGAATTTATCATCCCTGCTTTGAATCAAATCTAACCGCAAATTTGAACAGCCATAACATTAAAAGATTTCACAATTTGTAGGAATAACATTCTATCTAATTGCATAATTGGATACAAAATATACTTCTTTACGACCGTAAGGACTCACATGTAAAGAAAGATATAGTCGATCTAGACCGACTATATAATACCCTACAACATTGTACACGAGAATAAAAATTTGGGAAGAGGATTTATATTACACCTGTGGCCAATTGTATTCAATATAAAATAAAATATGAAAATACAGAATAATACGTTGATACTAACATTTAGATGATTTTATGCACTTTAGGGCGGTTTCTGGAAGTGGGTTGATATGGGAGCTATGGTAAATTATAGACCGATTCTCATAAAATTTGATAATGTTATTTCCACGTATATAAAACTTATTTGTGTCGAATATTAACTTAATACTGAAATTCGTATGGGATTTATGCATGTTAAAGTGATTTTCGGAAGAGGAGTTTATATGGGAGCTATGGTCAGTTATAGACCAATCTTCATAAAATTTGGCACAAAGAACAGAACAGAATTTCATTAAAATATTCACATTTTTTAGGCATTTTTGAGTGTTTAAACTCTATTTTGTATGAGTGATTTGGACCGATCACAACAAATTTCAATAGACTTCGTCCTTGTATCATAAAAGTACCACATGTCAAATTTCATTGAATTATCTTTAAAATTGTGACCCCTTTGTGCTCAAGGCTTACATGGACAGACGGACGGACATCGTAAAATCGATTTAAAAAGTGATTCCAAGTCGATTGGTATACTTTAAGGTGGGTGTTGAATAAGTTTTTCTATGCGCTACAAACTTTTGCACAAACGCATAATACCCGAACCACCTATGGTGGTGTAGGGTATAAAAAAACAAATTTTCGTATTTTGATTTGAAAACTTGGGCTTAAGTTCTCATCCTAAATATTAAAAATAATTATTTTAATCTACATAATCTATAATTCTGAAACAATTAAACTTTGTCTGATCTATTTTCCTATCAAGTTTTAGTATCTACAGAGTAATTTATAAAGAATGTCTTAACACTTGGTGGAAATATTTTTTCTTTTCTATATCAAATGGCTTAGTTTAATTAAAAATTAAGCGAATATAATCTAATTTAAAAATTATACCACAATTGTGAAGTGATTTGCCCGTTGATCAGTATCCAGTAAGCATGAATAACGTGACTAAAAAATGTTTCTTCAAGTATAGTGATTCCAATCCGAATCTTGAGTCCACTACTTCAAATAGAGAACATAAAGGATGTGAGATAAAATATGTCGCTAAGGATGCACTTTTTATATCCAAAATTGGATTTTCCATAAAAATTTGGAAGTCAATACATATACAGAAAAACGGTATTAAGGAAAGTGCTATCCCAAAATTTTAGCTGACTACTAGTGTTGCCACTTTAGCCTTTTTAAGGCTAAATCTCGTCTTTTTATATTGATATTAGCCTCGATTTAGCTTCTAGTTGTTTTTTTTTTGCCTTTTTTAAAATTGCTTTAAAAGCCTAGAAAAAATCTAGAAGATAAAATGAAAATTTGAGGCTAAAAGCAAAATAAAAAGGATAGATTTAGCATTAAAAAGACTGAACTTACTTTAGTTTTTGAACAGCGAAGAAAATTATTATTTTATTCTACATATAATAAAAATTTTCCCCTGCGGCGCTTTATTTTCCAAATCAAAAACATATAGCTTTATGGTCTTACTAAATCGGTTATTATAATTATTTTTTAATATACTTCATTAAGCATAAATACCATAGATTAATAAGTAGATATTTATGTGAGAGAAAAAAACTGATTCAATGGTCAAAACCCAATTGGTGCAACAACAAAATATATATAGTCACATATATACATATATTTTATTTTTGTGTTTTGAAAAAAAAAAATAGTAATTTTTTGGAAATTTACTTCGAAGTACCTCTCATATAAACTTCTAGTTGTACTCTATGATAGAAACTATTTACGAAAATTATTAAAAAATTCTTACGAAAGCGAAAATCACCCAAAATTTGGAAATGACCAATCTCAAAAACTAAGAGAAATCACTTCAAAGAATTAGTTTTTCATATGAAATATTATTCTTCTTTTTTTCTTCATTAGGTCTTTTTGCTGAAAACCGTTCTATGTTTAATTTATGAATTTGTTAAACTATCTGTAAAAAAAATGAAAAACTAATGAAAACGAAAAAAATTTATTTAAATTAAAAAAAAAATTAATTTTTCTAGCCTTACTTTTATAGAGTATTTTAGCTTTTTTTGGTCTTTATTAAAGATCATATATTATAACAATTTTTTCTCACCTCCTGGCAATACTGCCGACTACTGTTTGACTTAAAATACATCTTCTTCATTAGATGTAATTTTAAGCCGTATTTCATAAAAAGATTAAATATTGCAAATTGGCAAATTTTTCGATTACGTTCCCGCATTCAGTTACTCTCGAAAGAAAAAGAAGAAGAGAAGAGTATGTTTAAATCAAAAAATAAAAAATTTTGTAAACATTGTAATTGTTAAACTGTAAAAAATAAAATTTTATGAATAAATAGTGATAAATACATATATAAAAACTAAATATTGCGGTAACTATAATTAAATAAACTCATCAGTTAAGTGCAGAAAGGAAGAAAATAGCCAGATTATAAGCAAATGGTATTTGAGCCAAACTATTCCATTTCATTTTCTACACATCATTGCAAAAGACAAATTTAGTTTAGAGAAGAAATGGAATCGATAGCAGCGGCGTTGTTGTTGGAAGAGGAGAACAACGTGGACCAGAATGCAGAATCAAGACTAGAAAAGCGGAAATTGAGAGACAGTTGCAACCCATTCGAAATGAGTGATAAATTTTAAGATATTTGTTTTAAATATGTGTGAAACATTTAATTTAATTTAATTAATTTTTAATAAAGTCAATTTTTAAATAAAGTCAATCCACGCCTTAAAAAATATTTTTAATATGCATACATATGCAACGCATTATTAAAATGTCATACTTTCTTCCATGCAGCGTCAATTTTTATTGGTGGCCCTATTGCGTTAAGGGCGTTTGCAACTTCTTCCCAGAATGCCTGTGCTTCTTCCTTGGGACGCTTATGATATCCAGACGCAATATCATCCTTCGTTGCCATTAAACTCGCCAGCTTTTCATACTGCTCAGGTGTTGTGTTTTTTGACCTGCAATAAATTAAATAAAGCTTTAAAGTTACAAAAAAAACAAAATTTATTACAAAATAAATTTATAGCATTTTATACCCACATTTAATATAATTATACATTTTTTTAACTACAGAAACAAAAATCGAAAAACTTTCCGTTAGTAAATAAACAACTTGAAAAAACGTAGCTACGATCGTAACGCAGAATACATACAATCGAAAAACAAGTGGAATTGATACGGGGAACGGAACGCAGAATACTAAAGTTTCCAAACTGAGAAATTTACGATCCGAATCGAAATGCAGAATAAGGTTGATTATTATTTATTATTTAGAATTCAATTCCCAAATTGGAGATTTTTCGTTTTGTTCACATTTATCATTCTTCAGATAAAAGTTGCTTACAAACGATTTTTAATTCCCTACCGATTCTGAACAGATATTCTGTTTGTTAATCCTAGCTTTGAAATTTTAGAATATATGGTATAAACTTAAAATTTTGATACGAAATAGGTAAAAATCCGAAGGATTTAGACTGATTGCAATCAAAAGATTAAACTTGATTTCTTCTTATGATCGATCTCTATAAACGTATGAAATAGTTATATTTCCTTAAATAAGTTTTTATTTAGTAAAGAATGAGCTGCTCAGTATTTTTAATAAAAATAGTGAAATCAGTTGAAAAATAGAAATTAATGTCAAATGTGAGAAGCCATATATCAATTCCTGAGAAGCCCATGGGACTCTGTTGTGTGATTTTTTATGTTAATAAGATTTACAGATTTATTTCCAATGAATATGTCGTCAACTAAAATGCAAAACGGCCAATCAATATTTCTTAAAATTTTACAAGAGAGATAAAAAACATAATAAGTTAGTTTCCAACAAAAAACAATTTTGTAACAAAATCTATTAAATTAATTCTTTTACTGCAAACAATAAATATTTTAAATGATTTTTTTGCAAATGGAGACGATGTGATAGTGAAAAAATACTTTCTAATTTAATTTTTTCTATTTTTTAGAATTTCCAATACGTAATCAATATCTGAAGTTACCCAGCAAAAACTTTGCTTTCCTGGTAAGCTAGCAGGTATAATTGGAAACAAAAATAAACTACTTATTTTTTGCCTGAATAACTAGTTATTTTTGTTTGAGTTGGCCACAAATTCATGTAGTTATTTTTTGACTCTAGGGGTACTCAAAAATATGTACCTAAACGAAAACAAAAATAAAAAAAACAAAAAAATTTTGCCGTCAGTGAGACTCGAAGCTGGACTCAAATTAACCATTCGTTTTTAATGACTACCGTCTTATTCAGTACACCATCTCGCACATAGCACCCTAAGCGACAAATAATCTATTTAGTTGAAAATATCTTTTTAGAATGGGGTTGAACCAACAACCTTCTGGTTGTTAATCCGGCGCTCTAGCCAACTCATCCACGTGATTACAGTATTACTGTGCTATTATACTATTGAGTACTTATTAATGTAATACAGAGTAGGCAAATAATAATGACGTCCCATTACCAAGAAACTACTTTAGTAAGTAGTTGTTATTACCGAAAACCAAAAAGTTTTTGCTGGGTATCCATTAATTCCTTTTACAAAAACGTAAATTTTGAATAGAAAATAAAAAACCTGCAGCAAGTTGCAGGTATCCAAATTGGAGCTTTCCGAACTATCTGATTTTCAAGGCAAAATGCTGTTCTTGGCTGCCTCAAAAAGTATAGGCGAAATTGGAAACGACAGTGAGGCAGAATGTAAATTGTTTGGAAATAAGTCTGTAACTTCTAATCTGTTAGTTCGATTTCCATAAAATTTCACGTAGCTGTAGCAGAGGAATGTAAAATTTTGAGTTTGGAAGGGGGGCGCTTCATACTCCTCAGGAGCGCAGCTATTGGGGTTCAAAATAGGACAAAATTTTGAACCGTTTGTAAAATTTTTGTTTCTTATTCTACTTCAAATACTTTTACATCTTCTTAAAGCCTTCGAAAAAATTTCATGTAAATTCAAGCAGAAGATTATAAGTTACAGATTTGTATACAAAAATTTCGATTCTGCCCCACTATGCAATATACCAAAGGCATAAGGAATTGAGGATAAATGTAAGCTCTTTGATTTTCATGCCAAGATTTAGGGTTAATCTGCCATCGTCATTCCAAAAGGAACGTCGAAAACATCTGTGTTTCTGTACGAAAATATTACATAAAAATTTGGTTCCATAAAATAAGATGAAAGGTTTTAAGTTGATAATGATTTTATATGATATATATTAGTTTCCGACATCCTACAAAAGGTAGAATAACTAAAATGAAACTAAGCTTTTTAATATCAAGTTTTGGATTAGCGAAAACCCTATTCCAAAGGCGATATTTTCATAGCGTTACGAATGGAATTTATTGAAATCCAGATTAATCTTCGTGGAGGTACAGAGCCAGGCTAATCTGCACCGAGTCAGCTAAGCACAAGTGAAAAAAAGTAAGAGAAATATAGTAAGTCTATATGATACCATTGTGTACGTGCATCAAAATTTGGGAAAAAGGGTTATATGGGACCAGTGGACAGACATATGCATTAAGTGTAAAATATTTATATAAAATATACGTATACATTATATTATGTTGATTTTAACACCTATATAGGATTTATGCACTTTAGGGTGATTCCCAGAAGTTGACCTGTGGAGGTATGATAAATTATGGATCTATCCTCATGAAATTTGGCACTGTAGTTTACAAAGGGTGATTCAAGTAGAGATACTTTTTTCAATAGCCTTTTTTTGACAGATCACGTGTGAGTCGTGTCATGTTATTTTTGTTTAGTGTTGTTTAGCATGTCATAATGGAAAGACTTACGCCTGAACAACGTTTACAAATCGTTAAACTTTATTACGAAAATTCACGTTCTCTGAGGAATGTGTTTCGTGCACTTCGCTCAAATTATGGTCAACATAATCGACCTACTGAGCGTACTATTCGCAACACCATCACTCATTTTGAGACCCAGCATTCATTATTGGATAATATTCGACCGAATAGACTACGTTCAGCATGCTGTGAAGAAAATATAGCGGCCGCAGCTGAGAGTGTACACGAAGACCGTGGAGAGTCTATTCGGCGCCGTTCGCAGCATCTCGGACTGACGTATGGAACGACTTGGCGTCGAGATCTTAAATTGAAAGCGTACAAGAAAATCCGACGTTTTCGAGGCAAATTTTCTGGTTCTGTGAGTATGTAAACAAACAAAATTACCGCATTTGGGACGAAGAGCAACCTAAAGAGATTCCAGAACTGCCACTTCATCCAGAAAAAACAATAGTTTGGTGTGGTTTGTGGGCCGGTGGAATCATCGGTCCATATTTCTTTAAAAATGATGCCGGTGCGAACGTAACCATTAATGGCGACCGTTATCGTGCCATGATAACCGACTATTCGATGCCTGAAGTTGAAGCTCGTGATCTCGGCGACATTTGGATTCAGCAAGACGATGCCACTTCCCACACGTCGCATCAATCAATTGATTTATTGAGAGAACACTTCGGTGAGCACATAATTTCACGTTTTGAGCCGGTCGATTGGCCATCAAGATCATGTGATATCACACCGTTAGACTTTTTCCTGTGGGGATATGTAAAGTCTAAAGCCTATGCGGACAAACCCGCTTCGATTCAGGCCTTGGAGGAAAACATCACGCATGTCATTCGCTAGTTACCAGTCGAAATGATCGAATGAGTCACCGAAAATTGGACTCAACGGATGAACCATCTGCGACGTAGCAATGGCTAACATTTGATAGGCATAATCTTCAAAAAATAAATGCCAAAGAATGTTCTTTCAAATGATAATAAACATTCCCCATTAAATTTGAATTTTCTGTGTTTGTTTCCTTAAAAAAGTAGGGAACCTCGAAATGGATCTCCCATTACTTATATAAAACTTATTTGCCTCAAATATAAATTACATAATTAATCGTGCCTAATCTTGTTTCTATATTTAAGGCGTTTAGGATTATTAATCCCCAATTCCAGAAGGTCATTTGTGTGTAGGCTTGCTGAAATAATGGACTGATCATAACCGATTTCAATAAACTTTGTCTATCTACCAAAATAACCATTGGTGCCAAATTTTATGGAATTTTCTTCAAAATTACGACCTATACTTTGCGCAAAAACTTTACGTGGATAGCCATCTGTAAGTCGACATAGAAAGTCGAGATCCAAGAGTCGAACGGTATAGTTTAAGGTAGGAGTTTCAATATTAATATCTATCATCCCGATCAATAATTGTAGTTAAACGACTTAAATAAAGTCTTCTAATTTCCAAACTTCGTAGCTAATATCACTTAGCTGGATCTAAATCTTATGGGTCGATTATGTATGCCAACCGAACTTTAGTTGTGCTGTCTACTGGCAACGCAACCTAAGAGTAAATTTATATCATGAATGGCAACCTTCTTTCAGTTACCAAAATGTTATCGAAAATACTATTTTGAAAGTTTAGCAACTGAAATAAATGTAAATAAACAAATAACAATGCAAAGAAACAAAAATAGTTAGTTTTCAATTTTTATTTAAAAAAAATTTCGGCAACACAACTAATCTTCGGTTTCCATAAATAATTGATAAATTAATTTCAACCGGCAGCTCATAAATACATGCAGGCAGAATCTGCAGCTTGAGACGAAGTATCTTAGGTCAGACGTTTTAGTCAAACGGTTTTGCAATTAATAAGCCAAAGGCCACCTCATCTGTACTGTCATGCCATAATCTAAAATTCTAACCTGGAGCTTATCTGCGCGCGACTTCAAAATGACAATATTGTGGATGACCTGGTTAGATTTTGTTGCTATCTTTCTTCGAGTCTTCAATAGAATAGGAAATTTGGAGACCTGTACAGACTAGCTAGTCTAGTAAGATTATTTACTCAGTTATAGAGATAATTTAGCCTTAAAATGATTATATATTTTTAAAAATAAACCCGCAATATTAGCCTCAAATATTAAAGTCTACTATAACTGAACAATATGTTCTCTGAGAACAACCTATTCTTAGTCCATATAACCGAAATTTTAAGAAGTCAGCTTCTATAAGACTTCTTTTTAAGGCATTATTACTAAGTAAGCAGTATATCATGTTTTCAAATTCTCTTTTTTATTTTCGAAAAATTTCTATTTTACAAGTTATGTGGTAATTTCTTTTTGTTAATCTATTTAAAGTCCTTTCAATTAAAATGCACTAGGAATGTCGCTGAAATTCTCTGCTACATTTTAATTAAAAAAACTCTAAACAAAAAATATTGCTTACTATCTTCTACGTATTTTTCGTACATCCTCTTTGATACATCTCACGAAGTTCCTTGAATGATGTTGATCTGACCGAAGGCTCATGCTCACCATAAATACTACAGGTCTCAGTTGATCTAGTTGCTGAATTCATAAGGTAATCAGATCCTCCTATTTTTCTAAATTTAGTGTCAGAGGCTTTAATTTTTGTCTCACTTTTTACTTCATCGACCGTAGATGGTTTCTTTGATTTATTTTCTTCAAGCACACTATTTATCTTCTCTTGTTCTTTACTCAAGTCTTTATCTCTATATTGATATTCGGTAGGTAAATTATCACTAGCCTCTTGTAAACTACCAATTTGTTGACGTAAGGTTCTTATTAACAAATGTTGTTTCTTTCTTATGTCACCCATTTCTCGATCATGTTGCTCCAACGAGGGCAATTCCTCGGGATGACACTGACTCATAGCCTCATTTTCTTTAAAAACTATACGCTCTAATTCGCTAATTAGTCTTGCACGATCAATAGGATCTGCTTTTATAATCTGTCTAATACGAAACTGCAAACGAGCCATTTGGGAACTCAGATTAAGGTAACAAGACTGCAAGGATTGGTATTGTTTTTCCAAACGTCGTACATAACCAGTTTCTTGAATATTGCTTTCTGTAGGATACCAAGTGTAAGGGACATCTTTATCCTTACATTTGGCGGGTTCTCTTTTACACAATTCCTCCAATTCAGCTTCTGTCTCTGTACGAGGTTCATCCTCAGTTTCTTTTTCACCTTTATCACAGCAACCCATTCTGATGAAGTGTTTAAATAGTCTTTTCTTATTTTAAAAAATATATTTGAATAATAAAGTGTTTAAACTGCAGTTATTGTTGTTTAATGTACAATATTATAAAATATATTTTTTCTTAATAATGGATCACGAAGTTTTATTTGAAAAAGTAAACTATTTTGTTTTTTTTTTATAAACTATAAAATTTTGATTTTTTAAATACTAAAAAAGAATATCATTTTAGAAATTTATTTCAAAACTTTAAATATAAAATTTTACTCAAAGTAGCAAAGTGCTTATAAAAGCCTTGTTCCAGTACTTATCAGACTTGGAAGCTTTAATCAAAAATTTCAGAGAAGTGTTCATATACTTATAATTTCTTCGTATTTTATTATTTTCCAGACAATTTCTGATTTAAACTTGGAACAGAGCTAATGATTTACTTTCTATATATGAAATTTGAAAGAGATTCAACATCATAGTTCTTATTTAGGATTGCAAACCTATACAATTTTTACTACGTGGATGAGTGAATGGGCAAAACAGTTTCTACTGAAAATGTAAACCACATGACCTGAAAATTTTGTTATATGGTGTGTATTAGCCTATAATTTGAGTGTTCAGATCGTATGTATTATAAATAAATGCAGCTCAATTTAAGGTCAAGGTGGTTGGTAGCAGTGCCGAGGACCTGAGTAGTTAGTTTTAATCACTGATTAGCTATTCACATACTCGGCATTTTTTCAACCAAAAGTGGGTGAATAAGTGGTGAAATTTTAAAAAGAGTAAAGAAAGGAGGTTGGGGTTGGATAATCTTTAGTTGTGTGAGCTTTTAATTACCTTACATTGAAAATCATTAATCTTCAAGAGAGGTAAGATTTAACCACCCCTGCTGAAAATCTGACTCCACAGTCTACACTTGAGCCAGCACATTCCGGCAAGATTGTTTTAATACGCAACATTTTATGGAATTAATTTCATTTTTATGCTAACCAACTTGCAAATATTTAATTGAACTATGTTTTAGATTTATTAATCCAAGACTTTTAAATAAACAGGAATTTCCTTTAGTTTTTCACGACATTTTCTTCAATAAACCAAAAAGGTACATAAACACAACGAAAAAGTTCATTGATTCATCGAATTTGTTACTTAATTTTGACCAAATATACAGGTACGTTGAAACAATATATTGCCATACATTAACAATTATATGGGTTCAAAATTCAACGTACAAGTTCATTGATTCAACTTATTTGTACTTTGTTTGAACGAACATGTTCGTTAAACTAAATAAATAATTTCAATGAACAGTACGTTGAACTAAAGATAAAACTATACGTTGTTACAATGAAACTATACATAGAAATTTTTAACATTTCAATGAACGGTTACATTGACTTAAATAGCCTGTAAATTGATTTCAATAAACTTATACGTTGATATAATAAACTTATACGTTGAAAATGCACCCCAATTTCAATCCTTTTTGTACTTTTCCTATTCATTTTATTAAAAATTAAATTATATTATATTCAGTTAATATAGGTATATACTAAAAAACAATCTCTATATATAATTAATGTAGATGATTTTAATACTAGGGCGGATCAATATTTCCGTGACTTTTCGAACTTCCATCGTAGAGATATGAAATGCAACACTATTCCCATCAAGTACCACCTTTTAGTAGAATACTGTCAAATTTTGAGCAAGTATCGTCATTTACTTTGCGTTTAACAGCTTTTCAAAACATAAAACCTCGTGTATTTTTCTAAAAATGGAAAAAAGTGAATTTCGAGTGTTCATTAAACATTATTTTTGCGAAAAAAAAACCGTCAGTCAAACCAAGGAAAAGCTCGATAAGTACTATAGGGACTCTGCACCATCGATTTCAATGGTAACTGATGAATTTCGTTGTGGTCGCACAAGTACAAATGACGCTGAACTTTCTGAACGGCCAATTGAGGTCAGTAAACCCGAAAATGTCGAAAAAATCCACGATATGGTGTTGGCCGAAGTAAAAGTGCGTCAGAATTTTGATGCCATAGGCAGTGTGGCTTCGATTTTAAAGAAGATTTTAAGAAAGTTGTCTGCAAGATAGGTGACCATAATCGTAAACGTGTGACAACTTCAAAGGATTGTTTGGAGTTGTTTAACCACAATCTGAATGAGTTTTTGCGGCGTTTTGTAACTATGGATGAAACATGGATGCATTACTGTACTCCGGAGACCAAGTAGCAGTCTAAACAATGGGTTTCTCCGGGTGAACCTGCTCCGAAGAAGGCGAAGGTAAGTTTGTCGGCCAATAAGTTTTTTGGGATGCACGCGGGATAATTCACATCGATTACCTTCAACAGGGAAAAACAATAAACGGCGAATATTATGCAAACTTACTAGACCGATTTAATGAAGACTTAAAAAGAAAACGACCCCATATGGCCAATAAAAAATTTTTTTTTTTCATCAAGATAATGCACGGGAGCACACGTGTGCAGTCTCAATGGCAAAACTCTCTGAATTGGGCTACGAATTGCTACCTCATCCGCCATATTCTCCGAATTTAGCCCCTAGTGACTACTTCCTATTTCCAAACCTAAAGAAATGGAAAGATATTCAGCTCCAACGATGAAATTATTGACCAAACAAATGCCTATTTTAAGAACCTCGAAAAATCTTATTTTTTGAAAGGGATACAAAAACTGGAGAAACGTTGGACTAAGTGTATTGAGTTAAAAGGAGATTATATCAAAAAATAAATTTTTGTTTTGCAAAAAAAAAAACTGTGTTTCATTCAAAAAGACATGAACTTATTGATCCGCCCTCGTATAATAAAATATTTATAGTACATTTTTCTAAATAATCTTAACAAAAAAAGCAAGTGATTTCATGTCCTTGGTACCAATACTCAAAATAAAGGGTTAAACAGAGACAGGTTCAGATGGTAACTTACAGATGTGATCATGAACTTCCTGTGCGCCATTTCCAACAAATATAAAATTATCCTGAAAGTATTGCTCAATGATAGTATGGAATATTCATGCAGACATTAATATGACAGCAGCAAACAAAAAAAATATTTTAAATTGTTCGTTAACAAATAAAACTAATTGAGATTAGTTCAAATTATTTACTTTTCACATTATTATCTGCCTGTATAAACGTTCAAAGAAAAGTAAACTTATATTCATGCAGCACCGAAATACAATTAGACTTGGAAAATAAAATAACTTATTTCATCAAAAACTTAACAAAGCGCTTCAAAAAAGTTGGATGGAGCAAACAAAGATTTTATACCACCTTTGAAAACTAGTTAAAGCACAAAATAATCTTGGGAGACCAACAAAATCACTCGACAACTATAGCGATAGATCTAAAAGGCGGAAATTTAAGGATATCAATAAAAAAATAGGATGTGAAAATATTCAAGGAACTTTGCTATATCAATTTCGATCACAGTAAAAACTCACCGAAATCGATATCGAAGTTTTTAACGCAATTTTTTAACAAAATGGATTTTTAAAAGTATTCCAACGCCAAGCGATGAAAAAACAGTTCTCAAATGAAGAGGCATTAGCATTGTTTTTAGATTTGAAGTTGACAAAACAACAATATACGCAGGTCAGTTTGCGTGCGATTGAAAAAGGCTCAAATCTCCATCCATCATATCATCACATAACTGCTGCTAAGAAGGGACACTATTATAATTACACCGATTTCAGCATCAAATCAAATACATACTTCAGACCAATTAAATTTGAATTTAAAAAGGAAACTCGTGATGTCATTAAAACAGAAGTCAGTGATATTAGAGCCCAAATTGCAACACTACAACCATTCAATTTAGAGATATGACGACCAGACAATTGAAGTAAGCTACCAATTAGTGCTAACGATGATGGATGGAAAAGTAGGCCAGGCTTTGACTGACATAAAGGCTTCATCCAGCATTACAGATTTTATAGAGAGCACAATAACAGAAAAATATCACGAAATTCTACAAATAGAAGATCTATTTAATATACTACTGACAACGTCAGATACACTCACCTCTAGCATTCAAAGTAAATGGAAAGCAGAACATCGGGACTTAGATGAAGAAGCATGAAATATTTGCAGGATATTTTCCATCCGAATGAATAATAATTATAATTTTCTTTTAAAGTAAAATGTAAAATAAACATTAAAAAAACTTTTAGTTATTATAAAATGTCTTTAATGTTATTAAAATTAAAAGCAACATAAAAAATAGTAAACTGGGAACCTATTCACAAAATTATCCTGGTATTATTAAAATGTTTTTTTTTTTATCTGCTTGTAACTTTTTTAAAAGCTCAGATTTAGTCTCAAATTTCTCAACAACTACTGAACCGATTTTAATGCAATTAAAACTGGAGAAAAATTCAAGAAAATATCTTTCCATCAAAAAACAAAACTAAAATATCTGTATCGAATCAAAAGTTACAGAGTTTTGGCCGATGAAAAACGATTCTGAGCCACTGTGCAACGTACAAGTTGATTGAGTGAACGAAAATTTTCTTTTATTATTAAAAATATAAACGTGTTCTTTAAATCAATGAACTATTACTTTGAATAAAAGTACTGATTTATTTATTTTATTAAGGAATGAATTTAACGAATGGTTTCAATGTACCGTTCTTAAGTGCGTTGAATATTTCATTAAATTTCAATGAATATTTTCTTTGAATCAATGAATTCTTCAAAAAAATCAACGAATTTCATTCAACGTACTTCATTTATTGAAATTACTTTTTTCAGTGTTGCCAAATCCCAAATTTTCAACTAAAAAAATTTGGGAATTATACATTGTTGTTATTTTACATTATAACTATATAAGATTTTCCATGTCTGCACTTCAATATTATTTTAATTCAAAATGTTTAATCGGGTATGAAGTGTTCTTTCAACGTTTCATACCAACCTTATAAACATTTCCCAAAACAGCACGAAATGACTTTCCTGCCAACCCAATATCTTTTTCAATTTTGTTAAAGCAAATAAAAAAATCTTTTGTACTAGTAATTTGGCTGAATCATATAAACGTTTCTTATCTACCCTTCACAAAACGGTAGCACTAATCATTAATCAAAATCTTTCATAAAATTTTTTTAGACAAAAGATATTTCACACACAATACACAAACACAAATTCATTGAAAACTATTCAAGCATTTCATACAAAAAATACAAAAATACTCGTATCCAAGATGTGTCAATGACCTCTTATTAGGGAAAAGGATGTCTTTTCAACCATCTATACAAATAGCCAAACTAACTATCAGACTACCAGACAAGCTGGCTTAGCGAAAATATTATTTTATTTCAAACCAGTTTCATTTTACGTCTTTCTTTTATTAATTTGGTTCTTTTAATATTTTGTACATGTGTGTTAAATAAGGCACTAAGATTTTTTTTGTGTTGCTTTTGCCAGAAAATAGTTTAAAAAGCCTTAAGGGGAGAAAACTGAAATATTTGAACGTTTTGTTTTGTTCCCAGGCATCTAGAATGGCAGTGTTGCGAATGCGCAAATCTACTTTTAGACGCGTTTTGAATGAACTTTAAGGGAGGGATGTTTATGAGTTTTATGGCTGTTATTGTTGTTTTGTAAGGAGTTGGCAAAGAAGATCTTTAGTTTCCTTTTAATCTTAAAACATGCGCTTTTAACATGTTTTTTCGTTTGCTCTTGATTTCTTCCTTAAATATTATTTTGTACATATTGTGTTGGCATTGTGGCATCTACATCTGCTTTTGTGTAGCTGGTTTCCTTTAGCTGTTGTTTGCATGTTAGTTCTTACCCTTATGATGGTCCTTAGGTAGTTTGTCTGTCTGTCCATCCGTCCTCATTATTATTGTTTGGTTGATCATTGTTTACTGAAATTGTTGTTGTTGTTCCTGAATCAGCTCAAATATGTTTAATGTGGTATGAGTGAGTTTTACGTTTTCTCCCTGATTGCCTGGCTGCGTGTGTTACTGGTCTTGGCGCATGCGTTTAGTTGTTGATTGAAAAAAAAAAACAGCCCAAACATGCTATAATAAAGATTCTGTTGTTATGCTTGTAAAATAAACGTTTTTCTGCAGATGCGGGTTTTTATGATTTAGACACGTTCGTATGCTCAACATCTGGCCATAAATGGGGGAATACCGTTTAGTTAATAATTTTTATTGTTTTATGTCAAAGCAATTTTATATAGTTTTATTAATTACAGTGCAATATTTGTAATTAATGAATTAGGAATGGATTTAGTTATACAATTTAATATTGGCTCATAAACTGTAATGTGAACTGAAGGGACATAATAGAAAATCTTATTTTTCCAATAAAGCTGTGTTGGACTTTTATAAAAAAAAATCGCCTGGATTACGTTCTTTTCTTGAAGGATGTGGAATAAATTGTTTCTATTCTTTCAGTTTCAAAACATTAATTTTTTTTTTTTGTGTTCATAACATATCTCAATTGTGCGTTTGGTGTATTATAAAATAATCTCTAGAATATTTCGATTCAATTATTTGGCTTTCGTGAGCTGTACCATTAATAAAATACCATTAAAAATACAATTTTTAACCTTGAATCAGTGTTGCCACCCCAAAATTTTTTTCCAACCAAAATTTTCGAAGAAATAACTAAATTTAAAAAATTCAAAGTTATTATATAAAAATTAATATAATCTTAATATGTGTATTCGGGTTTTAAATACTTTGAATATCAATCATAAGCTTTATTAGACTTTAAGCGAAAAATAATTATTTAAAATTTAACTGTTTAGAACAATGTTTGTCAAAACGTGGTCCCTGATCCAATTTTGTATGATGTCGAAAGCAAATCAGATTGTAATAAATTTAGAATTGCAAAACAACTGGGACGAGCAGTAATAGAAATTAAGGTTGACTTTTACAATTATGTGTTTACAGAAAAAGTATGCTTATTTGTATTATTTTTTAATGGGACTTAGCCAATCTTATTTGATAATACGAATTCGATTTTTTGGAAGCGTTAAAATCTAAAGATTTAAAGTAAAACTAAAAGACCTCTATATTAAATTCAATTTAGAAAAGGTACCCGGGTATGTACCGTAACCCACGGGTACCTTTTTTGACTTTAAAATGCTCGCATTTCTTCAAAAATTAAGACATAGTCACGAAACTTCAGATCGCTGCGGCTAAGGTATTTTTAAAGTTTAGAAACTGAAGAAACCTCAATTTTATTAACTTGGTCTACATATGAAATGACCTTAAAGTACATATATACATATATATATTTACAAAATGAGGCAAATTAATATAAAACAAGTATCATAATCATAAGAAAGCTTCAGTATTAAATAAAAAATCGTGGCTTCTACAAAATCCCGTGATCCTATGTGTTCACATATTCTGTTGATTTGGATTTTAAAACTGAAACCAGATAAGAAAATTTTTTTAACTCAAGTGGCACAGAATCTTAAGAATTTTAATTCTTGAAACTCGTATTAGAAATGATTTCCCATATGTATTCAATAGACTAATAGAAAAAATCCAAAGAAAATTTTTAAAGGATGAAATATAAGAGGATTTTTTCCATATATACATAGAAGAAAAAATTTAAGTCAAAATTTTTCTTAAAACCAAAACTAAGTAATTTTAATATTTTTTAATATTTCACAGTGAATTGTACGATACTAATTAATGAGGACCTAATTCTTACAATAAAATTTCATAAGAAAATATTATTGTTTAATGAATCCTGCTAACTTTTTAGTTTCCATGAGTTCCAAATCATTGTAAACAAATTCAAAGTTGGCTATACAAATTTCATTTAATTGAAAACTCTTTTAAAATTTTATTATAACAAAACTTCAATATATTTAATATTTATTTGGTTTTTTTATATATAGATTTTAATTTGTTTTTGTAATAATATTATTATATGAATATTAACTTTAAATATAAAATATATTTAAACATAACTTAAAAAAAAAGTGTTGTAATAAAATAATTTACAAACTAATAACTTTGGCACCCTTAAAATATTTATGGATAAAAATTAAATTAAAAATTCCTTTTTTTCTGTTTTTTTTTTTTTTCTTCAAATTAAATTAAAAGTAAATGAGAGAAATATGGAATAATAAAAATAATTATAAAATTGAGTAAATTATAGTAAGAGAATTGTGTAAAAAAAATACTTTAATCCTTTTAGATGGAAATATATTAAAAATAAAAAAGAAATTCAAATCTAATAGATATAACTAAACAAATGTTTATGTATGTAACTAGTAAAACGAGTAATGATGAGGAAAAATATCTTGAGAATAAAATAGAATAAAAAGAAAATTATTTTCTTTTAAAAATTTAAGAAAACTTTCGCTTAAAGAAATTCAAGGAATTGCTAAAAATGTTTATAGGTTTTTTGAAAATAGAAAACTAATTTTATAATTTCAAATAAATTTTTAGTATTTCTTTTTAATTTAATAGGTAAATTTTTGTGTAAAAAATCTAATTGATATCTTTGTGACAGAAAGAGTGTATAAATTAAAAACTACTTATTAAAAAAGTTTTAATTTTTATAACACGAATGTTATATTCATGTTTATTATTTATAAAATTTTTTAATTGTAATAATAATCTCTAATTGGAAACAAGTCCTTTGCTTTTAAACCAGTTTAAAAAATAAGAAATCTTGTATAAAAATCACAAAAATTTATATGGCACTTTTTGTTAATTTTTCTTCTTAATTAATCGCTTACTTATTTACTTTCACTTTGACCATTGGTCATAGTTACAGATGAATTATTAGCTGATTGTGTCATTTGTGTTTGCACCAATAACATGAGTATTTTATTCATTAAATTATCCGCTTCACTATCTTCCATACTATTTAGTTTGGCCGATATAAAACCACAAAATTTAGAATTTAAAACTTCACGCACCGTTTGGGGTGGTGGCATCATATCACCCATTCCCCCAATAAGACCAGCAGCTGCTTGATTCTGTTGGGCTCTCAAATGGCGATGTTGTTGTAACATTTGTCCTTCATAATCATCTTCATCATCATCTTCCTCATCTTCTCCAGTACTTTGTAAATGTTTACGTCTACGTTTATTAGCCGGACCATTAGCACTGGTCGAAGGTGAATTAGAATTGAGAATCAAAGGATAAGGAAAGTCAGCATCTATAGCTTCTAATTCTTCTACCTCATCTGAACCCTGATGACTTAAGGCGGTATTTCGTACCGAGGAATTTTCATCTTCACCACTGCGCATAGAGGAATTATCTAAATCATCGTAGGTATTATTTTGATTACTAGAATCATTACGTGTCGAAGAAACACGACTGTCATTGTGTTGAGAGTTTTGATGGGCAGCTGGTATATTGTTGACGGTATTAGTTCCACCATTAACAACAGCAGTATTGGCGTTAGGATTAGTATTTTGATTAGAAATATCCAATTCAGGTTTGACAAAATAATAGTAATCATCACCACTGGCATTAAGCGATGAGGAACATTTAGAAAGATTTAAGGCTGAATCATTAAATGAAGAGTGTAAGGAGTTGAGTTTGTAATTAGATTTACTGGAGTTATTGTTGTTATTATTGTTATTGCTGTTGTTATTAGCGAGTGTATTATTGACAGTGGCTGTCATATGATGCGCCAAGGCGCTGAGATTAAGACCAAATGATCCGGTTTGTTCTGCGGCATGAGAACCACCTCTGCAAAGAGAAAAAAAAAGAAAGAAAAAGGGGATTAGAAAAAAATTTAATATAAAATGAAAATAATAAAATTAAGAAATTTAAATTTTTTTTATTCCGTAAAAATCTCAAAACTATAAAAACTGCACAAACTTTAGCTTTAATCGTTAGACTTTGTTTTAATAAAATTCTAACTTTAATCTTATGTCTTTAGATTTATCAAATTAAGTAGTAATTGTAGGTCTTTATATCATCCAATTTTTACTTCGCTAGTTAGCTTTAATCATAGGTCTTTATAAAGCCAAAAATTGGATTAATCCATATAGACTAAATTAAGCTCTTAAAGTAGGTCTTAATATAGTCCATCTGAAATTCTAATGGTACGTCTTTTTATAGTCGAACTTTGGCTTTAATCGGAGGTCTTTATAAAGTAAACTGTAGCCTTCAAACATAGTAGTTATTTAAATCAACTTAAGCTTTAATCTTAGGTCTCTATATAGTCCAGCTGGTAATAAATTTGTTAGGTTTTATTTTTAGCTTTAATCGCTGAACTTTATATAAGCCAAATTTGATATTTACCTTGTGTCTTTTAATAGACCAATTTTAGCTTTAATCGTAGGGTCTCTATATAGTAATAAATTTGTTAGATTTTATAAGGGCCTAACTTAGCTTTAATCGCTGGATTTTGTATAAGCCAAATTTGATATTTACCTTGTATCTTTTTATAGACCAATTTTAGCTTTAATCGTAGGTCCTAATACAGCCAAACTATAGCTCAAATCTTAGGTACGATTTTCCCTTCAATCTTAGTTCTTTATAATGGCCAATTTGGCTTAATTATTTTAAAAGTACCTGCAAATATTTTGTTTGAATACTTGGCCTTAAGAAATCTATCCTATTCAAACATTTTTTTGTTTAAATATCGTGACTTTACTATCTTGCTATTTCCTGTTAACAACCAACTTCAAAATCTATTTTGTGGCCAAACGCAGGATCCATTCACACATGTGTTCTAATGTTATACCTCACAATACATACGAAGCAAAAATCTCATTTATTTTTAAAATAAATGAACAAGAAAAACACACATCTGCTCTACAAATGTTTGTTTTATACACGCATTCATTCACATTCGCTTAAACATATTATTTAAGTACTATGCTGTTCACATTAATATTGTAATCAGAGAACTCTTGAGAATTTTAAATTTGAATCTTAAATCTCAAACCAACTATGAATATAACTAAATAAATGTATGTATTTGTCTTTAAAACGCATGCGTGCGTTTTAATTCATGTTGGAGCTCTAGATTTTGTAGCGCTAACAAAAGAAAATGTATTTGAAATTTGATATTTATACCAAAAAAAAAAAAAAAACTAATAAAAAATAAAAGAAGGAAATGTTTACATAAATGTATTTTTATTTTTTTTATCAAAAGTGGAGGGTGGTTTTTGGGTTTCTGTTGTTGAAAGATTCATGGGAAATTTTTAGAAATATGTTACAAAATATCCTTTGCTGCTTTACTGCTGGGATTTAAAAGGTATCTTGGGATGAAAAAATAACATAAAAATTAAAACTATTTTTAGTTAGTTTGTTACAATTTTTAAGAGAATTCAAAACTTTGAATGGTATTTTTATAGTTGTTTCTATGAAATATGTTTATAATTAAGAAGTATTTATAAAAAAATAATAATTAAAAATGTCTTATCATTAAAAATTATTTCATTACTTAGACATAGTATAGTCAGAAAACTAAAATCAAGTACGTAATCCAGTACATAATTTATTCTATAGTCTATCTTAAAGTCTAATATATAGCCTTGCATATAGTTCAGTCCATAGTTTAAACTAGTATATATTCAAGTTTATAGTTTAAAGTGTAGTCCAGTTTATAATTTAAACTATAGTCCAGATTATAGTTTAAATTATAATCAAGTAAAAACTATAGTCCGTTACATATTAAAAACTATAGTCTCTTCTATAGTATAAACTATAGCCTTTTCTATAGTGTTGGTATTTTATAGACTTAACTATAATCCCTTCTATAGGGGCTAAATCCGGAGAATATGACGGATGAAGTACCAATTCGTAGCCCAATTCATAGAGTTTTGCCATTGAAACTGCACCCGCGTGCACCCGTGCATTATCTTGATGAAAAAGAACTTTATTCTTGGCCATATGGGATCGTTTTCTTTTGAAATCCTCACCCAGATTTAACCCCTACCGACTATTTCCTATTTCCAAACCTAAAAAATGGCTTGGTGGAAAGAGATTCAGCTCCAACGATGAAATTATTGACCAAACAAATGCCTATTTTAGGGACCTCGAAAAATCCTATTTTTTACGCAAAGTAAATGACGACACTTGCTTAAAATTTGACAGTAGTCTACTAACAGGTGGTACTTGATGGGAATAGTGTTGCATTTCATATAACTACGAGGGAAGTTCGAAAATTCACGGACTTATTGATGCGCCCTCGTAGTCTATAGTCTAAACTATAGTCTAGCTAATAGTCTAAAGTTATAGTCTGAACTATAGTCGTCCAGTCTATTGTTTAAATTATAGTCTAGTCTATAATCTAAACTATAGTCTAGTCTATAGTCCAAACTTTAGTCTAGTATATAGTCGAAACTATAGTCTAGTCTTTTTTTCATTAGGCAGCTGGAAATGTTTCACAAGATTCTCACGATTGTAGATTAACCATGAGATATGTCGGATTCATACCGACTAAAACCACCTCCTTCGTCATTCAGCAACCCTGCGGAACTGTCTACGAAGACATTGCATCGCAGGATAGGAGAGCCTTATCTAGGCTACTTCTGATGTCGGGGAATTCCTCTTCCAAGATATCTACGGGAATCAGTCCCACTATGACATGGGCCGACTCGTCGGATATTGTTCAAAAAGAGCAGCATACCCGTAGGACCGATAACCTGTATTCAGATTTTAGTTTCCTCGCTGCGGTCTTTACTTTCAGAACTACTGACCATATGGGAGCAGCGTAAAGTATAACTGAGCTCGGCGTCATTATTTCAAGAGCGGCTCTAATATTTGCTGACTTGTTAGCAGTATACTCCAAATATGTCCTGAATTTAAGTCTGGCATCTATGAGACCTCCCAAATATTTGAGATGAGATTTTGATGTCACCTAAACTAAAGTCTAGTCTATAGAATAAACTATAGTCTAGTCTATAGAATAAACTATAGTCTAGTATATAATTTAAACTATAGTCTGGTATATAGTATAAGCTATTATCTAGTCTGTAGTCTAAACTATTGTCTAGTCTACCGTCTAAACTATAGCATAGTCTAGACTTTTTGTTTTGGAATAAGAGATCGAAGCCGATCAAAGCACAAATGGAAGTATTAAAATATTTAATAAAGCAACTAAGTCTTGTATATATCGTCTAGTACTCGTGAGTGTTTCCTGAGGAATGGAAGCCTGATAAAGAATTTATACTTTACCATTATTTTTTTTAAGAAACACGATGCGGAAAACCATCATATTTTGGTGCTTTAGTTGAAACAACTTGTCGTTTGTGGTTTAGAATATTTAAAAGTAGCGATTTCGTGCAAAAAAAAAGTTTAAAAATTAAGAATTGGAGGCTTTGCTCGATAAGGACTCTTGTCAAACGAAAGAAATGTTTAAATATTAATTGGGAGTATATAAACCATCAAATTTTTATGGGCGATGAAAGGAGGAACCACTATAATAATGCAAAGCCCGTCCAACCAGGAAAATCTACACCAAAGCCAAATAACCATTGCACCCAAGATATGCTATGTATTTAGTGGGATCAGAAGTGCGTCATATATTATGTGCTTCTAAAACAGGGTAAAACGATCACGGGAGACCTGTGCTGAACAAACTTCGTCAGTATGAAAAGAGCTTTAATGAAAAAGGACCAGAATATGCGACCAAACATGAGTCCACGACTTTCCATCATGACCATTTCCATCGACCATGGGCGACTAGTTCAAAAGTCGACGTTTTTTTTTTTTAATTAAAAAACGATAGGAATATACGCCTATATTAAGATATTCTCTTGACGACCTTGCAAACTTTTTTTACTACATATAGTCCAGTTTACAGTCTAAACTATAGTCTAGTCTATAATATAAACTATGGTCTAAATCTAAACTATAGTTTAGTATATAGTCTAAACTATAGCCAAAACTAAAGTATATTCTATAGTATACTCTAAGGTTAAGTCTACTCGCAGAGAAAAAACATGCTTAAGGAATTTCTCATTGATAATGTTATCATTGTTAATTATCATTAGTTTTAATAATACTGTTCACGATAACAATGCTTTTGTTTCAGTTTTATCAATCAATGTTTACATTCAATTTTATATTTTTGAATATTTTTACCAGAAACAAAACTTTGTTAATGAGTAATTACATTTTAAATTTAAAAAATTTTGAACCTTGGCTACCGATTTAGATAAAATTTGGTGCATGTGTAGAGGAGGATACAGAGGCATGTGAAATGAATTTTTCTGTGGCAACTCTATAACTTTGAAAGCGATTAGCATATTTATTTAAATGGCCATAACTTTTATTATATAAAAGATATCAAAATATATATATATTTTTTTTTTGCAACGGATTTGTCAAAGCTTGTATTTTAAGACGCCTATAAAATTTTTTAAAATATTGTTATTAACATATTTTTTGCAAGAATTTTCTTTAGTGACGAGTATCTAGAAAAGTTCATCTTTAATTTTTTTTTTATTTTTTTAGTAGGAAGCCTTATCTATATACTTGCTACAGAGGAAATTTCAGAGACGTCAAAATTTTTTAAATTTAAAATGGAATTACTCTAATATAAAAAATATCATTAATTCTACAACCGTTAACTATTATCAATCTTTTAATTGTTCTTAAACTATGTTTTTTTCAAAGCATATTAATATTATTATTCATATAACAATAAGACGTTACAGATAAATATGCTTTTTACAAATATGGTTGAACAACTCATAGCTTGTTTTTTTAATATATTTTGTTTTTAACGCTTGTTTTCTACCTTTATTATAATTCTCATTTGATTTATACATGAATTAATATAAGTAGGCAAGATTTTATTATATTTGGTGTTATTCAACAATATAAGATATTGATTAACTACTTACTATTCAAGGGTTTAGTAAATAAAAAATATCTAGTCTTATCTTGCACAACATATGATGGTACAAATAAATAAAATTATTTAATGAACAAATTTTTGAAGATAATTGCTAATTTTAATGTGTTTTATTCTAATATATGATAAGATGGAATAATAATATAAAATGGAATAAAAATATGATAGAATGGGACAATAATATAATAAAATGAAATATGATAGAATGATAGAACAGATAATAAATTTGATAAGATGGAATTATAAAATAAAATGAAACCATAATCTGATTTAAGGGATAATATAGCAGTAAGATGGTGAAAACTCGAACCATAGCATGAAAAAAAAAACGAAAAATAAAATCGGACACAATATGATAAAATGGAATCGTAACAATTATTATTTATAATCATATCTATTTTTAGCTATGACCATATGTTCCCATCATAATATGTTGACCTTTGTTTATGGTCACTATAACTATATTTTTTCTCTGCGTGTATATTCTGTTATTTAATCTAGTCTATAGCCTGGTTTACAGTCAAGTTATTGCTTGACTGTATCCATTTTAAAAATCCCACTTTATAACAAATCCTAGTTTTTTTAATAAACAAACATTGAAATAATACAAAAATTCCCTCAATTTCTAGTACCAATTTTTAGTTAAGAAACCTTTCTTATCGGCTTGAAAAAAAATTCTTGGGAAAAAACAAGTTTTATAAAATTCTTTGAATTTCTAAACAATTTTATATTTTATCACTACAAAACCGTTATTAACCAATATTTTTTGTATTTGTTGTTTTTCAATACACTTTATTTTTTAATTTTCTTTTCTTTTTTTTTTTTTTTTGCTAGTGTTAAAATGTTTTATTTATAATATGAAATTAAAACCACAAATTAAATTTTAATAAAACTACGACTTCAAGAATTCATCAAAAAAAAAAAAAAAAAAAAAAAAAAACACAACAACAGAAAATAAATAAACGTCAATGCAGTTTTTGATGTTAAAATAAAATACAAAAACCCTTATCAACGCTTCGTTTTAAAATAAAAATATATTTGCCCACATTTTGAATACCCAACAACAATTCGATTGTATGGATTTTGTATTTATGGGTTGGCTTTTTTCATTTATTGTCGTTGATTTTATACTTTTTATAAAACCAAATATAAATTATAAAAACCTTGTTTAAATAATTAAAACTTGACAATATGGAAATAAATACATATGTATGTGTGCGAGAACGCACAGGCAAATAAATATGAACTTCTGTTGATACCATTTCAAATCAAAATGTATATAAAAATATAACACAAGAATTGAAAAAGAAAAACAACTAACAGTTTAAATGCAAATGTAGTGAATTAAAATAAATTTTATAAATATTCTTTGTAACATATAAGAAAGGCAAAAAAATAAACAAATACTTTTTCTAAAGCCATGATTCATACCAGCTAAAGCAAATAACAAAAAAGCGAGGTTAACAGCACAGTGTAAGTATTAATGGCATAGAACTTTTAAAGAAAACAGGCAATTTATATAATATTTGATAGTTAAATAGTTAAGCTTTGAAAGCAATATTTTAGGAGATCAATTCCATAATGAAGATAAATTGACAAAAATGCCAGTGAATTTTTTAATATTTAAATTTTTAGTAGCATTAACCAAATTTCAGGAGAACACTGAACTTTAATAAAATGTCAAAAAATTAACTGAGAGCATTACACGTTTATATTTCCTTCAATACTGCTTCCACCTATCATTTGGGAAAATGCCATAAAATTGTTCAAAATAAATATATTGCTAGTAATGCTGTATTTGTACTATAAGTTTAATATCATATAAGTTTAATATCATATTAAGAGATTCAGTTTAATTGCTTTGGACAAAATAGGAATTAAGCTTAAATATTTGAGATTAGAAGACGATTTTCTGAACTTTTTCTAAAGGTCCATACTTTTTAGCATTAAAAACAATGATTCAAATTTGTTCTTAAAGTGGAGGGATTCATGAGTAAGAGAAAATTTCAGTCTCTAAGTTTCAATAATTTTTTCTTATTTAAACTTTTTCTAATTACTTCAGGCCTCTTTTATGCTAAATTCTTAGTTATAATAAACAGCGTCCTGCTTTCCTGCAAGGAACTGATAAAAGTCGGTAATTTTTCTAACCCCCATATTGAATAATGAAATAAAATTCAAAAATCGGTGTAAAATTTATAAATCTTTTACCCAAGAATTTCGTGGCTATCTCTAAATTGAATATATACTTTTAGATTTTTCTTGTTATTTTAGCCGCACTCTAGGTTTCTTGTTTGTATAGAAAATCATGGGATTTTGCTTCGAAAATATTTAGAGTTTATTTAAAATTGAATAAAAATTTATGTGTAAAAAAATCTTTAAAAAAAAGTGTCAAAAAAATTTATCAAAAGTGTCGATTAATGAATTTTGAAAATTATTTTTTCGTAACACAAACGAGTACCAAATAAAAGTACACAAAGTTATCTAGCAATGGCGATCAAAATCGTTGGTCTGGGGTGCGTTGTTTTTTTTATACTGAGCTGTCAAAATTAACATTTTTTTTAGATATTGGAAGAAAACCAAAAAAATCAAATTTCATAAACTTTAGGTGTACTTTCTTTAAATAAAAAGTTTTTCAAAGCAAAAAAAATTTTCAAAAAACTTCAGCTATTTTAGTGTGTTTTTCCTCAAGTATTTGAAAATTTTGTTCTTTTTCAAATATTCCTATTTTTTTTTTTTTTTTTTTTTTTTTTTTTGAAAATTGTCCTAAAATTAAGTGTATTTTAATTTTTGATGAAACGGAACTCAACATGTCACAGGTTGTTTATTCTCATGTTTTTTTTTTTTTTTATAGTATATATAGTCTTTTTCAAATTCTGAAAAAAATCGTGCGGATATATAGTCCGATTTGATAAATTAAAGTTTTTGCGGACAAACTCCAGTTGCTCTCATACAAAGGGGAAGTATCGAACTTTTTTGGAAATAAATCTGTGACTTCTAATCGGCTGGTTGGATTTACATAAGGTTTCACATAGGCGTAGCAGAGGAAAGTAAAATTTTAAGGCTCAAAGACGGTACCTCTGACATGGAAAATTGTTAACCACTAGCGAAATTTTTGTTCCTTTCCCGATTTCAAATATTTTTATAACACCTTAAACCTCTTGATAAGGCCTTTAAAAAGCATAGTTTCATGTACTATTTATCTCATATATTTTTTGAATTATATGCATTTGAAAATTCAACTATCTCAATTTTACAAATCTTGGTCAAGTTGTTTCCATATATAGCCCAACATTTTCGACGGATTTTATTATTTTATTATAAGGAAATTTGTAGTCGATATCTTTTTTGAATCCAAAGACAAACTATTTTAAATTTGACAGTTGCAAAAATTAACGGACATCAGAATTTTCTCAAAAAAAAAAAAAATCTTAAAATTAAAAAAATGCATTTGTTTACTTATTGATTAATATAAGAACGAAATGTAAACATTAAAATATTGATATCACCTTTTACCCCAACGCATTCTTGGCTGCTTGATCGAAATACAAAATCTGTTACCAATAGAATTTGAAGAGCAAGCAATAAGTATAGCAAAAAAAACCGACTTTAAAATATGTAAATAAAAAAAAATATGGAAATTTCAAAATCTGAATTTATAGGACGAATAGTTTTATAAGTAAGACGAACTTTATTCCTAAGTCAACTGGGAGCTTCAGAAAGCTCTGGAAAGAGGAAAATGTTCTAGAAAATTATATATACAGATTAATCTTTAATTATACCCTACACCACCATAAATGGTTAAGGTATTATGCGTTTGTGCCGACGTTTGTAATTCACAAAAAAATCTTCGGACACTCACCTTTTGTACCAGAATCTGTATCTTTCTGTATTGATTTTGCGATGTTAGTCAGACAATCTACGTAACATTTTGCGCTAAATATAGGTCGCAATTTTAAAGATAATTCAATTAATTTTGCCGCATATGATGAGGATCAAGTCTATTAATCATGAACGGAACATTATTTGATCTAGGTCCCATAGAAATGTCCTCCCAGAATAGTTGTTGCGTGCCGAATTTTATGATGATCTCTTCCGAATATCATTTTAATGTGCATAAATCCTATATAGATATTAGTATTAAGATTATATATATCGGTTGATAATTGACCATACATAACTCCAATGCAAGGACAAATTCCGAGAACCATCTTAAAGTGCATAATCCGTCATAAATATAAGTGCAAAATTGGCAACAGATCCTCCATAAATCATTTTGATGCAGTTGCAGAATGGTGTAGGGTAACATATGGGCTTGACCGACTATAACTTTCTTACTTGCTTTTTATATAAATTGTATCAAAAGATATATTTAATTGCATATACATTTTATTATTTTTGCAGTAATTTGGAACAATAACCTTTAATTTTGAAACTCAATTACCTATTCCAGAACGTCAAAAGATTAAATTTAACTTTGCCAACTTGTTAAATCGGCAGTACTCTTTCCTAAAAGCAGACACCGGCGCCCATAGCACTCCGAAGCCGAGTGTTCTCGACACACAACACGAAAGTTAACGAAGCTTAACAACTGAGAGCGAATAAAATACAAAAAATCATTTAGTTTTGTTCTAGTAGTCTTTGTTGACATTAGGTTTGAACTTTACATCTTTGCACATAAGAAAGATTTCGACAGAACATATTTTCCATATACATGAGCTGTGTAAGATTCACTAGATGATGAACTCTTTTATATTTTTAGTCCGATGTAGGCTGTGAACTAGTAGGGAAATCAGATTACGAAAATATTGGTTTTAATGTCTTTAGTCCAATGAATACCACACAGTTATCTCATTTTTTACACTCAAATGTTTTTTTTTTTCTTTTTAATTTGGTCACCGTTTTCAAATTGATCATGCAACAACATTTACATATAAACTTTAACCATGTGTAAGATCTTTGATCATAACTGTTTTTCTTCTACAATTTCCCTCCTTGACACCGTCTCTTTATTTAGACTTATAAAGAGCAAACAACCTTTATATAAGAACAAAATATAATTGAGCTATCTCCATCCATTTCATTTTAAGTTTTTACAATTTTAGTTTTAAGGGGAGTAAAATGATGTGTGTTTTTTTATTTTCAGTATATGTTGGTCCAATTTGGTTTGGGCTTGAACACATCACATATTTATTGTACGAGTGTAAGTAGAATTATTTTTGATGCTGTTTATTATTATTATTTTTTTTTTATTTTTTATTTTTGCATACAAACCATATAACGGGTACATATGGCTAAGTACTCAATTCATGAGCTCTTCTTATTCTGTGACATCCCTGCAAACATTTTGTATTCAAAAAGTAACTAAACCCAAATTCTATAAGCGAAAATATAACTAATAAATTACTCTAATTAATGTCGAAAAAAAGGAATAAAATCTGATAAAACCAAGGAGAAGCTATAATCAGAAAAATTTCAACTAATTTCCAGCTACATTCAAAAGGATTTTTTTGAGGGATAATGTACTGGATCAAACGTCAATCTTAAGCTAAAATTTATCTACTAATTAACAACTAAAAGTGTCGAAATAGTTTTTATCAAATTCCTCCTCTTCCAAATGCTAAAAAGGTATGTTTGTTACTGTAGAATGTGTGCAAGTGTGTTGTTGTTGACTATGTGAGTTTGGTTCTCTGCTGCTGTTGCCATTTATTACTTATTTTTGCCGCGTCTCTTATCAGCCTTAAACCGTTTTATATTTTATACACTTTTTTGTGAGTATTACGCTTTTTAAATGTGGTTGAGATCATGTTGTTGTAATTATTTGTATATATGTAGTTGTTGTAGGTACATTTATACATTGTTTGTTAGCCGAAGCTGTTCATATGATGATGATGAGATGCTGAGTAAATTGTACACTACTAGTACAATAAAATTTCATACATCATCATGCTGATGTTGACGATTGTGTGATGATGGTACAGTTGTCGTTGTTGCCTTCGTCGTCAACCTCAATTAATTTAAACGGAAATTTTTGTTGTAGTTTATTTCAAAATTTTTTTTCATTATTTTGCCCATTCTAGCTGCTAGTAGTTGAAACTGACAGTTTCGTTTTTTTTTTTAGGGTTTTATTTTTCCTCCAAAAGCATTTACATGTATTTATTTTATCGTTCTTTTTCGTGAGATGGATTTATTAAGCCAAATCAAATGAAGGTTATTCTATACACAAACAAAAAAATAAATTGAAATGGATTTTTCGTTTTACGGTTGTAAATTTTGCTGCAATTTCCCTACAAAACCACAAGAATATAACTAAGAACAAAACAAAAATTATGCTCAAGTTAAATATTCATAGGTTTATGAATTTTTTGCAAAATTTTTTAAAGGACATTCGGGATTTTTTTCGAAGAATTTATTTGTTTTTCATTAAGGGATAAATTAAAAAGAAATTTCAATTTTATTTAGAGCTAAATGAAATGATAAAAGAGATATTAAGGACATGTTTAAAAATGTAAGCTTAAAATAGCTATTAAGCACAACATAGTTGAATAGACTATAGTTTAGTCAAAAGTTCAATATATAGTCTGAAGTAGTTTATAGCATAGTCTATAGTCTATTCCATAGATTTGACTATAGCTCCGTCTATAGTCCAGTCTATATTCGAAACTATAGTCGAGTCTAGTTAAGTCTTTATTCGAGACAACAGTCAAATCTATAGTGGAAAATTACAGTCAAATCTATAGTCGATATCGAATCAGTAGTCGTTACTACAGTCAGAACATGGTCTATAATCAAGACTATAGTCGAGTCTATAGTCAAGATTATAGTCGAGACTATAGTCAATACTATAGTCAAGACAATAGTCAAGTCTGTAGTTGAAACTATAGCCAAGTCTATATCCGAGACTATAGTCAAGACTATAGCCGAGACTATATTCAAGTCTATATGTAGCCTAGGCTATAGATAAGTCTATAGTTGAGACTATAGACTTATCTATAGCCTCGTCTATAGCCGAGACTATAGTCATGACTATAGTGAAGTCTATAAACGAGACGAGTAGTCAAATCTATATTCGATAGTATAGTCAATTCTATAGTCAAGTCTACAGTAAAGACTGTAGTAAAGTCTTTATCGAAACTATAGTAAAGTCTATAGACTATACTAAAGTAAAATCTATAGTCGAGACGAAAGTCAATTTTATAGTCGATACTAAATTTAATTCTATAGACGAGACTATAGTCAAGTCAAGTCTATAGTCAAGTCCATAGCAGAGACCTATGACGAGGCTACAGTCAAGATTACAGTCAATTGAAATATTGAAAAATTCTCCGCTATAGTGAAAACTATAATCGAGACTATAGTAAAATCTGTAGTCTCTAAGAAATTTAGAAACATTTTTTTTTTTTTTTTTTTTGCTTTAAATTAAAAAAATTTGCTCACATTTCTGCTAACCCTGTTAAACTTTAAGTAACCCAAAAAATAAAATAAATTTCTTACAGCCACCATTATGATCTGTTCGAAGCCATGTTTATTTAATAAACTAAAAATTACAAAACCATCATGGCCACACGATTCGCAGATGTGGCAATAAAATATCTTTTCAAAAAGCAGAATTCAAACAATTCTTAAATTTGCTACAAAAAGATATTGTGTAATTGTATAAGCGTATAATAAATAAAATGGTTAAATTAAATATGATGAGTACCACAAACAAACAAACAAAAAAAGGGGGATGAATTGAGGATGGATGTTGAGAATTGAACGTTTAAGTTGTTGACTGATTCGTTAGTTAGTTTAGTTCGTTGGTTGTTTAAATGGATGAGTGGATGTTTGGATGGCTGAATGGTTGAGCGTTTCGTTATTAAACGATCATTATTATTTTAGTATTTTTTTTAGTTGTTCATTATTCTCTCTACAGTTTAATAAAAAAATTATTATTTAGTATGAAAAAAAGCGAGCAGATATTACTGGTGATAATGATGATGAAAAAGAAGATCATAAACGAAAGTATTCACGTCATAACTGGGCGTAAACCGTTTTTGTCAATTTTGTTTTTATATTTCTGTTAAGTACTTTAACAATAATAATTCATGCAACAATATGGTCATAAATATGAAGATTTTAATTTCCTAACACATACAAATGTAGCAAATTAAGAGGATTTATTAGATAATTGTGAGTCATTTTAGCTTATCTAGTTTAATTAAATTAAATTAAAAAATCAAACAATTTAAATAAAGTTATGAAATTTAATGGTATAGGGGATGATTTATTTTAAGCTTCTTATAAAAGTGTTAGATAGTATTTAATTAAAAGTACGTATAACAATTTGGCTAATTCGTAAAATGTTTTGATGTGACGCCTTGGTGAAGTGTAGAGTAGAGTGAGAATTTTCAATATTTCAATAAACACAATACTAAACAATCTTCAAAAAAAATTCGAATGTTACATTTTAGACATATTTATAACAGCCTAAAATTTTTCCGAAAATCGTTTATGACTATATTTAGTAATTTTGCTGTTTAAAACTCTTAAAGTTTCATTGATTCTATTAATAATTTCTTTGTATTAACAAAATAAATACTAGAGTTTTTCGAACACTATTTTTTACGAATGCTTACTATTTGAGTTTTCAAATTTTATTATAATTATAAGATTTTTTTAGTAATTCTGTATCAAAATCTTAGAATAAGAAAATTCAAATATTAACTTAAATGATGCATATTTTTTTTACTGAGTAGTTAAATTTATTTTTTTTTTTTTTTTTTTTTTTTTGAACTTCAAAATTGTTTACTTTTTTCTGTGGTGGACAATTTTAGGAATTTTAACAGTCGATTTAATTTTTATATATGCATGTAGTTTGAAATTAGCCTGAGTGTGAGCTTTATTAAAGCCTAAATAAGTTAAATTTGTAGATCTTTAAATGTTCATTTAAATCAAAGATTTTTAAATAATTAAATAATAGATTCTGAAATGAAATTCTTAAGTAGACCTTTTAAAAAGGCGAGTTATTTTGAAAGTGTCCTAAGTCCATCCACTAAAACTGTAAAGGTATGAATATAATAAAATGCTTACGAAATAATTTTATTCTTATTTGATTTCTTGTCTCCTTAAAACCTGCTAAACATCTGAAATAATAAACAATTTAATTAAGTAGAATAAAACTACTACGTAATATAATTTAATATAATTTTATACAATGGATCAAATTTTACAGATTACCACTACAGTTGGTAACATAATTTCAGTTTATTGAGACTTATTTGTGTCAAGATTTATACTTCAAAATTGTTTAATTTTTAAGAATTAAAATCATTTCACATAATTTGAGTGGTGTAATCAAAATAAAATACTAGTAGTTCGAAGAACATCAGGGCGAATAAATTATTTTAATGTGATTATTTTTAAAAACAGAAAATTTTTTAAAAATTGTCAATGGCACACACAGGAGTTTTCTTGGCTTTTCTATCCAAAAATTTTCAAAATTTATAATTTGATATAAGTAGTCAGCAATGCTTGAATATTCCAACGAACTGTTCTTTAGTTGCAATTCTTATGTAGTTGACAGAAAAATGTTAACTCATTTTCCCAAACTTGATCTGATGACCCCAAAAATAACTATTTTTAAATAAAAATTCCCGCTTTTGTCCCCAAAATATTTTGTAGAAAATTAATAGACATTTTTATAAAAAGAAAAAAAAGTAAAAATAAAAAATAAATAATAAAAAATAAATAAAGAAAAATGTATTGAAAATAAAAATAATTTCCAATAAAAATAAAATCTTTCAAAATTCCTGAAAAATATTAAAAAAAAAGAAAATTATTAAAAGATTCCAACAAAAAAATTAAAAAAATCCTATACAAAGAAAGAGTCTAAATTTTCTTAAAATATGGTAACTTACCATAAAAAGAAAATTTATTAAAAATTTCCTATCAAAAAAAATTATTTATGGATAATTTTCTATAAATTTTATTGAAATTTTCATTAAAAAGGAAATATATAGAAAATGGCCAATACAAGGATTTATAAAAAATTACCTTTAGAAAGCAAATTTATTGAAAATTTCCTATCAAAAAATCGTAAATTAATGGAAAATTTCCTTTAAAAATAAAGAATATTTACATAACACGTAAATTTATTAAAAATTTTCTGTCAATACGAAATTTGTATAAATGAAAAATTTATAGAATTTTCTATTAGAATTTCACTTGACTAAAAAAGTCACCTAAATTCCTCCTTACGAAAGTCTGTCCCTAAATGAAATTTAAATCTCCGATTTGGGGACAAAACTTCTCACCTAGCAACACTGTTAATGAGCAAAGTACAGGAAAAGTATAAGAAAAAAATAAAATTGGTCCTCAATTCCGTATCAGTTATTGAAAATCACATGTCCAGTAAATTTTTCCCAAATTAGTTACAAGTAGTTTTCGTAATAGTTCGCAAAAAATGTATAATTTTTATTTTATTATGTATTCTGGTGAAAAAAATTTTCTTAAAAAGTTTTAATACATTCTTAGGTTATAAAAGCTTGGGAGAACACTTTAATATAAGGCATCAACTTTTGATTAAAGTATTTAAAATTTTCCATATAAAATTTTTTTAAAAAGTGGGTTTAAGTATTTTGTAAAATTAGGCCCTAAACAAATATTATACAAACTCAAAAAAGCCTTAAATGCAGTTTAGTCATAATTGAAAAAAAAACAACAATGCATATATTCAAAATGGAAAAGTTAATAGGTACGATCGTATTTTATCTGATACTTTTTAAGCATTACACTCAAATGATCTTCTTTCAAATTGTAATGTATTTTTAGGCAATTTTAAATGCATTAATTTTCGAAACATAAAAAATCTTTGCATGTATATAATTTGGAATATTTAGTTAGACATTAGATGAATATCACATAAATCTTCTTAAAAGTAACAAAAGTTTGAGCTTGAAAAAATACTATTAGAATATTTGTGTTATATTGAAAAACACATCCATTTTCCATCCCTGATACAGCTGCACTCAAAAGAGATTTTTTAATGTACAAAATTACTGAAAAACTTTTCACTCAAAAATATAATATTATAACCCCGAGGTGGAAAATTTTGTGCTATAGAACTAATTTTTCGAAATAATGACAACTGATTTTTTCCTTATCGTTATAAATACTCTTTTCTTGGACATAAATTTGTAAAAAAATATTGACCACAATTTTAACAAATTAAAAAAAAACTCAAATATTTTCAATATAATAAATTATAATTACCATCCTCTAAAAAAATTCAATTTAAAACTTTTGAAAACTTTGGCACGCTCCTCCCCTCTATATCTTCACAACAACAGTGTTTTCAATCAATAGCAATCTCACAAAATTTGACTCCACTTCTTAACAAATTCAATTAATCGATTGAAACAAAAAATCACAAAGTAATATATAAAAAAAATCCACACTTACTTTCTCTCTCGTATGACATCTCTTAAAAAATCCATGGCATCATAAAGACTCCATTTCGGCTTGAAATTGTTACCCATCAATTTGACATGGGCCAATTCGCGGCGATAAGATTCTCTCAGAGATTTAAACGCACGCGCCACACGCCTGCCGGGCGCATTGAACTCTTTGCCAATCTGTTCCCAAGCACGATTCTTCTCCTCTTCGGCACCCTTAAAATTGGGCAGACGTGAATCCCATAATATGGGATTATCATGAACCATCTGGATGAGTTTAAGTTTATCGGAGGCATTGCGTCGTACCACTGCAAGTAAATCGAGGGTAAATAAAAAATTTTCTTTAGTTAATAATGTGGGTTGATTAGGGGGACTAGAAGTAGGGGTAAATAAATTGGTGGGTGGAGGTCGTGGAGGAGGGGGACATTTAAATGTTTTGGGCAACAATAATTTCTTATTGAAACTACGGGTCAAGGGTCTTTTGAGAACTTTTGAAAAACTTGGTATTCTTTTGGAAGTTAACGCACATTTTTTAATTTTTTGTTGTTGTTGCTGTTGTTGCTGCTGGTGGTTTTGATGCTGTAGCAGCAGAGGCTGGGTAGTATCAGTGATGGGATGTTTTGGTTTAAGATCCAAAGCCAAGGCTATAGCGGCGGCTGAGGCGGCGGCGCTAGCACTCATCTCTTTAGAGGATCGCTGATAAGCCAAATCAATATTACTGCTAGTAGTCGATGTGGGTGGAGAATTTGAAGTATTTGGAGAATTTTTACCACTCATCAATAAATCCAACAATTTTTTTTAAAACAATTAAACACTCGATGACAAATTTTTAAATGATTTTTTTATATTTGTTTTTATCTTCTAGATTTTTTATTTAATTTGTTTACAAATTTTGTAATTTCATTAAATTCACTTAGTTTTTGCTTTTGAAACAATTTTATTTATGATCATTGATCTTTGGACTTGTGTTTACTTTTTTTTGTTAAGAATTTAAAATTCTATTAGTTTTTTTTTTTTTTTTTTTTTTTTTTTTGTTATATTTTAGTATATTTTACCGTTGTATTTTTTTTTCAACTTGGTTTCACCACCACTGGGCTGAAATCACTTATGATGTTTTTTAGTTTTTAAAACGCTTTCGGTTTTAGCTCTGGTTTGCTTACTACCCTCTCACGACCAAGTTTAAAAACCAACTAAAAGCCATTGTAGTTAAAGACCAACCACCCCAGCCAGAGCCCGCATTTAAACACATACACTCAATCAAAGTACAACAATAACAACATTACCGCACAGTAAAATCTACAAATACAAAAAATTTTCAAAACAATAATAACAATCAACAACAACAAACGGCAAAAGTGAAAAAAATCCGTCTTAGACACAAAATAATATTAAAACCATCCGTCCATCTATCCATTCACATAGGCGCACAAACAAACACACTCTTTATCGACACATGTACACAGCCGTACCTACACATATATATTTACACCCAAAACGATCATAAACTCATTTAGAATCAAATTCAACTAAGAACTGATGAAACCTCTGCAGCCATAGATTTACAATTAGGGATGAAAGTTAGGTACAAATGTACTTTTTTTTCGTTAAGTACAATTGAGTCGTGAACAGTTAAGTAGCCAGTAGGAATTGGGTTATAACGGTAATTATTTTAAACATACAAATAATGTTATACGAACCGATCCGTAAAATTAGTATTTAAACTATAATAATCTATTATAATTCACTAAATAATAAATTACAATAAATAAATTATATACATATATATATATATATATATATAAATATATATATATATATATATATATATATATATATATATATATATATATATCAATCATGCACGTACCAAATTTGTTAATATCTGAAAAAAAAATGCTGAAGATTATTTCACGGCAGGAAATTCTTGGATTTAATCAGTGTTGCCAGGCAAAGTTTGTCTGACCTCTCCAAACTTAAGCTCCATGACTCCAAAAATTCGAATTTTTAAATATAAATCTACAATTTTTTCGTTTTTTTGTATTAAAATATCTATAACGTCTATTCGAGCAAAACGTTTTTCAAAACTTGAATTTTTTCATCAAGATGGTCACTCTTATGAATATCTCAATTTTTATTTTACTAAATCCCGAAAAACTCGCGATTTTATTTTACAAAAAATATTCCACAATATACGAAGTACGTATCAATATTTAAATATTTACATCTTTTTAAGTTGCAATCCGAACGAGAAGGAATTATGTACTCTTTAAATCTCATAACTAAAAAATAATATTGTTTAAAAATGTGCTTTTTAATACAACTTGAATTTTTGAAAACGTTCCCCTTTGATTTTTAATTTTTTCATTTCATCTTAAAAACTGATTTATTGGTTCAGAAATTCAATTTATGTTTTCCTGTGACAAAAATGTTTTAGAAATTTTATGCAAAAAATAACGTTAAACTTTTTTCATACAAAATATTAATTTCTTAAATATTTTATCTTTTCTACTTTTACGCAACCATAAACATATATTTGTTTAGTTAGGTCAGTCAAAATTTTTTTTTTAGAAAAAAATATTAAACAATATGCGAAGTGCGTATCAATGTTCAAATATCTATATCTTTTTAAGTTGCAATCCTAAAAATCTTTACAGAAATTCCAAAATAGTGGTGTGTTCATAAATTCAAAAGCCTTCATTAGAAAAAAAATAAAAATTTCAGAAAAAAAAACCATTAAAGAAAACTAAACTTCTTAAGATCTTACTTCTAATTGATTGAAGTTGCTCAATAATAGTTATTTATTTCATAAAACGAACAAAAGCCAATAAAATGATTGCGTTTATAGATCTTGTCAAAAAATCGTCTATTTGAAAGCTAAAATCGGCATATCGGCACTTTGCTATTTTAAGACATATAAGCATATTTTGTGCAGATGTTTATCTATACGGATTTTTTTACATTCAAATCATAAATGAATATTTATCTGTTAAAAAAAAAAATACACACACGAGTTGACCAAATTGGGAAGTTCTCCATCTACATCCCTAAGCCACTAGCGATCTGTGCTCCTTCAAATCAATTCGAAAACAACTCAGCTCCTGATATTGCATAAGTTACAGAATTCTTAAAAAAAAAAAAAAAACATTTTAGGACTAAATCTCTGTAATGCTGACGGTATGTTGTAGTCAGTGAAAAGTAACTAGATATAAAATTATAGAATGTTTCTATTAAAATTAAATCTCATCGAAATTTTTCTTTAATAATAAAAATTTATCGAAATTTCTTATAAATTATATAATCTTTCTATGAAAATTAAAACTCATAGAAAATTTTCTTTAAAAATAAGAATTTATCGAAATTCTTTATATTGAACACATCAAAATTGGTTATGAATTTATTTAAATTTTCTATTAAAATAAAAACTTTAAATTAATTAAAATATAATATTTTATAAAATAAAAAAATCCAAGTTTGTCACAAATCCCATCATATGACAACACTGAATTTAGTCCTTAAACCGTTCCTCATCTCTTGAGGGCAGAAACAAACCAACACAAGTTTTTTTTATCATGTTCTGAACTGAAGCGTATATGTACCAGATATATTATTCTGAATCAAACAAAATGAATAATAGAAAAATTATGGACTCGTGTCCACTCGCATAATATGGCCGATTTAGACGAATCAATTATGTTCGGTACAGATCTCCCTTGATCATAATTAACAGCTTATAACCGATAGATCTGATCCCACCAAATGCAGATTACTACCTCGGTGGCAGCGATATTCGACTGTTTTCGATTTTCCTAGTTAGGCTCTACTTACTATTTTTTGCATTTTTAAATATTTGGATCCATTATCCACTTGTCTTCATTAGTTTCAATTAAATGCAGAAACGACTTTATTTTGTGGTACAGCTTGGGAAAAGAAAAGTTATTCTGTTTTCTTTTTAATAACTTCTATCTAACTCGTGTATATCTACTATTACTTCTTACTCCTAAATGAAAAAATAAATACAAATCATTAATTTCCTAACTAATTTTATTTCATTTTAAAACAGAAAAAACTCTGCAAACAAATTCAGCTTCCAAAAAACTTTTACTTTCTTTCCATTTTCTACATGGTACTATTTTTTCATTCACTCATCACTGATCAACTGCCATACATTTACATTAACTTTGTCTAAAATAATCACAACAACACCACCACCAAATAAATAAAAAGCATACAATTACACTCAAAGAGCCACAACACTACTCGACACAGTCAACGTCTCTTCAGCCAAACTAAAAAAATATCACAAAACCAAAATACAGCACGAAATAAAATCACGCTTAAAAACCCCGTAAATTAAACTCAGAGAAATAACAAAATTATAAAAACAACAACTATATAGAATACACACAAAGCAACACAAAACAAAATTATCAAAACAAGAATGAAAAACCCCTCTTTTTTATGCGATATCGGTTTTAATTATTATTATTTTTTTATTCTTTTTATGTAAAAACAATTTAACGGTTGTGAGCCTGGTTTTTTCTTTCAATAGCGCTCTCTCGCATGGAATTTCATTCTCTTACACTCACCCATAAAAAATTCAGTGATTGTTTTTATTTAGATGGGGCTTTTTTATTTTGGAAAATGAATGTAATTGGAAAATTTTTATTTTTGATAATTTCCTATAGAAAGAAAAAGCAAATTTATTGAAAATTTTCTATTAAAAGAAATTTTATTAAATAGTTTATGTAAAAGGAAATTTTTTTGGAGAATTTCTATCAGACATTTTATTAAAAATTTCTAATAAAGAAATTTTATTGAAAATTTCATTAAAAATTTTCTTTAAAAATAAATTTCATTGAAAATTTTCTATAAAAGAAATTTTATTTAGAAGTTTCAATAACAGGAAATTTTTTGGAAATTTCTAACAAGCAAAGTTATTTAAAAAAAGTTTTATTAAGAAGTTTTATTAACAATTTTCTGTAAGAAAAAATTTATTTAAAATTTTCCATAAAAGGAAATTTTTTTAAAAAATTTCTATCAAAGAAATTGTATTGAAAATTTCTGACAAAAACCTTTATTGAAAATTTTCTCTAAAACTCTAAAAGAAATTTTATTAAACATTTTCTACAAGGAAATGAAAGAAATTTGTTGGAAATTTCATCAAAGAAATTTTATTGAGTTTTTTTTGTGAAAGTTTTCTAAAAAGAAATTTCATTAAACAAAATTTCTATCAAAGAAGTCTTATTGAAAATTTCTAGCAAATAAATTTTATTGAAAATTTCTATTAAAGAAATATTATTAAAAATTTGATGTATAAGGAAAATTTATGTCAAATTTTCTATAAAATAAATTTTATTGAAAATTATTTACGGCAGAATTTAATTTAATTTCTATCAAAGAAATTTTGTTGAAAATTTCATATAAAAAGAAAATTTTATATGAAAAGAAAATTTATGACAATTTCTCTAAAAATAACATTTATTCACAATTTTCTATGAGAAAAAAAACATTTATTAAAAATTTTATATGAAAAAAAAAATTGTCGATAATTTTCTATGGAAAAAAAAATCAATAACCTAGGGTTAATTTCCTATGAAAAGAAAATATATCGATAACTTTCCTGGAACGAATTTATTGAAAATATTGTATAAAAAGAAAATTTATGGAAAATTTTATATGAAAAGAATATAAAAGAAAATTTTTTACAAAATTAAAATTTATGTATATATATATTTTCATTTAAAATCGCCCAATTTAATTTAACGCTTCATTAGCACTACTAAATATTTGACTTAATTTACTTTTATTTTGTTCTTTATTGTTCACTCTCACTCTTTAAATTTTTGTAATGAACAGCTTCTTAAAATGTAAACAAATGCAAGCACACACATGCATATGAGTACTCCCATATATACAATCTACTTGGCTTTATTAATATTTGTTTTGTTGTTGTTCGAAAAATATTCTTATTTTCCGTTTTCAGATTTTTTTTAGCCTTGAGTTACTTTTACGTTTTTGTTTTGGTGAATTGTTCTATAGTTTTGGGCAGTTTTTTGCCCGTAACAACAGCAAGTAATGAGACAAAGAATTTTAATTTCAATTTCCTTTTTGTCTTATTGTTCAGGCCGTTAAATGTTTTTGTGATCGAGTGAGAGGGAGAAAGAGAAGTATATTAAGAGAGTTTTTTCCCCTTTTATAATATTAATTTTTTTTCTAGCCTAGTTTAAAAAATTGTTTTCTCCTGATTTGTTGGTTTGTTAAATTTATTTGTTTTTGTTGGTGTTAATGCTATGTTTTTGAGTGCTTTCTGCAGGAGACAGGGGAAAGACAAAATCTATTGAGCTCGAATTTATTAATTTTTTTTATACATGGCGTTTGACACTTTAGTGGGTAAAAATTGTGATTATATGGAATTTGATAATGTTAAGTAATAAAAAAAGCAAATCAGCTGATTAAGTGAGGTCACCTGTTTAATTTCGCCTTGAGCTCGATTAATTGAGATAAGATCTTTTTGAATTCTTCTTTTTTTGTTATTTAGTTTTTCTTTTTTGTCAACATTTTTGGTAATTCAGATGAGGTAAAAAGTTTCAAAATGTTTCCTTAGTTTAATACGAAAATTACATAAATTAATCCAGTTTCAAAGGAGTGCTTTAACAATTAATGGTAGCAGAAGTTGAACCTTTAAACTACAGTGGAAAACTTTAAATTTAAGTGGAAACTGTTCTCTAGCTGGATCTTCGAGAATTTTTGTTAGATTTTTTTTTCGGTTAATTAAAAAAGACCGGTTTATAAGGTTTATTTGTCCTACAAGAAAAATAAAGTTTTTTTTTTACTATACTAATTCCGTTTTTGCAGCTAAATTTAGCATTTTTTATTCAGATTTAGCCGCAAATTTTTCATTTAGCATTTTTTAAATTTCATGAAATAATTCATTTTCTAGCATTTTTTATAAGGAGGAAATTCAAATATTACAACTTAATTTCTGTATTAGATGAACTTCAAAAATATTAAATAAATGTTTCCGAAGCTTTGAAACATACATGGACGTATTAAAATAATATATTTTTTCTACTATTGCATGTATGGTGTCAAGAGCTTTGTATCCCGTTGAAAAAATTATAATGTTAGGATGAAACGCAAGAAGTTTAAGTATTGCAAACTGTCCGATCAAATCGAAATTAATTAAGTAGGATAAGGACACACCTAATCTTTGCGCATAATGTGAGGATGTTGAGAAAACGTAAGTGGTAGAACACGTAATTTGCCACTTCCCACGGTTGCAACATCATTGTTTTAGATGGTTAGGGACGCAACGAACTGGGTGATAAATAGAACTGCAAACTTGAGAATATTGTGCGATTCATCATGTGAATAGAATGACTTAATGGTAGCAATTAGGAGAGCAAATGTTGGGAGATTCTTCTTATAACTGCTTATGACTCTTTTTGGTCTAGCAAGGAATGCTTCCGCATATGTCTTCTTTTCCTTCTTATGTTTTATAATTTGTTCTTTTTTTATAATAATAATGAGGTCAAAATTATGTAAAATTAACACGAAATGCAAATATACCTCTAAAAAGGTATTTTATTAATTTAGCATTATTTTCTAGCATTATTTTAGTATTTTTTAATAATTTTTTTAGCATTTTTTAGCTTCATATTAAACACGAATTAGCTGAAAAATTTTTTCGCATCTGGTCACAGTATTTTTCAGTATTAATTTATTTTACTTAAATACTCATTTATTTAGCTCTCATTTAATCACATTATTTTTTAGTTCAACCAAAGAAATTACTAAATATAGAACAGGGATGGAAAATTTCAATTAGTAAGAGTAGATTTCCGACTATTGAAAACTGTGTCTTTAGATAATTTGAATATCCAACGGTATTTTTAAATTTGAAAATACATGTGACAGATAATCGTTTTGTAAGTAAAGTAAAAATATATACATCGAATTTTATTAAATATAACATGTTTTATTCTAGCTAAATATCTATCTATATATCAGTATAACATGGGCTATGACGTGGTATATTGTTTTTTATTTTTATATTTTTATATACACCACCGTAGGTGTATACCTTGAAATGTACCAATCGACTCAGAATCATCTAGCTGGCTGTCCATGTAAACATTGTGCACAAAGTACATGTCGCAATTTTGAAGATAATTCAATGAAATTTGGCACGTAGGACTTTCATGACACAAGGACGAAGCTTATTGAAATTGGTTATTATTTTTCCATTATTTCTCCTAGCCCCTATACAAAAGTTCTTCCGGAATAGGGGCTTAACGATCATAAATGCCTTAAATGTAGCAATATTTTAAAGAAATTTGGTGTAAGGAAATTTTGTTTAAGTATCAGTTTTTGTGCTATAACTTTAATTATATCTCCTAAACTAAAGTTCAAAAAAAAATAATTTTTTGCGCAACCAAATTTCAAAGTGTTGGCTTTAGTTTCCTGAAGAAATAAAAAATATACATATTTTGTTATACTAAAATTATGCATTTATTTAAAGACATGTATTTCTGTGGTACTATTTCGTGTGTCACTTGAATAAGGAATATTTTAAAACTAAGCAAATTGTAATTTATTTTTTAATTTTAAGTTATAAAAATGAAAGTTATTATCTTCTAGCATTCAATTAGTAATGAGTACTGCCACCATTTTTAGAAATAACCTCAAAAAGTCGATTTGGCAGCGACTTGTATAATGACTCTAAGTAATTTAACGTAATTGAATTCCATGCTTCCGTTATTGCATCCTTTAAGGATTCTATCGTCTCAAATTGTTTTCATCCTTCATAAACTTTTCTTGCAAGCCAACCCCACACATCTTCCATTGGATTCAGGTCTGGTGAATATGGGGGCCAATCCAGAAGTTGAACACCTTGTTGATTAATCCATTGTTTTACTGCTCTGGCGGTATCAATCGGAGCGTTGTCGTGTTGGTACGTCCAAGGTATGGGTCCAAAGACATCATTAAATTTTGGAAATGCTTCTCCAGAATGTTTTTGTAAGTCGTTGCAGTCATTTTGTTGGATACAAAAACCAATTCTATGGTACCATAATACGAAATGGCACCCCATACCATTATTCCGCCCTCTAGGCTGTGTCTGCGGTTCAAAAATAATTCCTCCTTATTTAGGTCATGGAAGTAATAGTTATACCCGTCAATATTAAACTTCTTTTCATCGGAAAATATAACTTTAAACCATTTGTCGGACCATTTCATTGTATTTTTGGCAAACTGTAGACATTGTAATTTGCGTTTTTCATTAGGTGGTGGTTTTTTTGCAGTTTTCATCGGACTACGTATGGGCACGATTTTAAAATACGGTGCACTGGCTGGCACTGACTCCACTTTTCCACGTATTTTTGATACCGACATGGCAGAATTTGATGCAATTCTAAGAATTTTTCGTATTTCTTTTGGAGATGTTGCCATTTTCTTCCGCCCTTTCAAGTTTTTTTCCATATCTTTCCACGTTATTTAAATAATTGTACACAACTATATTTCCTCTATTAATCTTTTAATAAAATTCAATATTAGGAATTGTTGATATCAATATTTTTGCGATGTCAACACCAAAAAGTCATTATGACAGGGCATTGTTTCAATACATAAGAACTCGAAAATTAGAACCAATATTGAGAAACAATTTCCATATTTGAATTCAGTGCCCCCAATTATATCTGCAAAGGTCCAAAAGTTGATCCGAATTTGTAAACTTGTGTTATTATTTCAAGGACCATTGGACATTTGAATATAAATATCTGTCGATATGTTTAAAGACTAAACATACGACTGTTTGAAGAAGATCAAAATGTAATAAAAAAAAATATATATTATTATTAACCTATTTCTGTATATAACATTATAACGTCATTAAATGTCTTAAATATAGCACAGCAGAATTTACACACATACATAAATATAGTCAAAACTTACACTGGAATTGAGTCAGAAATATTTCTTCTTTCGGAAGCTTAGGCTAAAGGCTCGAAATTTATATGTGTCGAAGTGTCTACTGCACTCAATATTTCTATATTTTTCAGCCTAGTCTGGGTACCATGACTATGGATATAACATAAACACAAACACATTCCTCTGGTCGAACTGTCAAATAGAAGATTGAGAAAAATATTATTGCAGAAGTTCTTTCGTTGAATATAAGGAACATACTGTGTAATATATGGAAATATTTGTCTAAGACTCCATATATACATTTTGGTTTATCGTAAGATTCTGAATAGATCTAGCTATGTACCTCTATCTGTCTATCGCGGGACGAAATTTGGATCAAATATTTCTCTTATACAAGGTTTGTTTGGTATTGAAAATGGGCAAAATCGGTTAATAAACAAATAAGTTATGGGCAAAATACTATAAAAACTTAGTGTCCGCCTTAGTGTTCAATTCACACTTTTCGATATCGCTTCGTGTGGCCCAAAAAGTTGCAGATTGTGGGTAAAATAGATTCGGCCAAGACGAATATAACATTTTTAATTGTTATTTTTCTCAACTTAATTTATAAATATATGAAAATAATTTTATTAATTTTTGTCAAGGTTGAATTTAAGATTAATGTTTTTATTTATTTTATGTTTTATATACATAAATACATTTATAAAATTTTATGCTAATCAGTAAAATATATTTGCTTTATTTTTAAGTAAAAGAACCCTAATTAGGAAATATATTTCAAATTAAAAACTCCATTAAATATTCAAAAGCACTGTAGGAATGCATGCACAAGTTTATTGGCGATCACTCATATCAATTATATAATGATCTAGAAAGTATTGCCTAAAACTTTGTTAAAGTTTTAAACAGAGATGGGTCAGGATTTACTTTTCTGAACGAAATATTTCTTTCTCTCGGCGAAATCAAAATTAAAGGGGAAATATTCGTAAGATCAGATACAGTGTTGTCATACGGGAAGATTTATCTTATTTTTGAAGTCTTTTTAGGCCTTGGAAAAATTAAAAGATTTTTAATCATGAAATAAGATTACTGAAAAATTGCTATAATGTAATTTTTTTCTCAACTGATAATAGTTTCCCTAATACGAGTAATATTACAACTTTAAGTAAATAAACATAACACATTTTTTCTTTTTCAATATTTACTTTTGCCCATTATGTAAATACACGATTTTTCTTGATTAATATAATTGTGGAAACTATTTCAGTATAGATAGATAGAAAAGGTTGTCGTGATACCACTTGTACCACATCTCCACCCAGAGACCGATCTCGGTCCATTGTGAGTCCCTTCATTGAAAGCTATAGGATATAAAATACAAGAAACAGAATACAGAAAATAGAAAAATAGGAATACGAAGAGAAAAAGGTTAGGAATGAAACAGAATCATATAAGAGGATTAACAATGTTGCCAATCCCCCTAGGGGTGTACCCCTGACCCTCCCTTAGACAGTCGTCCCGAACGTCACTTAGACCATCGAGGAATTGACTGTCCAGCCACTTCATCCTACGATGCTGCAATCGTGGACAATGGCACATAGTGTGCTCAATAGACTCGGTCTCGTCGACATATCCTAAAAAAATCGGAATTGCTAGCGTCCCATCTAGACCTCATCTTCCCTATCAGACAGTGACCCGTTATGGCCCCTATCATGATTCTTAAGCTCCTCCTACTCAAGCCCAGAAGAATGCCTGTGCCTGCCTTGTCGAGTGCCGGCCACATCGCCCTCGACACCTTATAGTCCTCTCTACTCTTCCAAGCCGAATTGGTTCTGACCAAGATCCAATCATTGATCTTCCCAAAGAAGAAACTTAGCGGGGGTTTCACAATGGTTTCCCCCTCCGAGACATCCCTTGCTGCGCCTTGCCTTGCCAGTTCATCAGCCAATTCATTGCCTGATATATTGCAGTGTCCAGGCACCCAACCTCACCATGTAGTTTTCATCAGTTCTCTCAGTGAACTCCTACAGGCAGTAACTAGCCTGGATTTCATCATATGTGTCCCCAAAGCCTTCAGAGCCGCCTGACTGTCCACATAGAGAGTAACCTCGGTACCCCTCACAACGTTCTGCCTGATTAATTCTGCGGCCGAGAATATCAGCCTGAAAAACGCTGCACTCATCAGGGAGTCTAAAAGAGCCTTTCAGATTCGTGCCCATAATATAGACTCCCGCACCAGTACCTATGTCCATCTTCGATCCATCCGTGAACACTGCACAACCCTCATGCAGTCTCTCATTACCGGACCAAATCTCCCTATCAGGTATCACCACGACAGGATTTGCCCCAAAGTCCGATTCAGCGGCCATGTAATCTGATGCCTCCATGGAGTTCAGATTAACTTCACCATAACTGATCTCGTATATGACCCTGGAGTGACCTGCTCTCGATGAACCTATTAGTCCTAATTCCTTAAGTCTCAGCAGACTCCTTGCTGAGACTTGAAATAAGAGATGAAATATGACATCCAGAGCCGCTTGTGGTGTACTTCTCATTGCACCTGTAATGCCAATTGAAGCACAGTATAATAAATATATAAACTAAATTGGTTAGTGAACGTTTTTGATGGATCAGTGCAAACAATTTATTGAGTTTATTCTAACCGTTATTGTTGTTTTTATTGATCTCTTCGAACTTTGTTTGCTTTTGAAATTTCATATTTAATACGTAAATTGTATAAAAATTATATATCTTTTACAAAAAAATTTTTAATAAAATTTTTGAAAAGAAATGGTAAGATTTTTAAAAATAATATATGACAACACTAATCAGGTATCAAATTATAAAAATAATTGGCGATACAGTTACAGAGATCTGAAAGACTTTTCAGTAAATAACAACATAGCTACATATGTATGTATTCTCTTGGTCATTATGATTTATTATCAATATTTTATTATTTTAAAGTTAAAGAGTAATTACGGACGGCATTTCCCACATTTTTACATACTCTATATTACGGATTGATTGCAACTCTGTAATCCCGATTTAATATAAAAATTATTGTTTTATTTAAATTTTAGTATAACCTGGAAAATATAAGAAAAATTTTAATTCAAGCGTTGATGATAGTTGAAATCCTTCATTTTCATTAAAGCAATTAATTATCTGAATTATCATGTTTATAGTACATAGTGATTTTTTATTCTTAAATCTAGTCTAGTCTACTCTCTGAAAAACAAAAAAAAAAAAAAAAAACAAATATAGTTTTTAAATTTCCAACCCTGATTACTAAATATGTAATAGAAGAGTAGTGGAATAATGAAAAATATTCACTTTTAAGCAATCTCACATCAAAAATATTTTTATAAGGGCTAATTGTTATTAAATAATTTTGTGATAAAAAAAAATCATAATAAATAAAAATAGATTTCAGACCAAGAAATAACTTTTGAAATACTAGCAATTTTTTTAATATTTATTATTACCATTAAAAAACACACGATTCTCACATTTTCGATGTCTGTGCCATCTTTTCCCTCTCTTATGTTTATAACAGAAGTCCAATCATTCACATTTTAAACATTCAAGAACACAAGCCATGGTTTATAGAACTTAAACTACAATTTTTAATTTTATCATTTTTTCAGTAACATGTTGTTGTTATTGTCTCTTTCTCTTTTTTAGCGTTTCACAGATTTGAGACATAAAAATTTTCGACCGAGTATCAGTCATACTGGCGCAGATACACATATTTTTCTATACATATTTATGCAGATGAATACATTTTAAATAACGGAAATGACTTCTTAAAGTAATAACGTATCATACTCATAGTTGACTAAATGATCATGAGGGAGGGCGGAAGGAGGAAAAGAGAAAAGTAGAGCAATGTTTTAAATAAGTAGTGCTTATGTATAGTCAGACACTTACAAACCAGTGATGGTAAGTATTAAAAATGACAAATTTTCGGGATTCACAAAAGTCTCAACACTTTAAAAAGACTTTCCTGAAAGGTAATCCCAACTGATATTGTACGTGTTTAAAAAATTAGTTAACTTTTGATGAATTGCTTAGAGTCCTAAAAATATAATTTTTATCCCCACAATGTCATCTTCATTTTATCTTAAACCATAGAATGGAATTTAACTGCATATTTTTTTGTACAGGGTCAGTTACGTGCAGTAGTAAAATATAAAAAACCTACTAACAAATGTCTTCAAAACGTTTTGTAATTAAATTGATGTAAAAACACATCTTCAAACATTCATATGTACATATTTAAAAAATACTTTTGTTGAAAATTCAAATTTTTTAAATATTTAAGAGCATGTTGTATAAGATTATTTAAATACTTTTTTTTTTTTTTTTTTTGACAAAAATCTATTTCCGTTTTGCCTTAAATATTTTTTTATTTTGTTTCTTTTCATTTATTTTTAAACTGATTTCTTTATAGTTTCCTCTTTGTAAGTTCATAGTTCAATTTGTTTATCATTTTGGGTCTATGTTTTTTTGCTGAAAGAACCTCTAAAATAATAAAAAGCAAAACAAAAACGAATTAAAATAATCATTTTATCGTATGCTTACACACAAAATAAAGTGGGGACATTCTTTTCAGAAATTAAAGTAAATGAGTGGCTATTAACTGCAATTTTGTTAGGCATAGGTACGTACTCATAGATTTTTTATGTATGTAAATACATATTTTAGGGTGTTCCTAGAAAGCGTAGATTTTGAAGAGATTTTAAATTTTATTAAAAAAAGTCAAAAAAATTAAATTCTTCATGAAAAGTGATAATGAAGTAACAAACATTAACACTTTATTATTTAAAACTCTAACGGTCGGATCAAAAATGTATGAATCAATTTTCAGATTAAAAATATAATTAGTGAAATTTTTTAAGGATTTAAGGTCTACATATTTATTTTATTATGTCAACTAATTAACCAAATAATTAGACTACGACAGATAGTTAAAATATAAATAAAAAATATTAATAATAATAATAATAATAATAATAATAATAATAATAATAATAATAATAATAATGAAAAATGATCTGAGGCAGCCTTGACCGTTAGAGGGTTAAACAAATATCTAGTATTAGTACTGGGTATTGAAATATTTAGTACTTCAAGAACACTACCACGTATCAGGCTTGGAAGCGTAATGATTAAATAAAGTAATTTATAATTTTTAATATAATAATTAATTTTTATATAATAAAATTAAATAATTCATTTTCCTTTATTTTTAGGTATGTCCAACAATTGTTAATAATTCAAATATTAAATTATCAGTAAGTAATTAAATTAAATATTTTAGTTTTCATAAAAAAAGATATTGTGAAATTATAATTACATACAATTACAATTAACCTGAATTTGTAATTGGAATTTTCAATTACAATTACAATTGTAATTTTCAATTAGAACTATAAAAAAATTAATAAGTTGCTTAAAAAAATAACGTTAAAAACTACTTGAAATAAAAATCGTACATTGAATTTTGTTTATTAGTATTTAAAATATTCAAAATGTAATTAAATACTTTTCCTTACAATAACATGTAATTTTAATTGAAAATTTTGAATTAAAATTACTTTTATATGTAATTGAGACTGTGCACATACAGTGCTGTGCAGAACATAAGCAACAAAATTACAGTTAGTTAAAAAAATATAGGGATGGGGAGCTTTTGCCCTATTTTGCACCCTAAATAATAATAATAGTTCATTCCAGATGTTACACTATTTGCCTGCCAAATGTCAAGAAAATCGGTTTATTAGTTAAGAAGATATAGGGAGGGGGAGCTTTTACCCCTTGTGGCCTATTTTACGCCCTCTAGCGATTTGAAATATACTTTACGAACACACATATGTCATACAAATTGGTGAAGTCGTTTCGGAGGAGTTCAATTACAAATACCGTGACACGAGAATTGTATATTTATAGAGATTTATAAAGATTATAACAGCCCAATATGGGTTAAGAAAAGTTAAGAAAATATCCTTTCAAAAATGTTAGCTTTTAATATTTATGATATAAAACTTCCTCTCAAAAGGATTTCAAATTTTTGAAATTTACACAAATTTTAAGAAATTATAAAATATTCATGAAAATTATATTGTTCCAATATGAATTTCAAATGGAAACTTAGAATCCCTGCAATATAATATTATTTATTAAAATTTTGCAGTACAAAATGCTTTTGAAAATTTTACTTAATTTTTAAATAAATACCAAATATTTTTAATACTTTTTATAAAATATATTTTCTTTCCATTTTGTGTTGCAGCATTTAAATTAAATCTAAATATTATTTTCGTAAATACATATTTTATAATTTTTTTTTTTTTAAGTTTTGTATCTTTCGAAATTTTCCTTTGAGAGAAAATCTAACATCCTGGATTAAAACTGAGTATGCGATTTTACTACGTATGGTCTCTAGTTCCATACATGCATTTATTATTTTTTTTTTTTATGTGAGAAAAACATTTTTGAAAATTGTTGCACTTTGTTATGACCAGCGTTACCGCTTGGCGATTTTAGTCGCTAATTGCCCCCTTTTCAATCACCTGGCCACTTTTCTGCTCCCTTTTTTTAATGGAACTAAATGGCGACTTTTTAAGGCTATGTAGTAAATGACGAAAAATTAAGTTGTCTGAAATATCTCGACCCATTATATATTTAATTCCAACGAAGAAATTAATTATTTTGAGATTGTTTTATAATAATATAGTGAAGTAAAAAAGACCTCGAAGAATTTATAAATGAACTCAAAGTGTTAAAAACTGAAGCTAATGACAGTGTTAATGAACAACTATTTAAAACATCAAATGATAAATCTTTTTGGACTGGATTGCTGAATACTTATATCCTAATTTATATTTTTACTTTGGCTCATAGCAGTGCCTCGCCGGAACGTATTTTTTCTAAATTATCACTAATGAAAAATAAATTGTCCAACAGACATAAGGTCAACACTTGTGAGTCCATGCTTTCAGTCCTAAATTTGTTAGACGGGGATTTGTAAGACCTCGTACAAAAGTACAGAAATTTAATTAATAAAAAGTTAATCTTCTGTTAACTATCTTAATTTTTGTAATAATAAAAAATATTATAAATTATTTTGTTATTAATAATGACAAATAAATAAATTTTGAGGAGCTTTTTAGGTATTGAAGCAGTTGGCCCTTTTTTCAAAAAAAACCCTTCTTTGGCGACTTTTTTTTGAGATAAACTTTTTTTGGAAATTCTTTAAAAATTCTAAACGGCAACGCTAGTTATGACTTAAAAGTAAATTAGTTTTGTATTATCTCGAAATCGTCGTGACTTACTAAATTAAATTGTCTTTAGTATTCAGATTTAAGAAATTAAAAATTTTTTATTTCGTTTAATTTGATTTCTGATGGCATGCCCTACTATGTACATATTTGTTTATTTGCACTGATTGAATAATTAATTTTTCTGTTCAACAATAAAATTGATTTTGATAGATATTCATACATATGTATATAGTTCTTGAACTCATAATCTGTTTGACTATCATTTGATAATATTTCACAGATTGCAGTTCTCTGTCTAATCAAACTTTAAGTTAGGTTGTAACCAATGTTGCCAGGAGATGAAAAAAAGAGGGCTAAATTGAACTTGAAAAAAAAAATCAAAAAAGGATAAGTGCTCCAAAAAATAGGGCCAAAAAAATTTATTTACTTATTTTTAATTTAGACATATTTTTTCTCGTTTTCATTATTTATTTATTTATTACAATTTTTTTAAATAAATTTATAAATAACACCCAGTAAAATGACTTGATGAAAAATCGTCCAAAAATTTAAATACAAATTAGGGTTATATTTTATTGAAAAATTATCCAATGTTTTGAAGTGATTTTTCTTAATTTTTCAATTATTATTCCTTTTTGATTAAGCATTTTCAAATTTTTGTGGTTTTTTTCTTATTAAAAAGTTCTTTTTTAAATAATTTTCATAAAGAGTTTTTATTGTTGACGAAGTATATAAAAAATAATTGTAATTATCAGTTTAGTAACTCAACAAATTTAGTTGAGGTACTTTTAATTTTTATTAAATATAAATAACTTCTATTTTTTTTGGTAATAAATACACAAAAATACTTAAATGGACGATTCTGTAAAAATAAAATTAGTAATATTAAATAAGAAATTATTTTCTTCTTTATTGAAATACTAACATTTTAGCATTTTTAATGTAATTTTAAAAAATCAAAAAAGGCTAAGAAAAAGCTAGAAGCTAAAAAGAAAGTTTTGAGACTAAAGACAAAATAAAAATGCTAGCTTTAGCCTTAAAAAGGCTAAACTGGCAACACTGGTTGTAACAAACCAACTTATCTTCAATAAAAAAGGCCACGAAATGCATAAATTTCAATACTACAAAAATGGTATGGTCTTATATAGAACTTAAAGGTGGTCAGAGAGAGAGAGAGAGAGAGAAAGAAAAAAAACTATTAAGAACAACATTTTTTACAGCAACAAAATTTCATGTTTACGAAGATAAATTCATTGAAATTATATCAACAACAAAAATTAAAGCAATTAAATTTTTTAATTGATTTTTTTCACTTTGTATATGTTAAAAAAAATAAATTAAAATATTAAAAACAGGTCAGTCTAAATTTTATTATTTTTTTTTTTTTTTTTTTTTTTTTGTAATCGTACTCGACGTACTCGTTTGTAAAAATGGGTGTAATTATTGTAAGTGTTGTAAAAAGAAAGAGAATTTACATAAAACAAACGTAAATATGCATTAAATAGTGACTGAGACGTCGACGTTTATGACATTTGGAACCCATATGTTGACATCGTTTTGTATTTCATTCCTTATTTTTCTTTTCATTCTAACCTACAAACAAAAATATTGCATTGAGATTTGTAACAAATTCTTTAAACATTTTATTGCTCTTTTTTTATCATTAACGATATCAGTTTGTTTTGAAATAAAAAAAAAAAAATAACAAATTCTGTTTGAGAAACTAAACAATTGAAGGGCTCTTAAAATATTCTTATTTGTAATAATATTTTTATGAGTTCGATTTTTGAGCTTAGTTTGACCAGTCTTATGTCGCTGTGGTTTATGGCATTAAATTAAATGTTAAAATCACAGATAAGAAATGTATATTTTTAGCTTTGGTGTAGGACAAAACAATTATGAAATACGTGACTCGCACATTTTTTAAAAGTAAAAATAGAAAATTAAGCCATAGTTTGAAAATGGAAAAATTTTAAGAAACTAAGATAAAAAAGGCCAACAAGGCCACATGTGGGTAAAACCCAATAAACGTGGAAGTTATTTTTTTAATTTAAAAGTGGTTTTTATTTGACAAAATATGTAAAATTTACTAAGCAATAGTATGAAAATTGTCCCAGAGTATGTAAATAAAAAATTTAATACATGTATTTTATAAATTTTATGTTGTTACTGTTCATGTCTATGAGAAAAGGTTGCTCTTTCTGGTATTATTTGCCGTTAGGATAAATTTCGACCTAGGTTGAAAACCCAGTAATTTGAAATCAAGCATGCTTTAAAATCGCATAGAATTGTTCGACACTGCCTGCTGCTCAAAATGTTTTCAATTTGGCGAAACACCGTGCAGCTTTTGGTTTACAGTTCTTATACTCCTTTCTGTTTTCTTGTCTTAGTCGGAAAATGATTTACATAACCAAAATTCTGTCTTAGAAACTTTTAGGCAGAATGTCTATTAACAGTCTACTTATAGCAAAAGGGCTCAAATAGGGTACAAGTAGGGTTACGCCAGGCTAGTCTGCAATTAGCCTTCGTACTTACTTAGATTGTCAATCGATGCACAGTGTGCGATTCAAAAAATTAAATGGAAATAATTATGGAATTTCGGAACGGCCGTTTCGATTTCAATGAAATAGTGATAGTAGAGGTGAAAGTTTCAAGAGTCCCAAAGTTGGACTCTTGAAACTCGGAAAAAAGCAATTCAAAAATAGCGGAAATATTTAAAAAGAAATAGCTTTCGAAGCTCCTATATAAGCTAGAGATTTCGCTTTTGCAAAACAAAATCGAAAAAATTTTTCCAAATTTTTCTGTTGAAGAAATCAACTTTTCGGCCCATTGGCAAGAGAGATATTGGTCAAAATGCATTTTTGATCAATATCCAAGTCCTAAATAAACTCTGAACTTGGTTCTTATATTGATCAGTCATAAGTATTTTTCATGAATTTGGGTTTTTTGAATCAACAAAATCAATTCATAAACAAATCTGTTAATCTATTAATCTATTAATAATTAATTATGTAATTATTATACAAGCTAGAGACTGCACTAAGTAGATCCAGTATTAACCGAGCTAAAGGCCTAAACGATTTATTAGATTTTTTTAAGCTCCTATATACGAGTAAGTTACGTCCTTATTCTTGCATAAATCTATCACAAATATATTTTTTCGAATTTCGTCTTTTTTTTGTTTTTGTTAAATCAGTAAAATCGGTCCTTAAATTTTCCACCATACCCTTTTTAATTTAATATTGTCATACACTTGTAAAGTAATTGTTCTGCACAGAAGTGATTATGTCTTCCTTAAATATGTGCGAACTTTTGTAAAATTCTAAATTATTAAATTTATTATTTGCTATCTTTTACCGGTGCGCTTCTCTTCCCTATTTGATGGGATAACTAATATTTAATTTATATGAGAGCTATAGTTCCCCCTTGACCTATCTACTTTATTCGAAACTTGATATGAAAATTACTTTTAAAACTTTTTACGGCTTTTACTGTAATAGTCCTTTAGATGAGAATTTAGAATTTATATATTTTTTGTATAAGAGCTACCTCTCCCCCTGAACCTATCCTTCCTATTTTTATTTCATTATCGCGATATGATAAGATAAAGGTTCTCAATGTAACAGTTCCTCAGATATGCCATAATGAATATTTGCTTTATATGAGGGATACTACTCCCCCTGTTCCAATCTAGAATTTAGGGACGATGTGAAAATTTTAAGCAAATCGGTTCATCAGTTTTAGAGTTTTAAAAAAGTGGGTGTAAAATATGGGCATCGCATCCGATGAAGATCTAATATAAGTAATAACATTCTACAGTTCAAGCACTATCCGTGCGTCAAATTTTATGTAAATAACTAAATCAAGAACGTGCAAAATTAATTGTAATGGTATTCAAGCTTTTATCAATCATGGTTAGCTTGTCCACTCATTCGTTCCCGACAATACTGCACAATATTATCTCAATGTTCTTACAAACGAGGTACGAGTTTATTACGCTCTTTAACTGTAAGAGACTTCGCTATATAACTTTGTCATATTTCAGAGTTTCAATAAACGATTGACTATCTGTATAAATACGAGTAAGAGCTTCTTCCGTAATCACCTTGATCTCAGCCTGGTAGACGGTATTATGAACCAGGATTCGAATTTATTTACTTACATTTCGTCTCATTAAATATAAGCCTATTCCCCTTCGGTTACAATTTTTAAAACAATCTGGATTGTTCCGTAAACTATATCCTCTATTCCATTCCCACCGATCGACTATAACGCTCTTACTTGTTTTTATATGTCACATTCCTAAACCCTCCTGAATTTTGATGCACAAACAAAATAGTGTAGTATATCGTATAATCGGAATTGACTGACTATATTTTTCTGACTTGTTTAAATTAAAACAAAATAAAATAATTGCTTAAAATATTATTTTTAACAAAAAAGAAAAAAAAAGATATGATTGTTAAAAATTGTTTTCATTTGCAAATTTTTTTGTCACCACTGTATGTATTCGAATGTGTTTTTACAAAAAAAAAATATGAAAAAAACGCATCTAAGCCATTTTCTAGAAAATCTTTAAATCTCCTACAAATCTGCAATTTATTTAAAGCTTGCGTTATTAAATCTACATATGAAGTAGCATAGAAAAGTTTTCATATAACTAATAGATAAGAAATCCTAGGAAAAGAATTGAAAAGAGTTAATCACTTACACAGTGCAACAAGAAAAAATTTCCTCAATAATTCCAACGCAAAATGAAAGCATACCAGTAACTCTATAGTTTCGTTAAAATATTATCAAAATGAAAAAAAGTATGTTTTCTCATTTAAAATGTGGTTTGAATGATAATCAAAGCAAATTTATGCATTTATTTTGTATTGTATCCCTTTAATTCAATTTTTGCACTTTTTATGCGTCATAAGAAATTTTAACTTTTTTGGTTAAAAAGTTATTCTAAAGGAAGTTTCCATATATTCCACTTATGTCTAATTAGAACCAAAATTCGTTTTAAATGATTTTTTGATTACCAACTTTCATCGAAAGTTTGTAGGCGTATTAAAAATTAAAATTTCTTACAAACCCAATCTTTTCAAAGGTTGCATGACACATATTATTTCCTCTTGATTTCAACTAGTTCCTAATATTTTCATATTAAATTCTAAAAGTATTCTCTTTTCCATCATAAACTTTATTAGAAACTTGTTGTATTAAAAAATTAAAAATTAATGAAAATTGTTTAAAAATAAACTTAACTTTTATCTGTTGTTTTATGACGGCAAAGCGCTGAGATTAAAAACAAAATTGATTTTCTGGAGTTTTAAAGTGTTTACCAAAGAATAAAAAGAATGGAAGTCTTGTCAAAAAACCTAACTTTAAGATTGTGTTAGTCAAATTTTATGTATATGTTTAGTGCTAAAATCGCTTTCACCACACAACATAAGCACACATAACTGCACAAAAGAGTATAAAAAAATTATTGAATATAATTTTTCTCAATTATATTCGCAGATTTTTATAAATTTTCACCTTTTGATGCGAATTACATCCACAAATATAAATATAATTTCATTCTTTTTGGGTTTTTGTTGATGAATATGAAAAAATATTAAGTTATTTTAAATTCTCTTTTATTTTTAATACCAAAAGTAGCAACTTTGTGTGATAATTGCAGTAACTAATAGTAATTGAATAAAAGATTAAATTATAATTTAAAATACATTTTTGTGGCATACATACATATATATATCCATTTTAGAGCAACAACTTTAAAAATTTATTCACATTTATTTAAAAAAATAATAATTCTAACATGGTAGGTATAGCAACATTAGTTCTCTTAAACTTGTAAATTATTTCAAGCAATTAATATATTCATGAAAGTTTTCATGTTATTGTGACATATAAAATCGTGGATATTCTTAATATATTTTAAAGATGATGGAAAACAAATTATTAAACATTATTAAAAATTATTAACATAATTATTTTAAAATATAATTTTTTGGACGGTATTTCTCAATCCAAGTGGAAGCCATTTATAAAATAAAGCCCTTCGTTTTGTTAGATAGGCAAATACTGAAAATAGTCGATTGCTAGTACGAAAAAATAATCTTTCTTTATAAATAACTATTTTAATTTTTTTTTTTTTTAATTAGCCAAATAAATCTCCACCTTATTTTTAAATCGCCATAAAAATGGTGAAAGGGGAAATTTAGTTGCCAAATGCTATTAAAAATCGCCATGTTTGGCGAAAAATCGTAACATCTGACAGCCCTGCACAGAACTTGTATGTGAGGAGAGAAAAATGTTGTTTATGTTGTACGAAAGAGACCTTTCCATTCTTTGTATTCTTTGGTGTTTACTATTAAATTACGATAACAAAACACAAAAAGAAAATTTAACAAAACTTTAATTCTGGCCATAGTTCAGTAGTGTAGCAAAACCCCCAAAGGGTTTTTCAAAGTCAGTTCGAATTTTTAATTTTATGGCCTCTTGAAGTTTGAATTTTCCGGAGCTCTTTTTTTTTATTATTTTAAAGAAAAATCTTTTAAATTATTTAATTCAAATGTTATTATATGTTGTTTTTTTATAGGCTACAAGCATTATTATGCCAGACTTTTTCTGAATGCCACTTACTTTTTACGTCCATTTTTGTCATAATCTATTTTACTTTTTTTTTTTACTTAAGCTCATGTCTATTAAGGAAGTACTTGAAAGAAGTACTGATTGGATGCCACACCCAGAAAGGCTTGCTTTCTTGGCAAGCAAATTTAATATTTTATAAACATTTTTATGACGTTGTTAAAAGAAATGTAAAGAGGCGTGGCACCCACACATATTTAATTTTATAGTGTACAATACTTTTTATTATTATGTGAACATTTTTTGTATTTTTTGTCTTAGTAGCTTCAAAAGTAGCAAAATTGATTTTTGCTGAAAGTGGGATAAAAAGTGGGCGTATCATCCAACTTATATTTTAGCCCATAGTTTTCAACAAAAAGTATGTATGTGCTAAATTTTATATGAACTTAAAAAAAAACAACTGTTTACAAAAAGTGGTCGTGGAATCCTATATTTCCTTTCGGAGAATGCACAATATATATATATATATATATATATATATATATATATATATATATATATATATATATATATATATCGGTTAAATCGGTTGAATAATGTGATTTAATAAAAATCGCACATATTATCTAAGAGAAGCTTTGTACTCTATAAAACCCATAAATACATTGAAATTTACTGAATTAAGTCTTTTTCTTCTTCATTAACCACAGAAAATTCTTATGAATATAATAAAAAAATCTTTTAAAAGCAAAAAATCAGCCAACAATTTGAAAAATGATAAATCAAAAAGGAATTATAATTCAAAAATGACGAAAAATAACGTCAAAATATTGGGTCATTTTTCATATGAAATTTGTATGGAAATTCTGTAGATGATTTTTACTGGTTCATTTTGCAGCCAACCGTTCTGTGTTTATTACAATATCTTAAAAAAAAAAAAACTAATGAGGATAAAAAATAAATAAGTTTTTAAATAAAAAAAAAATATTATCTTTTTCTGGCCTTAGTTTTTGAGGTATTTGGCCTTTTCTGACCTTTTTAAAGTTATATTTAGCAACTTTTTTTCCGTCTCCTGGCAACACTGCAAATAATGAAAAATGTGCTCCAAAATATCGAACTAACTTCGAAAAACCCTTTGGAGATTTAATTAATCTGATGGTATACTTTCATTTCGAGTTAGAATCATTGAGGCAATATTTGATGACCCAAAATTTGCCGCATAGTGTTATAATTATTTTTGATCTGATTGAAGTCTATCTTAGCTATTATTGCAAGAACAATACAAACACTCGATAATCTCATTAATACCTGAATTAATCTTCCCTTCAAAACATTTGCCATTTCCCATACCTGCATATCTTAAGCAGGCCAATTGGAAATTTTCATCGTTATTCGAAAAGAAAAATCTCTGTTGTTATTTTTTTTTTTTGTGTTTTTCTTATTTTCTGGGTTTCTTTTTATGGCAATATCTCTATGTGATGTTGGTGGTAGTAGTAGTGTTGTTATTATCATTTATTGTGTTTTGGGTTTATTATCATTGTCGTACAAACACACTCTATCTCTTAGTTTGGCTGTTGTGTTGTGTATAAATTTTCATTTAAATGAAAATGACTCATTATGGTCATTTATGATAATTACAATATGGTCTACTGTTTTACATACTTTGTATATGAAGGGACAATGTTTTATTTTATATTTTTAAATTCAATGTTGATAAGAGTGTTTGTTTAATGTTTATTTAAGTGTAAATTAAGTAAGAATGTTAATGAAATCACAATAAATTATAGGGGTTAGGAAAAAAAAAAAGAAACTTAAGAGGTACATACATATTTACTTTATTGAATGTATGCAAAAACTATAAATATTGGTATTATTGTGAAGCAATATGGGTACATTTTGTAAATAGACCAAATAAACGATTTCAGGAGAACAAAGTATAATGAAACTTTGAAATTTTACTGTTTAATTTAAAAGGATGAAGAGTGATATTTGAAATATCTCACAGTAGCTCAATTGAGAGAAAATTTAAAATTTTTTTAAATATAATTTCTTTATGATTTTTTTTTTTTATTTTAAATATTTACTATGACATAGTTTGTATAAGATAAGCCTTATGTATACATTTTTGTCCATCTTATAGGCTTGGCTTATGAATATGAAGCAATTTTTTTCCAACATATTTATTTTAAAAACTGTTAACCCTTTTTTTCGTTTTATTGAAAGAGACACCATCTAATTTTTGTGTAAATATTTTGATATTCTCACCAATTTTTTATTTTTTAAATCCGATAAATTTTCAATGATAACAAATTTACACAAACACATTTTTTTGGTTGATGGTTAATTCAAATGAATATGAATTGATAGCCACAGGAAAAAAAAGACGCTTATATGTTGGATTTCATAAGGTCATAAATAAACTAAATACAAAATTTTATTGAAATAAAAAAAAAAAAAAAAAAATTAACAACCACAACAAATTAAATCAATATTGACAAAGGTAAGAAACAAATAAACTGAAAGAGTTGTTTGTTATTTTTTGGCTATAAACTGAAAAAAGACGATGACACCATCTGATCAGTGTTTTCGGAACCCAACCCAAATTTAATGACAAATCAAAGCAGTAACAAAATAGTTACGAAATAATTCTTTTTGAGCAAAAAAAAAAAAAAATCCCAATGGAAAAATTGTTGATAACATTTTTCTATTAATTCAAAATTTCTCTATAACTTAAGGTCGTCTTACAAGAAGATTACTAGAAGAAATAGCAAATAACGCGTTTTTATCTCTCACACTTACTTTGTGTAAGTTTTCTACAAAAAATAAAAAAAAAACAGCTGCAAAAAACCAAATCCCTATAAAAAAAAAACTCAAATAAATCATCTTAGCAATAGACCCAAATTAACAAAAAGAAAAACATACCAACAACATTTTCAAATCAAGAAAATAACGGAATTACTCGTAAAGAATTCCAATAGCAATTAACCCATAAACTACAACAACTACCAAATAGACTCGAAAACAAACAAACTAATAAATAAACAAGAGAGTCAGTCGTCAGTCAATCAGCCAGTCAACCAACATGTGTGATGATCAGTGTTGCCAGATAAAGAAATTTGTCCCTAAATTGAGGATTTAAACTTCTTTTTGGGGACGATATAGAACTAGTTGTGAGATAATACTTAAATTTCACCTAGATATTTTAATTTTTAAAACTTATAAAAAAATGTTCAATAGATTTACTTTTTGAAAGAGAATATTCGAAAAATTTTAATTAAGAAAATATAAAATACTATTTAATTTTTTGTATAGAAATTTTTTGTTAAATATTTTATTCATAGAAATAATTGATTTAAATTTTAAATATTGAATTATTTTTTATTTATAGAAAATTTCAATAAAAATTTCACTTTTTCAAAATTGTTTTTTTTTTTTTTTTTTTGCATAATATTGCTTTAGTAATAATATGCTATTGATATAAATACAATTTTAAAAATCTGTCAAATTCATCGAAAAAATGAAACGATTTTATGGACTTTTTATTTATTTATTTTTTCATTTTTAGGTGTTTTTGAATAAATAGAGGAGTACATTAAATAAATAGAGGAGTACATTAGACTGATATATAAACTTCAGTATATGAAGAAGACACTTAAAATTTATGTGATATTTACCCATATTGCAAAAAAAAAAAAAAAAAATAAATAAATAAATAAAAATTATCTTGTGAGTTTTAATGCTTTGAAGTAAAATGGCGTATATCCATAATTTAAATAATAAAATCATCATGATTTTGTTAATAATTCCAGCAAATTTATCAAAACAAAAAAACAAAAAAAAAAAAAGTTAAAATATGTCATGATCAGATTTGATCATTTGGTGTCCTAATATTTGTGGAAAAGCTCTTTCATGGTCAATTGTCGACCAGTTATTATAAGATTTGATGAAGTAAATTATATTTCTGTAAACATACTCGTATGTATATGTAATATCATTATATTACGATTTTAATTGGACTTTTTATACGCCTGATTTCCTTAAGTAGATTTTATATGGGAGCTATGGTCAATTATGGATCGACTGTGATAAAACTTTGCATTAGGTTTTGTATCCATATTAAACTTATTCGCGTTAAATATTATTCATATACTAGCAATTATATTCGACTTATGCACTCACTTTAAAGTGATTTTAGGTAGATTGACTTATATGAAGCCAGTTTTCTAACTATCTTCATGAAATTTGGCACACTGGTTTATGCATATATACAGCTCACTTGGTCTGAATTTTATTGAAATCATGATTATTATAAAGCATATATAAACATTCATTACTATTAATGTTCTATAAAAAAAATATGGATATAAGCCTTTGTTCCATTTTAAGCTATTTTCAGCCGTAAAATTTTGTATGTTCTAATCTGAGTTTTTTAGCGACACTTTGCATATAGATAGATGTTTCAATTATCTTTTTATAGAAAATTTCAATAAATAATTTTTTATTACAAATTTGTGACAAATTTTCTTTTTCAATAATTTTTTTATACGAATAGGAAAATTATTTTAAAAATAATGTACGTTAAAATTCAAACTCATTTTATATTAAAAAATATTATTAAAAAAAAAAAAAAAATTCAAATTTTCTATTAAATTTTGTATTAAAGTATTTTGTAGACGCAATTGGGATTTATATTTAAAAAATGCGGATTTTTGGGGACATAAAGCTTCAGTTTGGGGACATGAAGCAACATTTTCCTGGCAACACTGGTGATGATATAAATATGAGTATTGATGATACCAAAAAAGACCCTTAAACATAAAAACCAACAAGAAGTAAGATGTACAAAAAATAAAAACCAATTGACAATAACAACTGATAAAAATTGAAACAAAAATATCAAAAAGACAGAATTGTTGTTTACAAAACCGTGCTCATGTTTATATTCTTCTTGCAATTATATACACAAATACAATAAGAAAAAATATGTAAGCATACAATGATTAAAGTTGCCAGATCATTTGGTTGGCTTCATAAGCATAATTAGGAATTAATAGAGCAAAGGGGTTTCCAAGACAGACGGGTAGATGCCACTATTGAATATTAAATTTTCTTTATATTATCATACAATTACAAGTTATATTCCAACCTAATTAATTATCTATGGCATTATGTGAGGAATATGATATCTCAGGATCCACTTGATGGAGTCTTCTCCAATCTAATATGTTCATTCAAAAAACAATGTATTTCAGCAAGGACATCATAATATCATTGAGAGGATTTTATGAAGTTTGGTATTGGGCCAAATCCGTTGTAATTTAAATCACCTGCATAATTGACACAAAACAACAACGATTTTAGTTACCGCCATGAACTTTTCTACTGGATGTCCATAAGATAATTACAATAACACAAATTTACAAATTCGAGTCAACTTTTCAATCTAAGCAGATGAAATCTTTTTTCAATGTAATTTGGAGCACTGAATTAAAATAGCTTTCGAATTCTCGCGTATTTTATCAATGTGCTATTACAACGACTTTTTATACTGACGTCGCTAAAAGAATGATATCAATCATATTCTAAATGATGGATTTTATTCCACATCATATAAAATTGTAGAAAAATCTATAGAAAGGCGATTCTATATTTTATTATGTCTTAAATGCTTAGAGGTGAGTATTTTCACTATCTTTTCTTATATGTACGTTTCACTAACTAAACTGAATCGAATTGATTCGAGGTTTGAATTTAGTAATACAGTTGGCAATGCTGATCGCATCATGGTAGCAGGGGAAAAAAATGTTGGACACTCTAACAAACGTCAATGTAAACGGGACCAAAAATGAGACACTATTTCCGTTTCTCAAGAGAAATATAACATTTACTTCAGTGAAGATATCAACGAATTTTATGAATACACTACATCTAAAGCTCACAAAATCCTCTTAAGCTACACCTCCATATATAGAGCCTAACCTTATAAAAAAAATGCTTCAATGCACTTAGACTCAAAGGAATCAAAGAAGATATATTTGCCAAACCTACTTTTCGAGAACTAATGACCGATAGAATGCTTAAAACATTTTTAACGTCTAATAAACCACCAACGGAAGAATAATTAGAAAATATTGTTCGCAGCATTCTCGGCTGTTGTAAATTGCCTGATTTGAAGAAAATAACATCTTTAAAATATAATTTTATTTGATGTTTCGATTTTTCTTGCACCCTAATAGTACGTGAAACAGATCTTTAACAATACGAATAATTCAATTTGATAGATCTTTAATTCCGATTTATCACTTTTTATGAAATAAGTAAAATGTTTATCAAATCTCAAATAAAGTAAAAAAATATTTTTGTTGATATCTCGAAAACTAAAACGAATTTTGAAAACTCTTTGCTGCTCAAGTCCAAAACCTTATAAAGATGTAAAGATTTTTTAGTACAAAAGTTCAATTAGACTTCTGTAAGCCATTACTCTTGATTATTAATATTTTTATTTTTTGCTCAAAATACATATAACAATTATTTTTAATTTTGAATTTTAAATATTACATCTTAAGTCATTTAAAATAAAATTTAATGTGAATTACCTAGTATTATTTCATAAACGATAAAAGAAAACTTTAAATAATGGTTATTTTTTAATCAAAAAATAATTGTTATATTTCGGGTAATGAAAATTTGTTTAATCAAAAAATAAAAATCTAAAAATAATAAATCTAAAATTTAAAAATAATAAATTTAAGCAAAAAATAAAACTCAAATGTAATTGTCACTTATAAATGTATTGTATTTTTGGAAAGCGAATAATAAAATAATACTAAAAGCGTTCAATAACATTTTTATGATCAAGAATTTTGATCTAAAGGCAACTTTAGTGCCGAAATTCATTAATACTGTTCTTGTAGCTTCCAAATAAATTTTACTGAAGCATATCGCTTCACATTTATGATATTATTTGTTATCGGAATCATAATCGGAATATCTGGTGCCTAAACTAGATTCAGTATAATCTTTCTTTCAGAACAGTTTCATTATTGTATTGTGCGCGCTAGTTCACTATCAAAACTGATTAAAAAATAAAGCCTGTAATATTTAGTGCAAGAAACTAAATCTTTTTTATGAAATCCTTTAGATTTTTTCAATTCTAGCATCAGATATTATTGAGGTTATAGAATGCATTATCTAGTTTGTGATCAGTATCAGTATTTCGTATATAATACTTTAGGTTCCTTAAATCAAAAATTTGCTTTTATCCTGTGTAATAACCAGGGCAACCAAAAATATACTCTGGAAATGTTTTATGCGCATAAAAACTACTCTTAAAATCGGTAAGTTGTCCTTAAAATAAAAAAATGGTCCTAAAATATTATATTTTCTGACGCAGGTAAAATTATCTACTATTAACAATTTCGGCAAATGCTAAAAAATACTTTCTTATTGTACTCAAAAATATTTAGAGTTAATTATATCAGAAAAATACAAAATTTCTAATAATTTATAAGACGAAAATTATTAGGAAATCGGAAAAAAACCACATGTGAAATTAAAAAGAAAATTTTTCTAAAGACAAATTATTTTAAAAACTTTATTGGATGAAAAATAAGCAAAATTTTTATCTTAAGTGTAATATATGCAGAAAAAAGCTCTTAAGTATAAAAAATGCAAAAATATGTCATTTAAATTGCTAGAATATGGATTAAATAAGGATTTCCTATGCAAATATGACAAAATATAGTGCTGAGTTCAAAATATGCAAATAGTGTTCGTCAGTGCAAACTATTCGGCTGAGAAATTATCTTTAGCGTTAAGGCGACTTTTTGAATGAATTACATTGTTAATAAGCAAAATTGTTATATATAGACTAACACAAATCTACACGATGTTCACCAGATGACAATGCAACTAAAAGTAATTAATGTTTGTTTGCTATGGATTTTTGACTGAGCAAAGGAAGTTGGTGAGACTATCACAAAGCTCTCTCAAAGTGACAAGAATTGGAAATCATTATTATTCAATTCGAGCTCGCTAAAATTTTTCTTGTGGAGTTTTCTGAAGTCGCAGGTCTACGTAAAAATTCAGCAATTGAACGATGTCCTAAAAATCACTATAATCCATTCCATGCACGCGAATAAATATTATAGTTGTGGTGACCATAATCTAAAAGCAACATATTATGATTGGAACATATGATCACAGCGAAAAATAGAAATAATTAGAATTAATAATTAAATAAAGCAAACAATAATTGTTATGATTCCATTTTATCATATTGTGTCCGATTTTTAGGTTTGTTTTTCCAAGTTATGATTCTAGTTTTACATACAATTGAATAATCTTACTAAATGATTATTCCATTCTATCAGATTATGATTAGATGTTATTATATTATTTTGCTAACTTATACCATATTATCATATTACTATCCATTGCTATCAGAGAGATATCCAAGTTTAATCATATTATTATTCCATCTTATCACCATGTTATCATATTACTATCCATTGTTATCAGAGAGATATCCAAGTTTATCATATTATTATTTCCTTTTAATCATATTATTATTCCATCTTAAAATATATTAAAATAAAACGTATTAATAAAAAATTATTTTTATAAATTTTTTAATTCTAAATAATAGAGAAAAAAAAGCAAAAAGAAATATTTACATATTATTTATTCATTAATTATATTCATTTGTATTACCATATGTGGTTCAAATGTAAGATAAGTTTTTTCACTAAAACCTTTAATAGTAGTTAATCAATATCTTATATTGATTGAATCACCAGTATAACCAAACCTTGTGTACTTATATTTATTCCTATGGGAATTACAATGTCTTTGGTAAACAAACATTAAAAACAAAATATATTTAAAAACAAACAAGTTATGAAATGTTCCACTAAGTTTGTGAAAAGGATAAATATTATATTTATTTTAAACATCTTATTGTCGTGGGAATAATAATATTAATATGTTTTAAAAAGAAAATATGATTTAAGAAGAAGGAAAAGACTGAAAATATTTAATGGTAATGTAGAAGTAATGATACTTTTTATATTAATAAAATTTTGTTTCTGATAAAAATATTTAAAAACATATAATTTTTGCAATCAATCATATTAAAATGTTTGTTGAGTGTAAACATTAAAAGACGAAATTAAAAAAGACGTTGTTATCATGAACACAGTGTTATCAAAATTCAAGGAAATTAAAAATGGGAACATAATATTTTTGCAGTGATAATGCTGTAAACATGTTTTTTCTCTGCGTGTGGTTCAAATTCAGATGGATATATGTGCCACAGTCATTTATCTCCCCAAACTGTGGCGCTGTGCGAATACCTCACACACAGTTCTTTAATCCATTTTAAAGGAAAACCATATGCTCTGATCTGGCTATTTCAAAGTTAATGGTGTCCACAACAAGACTATTTTCCCTTTTTGCAAATGAAATTTGAATATCTTAGTGCACAGATTATTTAGAAGTTAAACCTCTTCTGCTACTACTGTTTCAACCTATATTAAGAGTGGATATTACTGACCTCGATTTTCTAGGAGATTTTTGTGTAAATCTCCTCCAAAATGGTGAGAAATTTATACCCTAGTGGTATAAAATAACCGAGATTAGGTTTTTACTAAATCTATATTTTTTACGATTTTGCTTGCTTTGTAAAAAGAGCTCTGGCAACGCTGTCTTATATGTGTATATATATCGAAACTATACTTCTATGTTTATTGATAATAGTCTTATTCTAATAAAAACCCAACTTTACTTAAGTTTTTCATTTATTGCCTTAGTTTTTTTTTTTTTTTTGTTTGTTGCTGCTGAAAACATATTTAACGCGTCTTCTTTATAAAAACTAAATTGTTTTTCTTCGTTTTTGCCTTCTTCGCTGAATTTTAAATTATTTCTTGGTTGTTTTTATTACTTTTTTTTATTTTTTATACAAAATATGTCATCGTATGTTTAACACATGTACGAGTATGTTGTTCACCAATTTTGTTGTTTGTGTTTGTTAAATGTATAAAGTAGATATGAGTAGAAATGTATATTTATATAAGATACTCGTATCATGGTTCAATTCTTCCTTTGGCTGATTCTTTTAAGCTGAATACAACAGCTACTTACACTTTATCTTTGTTGCTATTTTACATGGTTGTTATTCATGATTATTGGGTGGGTGATAGAAATAATTTCGTAACAAAATTAAATTTTACTTATATTTTTCGATTCATGGGTAGGAGTGACAAGACGATTACTAAAAAATCAAAAATTTCTTTTCGGCTGAAAAATGTCGTTGTATAATATTTGTGATTAGTATAATATTGGAATGGTTTCTAGACTTCTCACAATAAGTGAGAGGCCTTTATACTATACATAAAAAGCATTATGTATAAGAAAAATGTTTTAGTAAATGATGATTAATATGAATATTGAAAACACAAATAAATAAACAATTACTCAGAAATAATTCTTTCCTCTACCCAATATTTCTTAACGCATAAACTATATTCTTAAGTACAAACAATTTTAGTCAATTGTTTGGTTGTTTTTTTTTTATATATTTTTTATAAATACACATTCAATGCAGACATATATAGTTCTTATGTCTGTCTATCTGACCATATTTTTTGTCTCAATTCACCCCTTTTTATGTGTTAAACTACACTATCGCTATTTATTCTATGATATGAAAATGACTGTGTCTTGTTATTTCAGTTTTTTAGCTTAAAAAATGTAAAATGCTAAATAGTTGGTGACAATAATAAACTCGTGGAATAAATGGAATCGAGTCTATATTTTGTTGGGAAAAAGTTTACAAAAATGTAGAAAAATTAAACTTATTCAAATTGTGACCCCAACTAAGCTCAAAGGGTCAAAATGACAGAAAGCGAAAATGATTTGTTTACAGTTGTTATAGTTTAAGTAGTTTTGAAAAGAAAATATTGTGATTTTATTAGACTAATGAGAAAGTAGATGAAAGGATTGAGTAGAGCAAATAAATATTTTTTTTTGTTTTTTGGTTAGAAATAACTGAATTTTGCTATTTTCTGTATTAGATGAGAGTTAAAAAAGTTCTTAGTTGTTAAAGGTTTTTCAAGTTTTTCATAAAAAAATGATTCTGTTTCGAAATAAGAGTTGTTTATAATAGTTTAAAGTTCCTTTTTACATAATTTACATTTAATATTTTTTATACTTTTCAAAACAAATTTTGAATATTTTATAATCTTTCCAGTGAAAACTGGTTTACTGCACAGTGGGCCAGAATCGAAATATTTTTTAAATAAACTTTAAAGTAGCATAGTTTTGGTTCAATAAAATATATTGATTTCATTTTTTTGTATATAATTAAGAATTACATCAGCCAGACAAGAGAGTTTCTTTGAAAAAAATCCATACTTTTTGTGATTTTTGGACTTAAAGTAAATTTTTTGTAAAAATTGTTAACTTTGTCAATTAAAATTGTAAAATTTATAAAAAAAATTAGAGTTTTATAAAAGAAATCGCAAATTCCCAAAAAAGAGGCGAAAATCTTACAAATGGGATTTTTTAAATTTTACCCATAAAGTTTAAATTTGTTTGGAAAAAGCTTTTAGCAAGCTCTTTGGAACACAGTAGAGTTTTTGAAACTACATTCGGTTTGCAGCACTGGACTTTGGGATTTTAGAACATAGCGGCTAAATTAAAAATTTTGATATAAAATAAGTTAAATTCTGGAGGTTCTGTACTTAGTCCTATTTGGTGTTTGAGTTTGCTTTTAATTTCGAAATCATATCTGTGAAAATATCTTTCAGAAAAGTATAAAATTATTAAATGTTCTTAGAAGATTTTATTTTAGAGAAAAAACAGTTAGCCACAAAAAAAATCATTATTTTTTCAATTTTCAATTTCAAAATCGGTTACTTTTATACTCGTAAGAGATGTCAACTTAAGGTTTTCTTTATTCGTTAGATAATTTTGTTTTTTAACTAATTGTGTAAAAATTTTACAAAGTCGGATAAAAATATTGGGATATAAATTGAAAAAACTGGACCAAGATTTGGCAAAATTGAGATAGTTGAAATTTAAAATGCAAATAAATTGAAAGCGAGCATGTTTTTTTTCATAGACCATATCGATGGCTTTAAGAAAATTGGGGAAAAAACAAAAATTTGATAAGAGGTTAAACATTTTCTATGTCAGAGGTACCCTATTTTGAGCCCCAATAGCTCCTATCCTGAGGGGCGTATAGAGCCCCCCCTTCCAAACTTAGAATTGTACGCTCTTTTGTTATGCCTGTGTGAACTTTTATGTAAATCCAAGTAGCAGATTTGAAGTTACAGAAAAATTTCGATTCTTCTCACTGAGTACTGTAGCATTAAATATGATTTATTTAATAGTTTTATAACTTTCAGTTGAATTTAAAAAAACTGTTATAATTTTGTAAAAGCTGTAGCGAAAAACAACTACAATACAAAAAAATAACTGTTATACCATTAATAAATATATGGTTTATTTGCTTTTATTTATTTATAATTTCATAAAACTTTCACTGATAACTTTTATACTGCTGCGAGAAATATAATTTATTTTTCTAAAATATAAAAAAGTTGTTCACCAAAACTTATTTTATATTTTTGGTATTGTTAAAAAATGGACTGTTATAATTTTGTATCACTTACAGGGAAAACTATTATACCTGCTATAAGAAATATAATTAATGTTTCTAAGCTATAGTTTGTAACAAAGTATAATAATTTTGGTACAGTTTTAAAATAAACTATTATAATGTAATAAAACCTTCACCGAAAGCTGTTATATTACCACGAACACTATAATTTGGGTTTTTCAGAGTAAACATATTTCAAAAAAATTGTTAAACGGCTAAGAAACTGTTATACGGCTAAGATTATTTTTTATTTTATAATATTCGCCAGGTACACGCAGAGAAAAAATATAGTTGTAGTGACCATAATCTAAGAGCAACATATTATGATTGGAACATATGGTCACTAGCGAAAAGTAGAAATGATTATAAATAATAATTATTATGATTTACTTTGCTACATTGTATCCGATTTTATGGTTTGTTTTCATGTTACGATTATAGTTTTACATGTAATTGAACAATTATATTATTACACCACATTGTCATATTATGATTCCATTTTATAATATTATTACCTCATGTTATCATATAGTTATCGAATCTCATCATATTATTATTTCATTTTGTCATATTATTATTCCATCCATTATTATTTTTTTATAAAATTTATTTTATAAAATTTTTATTGAAAATAATATAGAAAAGTATTCATTTATATATATATATATATATATATATATATATATATATATATATATATATATATATATATATATAATATAATAATATAAAGAAAAAGACTGCAAATATTTAATGGTTGTAGAAGTTATAATTTGTTTCATATTAACAAAGTTTTGTTTCCGGTAAAAATATTTAAAAACGTATAAGTTTTGTAGTTAATCATATTAAAATTCTTATTGATTGCAAACATTAAGTGACAAAATTGAATCAATATCATTGTTATCATGGACACAGAGTTCACATAGATCAATTAAATTAACAATATAAACATAACATTCTTGTAGTGTTAATGCTGTAACTATGTTTTTTCTCTGCGTGTAGGTATCTGTGAAAGATCTGGTTCCATTGTGGCGAGCTGAATTTACTGCCCAGGAAATTTATTGGCCCTTTAAAGTGTCAATTATCAACTACTCAAAATCAAGATCAGTTTAACATTTTTTATTTACTACGTGTTGTTGCCTTCTTTTCAAATAAGAATTTAAATGAATTATCCAATTATCGATCTCCAAACCATAAGACTATACAATCCAAAATTACATAAATTATTATTAGTTTTAAAGGAACTAAAATATTTCGAAATATATGACCTTGTTGGTATTTCGTGTTGTATATTTTGAAATTATGTTTACCTATTTTTTTTGTTTAAATCCAAAATTAGATCTAACATTTTTAGTTATAGTGGCTATGCTACCTTAAGCGTTAATTCTAAACACATATTCATCTCATTTTTCCAATCGATTCGTATTAAACAAACTATTTTAGACTTAAGGTCTATTCACTTTGTTATCAAAATTAATTTTCCAAATCTTGTTCTATATAGTTCTAGAAGTTGTTATCAAGCAAAGAATTTGTCAACTAGCTACACTTTCATAGAACCCTCAAACAATTTTTAATTATTGCCAACAAAGAAATACTCGTACATATGTATGTCCAATTGTTTCGAACATAAGCATTTAAATCTACTTAAAAATTTTATCCCAAGGAAGTTATTCATTAACATTATTGTTATGCCCACATCCTCTGCCACCATGGTCACTTATTCTACTCTATGCTATTACAACAACTAAAGCGATAACGTTTCAATTTAAACCAATTATAAAAAAAGCCTACAATAATTGCAGTTAAACTAAAGTACTTATTTACTCGTAGTAAATGTGTATAACTAAAACATTGATATTCTTTGTTTGGGTTTTTAGATACCAAATGTAAAAATTCATTTACAAGAATAAAATTTTATAGTCAAGTATATACGAATAAGTGGAGCTTTGTAAGAGTGTGTTGGCTGCTTTAAAAATTGAAAATAATCATATATATAAAGACTGATAAATAAAATCAGTCCTTAAGAACGCAACAAAAAAAAAAAAAAAAAAAAAAAAACTTTTCAAAACATACCACCAAAAACAATAATATTGTAATAGAATAAGAACCACAACAACAATATTAGCACTGAAACAAACATACAAACTGCCAAAGATCCAATGAACGAAAGAATAGTGACAATTTAGTGAAATTATAGTTTGTTTTATAGTTAAAGGGTTTCAAAGTCTTTACCAAACCAATTGTACTTATAAGGGTAATTTTGTCAAAAATGACATTTACACATCTTTCCACGCTTTGTAGTTAGGTTTTGTACTCCTCGAGTATACGTACTAGGTGGCTATAAATATGTAAAACTACTTGAGTTTTAGCTGAGAGGAACGCTGGAATTTTGTCTACTCAAATACGTTTGTAATATTTATTTTTTGTTTACATATAATCCAGGGTCATGGAAGATATCTGATCTGATAAATACTGATGTCTGATAAAGTAAGAATACTTTCCCTTTAATTATAAAACAAAATGTTTTGTTTGATAAACAAACAATCATTCATGCATGTCAACATAATCGCGTACACATGTAGCCAATTGTATGTATGTATGTATGTATGTATATTAGACTGCACCAAAATTAACCGACTTTTGAATTTTGGTCGCAACTCCCTCTAGAATCGTTTATTGTGTGAAATGTTGATGAAATCGGATACTCCGAAACCCGTGCCGCATCGAATCTGATGTTGTATGATGGAAAATATGGCTTTTTTACAGTTTATAGCAAAATTTTGCAATTAAATACTTTGCTTTGTACAAAATGTAAAAAATCGTAATCTACACATAACTATCTATCAAACAAGACATAAAATAAAAAAATCGATTAAAAAATGTTTGTTATTACGAATTTCCCAGACCATTAATGTGTTTTAAACCACTTCAGACCACTTTCAATATTAGCTAGTCTTTTTTTCGAAATGTATAACTATGTCTGTCAATATTTTGAATAAAACGCAATTCTCCTAAACATTAGTCTAGACACATAATTTTTGATACCGTTTCAAATAAATTATGATACCATCATACAAATTTTTAAAATTTTGGAACAATTTTTCATTTTCTAATTCACAAAAGCAGAAAACAAAAATGTTAAAAAAATAAATAAAAATAAAATAAAAAATAAAAATAAAAAAAAAATGCAATTTTTGACCTCACTACCACCGATTTTGATAAAATTTGGTATACACACACTCAATACATCAATATAAAATTTGAAGTTTTTCAAAATTTTCAAATGTGTTTTAGTTTAGTTTTTATTGTGGTTCAAAATTAATTTTTTTCAGAATTTTTTTTAATACATGAAATTTAAATCAATATATCTTTGGACTTATTTTGTTAATTTAAACTTTGGCTCAAATTGTTGTCTAATACTTCTAAACCAAAATAAAAAGGCTAGATTTAGCCTTAAAAAGGTTAAACTGGCATCACTGTAAATACAGACACTTTCGAATTTGGCCTGTTTCGTATAAAAATCTTGAGTTTAGTCTATGTGTTTTAAAATCTGAAGACATCAATCTACAAATAGAATACGGTTTCGGAAACCTTGATGTGTTCTTAAAAGTTTGAAAGCATATTTTATCGGACCTATAATAAAAGTGGACTTTATGGGAAAAATTAAAAAAATCCCATTTTTGCGATATTTGCCAGCTTTCTGGAAATTGTGGGATTACTGTTATCAATTTTTTTCACTTTGTCATTTCAAATGATAAACTCGACAATCACCATTAAGATGTTCTAACTAAGAAAGATTTTATTAAATATACAATACTTATAGATTCTCAAAAAAACAAATTTTTACCAAAATTTTACTTTAATTTTTAAAAATCAGACAAACTATGGACTCCAATTTTTTTTGAATAAGTTCTCTATATTTTTCTGTGATTTCTGTGATAGATATTTGAAATTGAAAATTGAATTGCTCATTTTTGGACTCGAACTTTTTGCGTTTTTCGCCCAAAACTTTAAAAGAAAAACTCGAACATTTTTTGAAGTATATTATTTTTTTAATGATACTAGAGAAAATAATTTTAGATTATTTCAACTCGATGTCGAAAAAAATTGCATAGAGATAATTAAAATTTTTTGTATATTCTATAAACGAGTATTGGGACAACAAGCGAGTAGAGAGTGGTTCAAATTTTTTATGTTTTTTAATTTATGGACTACTTATTTTTTTCCCCATATATGGAATATTTTTGACTGATCAGATAAAAATGTTTAATATATTTTTTAAAAATTTACATATTATTTTTATTTTTCGAGTTCTGTAATTGTTCGATAATTGTATTTTTTTCTCCGTTCCAATCTCATTTTTTAGAGCATTAGAAAGTTGCTGACCAGCAATGGAAAAAAGTGAAAGCAAAATGCTGGAAAGTACTAAAAATAAAAAAGGTACTAGAAAAAAGTGCTAAGAACAGAAACTGTTTGTATTTATATTTTCTGGGCTAAAGCTAAAAGAACATTAAAGAAAATAATGAAAACACATTCTGAAATAGATTCTTTAGAAATTGAACAAAATTTATGAGTGGACTGCTAGGACTAAGTCGACTGTATGACATTACTATAGTCTGAGTTTTTGCGCATAGGGATTACTATGGTAATAAACAGGCAGACGAATTATCCCGGGTAGGCTCTGCTATGAATGCCTCCTTATCGATTTCTGCCGCAATCCCGTTAGGATCAGTCAAAAGCAGAATCCAAAAACACTATCTAGAAAAGGCGAAAAATAGATGGCGAAATCTGGACAAATGTAGAGTCGCGAAAGAAACGTTGGCTACCTGCAATGAAAAACGCTCAATGGCTACAAACGTAAAGTCATTTCGAGACTAATAGCATTGTTTACAGATCACTGGACGATCGGGAAACATGCAAGCAGACTTGGTCTCCCTTACAATGAATATTGTCGTAGTGTGGCAATCGCGGGAAGGAGGAGACAGTATATCATCTTCTATGTGAATGCCTAACCTTGAACACAATCAGACATAAATTTCTGGGAAGGTACCAATTAGACAACCTTTGTGAGATATCTGACACTAGACTCAGTGACATTATTAAATATCTCAATGCTACAGGGTGGATCTAATTAATTTATGTTTTCATTTTTCTTCCCTACACTTCTATCTCATTTCAGACTCAGTACAACTCATTCACCTGGCGAGTAGTGTGGTCCCATCAAAACGGATTCTAACGAGTCTAATTGATTGTCCGTAAGGTTACGGGCTACCACATAAACCAACCAACCAACCTCATTTATTATTAAAAATTAGACATAATATAAATACGATAATCTTGATAATTATGGCATACCTCAATCCAGATTGTCGAATTATTCTTTTTTTCTGGTCTAATTTTGTTAAAAATAAAACTATTAAAATATTTATATATATTTATATTAAATTTTATCTTTTATTTCAACTAATTAAACACAAAAGGGTTTATTTAATTTCCTTTCATTCATGTGTGTTCATTAGATTGAACTAAAATTTACCGATTTTTGAATTTTGACTTTAACTCCCCCTGGAATCGTTCACTGGGTTTTAGAAATATATTATGTGAAATTTTAGTGAAATCGGACATCGTTATCCTGTGCCGCACCGGCGCTGAAGTTTGTAAGGTGCGTTTATATGGGGAAAATATGGCATTTTTACAGTTCTTAGAAAAAATTTTGCAATTAAATACTATAACAAAATGTTTATAACAGAATGTTAGAAATCTGCACATAATTATCTATTAAATTAGATATAAAGTGAAAAAATCGGTTAAAAATTGTTTATGTTATTACGAATTCGCCAGACTATTAATGTGTTTTAGACCACTTAGGAAAGGAGCGTATAAACAAACTTTTAATTTTTTGAGAAATGTTTAAATAAAATGCTATTTTGAATTAAGTTTGAAATATTTGAAATTTTGACATTTGACATTCTTATATTAAAGGTAATCCTTGTCCAATTTTCCCATAAATCTTCAGAATATATTTTTGGAGATATTGTGTAATAATTTTGTTTAGTCTGAATATCAATTAAAAGAATTAGCTTTATAACTAAAAAACTGCAAAAAATGCCCTTTTTCAAAAATCCCAAAAATTCAAATCGCAGGTTGGTTCTTCTTAGTCATACAAAGTATTGACATTACTATTTTTGATTTTATTTTATGTAGTGTTGTATATAAATCTGCATTGTTTTATTCGACATTTTGTGAAATTTGTTTTACAAATTCTTTAAAATTTTAAATTTAACCAAGCATGAAATGGTGTTGTTTGAATAATCTTGGAGAAACAAAAACGTATTTTCCAGTAATTATGGTTTGAATTTTAAATCGGGATATCCGATTGCACTAATATTTTACATAATTTACAACCCAATGAACGATTCTAAAGGAAAAATTCAAAAGTCGGTAAATTTTGGTGCAGTCTAATGTATATGTACTTGAGTTTGTCTGCAAATATAGATGTTGGAGAGAAATAAAGAGAAATACTAAATTATGTATGAATCAATATAGAAAAGTGTTTAAAATCAAACTAAAATTGCCTTTGTTTTGTTACGCATCTGGTAAATTTTAACAGTTTTTGCCATTACGAGGTCCGACTGAAAACTTTTTTCATAACAAAATTTTATGATAAAATTCAATATGGCATGAAGGCCTGGTTTTTAAACTAAATTCCTTCAATTATCCAACGTACTTGCAAAAGATAATAAAGAGTTTTTTAGATCAGCGCTCATTTGCTGTATCTATAGATAACACGCTATCGAGTGATAGACAAATCCCTGCGGGTCTGCGCAAGGATCGGTATTATCACCTACTCTTTATTCAATATATATTTCCGATTTTACTATTCGCAAGAATCAAGAAGTAGCTTTTTATGCTGACGACAGTGCTTTTATTTGCTGCGGTAAGGCGTCAAACGCAGTAATCAAAAAATGGAAGATAGTTAAAAATCTACAATAAATACTTTGATAAATGGAAAATAAAAGTTAATGTTAGTAAAACACAAGCTATTATATTTCCATATAATAGATCACAGAAACGTATTCCTACTAAACATTTATATTCTAGGGGAGTTTTTATTCCTCTGCAGGATATTATCAAATATCGTATCCATACTTTTGTGATGTAAATTTCAGTGGTTCTATTATGTAAATGGCCATAAAAGCTAACATAATACGAATATATCAGGATTTTTATACCCTATTATGCGTTTGTGCTGGTGTTTATAACGTACAGAAAAAAATTATCCAACCCCACCTTAAAGCATACCAATCGACTCAGAATCACTTTTTGAGTCGATCTAACGATGTCCGCCGTCTGGCTGTCCATGTAAACTTTGTGCAAAGTACAGGTCGCAATTTTGTACAAGGACGAAGCCTATTGAAATTGGTTATGATCAGTCCATTATTTCACCTAGCCCCCATACAAATGTCCTCCCTGAATAGGGGTTGAACGATCATAAATTCCTTAAATATGGTAATAGTTTAATGAAATTCGGTGGAAGTTTTTTATAAGTATCAATCTTTGTGCCAAATTTCATGAAGATCGGTCCATAATTGACCATAGCTCCCATATAAAACCCTCTTCCGAAAATCACTTTAACGATTATAAATAACACACATATTAGTAACAAGTTTATATAAACTAAAACCCATTTCGGCATATAACTGTTTAGGCAAGTTTTACGTTCTCAGGGAAATATTTTCAGGTATCGTTTATGTATACAACTTGAATCCTTAAAATACTCCTAAATTGACATGTTATATATATGAAAAATTTTTAATTTTAATATGATCAAACGCAGAATGTTTTTTAGGCTGTGTTCCAGTAATTCGTCCTCTTCTTCGCACAACCTATAGGTCGTGTAATCTGATAGTTCTGATAGATAAACGAACTATGTGTCTAGTTAATACACTAACCAGCATTCCAAGTGTTAACCTATTTAGTCTTATAATCTAACATGTTCTCTAAAGATTTATATGTTGCCAGTTATTCTGACAGTATAATTCTGCCATTGTTTTTACTCCTTTAAAAGGTGATGGTATTTAATCATGGTACCCTGTTGGATAGCCTGCCTCGTTCACGACAATGGCATGATATCCTGGAACTCATATTGTCTCAAGATTTTCGTAATCAAATTCAGAGTTTATTTTACTCTATATCTATTGTAGATCTAATTCTTAGGGTTAAAATATAAAAATACGTGTGAGAGCTTTGTTTTCGATTTTCTTCAACTTTTTGATATCTTTTTTTAATCGTCATGATCTCAGCCTGAAAAGGGATATTTGTATCCGAGATACGAAATTATTTACTTATAATTCGTCTAATATCATAAATGCTTATTGTTTGATCTAAATTTTTGAACCACTATTTATGTCGGTTCGTGGATTATTTTGGAAGCTAAAAACTTATATTCTTCCAGAATTGTGGTGATGTAGTTAGTGATTATGTTGTTGAAGTTCTTCCATATGGATTTTTAGCCGTTCGGATATTATTGAACTATTGAAAGCATATTTCACCTGTAATTCGATCGATAGTATTCATGAAACATTCTCAATAGCTTCTGTCGGTGTGACATGCCAATGCAACACTGTCTATGTATTCTTTGAAAAGGGTTTATATTAGCCTACTCTTCCAAGTACATTTATGCAGCGTACTAACAAGGCATTCACAAGAAATGGGCCTTTTGTATATGGGCAAAAACACAAAACTTTTAAAATTCGACTAAAAATTTTTTCAGGCTTTTTTTATAACTAAAATACTACTTTTTCTTTATTTAATTACGACAGGTGTTTTTGTCTTTTCTAGCGTTTAGTCGTGTTTTTTTTTAAATCCTAAATTTGATTTATAGAACTAGCTTGCCAACCAAAGAACTTCTGCTAGAATTTTTAATCTATGATATTTTTAGGATGTTATTTGATGAACGTTCAGCGTCTTTTTTCAGTTCTACACGATATATGCGAATTTTTTTATTTTTAAAACTATTTTTGGATTAAACTATAGAAAAATAACCAGAAATTTTTCAGATCACTAATAATCTGTGTTAAAGGTGATTTTATAACGTCATAAATGCATTTTTGTTCATAAATTCTGCAAACTTAGTAATTTTTTAGGGCATCCTTGATTTTAGGATAAATCTTGATAAAACCTTGCTATTGAGATACATTTTGATAGCTTTTAAGCCGGGCTTTGGATGTGGCCAAGAAAAATCCGTTTAGATTTGCGTTTTATAGTTGAAAAAAAGTCGACGTTTCGACTTTTCTCAATTTTTAAATAATCGACTTTTCGACTTCTTCAATTTTTAAATAGTCGATTTTTCGTCTTTTCGATTTTTTTCAATTTTGGAATAATCAACTTTTCGACTTTTTCCGACTTTTCGACTATTTTAAATTTTATACGATATTTTCGAGATTTTTCGCCTCCTTTGCCTATTTTTTTGTTATTTGTCTTAAAAAACTTAAAAAAATATAAAACATATACAACGCAATGAAAAATATATTGATTAATAAGTTTTTGCAATATTATTTCCAACAGTTAGATGATGTAGTTTAAATAAAAATTGCTATGAAACTATTTCTTTTGAATAAATTAATTTTTTTTTCGATCATAATTTTTCAATCATAAATTGCCTTGTTGTCTCTGTTTGACAGTATCAAAGCAGAGTTTGTGGCCTATAATTAGACACCAGCAGAATGGAATAAGTATTTTCTGTGCCGCTACACACTTCATCATCATTCGTGGTATCTTATCAATTTTGGTTTCGTTGAAACCTAAAAGTGGCGCCTGCCTTACACTGGTTGCAATTTTGAGGGACTCAGTTAGCAGCACGAGGAGTTCGGGTCAAGTAAAAGAGATATTGAACTTAGCGTCGTAAACGCTGTTATAGATGTGGTTACAGTAGTGTCGCAAGTCAACATCCGGCTCGAAGTACCATAAACTAGTTTGCAATTGTAAATTGTCTTGTTGTCTCTGTTTGGCAGTATCAAAGCAGAGACTCTAGCTGAATGGAATACGTATTTTCTGTGCCGTTATACACTTCGTCAGCATTCGTGTTGTCTTATCCATTTTGGTTTCGTTAAAGCCTAAACACCGACTATTTTCGACTTTTTCCGACTATTTTAGACTTTTTCCGACTATTTTCGACTTTTCGACTATCTGGCAACAAGAAAGTCGATTTTTCTGCAATTTTCTAACCAGAAAAAGTCGGTTGTTCGATTATTCGAAAGTCGATTTCATGAACCATAGTTTAGATAAAAGTATCACGTTTTCTATAAAAACTATTTTTTTTGACAGATTAAAAAAATAACCATTAAAATAAAGTGACGCAAGTCTCCCAATGTGCTTTATATAATTCTAAGAAAATTTTTAGCAATCAAAAATGCTGAAGTAAAATATTAAGATTTTACTAAAATTTCAAAAAGTCTTTAAAATTTTTGTATTAAAATATTTTGTGCTCCTGCGATCATACGATATTAAAGTCAAAAAAACTCAATTCACTCAGGGAGCCGCGAGAACAAACTCTGTTATTCACGAGGGTATATAAATGAAATACGTCAGAAACGAAGCAGAATCACCTTTTTATGAATATCTGACATCAAATTGCATTCATGGAGCTGCGCACATACCGTGACCAAAAAGCAGAAAAATATTGAAAAAGCTAAAATTTTGTTTTCAAAGTTTACTGTTGTATAAATTTTGACCGAATAGCGGTATAGTCATATTGTTCCTTCATGTCTGTTATAGTTATCATAGTTTTCTAATGCAGGTCTAATACCAAAACTTTGAACTTGTGGGGAAAAAATAAAAAAGAACTCTGGTTTGTTTTAATCACATTTTTCTAATTTTTTAACTTTGAAGAACTGTAACTAATAAGAGTGAAGACCGTGGATCACAAAACTTTGCAATTTGATTGCTTTTAGTGTTACTAATATAATGTTATTAGCAATATTGCCAAAAACGAAAATATGTTTGGAATTATTATAACATTAACTTAGTTTTATTTTAGCAAGAAGTTCCATATTCTATGAATCTTTATTATTCTGTTATCGATGTAATTTTTCCAAATTAGTTTCCAGTCGAGTGATAACGTATGCGGATTAAAATTCCAGCAAAAATTTCGGCGCTAGTTAAAAATAATATACTAAAGATAAAGACTTTCTATCATCAGCTTTGGATGACCACATGTCTTTTCATATTACTGTGAAAATTTTATGAAAATCGAACTGCTAGTTTTTTGTAATGTTAATAAAAGCCGAACTACCTTATAGAAATATTTGTCATTTTTTGGATTACTTTTATATATGCACCACTACAAAATTATTTATTTTTTGTGGTGGTACAGCAATCTCGATAGATATAGACCCATTGATAGAAAAGATATAAAAATTAAGACCAAAAGTTTTTCGAAAAAAATGTGTATGGGTCAAAGTCAATTTGAGGCGAATTTTTAACTTTTCAAAATTCTGATTTGACTGCATTTCATAAAATAATTAATCATAAAGAAATATCGAAGTATATTATCCAATAAAGATATATCTTCTAAACCATTTCAGTATCTGAATATAACGAGAGAATGATTTGGAGGGTAAGAAAAATCTTCAAATTAAAATATGGTGATAAAAAAATCTACAAATAAAATGAAATTTACTGTAAATTAAGAAGTTTTGAACCAATTTAAACAGATAATAGTTTGTAGAATCCTTTCAACAAAATTCAAAAGTACACTAGGATATAATAACCGATTAAGAATTTCGGAAAGTTCCAACATCAAGTTTTTAAACTCATGATAAAAAAGTCCAACAGAAGTGCTCCAAAAGTGCACAACACGTATTCAAATATTGGATATATAAAAATAACATAATAAGTTATCTTTTGAAAGAATAATATAAGATTTGTTTTAATTTTTGGAGAAATAAGACCATTTGTAATTTTGTTGCAAATTTTTTCCGCATACCTGGGAATAACAGGTATTTAACATTTTTCTTTATTTATATTTTCTTGTTCTGAAAGTTACGATACTCAAGTTTGATAATTTCCGTTTTAACGCTTATTTTGCTCTTTCTTACAAAATTTTAAAATTCTTTCTACTAGTCAGTATCGCGATATTATTTTGCATAACATACAGGTTTAAAATCTTTATCGAATAGAGTACTTAGTAGACTATGTTAGTTATCCATAATAGTGAACCTCCCTCTGCATAATCTTTTCCTTATTATTTAGTAATGTTCATACCAATTTTGTGCATCGGTTTCCTTAAATGTGGCCTATTAAGGCAATTATGCCATGTCAAACTGTCTTACGGAACTAAAGGGGCGTGAGTTGAAAATATTGTTGTAAGATCTTTTTACATATATCAATAAATATTGCCAGGGTATACAATTTATTGGAGGGCAGTCCCAATAGATCTGCCATTAAGGTATTTGTTTCTTAACCATTGTATAGACGAATAGCTTCAAAGTTTCTGTTATACTTATGGGTCTATATTCTTTTAGATTAACGTAGTTTTCTTCCTCTGGTTTTGGTGTGAAGACAACCTTATCTTCTCTTCGTGCTATAGAAATTCAGTATAAATTTCTTACAGCTTATTGTTTATAAGATCTGTAGGGGCGCCTGGTTAAATATCATCTAGTCTTGCTGCTTTATACGGCGAAAAGCTATTAAACGCTTCAGTTGCCAGACTGGCCATATATCGGAATAAGTGAAAGGTGACATAATATATAATAATAAGACTGAGGTGACAATGGTTAATATGGTGGATGGTTTCTGACCTCACAACTGAGTGTTTCTAGGTATATTATTTTTTTATAATCCCATCAAGGAAAATAACTTTGCCGCGTATGTTTTCTGCACGCAGAGAAAATACATGGTTACGGTATTGTCACTATAAAAATATTATGTTCTCATGGTTAATAAAAATTAATTTTAATAATACTGTGTTCATGATAAGAATGTTTTTATTTCAGTTTTATCATTCAATGTTTACATTTAATAAAATTTTTAATATAGTTGCCTACAAAAATCTTATGTTTGAATATTTTTACCAGAAACAAAAATTTATTAACATTAAAAAATATCATTATTTCTACAACCATAAAATATTATGAATATTTTTCCTTGTTTTTAAATCAAGTTAATATTATTATTCCGATAACAACTTTTTACAAATATGGTTGAAAAGTAGATAACTTGTTTGTTTTTGAATATATTTTGTTTTTAATGTTTGTTTTCAAACTTCATTATAATTCTGATTTAGTTTATACATGAATAAATATAAGTAGACAAGGTTTTGTTATATTTGGTGTGATTCAAGCAGTATAAGACATTGATTAACTACTATTAGTTAATAAAAAGTATCTTGTATTAACTTGCACAATATATGTAAATAAAATTAATTAATGAACAAATAATGATTGATCATAGTAAAATTAATATGAAACATGTTATAAGCAATTTGGACATATTTTACAATTTTTTATGGTAAATAACATGAAGAAACTGAATCATGATATGAAAAAATAAGTGCATAATCTTATACAACTGGATCATGACATTGTGGATTATTTAAATACAAAATGCAAAAACTCTGATCATAATATGAAAAGTTGGATTATTTTATGATTGTAGTGTCATATCATATTTCATATTTATTATTATATTTATTATTATTATTTCTGACCATATAGTTCAATCATAATATGCAGCTCTTCAGTTATGGTTCCGGCAACCATATTTTTCTCTGCGTGTGAAGTGCTCAATCTCATTAATAGTGTTTGGTATAGAGTCACAGCACGGACGGTAAACATGGTACAATTCTACTTTTTTTGGTACATTTTTATAATTTTATATCAGTTGGTACCGAGGTGCTACCACAACTCAATTGGTATAATTTGATATGATCATATTTATTTTTTATTTAAGCAGCAATATAAATGAACTATTTTTGAAATATCAAGCAATGGTTTTGGGGCTGAACTTAAAATCATCTTCATAAGATAAACTTCATTTCTGAACAAGAATGTTGTAGACAAATGTGTACAATACAGTAAATGTTTCAGAAAATAATGCTGAAATGAAAGCTTTTGCGGTATATTTTTCAGTAAATAATGTTGACAGGAATTTAAAAAATCCTAAAAAAGTGTACAAACAATTTTACAATGTTTTAAAACTGCAGATAAAATAAACTCATAACGAAATTCGAAGTATTTGCGACTTTTTAACGATTTAAATTTTTATAAAAGTTAAAAAACTTTAACTTTAAACGTTTATATCAGAAAACTTTTAAAATTACCTTCGCATCTGTATACGTCTGTCTAGTCTCAATCAGTCTTAACATTTATGCTCTTGTCAATGTTTTTTCGCCATAATTTCTTTATACTCAATACATTCATATGTATTCTATATATAGTAAAAATTTAGGAGTATTTTGTTGCATTAAACGTTTATCGTTATTTTGTCTGTTGCTTCAATTTACATTTTGTGTATGATTGTAGTTGTAATAGCTTGCTGTAGTTATAGTTGGTGGTGTGATATAATGTTGTTATGCTAAACCAGCATAAATTTGTTGACAAGAGCGTTTATCGTTTAATTTAACGTATTGGGTTTTTACAACGACAATCAATTGTCCATTGGGTAGTGGTGGCCTCTTAAAAACGTTGAAAAAAAAGCATTCAAGATATTTTTATTTATCCGCTCTACATTTTGAGAGATATTATAAAGTGTTGATGGGATACACGATGGGTTATGGGGGGATATTTGATTAAAAGAAAAAAAAAAAAAAAAACTTTTGTTTATTGCTCTTTCATATTCTAATCAGCCAGTTAAAAACTAGTATTAGAGTACTGAGCAATAGGTTTAAAATTAATACTAATTCCTTCAAATTACCACCTGAGAGAGACGATTATATAAACCTTAATTCTCCAATCAAAATATAAAGAAATTCTTACAGCAATTTTACGACTAAAATCACATTTTATTTAATTTTATACCAAACTATACAATGCTACAGTACGTCACTCAGCAGTCGGTTTAGATCCACCTGAAATCAATTTCTTTCAGCCTGATGTGGCACTGAGTTTGCTGCACAATTCAATTTCCCGTTTAGAAGCGTCATATGTTCAAGTAGTGGTAATACAAAAACTTCTTTACTTCATACAAGAATAATATTTTTTTTTTTACATTGGAAATTTAAAATTATGATCAGTGTTGCCACGGCAAAACATTTTTTGTAATCAAAATATTGAAAAAAAAGTAACCAAATTAGAAAGAAAAAATAATCAATATTAAAATTTTTAAATTATTTATGTAAAAGTTGATATAATTTTTATATATTCAAGTTTAAAATATTTTTCGAATATCGACTATAAAGTTAACTTTTAATATTAACTTGCTTTTAAATGTGTCAAAAATATTTAAAAGAGAAAGATATTTAAATTTTACTATTTAGAATAGGGATGTCAATTTCATAGCACAATTGTGCTGGCTAAGCTCTCGCGTTTCTTGCGTTCTTTCATCTATTTGTTTCTGAGAGTTTAAAGAGTAAATAAATTGTTTGGTAATTAATAACCATCACTTTCTTTAATAATAATATTATTTGAACATGTTAATAATATTAATACATTTAAGCGCAAGAAAAGCAAAAATACATTTAAAATATGTATTACATAATAAAGCAATATGTATAACTAACGTTTTTCATTTACTAAACCCAACTTTTCTTTGAGTGCATTTTTAGTCATTGATATCCCTATCCTGTTTAGAATAATGGTTCTTATACAGATAAATTTTAAATATCAATAATTTATAGCTAAATAATACAAATTTAATCTTTAGGACAACCCAAAATATGCAAAATTATATTTTTTTCTGGGCTTCAAATTAACCAAACTGTTTCAGACAATTTTAAGAATTTGGCATCGATTTATTACAGCATGTTTGCATGCTTTGGTCCTAACAATTTATTTTTGCTTATTTTGGTCTTAGTAGCATGCATATATATATCCGATAACTGGGGCTTTTAAAAACCGATTTCAACAGACAGACCGATATCGTTACATCGACTTCCCTATTAATAAGGATCCAGAAAACAGAATGTTTTTGCATATTTTGATCCTAACATTATATTTTTGCATATTTTGGTCTTAGTAGCATATTTGGTCATGTATCTTACAAAAGATTGTATTATAAATTCTTATTTAGAGCACATTTAGAATATTTTTTTTTATTTTACACTTTAGAGAAAAATGTTTCACATTTTGCACTTAATATAATTTTTTATATAATTTTCTGTTAATGAAATTTCTTTTTTATGTTTTTCAGATCCTATTCCCTAATAACACAATTCAACAATAGGGCATAAAAAATTATATCGTGAATAGCTCTGCGATATTATTCCTTAGACTAGATATGTGTAGAAAGTTAAATGAAACATTTCCATTACGTCACATTTTAACCTATTGACGACCAAAGAAAATATGCTTCTCTCAGGAGTTTTTTGATTATGTAATTTTCTAGGTAATATGTAGAGCAAGTTAGCTCATTTATTTCTTAAGCTTTAAAATTAATTAATATGGTTTCTATGGGAGATATAATATATCATGGGCCGATCTGCCAAAATTGTTCTGTGTCATTAGCATCCTTCATATCAATAAAAATGTGTTTAAAATTTGAAAAAAGAAGTCATTAAATTTGTTATGGCTTTTAGCAAAAAATCGTATTGATATTCATTTAATTGTTGGAAAGAGATTTACAGAGTAAATGGCAGTTTAAAACTAGTTTATAAAAATGAAATTTTGGTTTAACAAAAAAATAAGCAAAATGAAAAAAAGTTACCATCTCCACATTGGAAAATAAAATAACCAGTTTTGTTTAAAAATAACCAAAACGGCAACACCGATTATGATCAACATCTCATGCTCTTTGTGGCAGTGGTTGTAGTGCTGGCTGTGTACGATGGATAGTAATGGTGGTGGCTGCATGGATATTGCTTTATCGCTTAATTCCTCAGCAATGTTAATAAATTGATGATGATTATAATAAATATGATAAACATGATAATGATCTTTATATGGCCGCTGATTGTGGCAATAACATTTTGTTGGTTTTGTATACATTTATAAGTATTTTCTTTAAATTATAGTTGATGATTGTTAGACTTCCCTTTCAATTCGTATTATTTTTACGTATTTAAGGCAAAACAGTTTTTATTTTTGTCTTGGTCGTTGTCTCATTTATTGGAAAATTTTGTTTAGTCATGTGAAAAATTCAATTGAATTTGTTTTTTTTTTTTTTTTTTTTTTTGATAAATATTATTATGCTGCGGAGACAAAAACAGGGCTAATTTAAGTTTCAAGTTGTAAATGGAATTGTAATGTTTGCATTATTAAACAGGGTTGACAGAACTTGAGAACAATCATCAATCAATTGGTCGTAAGGGTATGATTAGACAATTGATTTGGTAAGTGTCACAGTAGATTCCTATTTACAGATGAAAGAAATAATATTCATCGGGAGTTTTTTAATTTAATTTGATGAATGACTAAAAAGTTGTGCCGATGGTAATTGTGTTTCTTTCATAATAAACTTCTCAATAGCAATCGATGGCATCTTTCTTTTATAAATTTCGCCATAGAAATCTTTAGTTTTTTTTTTTTTTGGCTTTAATTTCCCACATTTATTTTTATCAGGAACCGTAACTGCTAAGAATTTTATCATAAAAGTCAAATAATAACATCTATTTTTTGATTTTTATTTTTTCGATCAGAAATAAAAGTTATTTTATGATTTTTACCAGAAAACAGAATCACCAAATTAAAAAAAATAAAAATAAAAACACCAAAACAAAACAAACAAGTAAGAAAGATATAGTCGGTCAAGCCCCACTGTATGAAACCCCACACCATTGTGTATGTCCATAAAAATTCTTGGAGGGGTCTTATATTAAACATGCGGACAATTGTGGACCGATGCTTTTACTTAGTTTAAAATAAAATATGCGAAGACAGAATATTACGCTAATACTAACATTTATATGAATTTATGCACTTCAAGGCTGATTCCAGAAAAATGGGCTTATATGGGAGCCTTGGTAAATTTAGGAGCGATCCTCAAAAAATTTGTCACTGTGATTTCTACTTATATAAAACTAATTTGTGTCGAATATAAACTTGATACTAACATGTGTATGTGATTTTCGGAAGAGGGTTTTATATGGGAGCTATGATCAATTATGAAGCGATCTTCATGAAATTTGGTACAAAGATTAACACTTATACAATACTTCTTTATACTGAATTTTGTTAAAGTATTGCTATATTTAAGGCATTTATGACCGTTAAGCACTTATACCAGCCAGTCTGCCGTCCATCTAGCCGGCCGTCTAGCTAACCAGCCGTCTACCCAGCCAGACGTTTAACTAGACGGCCGTCCAATCTTCCTGCCAGCTATACGGACGGACGGACATCGTTAGATCGACTCAAAAAGTGATTCGAAGTCGATTGGTATACTTTAAGGTGGTTATTGGATGATTTTTTCTGTGCGTTATAAACATCAGTACGAACGCATAATACCCCAACCACCTATGGTAGTGTAGGGTATAAAAAGAAGACAAGAAAAGAAACAAAAAAGAGACTCCAACATTAAAAAGACGTCAAAAATAAAAAACAATGCCAAAAATCCAAAATTAAAAAAATCATGTTTCTACTTATAATGGCACCAATTTTATAAGAAACACTAAATATTCTATTGAAATCTTTTTTACAAAATGCATTTAAATGCAAACGCTTTTTAAAATACATTTTAAGAACTTTTTCAATTATAATTTCTAATTTCCTGTTTTATTGATTAAACATTTTAACCTAAAATCTACTCTTTTAATTTTTAACGTTTATGCCAGTAAGTTTATTTAAAAAAAGTAAAAAAAAAAGAAAATATATCCAGGAAATGACTTAGAATGTTTCTCTAAAGTATTTCAATTTTTATTTTTTTATAAAAACGGTTTTATTAAATAATTTAAAATAATTATTCATAGATTTATTTACTGAATTTTGTCAAAAACTGCAATCGAAAATACTTCATTGTTTCTAAGAAATTCCAGAAATAATACGAAAAGAAACCGAATTTACCCCACAAAAGTATTTGAATTTTTATCATCTCTGTATTTGAAGATGTCAAACAAAATAAAAAAAGTATGAAATTATTGTAATTTTTGTTAATAATAGGTCCTAAGCATAACTGTTAAATGTTCACTGATTTATTTTCCAAATTCGGAATGAAAGTTTGGGGGATATTTAGCCCAATTTTTTATTTAATAGACTTAGAAGGTAGATGTTATTTTTTTCTTTAAATGACAAACATGATATTCATTGTAGTAAAAAATAATAAGCATTTACTTGCTTACAAGTTTTTTTTTATTAAAATGTCCAATTCGTTTATTATGGGTCACTGCTCCATATCTTAAATATCAAGCCCATTTTGGTACCGTTGGTATTAAAAATTTATTTCAAAATATTGAGAAATAACTTCCCGATATACACCCATTGATAAAATAGGACTCTACAACACCTGACTTAACGATACAGCTCCAAAATATGTATACAAATATGTATGTATATATATATATATATATATATATATATATATATATATATATCTACCACCACATAATTGTGCTTAGTTTAACTTTTCTAATTACATAACCATATTATTCTTGGATTAACAACTTGTACTTGTATATATATATATATATATATATATATATATATATATATATATATATATATATATATATATATATATATATTATTATTATTATTATTATTATTATTTATTAATTCATTATCATTATAATTAAAATTACAATAAATTATAGAAAAAAAATTTAAGCACTAGCATCTAAGGCTATCAGCTTATTTTGGATTAAAAATAGGTTAAATTCTATTTGTTAAATTTAGGTAATTTAAAAATGTATAAGTTTTGTTAATATTATCTTCTGATGGATGTTGTAACAGGGGAATAATGTTTGATGTATTACAAATTCTGATGCGGGTCGGATGAAGTGATTGACAGTCTTTGAGAAGGTGTAATACCGTAAATGTTGCATTGTTGCAGAAGTAGCATGTTGGATGTCGTTCTCTTAGCATTAAGTGTTGGTGTGTGATTCTGGTGTGTGTAAGTCGGAGTCTGGTGAAACATTTGTTTTTATGGCAGTTGGTTGAAGTTGGAAGCTTAATTGGTATTTTATATGGGTTAATTTGTTTGTAAGGGTGATTATAATTAATCCATTTGTTGTGTATCGCTTTGTTCATTCTGGATACTGATGTTCTTCGTATATAGTAACTAGATTGAGGAATAAATACAAATGTTGGATGCAAATAACTCGACTTTGCCATTTTATCCACGTTTTCGTTCCCCACTATGCCAACATGACTTGGAACCCATATTAGTTTTACTTTTTTATTTAGTTGTATCAAACGTTGCTGTATACATATTATTGTTTCATTTTTATTTCTGTGGTTCAGAATTGCAACGAAGACAGAGCGACTGTCCGTACATATAACGTTCTTATTTGCAGATGTCTTGCATAAAGTCAAAACTTCTAAAATGGCTGCAGCTTCTGATTCGAAAACTGTAGAGTTCGGTGGAATTAGGCCGTAAAGTAAAATTGATCCCTGTTCTTCAACTGCTGCAAAACCAGTGTTTAGGACTGATTTTGATCCGTCTGTGAATATAAACTTCCAGTTTCTTTCCTTAAGTTTTAACGATATTTCATTAAAGCATTGTTTAAATACTTCAGGCGAGGTGTAGGATTTATTATAAATTAAAAGATTTTTTATAAATATTTCTGGCTTTAATTGTCATGGTGGGCGTATTTCTTTTAATGGAATTGTTTTACATATGTCTAACTTTTTGAATAACTTAAAAATTTGACAAAGGGTAGAAGGATATTTTAATTCAGTTTTTCTTTTATGAAGTAATGATAATGGGGTTTTTAATAATGGGGAATCAGATTTTATAATTTTATGCACTTGCAGGTGTTTAAGTTTATTAGAATGTATATGAATTGACTCAAAACCTCTTTCAGCATGAAGAATTTGAATAGGAGTTGTTCGATAGGCTCTGAGGCTTGATCTGATGGCTGCATTGAGAATTGATTCCAGTACCTTTATAACAGATTTTGCCGCTTTGCCATAATCTATTTTTGATAATACGATAGATTTAACCAACCTTAGCAAACTGTTAGTATGCATGTAACTATTTTTGAAGATAAATATATTATAATATTTAGCCTATTAATATATATATATATATATATAATTTTTTTTTTTACACAAGTATTGTTAACAGGAAAGTTAACTTTTTCGAGTAGTTTTACCTTTTCATAGTGCCTCGAAGCTTGAAAGATTTATAGTTATATAATTCAAAAAATACCTCATGTCACGCTTTATATTATAGCAACTTTTGGTCCTGTATTTTTGTAGCCCGTATTCAAGTCTCCAATTTTATAGCAGCTAACACCCATGGAAACACAATTTAAAAGTTTTGATAGAGTATGGGAACCAATACTTCAATAAAATGGGCCTAATATTGAAGATTTTTCATGTTTAGAAGTTTACATAATTTTTTTTTTCGAGAAAATGACAAAGTACATTTCCAATTATAAAAGTTTAGAAAATGATATAAGAACACTTTTCTTATATCATTTCACATTTTTCTTATATAATTGCCCGATTATTTAAAATTTCTTTTTACAAGATATATGTAAAGAAACTTCGTTTAATTTCCTCAGAATTTGACCCCAAATTTATAAAAGAATGAGTAAATGCTTAACAGTGATACCTAATACCAATTAGTATAAAAAAATATATATATATATTTTTATCTTTTTTTTTGAGTATCTTCAAGTTGTTGTTTTTTTTAATTTCTTGAAATCGATAGAACAATTTGTCATACTTTTTGTAGTATTTGGTAGAAGACGTATCAGGCAAAGAGATTCTGTTCATAAACAATTAATTTTTTTATTTAACTAATATTATAACTTAAAATTACAAATTTTTTATTTAAAAATAAAAATTCACTAATTTATGTAAGACACTGTATATTTCCACTCAAAAACATAAAAATAGTAGAATGACTGCTATTTCTCAAACTTTAAAAATCTTATTACTTTATAAAAATAGACTACGCACAGTGGGGTCAAACGCAAATTTTTTGGTAATAAATCTGAATCTCCTAAACTACTGGTCGGAACAAATTGAAATGTATGGAAGAGTTGTAGAGGAAGACCTAAGCTTTCAGAAAAATCATCTTGTAGTCACCCTGTGATAACACGAGATAAGCTACAGGGTGTCAAAGTTGACTACCTCGAGTATGTAAAAGTCCGATTTTAAAGATTTTTATATTTCTGGAAAGTGCTTGGCAAGATAAAGAAAACATAAGCTTATTCATCTAAGTTATCTCTTACAGTTAAAAAGATATTTACGCTTGAATTTTGAATTTTTGATTTTTTGGCTCGACTTTCTTTCGTTTTTCGCGAATAAGTCCGGAGATATATGAGGTAAAAATTTTTTAAAAATATTCTGTAATTTGCTATATATTTCGAAATAATATGCTGAAAGAACTTTTGGATTATCTTAATTCGTCTAGACGTGAAAAATATTCAAAGTTAGCACTCTGAAATTGGCATGAAAAATGGCTATTTTTTTACAAAAATATAGTACAATTCATTCACTTTTTTCTCAAAGTTCCGTTAATAAAAAATTTTTTTCCTTATTAATTTCAAAAGATAAGGCTTCATAAATGGTTAATAAAGAAATTTTGAATTGATTTAAGTTTGCACCCTACATCCAGCATTGGCCGAAAATTGTCAATTTTAAAAAATAGTTTCATTTTTATCGATTAATAAAAAAAATGTCACGCGAGCTTTTTTAAATTTGGTACCCACATTTTTTATAGAAATAGATTTAGAATGATTTAACACTAAACTGCTTCCCGCCCGGCCAAAAACGAATGCAGGAGTGGAGATTTTATGTTAAAAGTCAGTTTTTTTAACGACTATTTTTAAAAGCATATTAAAAGCATATTAGCATAATACTTTTAATATTATTTCTTATATAATGTATAAAACACAAATCAAGCTTTCATTCCTAAAAAAATCAATAAAATAGCTCTAATAACCTATTTTTGGTAATTTTTCAAAAATAATTTTTTTTTTTTTTAAAATAGCTGAAAATCCAAAAAAATTAATTTTTTTATTACAACTCCACTAATTTTGCAAATACTTTAAAAATGTTAAAAGAATATAAAAATAGACTTATTTACCAATGCAACGATATATAAAATGTTGATATAGGTCATTTAATAATAGTAATATAATGGCCTCAAAACTACCAAGTCACGTCAAAAGTTGCAAAATTCACTATTTTGTTCCGTATTTCCATATGTGTGTATACGTAACATTTTAGTTTTCTAATGTATTATGTAGGTATATATTTCTTATTATAAAGTAGTAAATTCTTTATTTGAGTAATGTTTATTTAATTTGTGCTACATATTTACATACTTATTATACATATATCCCGTATATTTATTTTATTAAGAATATATTATCGAAGATATTATTAGAGATTTTCTTGAAAATAATCAGAAACATCAAACGATCTTATGATATTAATAAATATTCCATTAAGTCCATATTTTGCGCTATTTTTGGGTATTGAAGAGTCGGAAATGTTTAACATCTTTATTTCGGTCTTCCTGTGCTTCCTCTGTTAGCTCTCCCAATGGCAAAATAATATTTTCTATTATTTCTTTACCATGAGCCAATACTTTGTGAATTGTTGGAGTCATTGATTTCCAGGGGTATGTAATGTTAAGTAGTTCTTTAGTTTCGTAAGCAAAAATTTTAAATTTGTCCGCATTAATTTGTTTTTTGCTATTAATGGCTGCCAATATAATCTTAAAACGCTTCAAAATATTTAAGTCAATGCCTGTGATTAAAAATGTGAGTTCCGGATTTTCAAAGAAACGTCTTGCTGTATTTCCATCATTTCAGCTTCCATAGCCATGTAGAGCTTTATCAATTATTAATCCGAGTTGTTCTTTGAATTCTAATTGAATTCTTTTCTTCTCCTCTTTTCGTAATTCGTGAAGTTCCAAATTGTTTTTACTGTAGCATTTTCCTGCCCGGGAATATTTCTGTACTTCATATCATATGCAAGATGTAAGTAGAACTCCAAAAATCTTATCCTTGCGTGGAGTAGTGATATTCAAAATTTTAAAGAATTTTTATTAACAAGGACTTCAGAATTATCCTGAAATTGTGAACTTATTTTTCCACATATATTACATTTCCATGTAGATGTTGTATCTGTTATAGCGTTTGCAACTTTTCCATCAATCATCGTTAATTGTTGTTTAAATGTAACTTTAATAGTTCTGTTTGATACTTTTACATATATTGGGGGCAATGCTTTAATTTCTTCTTCCAATTGGTTGACAATGCTGTTTATTGTAACCGTGGTTTCTTTTGTGTAATCAAAAAGGATTGGACGGCACAAAAATTTGGAACCTGGAGTTAAATTTATCCATATATCATCAAAAAGCGAGTCATTTCTTGTCGATGAGGAAGGCTTATTTAAGCGCATTCGAAGTGGTACCAGAGACGCTATAAACAGCGAGGAATAATTATTTCCAGAATTACTTCCATCCAGTTGTTTGTATTCCGAAAATCCTGATATTCCATCGCAGCCCCATTTGAATATTAAAATAAGTTCAGAGTCTTTGCATTTTTCAATGTTATCATTGCTGAAGGTAGATATAATTCTAGAGGCAGTATTTTCAAGTAATTGCAATATATTAACTTTAGCACTTTTAACAGAAGCATTAGCCGGGTGCTCCATAGGCTGTAAAATATTACTTTTCGCTTCTCTCACTGATTTGCTACTGGAAAAGATATCATATCCTTTTTCGCTAACAGATTTCCTCAAAATCTCGTATTGGTTTCTTGATAATCCTAAATTTAATATTAGAGCTAAAGCATCTTCAGAGGTAAAGGACGATGTTGATTTCGGTGTCACTATGCTTTTGATTATCCGATGTAATCGATCGGGAGAAGCTGTTGGTAACACATCTATAACTTTTTCTACTTCCTTTGGTTGCGTACGTGTTACTAAAGCTTTAAATGTATCTTTTATTTCGGCATTCATATGTGAATTTAGAATAGATTCCTGTTTGGTCCTCTTTGTTCTTTGCTGAACTTCATCGTAACTATTTTTGGTCGACCCTTTTTCTGCTTTCCGATGAAAATTGGTATTTCTCCCTCCAACCACTCTTCATTTTTCTTCTTGAACTTTGGTATTGACCAATCTGAAGCTTGCATTCTTTTTTCGTATGATTTATAAAAAATTTCGAGCTTTAAACTGTCTTCTGCAGTAAGAGTTAAACCAAAAGATACTACTGTATCAATGAGTTTTCTTATTTTTTCTGGAGGATTTATAATATCAAATAGATTATCCCAGATTACTTTGCAAATAGAAAAGTGTTTTAATGTAACCTCCATAATGGCAAATTTACTAATAAATCTGCATATTTATAAGGATACTTATATATAGAAAAAGAATATTTATATCAGGTAAATGGTGACAGGCAAAAATGAATTAAAAAATTTAAATTTTTGCTCAAAACCCCCAATTTCATTCAGTTTATTTTTATGACCTGTAGTGTTAAACAGGTACGTCAAAAAATGTACCTATGCGATTGTAAAAAAATCATTTTTGTTATAATACATTAATTAAGTAGCTAGGTAAATTATTTAGAAACTTAAAAAAACGAAGGAAAATATACTTATTTATGTACTTAGGTAATTTTAAAAACCTTTTCAGTAGAAAAAAATTATGAACACTTTAAATAAATTCATTAATAAATATTATTATCTCGTAACAAAAAAAAGCAATGCAGTTGAGTGTTAAGTATACACACATATGGAAATACGGAACAAAATAGTGAATTTTGCAACTTTTGACGTGACTTGGTAGTTTTGAGGCCTTTATATTACTACTATTAAATGACCTATATCAACATTTTATATATCGTTGAATTGGTAAATAAGTCTATTTTTATATTCTTTTTACATTTTGAAAGTATTTGCAAAATAAGTGGAGTTGTATTAAAAAAATTAAATTTTTTTGGATTTTCAGCTATTTTCTGAAAAAAAATTTATTTTTGAAAAATTACCAAAAATAGGTTATTGGAGCTATTTTATTGATTTTTTTAGGAATGAAAGCTTGATTTGTGTTTTATACATTACATAAGAAATAATATTAAAAATATTATGTTAATATGCTTTTAATATGCTTTTAAAAATAGTCATTAAAAAAAACTGACTTTTAACATAAAATCTCCACTCCCGCATTCGTTTTTGGCCGGGCGGGAAGCAGTTTAGTGTTAAATCATTCTAAATCTATTTTTATAAAAAATATGAGTACCAAATTTGAAAAAGCTCGAGTGACATTTTTTTTATTAATTGATAAAAATGAAACTATTTTTTAAAATTGACAATTTTCGGCCAATGCTGGATGTAGGGTGCAAACTTAAATCAATTCAAAATTTCTTTATTAACCATTTATGAAGCCTTATCTTTTGAAATTAATAAGGAAAAAATTTTTTTATTAACGGAACTTTGAGAAAAAAGTGAATGAATTGTACTATATGTTTGTAAAAAAATAGCCATTTTTCATGCCAATTTCAGAGTGCTAACTTTGAATATTTTTCACGTCTAGATAAATTGAGATAATCCAAAAATTCTTTCAGTATATTTTTTTTCAAAAATTTTTACCTCATATAACTCCGGACTTATTCCCGAAAAACGAAAGAAAGTCGAGCCAAAAAATCAAAAATTCAAAATTCAAGCGTAAATATCTTTTTAACTGTAAGAGATAACTTAGATGAATAAGCTTATGTTTTCTTTATCTTGCCAAGCACTTTCCAGAAATATAAAAATCTTTAAAATCGGACTTCATTTGTACAAGTTACGATTTTTTTTAACTTTTACATACTCGAGGTAGTCAACTTTGACACCCTGTAGCTTATCTCGTGTTATCACAAGGTGACTACAAGATGATTTTTCTGAAAGCTTAGGTGAAGATGATGTATTTGAATCAGTTGTCCGACATTTGGTTGCTATTACTTTTGTTGTTTATAAACTCAAAAATAAAAGTCATTTTCCATCCCTGGTTTTTACAATACATTTGATGTATTTGAATCAGTTGTCCGACATTTGCTTTCTACTGCTTTTGTTGTTTAAAAATTCCAAAATAAATGTTATATTCCATCCCCGGTTTTTACAATAAATTTCTAGTCTAAATTATGGGTCTACCATTGCAATTGATTGCAGTGGGGGGTGAGGTATTTTTTTGCTTTGCAAAACTCGAAATTATATACAAGAATTTAATGGCTAAAAATTTAAGTTAATAAGTCGCGATCAAATTTTATACAATATTTATATATATAACTTTTGAACTATATATTTTTTTGTCACCGAAAAACTTGATATTTTCTTCATTACTTCTTTTTAGTTTTTGAAATACAAAGAACAATTTTCAGGAATCTATGGTACGTAAATTTCAGGGAATGTTCAATATGAAAATATTTTTATTTATTTGTTATCCTCCAAAGGATTTAAAAAAAAAAATAAATGCATTTCCATGAAATTAAGTAATTCATGACTGAAAAACACGAATGGTTAAGCTATGTAGGTTTTGATACTTAGAATGTCATTTTTACTTAAATAGAATATAATTCTTTAATATCAAAAACTTACTGATGCAAAAATTTGGAACTAATCTGATAAAGGGAACCGTAACGAAAATTTATATTTCTTTCACAAAAATAAAATAAATGCTGTATTTTTATATGATTTCAGTTAATAACAGCTTTGTAAAAATTAAGAAATTGTAAGAATAACAATAAAATTGTCAAACGAAAAACTAAAAAATTTTCGAAATATTTGAATTACTCTGTTAATTTTGAAATATTTCGAATAGAAAAAATGTTTCAATAGTTGGTGCACTGAAAATTTCGTAGCTACCTAAATTTTAAATCAATTTTGAATTTAATTGAAAGAAGAAAGCAAAAGAAAGATCACTAAAGATATCAAGTCTTAAATGCTATTTCATTTACAATAAAAAGAGACATCAATCTTTCAAATCATTTAAATACTCAAATAATTATTTAAAAATTTTCAAAACTCTATCAAATAATTTTAAATTTTTTTTAGAGACATACTTACAATACAATATTGGTTATAAGGTGGTGTTATGGTATTTTGATGTCCAAAAAAAAAATTATAACCCTAATGTATATATTTTTATTAAATTAGAAATATGTTTTGATTGGAAATATATTTAAAAATTCTCTTAAATTAATTTGCCTTATTTTACTTAAACACTAGAAATAAAAAGGTTCTCTAAATAATGTCCAAGACCATTTTTAGCTTCATTTAACACTGCCAACTCAAAATTTCTTACAAAACTCAACAGAGTTGCATTTTATTTTAGAGAGTGTGTGTGTGTGTTCCTTTGAATAATGTGCATAAATTGTTCACATTACTATTTTAATAGAAACTATTTGACTTTGACATTAGATCCACTTAAAAATAAAGATATTAAATAAAATTCTGTTGATTTTTGTTTTTTCATCTACATGATTTTTAACTTTTTAACTTTAGCATCAGAACATTACAAGAATTTCAAGGGAAAAAAGAAAAAATATTCGAATGTTTTATTTTTTAAATGATGTTGATATTTCATGTTTCATGCAACACTGAGTTTTTGTAATGGCATCTTTGACACATGCACATACAAATTCTACCATCTACAATTGTTAACCTCTATTAATATTGCCTTTCCTCTATGTTCCTCGTTATCATCTTGTATTTCCACATTTATTGTAATCATCATCATTATCATCATCTTGTTAGTTTAAAATTGCTTTAATGTTGTTAGTTTTTATTAGAGATAATGTTGGGGGGTATTTAATGGTGGAATAGAAAATCTTGGATTGTGATAATTTATAGTAAAAGAGGTCTTACTGTACCACTTGATCTCGATTTAGTAATCAAAGAAAGTGGCACCTATGTTTCGTCTGGCAATAAGGTACCACAAACATCAAATGAAGTACTATATTTGGGAGCATGTCATAATGTCCATGGACATTATATCAAAAAAAGTGTCGTAGTATCCGTGGACTTTATGACATACAATAATGTATCATAGTGTCCATGAACATAATGACACTTTTGAAAGTGTCAAAATGGTCAAGAGAAAAATGACATGAAGTATATTGGATGCAATTAGTCATCATATTAAAAAACATTGATTTAGCGAAGCCGGTGCTTGAAACATATCAGAGTTTAAACTACTGTTATCTGTTCAAGAAACCTTTTTAATCCAGACCAGAATCAAACCCAGGTCAAAATTAGAACGATTTTCATCCTGAAGATAACTGATTTTGTCCAGAAATTTTATCATATAAAGTATTAGTTTTCATACCATAAAGTATCATAGTGTCCATGGACATTAAGTCACTTTCAAAATTGTTATAATGTCCATATGTACTACTACACTTTTTTTGTCATAATGTCCATGGACACTATGGCACTTTATGTTATGAAAATTAACATATTATATAATAAATTTCTATACAAAATCAGTCATCTTCAGGATAAAAATCGTTCCAACTTTGAGCTGGGTGGGATTCTGGTCTGGATTAAAAAGGTTTCCTGAACAGCCATCCTTGGGCCGGACGCAGGGGTTTCAACTCTGTTGTATTTCGAACATCGGCTTCGCTAAATTAACGTAATTTTTCTTTTGACCATTCTGAGACTTTCAAAAGTGTCATTATGGCCACTATGACACTTTTTTGTGTGTCATAATGACAATAAACATTGTGACATTAGACATTGTGATACGCTCTCCTATATTTATTTTCCAGAACATCGTGCAGTAAGTATAAACATCTATCTTCTGACTGATCTGAAAATTAATACTAGGGTATTCATTCGAATAGTGTTCGCTCGAATTATTCGAACAATTTATTACGAATAATTATTCAAAGAATTTAAAACTAGTGTTTTCCCAATAACGAATAATTCGAATTTTTCTATGTCGAATATTCGATAAGACGAATAAGATGGTTATTTATAAAAAAAATTAAATGAATTAGATGAAACTTCCCAGAAAAAATATTTGGGACTTGTTCTGAAATTATTAGTTTTAGAACTGGTGTAATTATAACTACTTCTAAATAGTTAATAACATCCTTAGAATTAGTGATGCTGCTGGCAATTCTAGCACTTATGGAGTTGAACTGTAAATTACTTCGGCATCATTTCTCTGTACTTGACTTGTATTTCAAAAAAAAAAAAAAAAAAAATCAAATAAAATAAATAAATAAATAAAAATAAAAAGCAATTTGACAAAACTAAATTTATTAGAATTGATAAAATCAAACAAAAATGATTTATTTTGGTAACTAGTTCTTGAGCCGTTCTCTAACGCTTCTATAGAATTTGTTCTGAATGTAAAAATTTCGAACAAACGTCATTGATTGAAGAACTAGTTCTAGAATCCTTCCGTATAATGGGTATTGGATGAGTAAAACTTTCACAAAACTTGTTCTGGGGGTGACAATTGCGAACAAAAATCAATGATCGCAACGTAAAACTAGAATGAGTACAGGCTGTTTTCAAGCATTCTAAAACTAGTTGTAAAATTAATACATTTTCTCCTGGGTTTTGACAATTTATTCAAGCAAAAATTGAAATTTCAGGGTTTTTTTTTAAATTTATTATTATTAAATTTGGCAATAATTTTTGTCAAGAGTTTCGTAATAGAAATTCAAATATGTAAGCTAAAGCGAAGGGAGATACTACTTTTCAAAAACCTAAGTATGTCGACAAAAACTAACTCATGCAACAACAAAACACATATAATCAAATGTATTTTTCTGTTTCTGAAAAAATTAAAATTATAATTATTTCGCAAAAAATATAGTTTTTTCCCCATTACCAACCGAATGTTTCGCTTCTTGTGTATACTCTTTGGCAGTGTTGCCAGTTTAGCATTTTTAAGGCTAATTTATTTTTCTTTGAGTCTCAACATTTTCGTTTTAGCTTCTAGATTTTTCTAGTCGTTTTGGATTCTTGATTGCCTTAAAAAGGCTAAAATATTAGTTTATCAATAACGAAGAAAATAATTTCTGATTTGAAATTTCCTATTTTATTTTTACAAAATCATTTGTTTAAGCAGTTTTGTGTATTTGTTCGCACAAAAAATCAAGATGCAATAAAACTTTTTGCCTGTGGTGCTTCATCCTCTAAATCAAAAATAACTCAGCTACTTTTCAATATCCATAGAAACTATTTCGAAATATACCCAACAAACCAAATGATATCGTAATGATATCATATTAATATCATTTCGGTGACAAAGAAGCCCAAGAATGATATAATTTATAATTACATTAAAAATTATATCATAATTTTTGAAAATAACGATATTAGTAATGATATCGTAGAATATAAGCAGCGCGATAATTTAGCAATATATTCTAGAATATATACATACATACCAATTTGGTTGAATATATAATATTCCAATTATTTTATCAAAAATAAAACGAGTTCATAATAAACTAAAGTTCAAATAATTTCATATGTAATTCGAAACTTCAGTAATCCGAAAACAGTTCTCCTTAAAATCTAAGCCTATATTGATTCCTTTATCTTATTCTCTTTTTTATTTTTTTTTTTGTAATTTCTCTAAATTATGCTGTAAAAATATAATTTTCATATGATACATCATACATTTTTTTTTCTACAAAACTTTTCAATTTATTTTTATTTTCCTAAAAATGTTTGAAGTTTTTTACTAAGAAAAAAATAATTTCTATATTTTATAATATAATTTTAAAACTATGGTATTGTATTATTTTTTGGTTTGTTGGGTAACTATAAAGTTCTTATAAAGTCGAAAAATCACCCATAAATTTGGAAATGCTTAATAAAGCATAGTTAAAAAAAAAAAAAATAAGAAAAATCACTTCAAAAGATTGGTCAATTTGTTGTATGAAATGTAACCCAACTTGCATAAGAATATTTTAGATGATTTTTTATTGGGTTATTTTGTTGGCAGCAGTGAGAACTAGTGAGAACGAAAAACAGATAAGTTGTTAAATTTAAAAAAATATTTAAACTTTTTCTGGTTTTATTTATCGGCTATTTAGCCTTTTTTACCTCTTCTAAAGTACAATTTGTCCTCTTTTTTTCTCATCTTCTGGCAACACTGCTCTCTGATGTAAACGTAGAAATACGCTCTTACATATTTTATTGATATATTACTTGTAAAAAAAGAGCAAAAATAAAAACTTGAATGAAGAAGAAAACAAAGAAAATCTGATGATTCAGTCAAAAACATATCACTTATTTTAAATCTCTTCTAGAATGGACTATATATTATATATATCTACATTTATATCGATGATGCTTTTTTACAGATATTCTCAATGATTTGTTAACTAAATTTTTAGAGAAACTTAAAAAATCATAAATATTTTACTTTAGATTATTCGAGTAATTCAAATTATTTTAAATACCAGATCGAATAATTCGAACAAATGAAAATGTCTTATTCGAATTATTCATTTTATTCGAACAATGGAAAAAAAAGTACAATTTGAGTACCTAATTAGTACCGTAAAATTGAATTTAAGTCGTGGTATATTTTAGTGCCGTTAATTGAGGTAACTTTTTTTTTTTTAAAACTACTTATGAAACACTCCTCAAATGTTGTAATTTTTGTTGACTCTTAAAATTTTGTTGTTTTTTTTGTTATAGTTGTTGTTGTTTCACTCCTTAGTTAATACTATTTGATATATCTAAACATTACCATTTACGAGTGCTCCATAAAGGTAAATATTCTTTAACTTTGTAAAATACAACAAGAGAAAAAACTAAAAACTTAAATGAAAACTACAAAAATTACAACTAGATGGGAAAAAAAAACTTTATTTTTTATTTTCTCAAACAAATGATGATGAAAAGACATCATTTGCAAGTAAAAGAACGAATGAATTCAAGAAAAAAACTGGATGAGGAGGAAAAACTAAAACAGAAAAACCAAAAGAAAAATGTGATGAACATGAAACTTTTGGTCTAACAAAAACCCTGAGGAAATATGGTTGTAACAAAAATATTAAAAAGAAATCTAGTTCCTGTTATTGGGAGTGTAAGTGTGTATGTATTGCAGGAAAAAAGAGAATATTTCATTAGTGCAACAAAACATTAACATGCACTCTTATATACCATATTTACGAGTACCTGTTAAAGTTTATATATAAACTTAAATATAAAACTACATAAATACAAATGGAACATATTACTTATTAAAATATGTGTATGTTACTTTCATATAATTCTAGGAAAAAGAAAAGAAATTCGAAAAACTAACTGACAAATGAAAGCTCTGAAATGAGGAACTTCAGAAAACCCAGTCATAATATTTTTTTTTTTTCATAAATAACTCAAAAGTCTTGTTGTTAGTTTTGGCTTTTTTATTATTTCTATACTATATGTAAAATTTATGAATAATATTGTTGATTATCATCATTTAAATATTTAAATATAAAAGAATTACAAATTCTTCTTTCTTCAAAAAATACATGTGCAAGTACTTATGTGCTCATATGTTGTTAAATTATGAAATATATTTTATTTATACGATCATTCTCAAACTTACGTTATGATCAGGGCTAAATAAATGTGGGTATGGAATTATTTGCATTATATTTACTTTAGCAACATTATCATTATAATCATCATATTCGTCACCCTCCTTGTCAGCATCATCGTTTGTATTAAAATCATTGACCAATTGTTGAATAAACATCCATATTAAAATCAATTGTGTTAAAACTTTTATGTGATGTGGCCATTTTATAAATATAATAAAATTATTATTATTATTTTTTTTCATATGTTTAAAATGATAATGAAACAGATGTGTAAAAATTGACAATAAAGATAAAAAATATTTTTATAAAAATTAGGAATGTCTTTTATTGGAATGCTAATGGCCTTAGTCAGTAAACAATTCTTGAATTTATGTCACTGTTTCCTTCTCTTGACATGCATAGTATTGTAGAACCGAAAATGTTTGGAAATAAATTTGTAAATTCTACTCGGATGGTTGGATTTACATAAAATTTCAAATCGACATAGCGGAGGAGTATACAATAAATAAATAAGTTTGGAAGGGGGCTTTACAGACCAATGACGTGGGAACTATAGTGACTCAAAGTAGGGTACGTCTAACATAGAAAATTTTTATACGCTTCTGAATTTTTTTTCTTACCCGTTTGAATAAATTTGTGTATCTTCTTAAAACCCTGGATAAGTTATTTACATTAGAAATATACTTTACACAAATTTGGATATATGAGCCATTATCAAAAATTTTTAATTGTGAAAAAAAATGTATATCTATATATTTATATATATATATATAATTCACGGTGTTTGTAATTGAACTCCTCCGAAACGGCTTGACTGATTTTTATGAAATTGTGTATTTGTTAGGTATGAAAATAGGTCGTAAAGTATATTTCATATCGCCACAAGGGGTAAAAGCTCCGCCTCACTATATCTTCTTAATTAATAAACCACTTTTCTTGAAATTTGGCAGGCAAAAAATGTAATATCTGAAGGAAACTGTACCCTATAATTTTTATCATTTAGAACGTAAAATAGGGCGAAAGCTCCATCTCCCTTCTTAACTAATCAAGCGATTTTCTTGAAATTTGGCAGGAAAATAGTGTAACATTTGAAAGGAACTATAGCCTATAATTTGTGTTATTTTGGACGGGAAATAGGGCAAGAGGGGTAAAAGCTACCTCTCCCTATATTTTCTTAACTAATCAACCGGTTTTCTTAAAATTTGGCATGCAGACACTGTAACATGTAAAAGGAACTTAAAGATATACACTTTTTGGAAATTCCAACATTTGGGGCGTAAAATTGGACAAAACGGGTAAAAGCTCCCCTTACCTATGTCTTCTTAATTAATTATCCTATGATAGTTTCAAGTCTTGAAGGAACCAAAGGCTATAAATTTTAACATTTAGTCGTCAAATAAAGCAGAAAGTGTAAAAGCACGCACACCCATTCCCACACACTTACAATACATTCGTTATTTTTTTAATTAAAAACCAAAATATTAACTAGAAATCAGTTATATGGAAAAACAACGTTTGCTAGTATATATATATATGCCTGTCATACCTAGGGGGAATATATATATATATAGTTGATTTAATGGCATATTAAAATTTATTTGTATAAATATAAAGTGACTGGAATCAGTTTGCTTTAATCATTTCGTGCAGGTGGCGGGAAAGTTATAGCGGTTTTAAGTTCAACATAAATATTTTTATAAGCTAGAAATTTATGTATAATTCTGGTAAAATTACGCTTAATATCAAAACCTACTGAGTTATTTATATAAAATTTATGAATTTTTCAGTGTTTGGTGATATTATTGTGGCATATTTTAAGGTTTCCTAACAAAATCCAAAAAAAAAAAATATATATATAATTATACTAAACATCCCATTTTTTAAAAATTTTGCAAAAAATGCCGATCGAGTCTAAGTTATTTGTCTAAATATTATACGAAAATATATTTGATTAGAGTTTATTACAAAGAAATGCGGTTTAATATTGTTATCCTTTCTTTAACCCAAGTGGATATTTTTTGGTCCTTGAAATTTTTGTCTTTTGAAATTTCTTGATGCTTAACATTTGCGTTAACCATTACAAACTCCAACTATGTCCATGCGATGTGCTTTAGCAAAATCTGTTTTGAAAAGAGTGTCTCGTTTTCAACCATCAACGATATTTAACTTAAATTTATGGTCAAATATCGTTATAAATACTGATTAAATACTGTTTAAAAGGGGTTACCGTAACCGATACCCTTATTTTCCAAAAATACTGAACTTCAATATCGGTACATACGGGTATGTAATATGTTTTGTAATAATGAAGCTTGCTTTTATAGTCATTTTATTGTTTGTGTCATTGTTCCAATAGAATTGTGCATTAATCGGTATTAAGCTGTCAATTAATAATATTAAGAAATACAAATTAGTCTTCAGTTATCTACCAGCGATTAAAAATCAAGCGCTTAGTATATGTCGTCGTGGTAGGGAAAATTGTATTGCAAATAATTTTACGTTGTTATTGTAACAGTTAGAACTTCTTAACAATTTTCAGTCTAATGATTATGCATAGAGGTCAAGTCCAAGAAATTGTGCTACTTTCACAGGTTGTATCCATAAATTCGTTACACAAAGAGAAGTACGGTTAGTTGAACAGCTGAATATGTGTGGGTATCGTGGGAAATCCCCCCCTCAAAATACTGTGCACAACGCACAACATAGCGGCACGGTCTATGCGGGACCAATAAGTATTGATATCGTTGCTCCATCCCCACTTCAGTTGAGCCAGAACTACTCTTGCTTTCCGTGACAGATTCTTCTCGTTATCTGCAATGGATGGTGGGCGGCCTTCTAATATGACATTCATGCGGTAACCTGCAATCGCGAAATCGATGGCATCTCTGTGAATGTCGTTCAAAGCTGTCATGTACGAGTTGCAGTTCAAGGGATCCTGAATATATCTTTCAATATTCTCCTCGTATTTGCGAAGGTCATGTCTTTCATACCTAGGGGGGAATCCAACTCTGTAATGTTGAAGTTTGGATGTCTCCCGGAGTAACTGTTTAGTTAATATAACGTTATGTTGGTTGACCGGTAGCTTCTTCGTCTCCTCATGTAGGTGGTGTGGGGAGGTAATCTGTAGGCAGCTTGCGACGGTCCTTAAGGCTGCATTGTCACAGATTTGTAAATTTTTGTAAAAAGGTTACTTTGTCCATACCCCAAGTGCTGCCGGGGAGCGCTTTGACGACCGTGTTTCTGCTTCGCAATTTGTGCGAGATTGCAGTAGCATGTGCTGAGGAGGATTTTTAGGTGGTTCACTGTCGAAATTCGAACTCCATCGACAAAGACGCCAAGCTCGAGTTTTACCTCCATGGTCCAGTTGGTGAAGCGTTGCTGAAAACTTCTTTGGTGATAACTGCAGCTCAAGTAAAGAAATATATGTCATTCCCACGATAGCCGACTCTTCGAAACGGAATGACCCGAGATATTTTGGCCAAGGGCTGTTAACTTAGCAAGAACATCTCTACAATTTTGAACTTCGGAGTAGCACCTTCCGGCAGTGCTGCTCCGCATTCTTTTGGTCCTTGCCAGAGTTAAAGTAAATTCTAAACCATGGTTCTGCACAGTTTGCCAGAACCGACTGCATCATACGTCAACTCAACTCTGTTTAGGCTGCTATCATTTTAGGAACTCTTCTGAACTTAACCATGAAAAGGAGTGGTCGGAAAATTATGTTGCCCCTTGCTGCTAAAGGCGGCATAATTCATTGGCGCCATTGTCATCACCGTAATCACAACTACAATAGCAGCATCCACAACACCTTCAACAGCAACCTCAACAACGCCGCTTATACCATTTTACAGTTTAACTGCAATGGTCTCCAAGAAAAATAGTTTTTTATAATTCATATCGCTTTTGCTAGACATAGTAGGTGTGTTCGAATAACTTACCGAAGTTATCTAAATCCACCCAAACAGGATGAAGAGAAAGTCCTCATTATGAAGTATTTTTGGGTCACAAATTTTTTTTGCCTTCCCCAGCTTTTGAGAACTATTTACAAATTTCTTGACGTCATAAAAATTGTATATGACGTCATTGTTTTATGAGACAACAACCTTTAATTTTGATATTTTTTAATAACTTTTAAATTTTAACTACTTAGGTATATTAAAGCTTAAACGCCATTACTTTATTCAAGCTTTTTATTCTACATCATTTGTATTTGGTTCATTTTTTAATATTATTTGAAAGAATGAAACATTTTGTTCGGAAAATTACAGTCAGGGCCATCTATAATTAGATAAAAAATGCAATTATATAGCGTTTAACTATTAACTTTAAATTTTGTAAGAGAACCTAGGATATGGAGTCTCAAAAATTTAAACAAAAATTTTCCATAAACTGCCGAAATCATAAATTTTCTACCAACGCGATTTCAAAATTTGAAATTCATTTGGAATTGGCTGCTCATTATAGCCCCTCCTTAACCTCCTTTTTAAATTTATTTTTTTTATAATACTATCTACACAGTTTTTACAGTGTAATTATTATTGTTTTGTAATGTTCGTGATCTATATATAATAATATCATCATACGAATCGTAAAGTATATAGCTCTGGATTGTGGAACAACTCCCGAGTCGATGTAATTATATCTTAAGTACATACAGGCAGATATTTGTTGTTTAGGCTATGAGAATTTTGAGTCTTTTTCTCACATTGCCTAAGTGTGTACCTTTCGCCTAACTGTACCGTGTTGCAGTTTTTCTGGGTTTTACGTCTGCCAACGCAATCGATTTTAACCTTACTTTTACATTAGATTATTGGTGGAGTACTATATAAAACGCAAAAAGTTGATATTGGTGGAGACAATAGCTTTCTTTGCGAAGGTATGGTTCGAGTGGATGATTTGCGAAGGAGGTTTTTGCTGGTATGAAAACCATGGCAATGTGATAGCAGATATCCATGCCATTTAAATTTTTAAAATAAATGTTTTTTTCAAAACGTTAATTTTGTCAACATCTCTTCATGGTCCCACTCCATGAGGAGTTACTGCTAAAGTTTTTGTGCGCATTTATTAGAAAAATTATAAAGTGTTGCTGAGTTTATTTGAATTGAAACAAATTTTGATGGTATATCAAGCTCTAACCGCTAAAATATCGTAACCGACAATATTTTCGAAATTCGTTTTTTGATGAAAATATATTATTGAGAATCATCTATGTTATCTGTAAACGTTTTATTGACCTACCAAGTACCGTTTATTATTTATAGCGAAAGCAATTTTATCTTAAGTGATGTTTTCAGTATACATAACAATATGTAAACAAGTACAAAAATGCTTATCCTGAAAAGTTTTGTGTTTTGCACTTACGATATTTTCGCTCTTAGGGATCGATTTGGTTTTGAATTTCATGTATTTAAAAAATCGGCAAAAGTGAACTTTGAACCGCGACAAAAATTAATCTGCAAAAAATTTTAATGTTTTGAAGTAACATAAAGTATAAAAATATGTAATTCAGAGTTTCTTTAAATGAATTTTAACATTTTAATTTTTTACTATTTTTCGAATCAAAACGGTATTTTTATTTCGGTACCGGTATCGATATCGTAAAATAAAAACAAACTGAATACCAATACCGTTACTGATACCGTTATTCGTTTCGATTTCCTACCTTGAAAAATACAAAAACAAAAAGGAAAATTTTTGCGTAATTTTCCAGAAGTTCATAAAATGCTTTTATTAAATTTATTTCTAATCCTCCTTTGACTTTATTGTGAAAAATAACAAAAAACTAAGTTCAAACAGTAGTCCATGGTACTCCATTAGAAACTGTAAATGTTCCTCGTGAAAAACTGACATTTTAAAAATTTTCGCTCTTGTTTTTCAAACTTTGATTCTATCTACCACGTTGACTATTTTGAACACATCAACAAGATATAGCGCAAAATACGTACAATTACAACAAGTATTAATCCCTATTTAAAATTTTTAAAATAAAAAATTTGACTGTCCCGATAGTTTGCACAACAACAAAGAAGGTGTAAATTTTATCCACAAAGTCCGGTTAGTTTATATCAGATCTCATGAGATCAAAAAGTGTAAACGCGCGAACAAACAGTTTATGAGAATAGGAAAATCATGGTTATAATATGAAACTTATGGTGCTAAAATTCTGCACTCTATTAGTTTTAAGTCTTGTGAGTTCAGATCTGCAATTCTTTGTTAAAGATGGTATAGCCACAAAACTTATTAAAGATTAAAGTTAGTTTCAGCCACGTTAAAAATTTTTGATAATGGCCCATATAGATTATAAGCTATAAAAAAATCAGCTGATTATTCCTGCTTTTTCATATTTTCTTACAGGAACAATATGAATTTCCAGTGTTTTAACCCTCACGCTGATAATTTGAGAATTTGGGACAAGTATGGACCGGTAGTAATAATAATTTGTGAAGTAGTTTTTCGATATCTAAAACTTATCTTCGTAAATGAACCAATTAGCTTAAAATCGGAGCAAGGGGTGTAGTACTCATTATATAAAGCAAATATTCATTAAGGCATATCTAAGGAACTACTAAAATGAGTGCACTCAAATTCCGTGGGAACCTTTATCCTACCTCATTGATGAACTGAAAATACGACGGATAGGTCAGCGGGGAGAAGACGTCTCTGTACAAAGAAAATATAAATTTTCTCATCTGAAGGACTATTACAGTGTAAGTCTTAAAGTATTTAAAAGTAATTTTCATATCAATTTTCGAATAGGGTGAATAGGTGCAGGGAAAGTAGTAACTCCCATATAAAATAAATATTAGTTATCGCATCAAATAGGGTAGCGAAGCGCATCGTTAAAAGTTAGTAAATAAAAAATTTAATATTTTGTAATTTTACGAAAGTTCGCACATATTTAAGGAAGATATAATCACTTTGGTGCAGAACGAATGTTTTATAAATATAAGACAATATTAAATTAAACAATATTAAATTAAAAAAGGGCATGGTAGAAAATTTATGAACCGATTTGACTGATATAAAAAACCGAAATTCGAAAAAAATATTTGTGTTAGATTTGTGCAAGAATGAGTCCCATAGCTTGTATAGGAGCTTCAACAAATCTAATAACGCATTTTGGCCTATAAGTCGGTTAATATTTAGTTAGTTTTTTCAACACAAAAATTATTAAAAAATTTCCGTTTTTTCTGTGAAAGAACAAAGTCTCTAGCTTACATAGGTATTTCAAAAAATTTAAGAAACCAAATATGTCTTAGTTTATTGTTGCTGTTGTTTTTCTGTATCCATGAAAGTAATAACTATAAGGGAGGAAGACATTAAATAAATAAAAAAAACCAACTTGCCAATAACTCGCTTGCTTATAAACCGATTTGATTGATTTACAAAACCGAAATTCAAGAAAAATATTTGTGATCGATCTATATAAGAACCAAGTTCGTAGCTTATTTAGGTATTGGATATCGTTAAGAAATGCATTTTGGATGATATCTTTGTAACTAATGGACCTACTGAGTTCATTTCTGCAGCGGAAAGATTTAGAAAAAATTTTCCGATTTTGTTTTGCAAAAACGAAGTCCCTAGCTTCAAAACCTAAGAGCTTCATAAATATCTTCGTTGTTTTTAAATCGGGTTTTTCCTAATTTTAATAAACAATTTCTGGAAAAAAAATTTCTGATCTTATATATATATATATATATATATATATATATACATTGGAGTCTTTGCTACATTTACTCCTATCGGACGCGTCCCCAGGTGGCGGATCGGGGGGATTGGTTGTAAGGCACATGATATACACACTCTACTGAATGGTGCATTCTGGCTCATCGCATGGGGGTATATATCATGTGTATTATCTCCGATCTTAGAGCTTTTACAGCTTCTCGCGGAACAAATAAATGTAGTGCACTTTAAGGTCAAGGTGGTAGGCAGCAGTGCTGAGGACCTGAATGGTTAGTTGGTGCCTAAACTAACTAACAGCTAACAGCTCCCCTCCAACGCCCATGGCACGGGTTGGTTGTAATTCTAGCCTAGTCCGCGCACGCCGTCACTGCGCGAGATGGTCCTTTTCCTTTACTGGCATACTCGTGGGACAAAATAGAAAATTCAAATATTCCTAAAAATCGGACACAAGATGACGGACAGTCGCAGGGCGACAGGACTGAAATGGACGGGAGTACGGACGACGATAATGAGATGATAGGGGTCCAACGTGACATTCTTCTTCAGGAAAGTCAACTGTTGGGCCAGCTATCAGAGACGGATGAGATTCTGCGTATCTCGAGGGATTCCTTCACTGGGACCAGCGCCACTGAGAAACTTGAGAATCTTACTCTCGGCTCTGTAGATGAACATGAGATCACTGTAATCTCAGTTCGCGCTCAGAGTCTGGAGAAGAACTCGAGTGTTGAGGCGGGGTCTGAGCGGGGGGATGGCTCGACGAACTCAGAGGGTCATTCGTCTGGCAGTGGTTTAGTTCGGCAAGACGCGGTAATGCTTGATGCGACAACCGGCGATATAAACCGATCTAAAGAGGAGCATGCTCGTAGTGGCGCAAGAGCCTCTCTTGGTTATCTGCACAAGATAGCCAAGAGAGGCCCTTTGCCACTTACAGGTAAGGATAAGTACCTTATCAGGAAGCACAGGAGGAACGTCAAAAGATTCGAACGAATCTACGGCCCTGTCTGTGTCTCTTTGGGAATGTCTTATCCTGAAGGATTGTATGTGGATGCTGGCAACACTCCAGAAGTGTCTCGTGAGAGCACAGGAGAAAAGCCAACCTCTTCATCAATCCCTACCGGAGCGAACTATTCTGGTAGTGGCAACCCGGGCAAACCTGCAGTCCTAGTGAAACAGCAGCCAACGTCTGGTAAGCCAACAACTGCCATTGAAATGGTTGGTCATACACCATCCAGCAAACCTGGCAACCAACAAAAAGTTGTCAGAGATGCTAGGCCTGGAGATGATCAGCCATCGACTAGTAAGAGGACTTTACTTTCGAAGCCTGCCAGCTCCAGTAGTGGGGCTGTACGAGCTTCGATTGGGAAGCCCTCTACATCGAAGAACGCTGGTCAAAACCCATCCGGCTCTCTTAAAGGCCCTCATAGGGGGGTTGTTAAGAGGGCCAGGTCTGGGGATGACCAGCAACCTTCGATGGCCAAGAAGGTTGTTCACACGCCAAACAGCTCTAGTAAGGGCCTCCATAAGGAGGTTATTGAGAGAGCTGTATCAGGAAGTGAACAACCCTCAACATCGAAAAGAGCGAAGGAATCAGTGTTGCAGAATTGTATTCAAGCTGCTGTCATTGACAGGGTTGATCCAGATGGGAGGATCAGCGTTGAGCAATGGCGACAAATTGAACACAAGCTCATTGAGGAAATCGCTCTTGTTAAAGGAAGGCCGGATGAGGTATCCTTCAAAGGCGCAGACTGGATGAAGGGTGTCAAGACTATTAACTGCGGGAACGAGAAATCATTTGAATTTCTCAGGAACGCAGTTGCTAGGTGCGACACTCTCTATCCAGGAGCGAAGCTTGAGGTGATACTCGCATCTGAGCTGCCCCTGCGTCCAATAGTGACAGCATGGTTCCCTCCACCCATTTTAGAGGTTGGAACCATTCTGACAGTATTGGAAAATCAGAATAAGGGTCTTCTTACAGGTCAATGGAAGTTGGTTAACACCATGACTTGTAAGGAGAACCAAGGCAGAGACTTCAGATTCGCAGTGGATCAGGAGTCTCTGAAGAAGCTGGAGTCACTGGGGGGAGTTGTCAATTTCGGATTTGGGGTGATCAGGTTTAGGTTCAACAAATCTGATAAACCCAAAGAGGCTGTCAGTGGTGCAAATTAACTTGCATCACTGTGAGGCAGCCTCAACCGAACTGACAAGACTCCTCATTGACTCCAACGTGGACGTGGCCCTCATACAGGAACCCTGGATTAAGAACACCAGGGTATGTGGTCTGAGGGTCACGGGGTACAACCTGTTCATACCATCCACAACGGAAAAGGTACGGACATGTATACTGGCTAGGAATAATCTAAATATTAATTTTCTTCATTCCTTTAGCAGTGGGGACCTTACAGTCGTCCAACAGGAAGCCGCAGGATGTAGCGGGCTTATAATGGCGGCTGTGTACATGCCGTATGAGGCAGCCGATCCACCAGGTATCGCTCTGCAGCAGTTGGCGGAGCACGCTAGGAGGAAAGGCGCGTACATGGTCTTGGGATGTGATGCGAATGCTCACCACTATCAATGGGGAAGCAGGGACATCAACAAAAGAGGTGAGTTGGTATACGATTTTATAACTTGTTATGATCTGCATATCTGTAATAGGGGTACTACTCCTACGTTCAGAGCGAAAGATAGGGAAACAGTTATAGACGTAACGCTGGGTAACCGTGGGGGAAATTATGTTAGGGATTGGAGAGTAGTTCTGGATTACTCTTTTTCTGACCATAGCATGATATCTTTTGGTCTCGACTTTGAGAAGGCGAGGGAACAGCCCTATAGGAACTCGAGAAGGACAGATTGGAAGTCCTTCAGGAGGTCAGTCTGTAGGGACCTTAGGGATACTGAGGACTGGAGAGATTCAGTTGAGGGTATCGAGTTGGCGGTGAATAATTTCACGAATGTTATTAGGAATAGTTTTGCGCTCAATTGTCTAGTGATTTATCCTGGGAAAAGGAAACAGCCGAAATGGTGGACTAGGGAACTTAGGGACCAGCGGTCTACAGTCAGGAAGCTGTTTAATAGAGCCAAACTAACGAGGAGTGATGAGGATTGGAATAGCTATAGGGATAGTTTCTCTAAGTATAAGAAGGACATTAGACGAGCGAAACGGACTTCATGGGTAAATTTCTGTGAATCGGTGGACTCTGTTAACGAGTTGTCTAGGTTTAGGCGAGTATTATCCAAGGACCCAGTGGCACCTGGATACATACAACGTGAGGATAACTCGTGGACAGAGTCTAGCTCAGAGTCCCTCAGTTTACTTATGGAGACTCATTTTCCAGGCTGTAGGGATATAGAATCTGTTGGAGGGACAGGTAGCGTCAGTGATAACCTACAACCCGAATCAGATGCTGGGGATACCGATGTGATAAGGGAGATGATCACTAGAGACAAAGTATTATGGGCGGTAAATTCATTCGAGCCATACAAATCTCCTGGCCCGGATGGAATATTTCCGGCCATGCTACAGAATGTCGATGAAAGAGCCATCTCTCTATTGACGGAGGTTTTTAGGGAATGTCTTAGAATGAAATACATTCCCAGGGGGTGGAGAGAGGTAAGGGTCATTTTCATACCCAAAGCGGGTAAGACGACTCACTCGAAGCCCAGGGATTACAGACCGATCAGCCTATCGTCTTTTCTATTGAAGACAATAGAAAGACTGATCGATCTTTATCTTAGGACTAGTATGGGAACTCAGGTCATTAGCGAGTCTCAACATGCTTATCTCAAGGGTAAGTCCGTTGAGAGTGCTCTGCATGACGTTGTGAGTTACATTGAGCGAGGTCTGCTGCAGAGGGAATATACCATGGCGGCTTTTCTCGATATAGAGGGGGCCTTTAATAATATCACGATAGAGGCTATCGAGGAATCACTTGTTTCGCTGAATATAAGTAAGCTCCTTGTTGAGTGGATAATTCTGATGCTTAGCAGCAGAGTTATCAACTCAAACATGGGAGGCACTTATATGAGGAAACTCGTGACTAGGGGCACACCGCAAGGGGGGGTCCTTTCTCCATTACTGTGGCTCTTGGCCGTGAACGTCATTTTAAGACAGTTTGATGCTAAGGGACGGAAGATTGTGGCCTACGCCGATGACGTTGTTTTACTGGTCTCTGGTAAGTTTTTATCTACGATCAGTGAGGTCATGCAGACAGGTTTACGTGATCTGTCCCTTTGGGCCAACAGTAAGGGATTAGGGGTAAACCCCGAGAAAACGGAGCTAGTTTTGTTTACTAGGAAATACAAGGTTGAGCATTTTAGCTTGCCAGTATTGAACGGGATTGAGCTTGTATTGTCAAGTGAGACCAAATACCTGGGTGTGTACTTGGACAGTAAATTGTCTTGGAGGAGAAACACTCAGGAGAGGGTCAAGAGGGGACTCAATGCCTATTACACCTGCAGGAACTCTATAGGCAAGAATTGGGGTCTTAAGCCGCAAGTTGTATACTGGATTTACACTTCGGTTGTTAGACCTATTCTTACTTATGGCTGTACAGTCTGGTGGAAGGTATTGAGTAGGGAAACGTACAGGAAACTTCTCTCTAAAGTTCAGAGGTGTGCGTCAATTGGCATCTCAGGTGCTAGGAGAAGTACACCTCAGGCGGCGCTGGACATAATCCTCCACCTTCTTCCAATTGAGGAATTCGTGAGGGGTATGGCTGTCCGTGGCCTATTTAGATTGAAGGAACTGGGTTTATTAGGTTCCTCTAGAGCGGGGCATGTCAGCATACTAGATGAAGTCAAATTCAACGGTCGGACACTATCCTTGGCTGAGCCTACGGATTATGTCGGGACCACGATTGACTTTGGGGCTACTCCCGCTTTGGTGTTACCTAGTAGGAATCTTTGGTATGGAGTAGAAAAGCTCTATGAGGGGTGCGCGGTCTTCACGGACGGTTCGAAAATGGAAGTTGGCACTGGTGCGGGTGTATACTTTATGGGAACTGATATCAGACGATCCTACAAATTGTCTGACAGTTGTAGTGTCTTTCAAGCAGAGATTCCTGGCATTTATAAGTCTCTCGGCTTGATTGAAGGGAATGTTGAACGGGGGTCTGAGATTACTATCTATGTTGATAGTCAGGCGGCGTTATTGGCTCTGACTAGTCATTTTGTTAGGTCCAGATTGGTACTTGAGTGCAGAAGGGAATTGAGAAGGTTAATGGGTTCCTATATGATAAGACTATGTTGGGTTCCTGGTCATTGTGACATTCTTGGCAACGAAATAGCCGATGAGCTAGCTCGCAGTGGCTCGGAGCTAGATAGGTCTTTCATAGAGTCATCTGTTAAGATTCCAATTGGGTCCTTTTTTAGGGCCATAGGGGAGTGGACTCTGGACAACACGAATCGAGCCTGGAATGACAGATCGGACTGCAATGTTTCTAGGGCATTATGGCCTAGCTTAAAACTGGCAGATTCCAAGCATCTTCTAGGTATGAGTCGTGGTAGTCTTAGAGTCATAGTAGGTATGGTTACGGGTCATTTCTCAATAGGGAATATGATGAGTAAGTGGGACATTGGCACATCAGACTTCTGTAGAACGTGCGATGATGTTGAGGAGCTAGAGACAGTGGAGCACATACTCTGTCACTGCGTAGGGCTTCAGCGTAATAGGTTGAAGTGGTTTGGAAGCCATACACTACATGAACTAGGTGAGGTTAATGGCAAAGGACTTATCAACCTCATAGGGTTTGTTATGGGGATAAAATGGCTTAGGAACAATCATAACTGATTGATTGGGTATAGGTTCCACTTTTCTCTTTTTCTTTTTCTTCTTTTCATAAAGGGATCACAATGGGCCGTTTGGCCTCTGGGTGTAGGCGTGAATGCGCCGCCCTTTCCAACCTAACCTAACCTAACCTATATATTTATATATATATATATATATATATATATATATATATATATATATATATATATATATATATATATAGGATTCTTAAACGCCATTTAAGCAAAAACATCAAAAAATCCGGCTTTTTTGTACATTTTCCGCCATTTATGAATATATATATATATATATATATATTACATAAGGTAGTTATCGGTAGGCTTCATAAACGCCATTTGAACATCGTCATATTAACATAATTTTTTATAAGCATCAAAAAAATAAAACTTTTTTACTCTCCGACGAAAATTGCGGAAATTACAAATGGAATGGCAAACTTATATATATCCATTAAATTTTGTGGTGAAGGGTATAAAAAGGGAGTTATTTATTGATCACTTATTTTTTCATATTTTTTTTAATCATGCAAAAAAATTAAATCTGTGATCACTCAAATTTTTCCACAAAAAAAAACTGAAAAAAATTTTTTTATTTATTTTTTTATTTTATAATTAAAATACAATTACAAATTATATTCTAATTCTAACCGAGCGGAGTAACGAAAACCATAGCTCGTGTAGTGAAACAGACCAGAGTCTCTGGTGGGAATCGAACCCACAACCCCCAGACTGACAGACTAGCTCACTACCAACTAGGCCATCGGGGCCCCCCAGAAAAAATATATTTTCATATAAATAAAAAATAATAATAACCTGTGATCATTTATATTTTTTTTTATCTCAAATTCAATTTACCTTAAAACCTTGAATTTCTCCAAACTTGTAAACTGTAAATTCTATAATTTAATACTTAATCTACCAATCTCATTTAAAAAATGTCACACTCCTTTTCCTTTCAAGTATTTATATTTAAAGTGAAAACATCGTTCATAAATTTTAAATGAGTATTTCATTAAATAACCTCCAGGAATGTAAAGTCGTCTTCACTTCATTCTATTACTAAACCATGTCAGCGTCAAAAAAAACTTTGTTTATACAAAACCAAAATGACCCGTGTTGTGACAACAATACCAGAGCAATAAAAAAAGAAAAAAAAACAACTAAACTACAAATGAACATGGACACGTATAAGGGCGTATAAACCTAATTTTACAAAATGTGTTTTCTTCATAATATTGCTTTAGTTACTATTTTTCATCTATTAATACAAAAATAATTTTAAAAATCTGTCAACTTTACCGAAAAAATTACTTTAAAGCCTAGATTTTATGTCATTTTATGCTATTTTCAGCCGCAAAATTTTGCATGTTCTAATTCGAATTTTTTAGCGATATTATGCTTAGGGATAGATGTTTAATAAATCTTACCAAATATTGAAAAAGGGTAAGAAAGCGATTAAGTTTCATGGTTTTATAAAGTTTTTAAAATTTAAAACTATCTTTATGGTTATTATGCCCTTATACGCACGTCCTTGCTTCAAATGTTTCACTTTTTCTTATTTTCTTTAAAATAGTAAAAAATAAGTACAAAAATGTTTTCAATTCCTGTTCCATTGTGCTTTGGGTTCGTACAAATACTTTATGGCAAAGAAATGACAAAATGTTTCTTTACAAAAAAAGATAGAATGATGGTTAGTTGACAAACTAAACTCTCTGTTACATGACAATTGTGACAAGGGAGGGGTTGGTAGCTTTATGTATGTTTAAGAGTTTTGGGTATGAGTATTCCATACATAACAGCCCATAAGATATTTACGTTTCATTAAAAACGTAACAGCAGATCAAATAGAAATATGTATGTGAATATAGTGGAATGTCGTTTGAATGTTTGTAGAAAGAAATTTAAGTACAATAGTTTTATTTTGTGTCAAACAAGAGCAACCAATAACTAACAACAATGATTTTGGTTATAGGAGCTGGATGGGTAAACGTGAATGTAATTTATAGAAATATATAAAAACATAACAGAGAATAGAGTATTTTAAATAGTAAAAGTCTCCTAAGTAAATTTCGGCATACAAAAAATGTTGATTATTCAGACTTTAGAGATAGGAGTTATAGTGATGTAAACTTATAAGATCATTTCCTCTGGTTTCATATTTTCAAGAATTAACTAAGTATTTCAAAAAACTTCATCACTATCTTAATATTTTGACCAAGTCTTTTAAAAATATTATGAATTGTTTAAGCTGTATATGAGCCATTATCAAAAATTTTTGATTTAAGTCTTCAAAAAAAAAAATTTTTTTTTTTTTTTTTTTTTTATGGTACATTAAAATCCATTTTTATAAATATAAAGTGACTCGAATGTATGTAGAATCATTTTACGTTAATCATTTCGAGCTGGGGCCAACAAAATTACAGCTGTTTAAAGTTGAACATATAAAAATTTTTTACAGCCTAGAAGTTTATATATAATTTTGGTAAAAATTACAATACCAAAACCTGCTGGGTTATTTAAATAAAATTTATGATATTTTTATTGTTTGATTTTTATTTAATGCCGCATATTTTAGGGATTCTTAGTAAAATTTTATTATTTTTTTTTTTTATAATAAGAATCGCGATTCTAAAAATTTTGCGAAAAATGGGGATCGAATCTAAATTATTTCCCCATATATAATACAAAAATATATTTTATTAGAGTTTATTATAAAGAAGTGCTATTTAACATTGTAATCCTTTTTTAACCCAAAACATTTTTTTTTTTTTTTTTGGTTCATAAAATTTGTATCTTTCAAAATTTTTTGATGCGCCTCTACATTTCCGCTAAGCATTACAAACATCTTCTAATTATGCCAATTATGGTTAATTTCGTGCTGTCCACAGGATGTGCCTTAGCAAAATGTGTTTTGACGAAAGTGTCTCGTTTTCCACTATTAATAACATTTGACTTAAATTTATGGTTCCGATCAATTACATTTACCGCCGTTCTTATATCTACATATGTAAGATTTTTGCTATATAAAAATACAAAAACAAAAAGTGTAATTTTTGCGTAATTTTCAAAAAGTCCATAAAACCTTTTTTGTTAAATTTATTTTTAATGCTCCTCCAATTTTATTGTATACAATAACAAAAACCTAAGTTCACATAGTAATATTATTTTATATGAAGCTGCTAATATGCCTCGCGAAAAACTGACTTTTTGAAAAAAATGTCACTCTTATTTTCCAAACTTGCGTTGACTAATTCGGGCACATCAACAGGATATATCGCAAAATACGCACAATTGCAAGAAGTATCAGTCCTTGTTTCAAAATTTGTTTTCGTTGAGGGGCGCACAGACTCCCTCCAACCTCCCCCACCCCCGCAAAAAAAACCAAACAATTTTAAAATTTTAAAAAATTTGTTATAAAACTCGACTACCCTGTAATTAACTGCTGAAAGTCTGAATAATTCAAAAATAGTGTAGAATTTATTCACAAAGTCCATTTAGTTTATATAAGTTCGAATAAGATCAGAAAGTATAAACGGGCGAATTAAAAGTGTAAAAGAATGAGAAAAATTTAAGTAATTTTTAGCCCTTCTTTTAATTTTTTTAAGTTTAAATAACAATCATAATCACAAAATGAAACCTATGGTGCTAAAACTTTGCACTCTATTAGTCTCAAGTCCGGTGAGTTATGATCCGTAACCTTTTTGTTTAAAATGGTATTAGCACAAAGCTTATTAAGGTTTAAATTCAGTTTCAGTCAGGTTAAAATTTTTTGATAATGACCCATATACATTTCAAAAATTGTAAATGTAAGCATAAATGTCTGTATACAAGCTGGTAGTAATCGTATGTATAATTGTAATATTCTTTATATTTGTAAGTTTACCTTACATTTACTACAATATGACTGCATATTTTTCCATTATATGTGTTTTATTTTTACACGAAACCCTTTATTATTTCTTGTTTGATTCCTCTCGCAAAATCCGTTTTTTTTTTGTTTTTATTGAACATGACTAAATGAATGATTGTATTGTGAAGAGTATCGATTTGTATAAAGACAAAAAGTGTTGCAAATGCACCCCTTAAAATTAAGGATTGATGTCTTATAAACTAATCCCCCAAATTTCGTTTCAATTATTTTTTCTCATGAGCTGGACCATTTTTAAAATACCTCCAAATATGTAGTTTTCGATAAACAGAGTTCACAATTTGTAATCTTTTGTCAAAAAAATACAATATGTAATACACACGTGTCGACTAATACTTATTCAGCAAAACATTTTTTAAATTAATTCTCATTCTCGTGAAATGAAGATTTTAATAAAATTTTCTACGAATTTGTTTAAATTTGTTTAATTTTCCATCGTAATTTAGATTTTAGAGCATAATTGGAAAGGTCTCATTGAATGCTATTGATATATGTATATATTTAATCCATTAGTAACCAAAGTAATATTTTTGAATTACCGGTCCATAAGAGGTTAAGTTAATTTATGCCAAATAAATGCTTATCTAAGAAAATAAATATCACGAGAAGCTTAAATTTGCCAAAAAACTATAAATTCGTGTAAAATAACGACTAAACTTTAAGGAGTTTCTGTTATTAGATTATTAGAACGATTTTAAAAGAAATTATTATGTTTTTGTAATTTAGATTTTATAACACAATTGGAAGGGTCTCATTCAATACTATTGATATATGTATCCATTTAACCCATTATTAATAAAAGTATTATTTTGCGATCACCGGTCCAAAAGAGGTTAAGTTAATTTATGACAAATAAATGCTTTTTTAAGAAAATAAATGTAACAAGAAGCATAAATTTGTCAAAAAAAAAAAAAAAAACCTATAAATTCGTGTAAATTTATTATGGTTTTCATAAATTCATTGATATTTAAATGAAATAAATATATAACTTATTTGAAAAAAAAACGCTGGTTAAACTTTTTGGGAGCCAAATAAATAAATTCGACCCTTTTGCTTTTAAAGGGTTAATTATCTGTCATTTTCAATAGTACCTTAAAATCCAATATCTGTTGAAAAATTTCCAAAATATATACAATTACATGTTTAAGTAATGAAAATATGAGAAAATATAATATTAATAAGATCTTGATACTTTGCGAATGAAAAGAGATGTAAGAATTATTTAAATGCATATTCCAAATGTTTGTACGTCTCTATAATATTTTGAAGTAAATTTTCTTATAACGAAAGTTTTTATAATACTATTGAAATAAATCCGTATTTTTAGAGGTGTTTTAATTATGATCAAGCTCACGTAAATGAAAACATTCAGACGTAATATTTTGAGAATCAGACAAGAATACACTAGTCTTCATTTATAAAGGGGTACATTTGTAACTTTTCTTCGTAAGATACTTTAATGTATTCTGGCAGCCTTCCTTTAACGGGACACTCTGAAATATCTTCAGAGGTCAACAATGATGTTCCCATTCCCATAAGGGATAGTGAACTAAGATGGGCTCTAAAGAACTTCGCCCCATTTAAATCTCCGCGCCCTGGTGGCATTATACCTGCTGATCTGCAGTATAATGCGAATTTAATAGTCCCCTGGCTAACTCGGATTTACTCAGCATGCTTGTCATGTGCGTATATCCCTGAATCATGGACTAGATATACAGTGGTCTTTATCCCTAATAGGTTTAAAACCTTACACACAGAACCGAAGGACTTTAGACCTATCAGTCTGCCGTCCTTCCTACCTACGTAGAATGATCAATCCTTGCCTATTATCAGCGTCTCAACATGCCTATATGAAGGGCAAATCTGTTGAGACTCCATTACATTCGCTCGTAGAGTATATTGAAAAAGCTCTAGAGTATAAGGATTATGCATTAGTGGCCTTTCTTTATATAGAAGAGGCCTTTAATAATGTGTATTGTCCTATATATGTGTAGGAACGCCATCGGTAAGTCCTGGGGAATAAATCCTAGGAAAACGAAATGGCTCTTCGACACAGTGATTAAGCCCATACTTATGTATGGAGCGATAATATGGTGGAGGGCTATGGAAAAATCCTCCTACATCGGAATCTTTGATAGGATTCTGCGCAGAACAGCGCTACTCGTAACAGGAGCGCTTCGTACAACTCCATCGAAAGCCTTATGTGTTCTAATGAACTGGCTACCGGTGGATCTTATGGCCAAACAGATAGGTGCACGGAACGATAGCAGTTTCGGTCATGCGACCATTCTTGGGTTCCTTAATAGCATTCCTAGCAATATCGATTATTGTATCCCCACACCCTTTCTTGGCAGAGACTCAATCTCAACTACCCCAGAATTAAGGGCTTGTTCAGTTGAGGTTTATAGTGATGGATCCAAATCTGCTGATGTGGTTGGAGGGTGTCTATGTCCGCTTATAGGAAAAACATTTCCTCGAAATTGCTAGATCACTGCAGCGTTCTTCAAACAGAGATCTCGGCTAATATACTAAAGGTTATTCGGAGCGGATATCCAAGTCTGTACAGACAGTCAGGCCGCGAATAAAACGCTCTCGGGTGTCTTTTCTACGTCCAGATTGGTACATGAATGCCGGACATCTCTGAACAAGATAGCGAGACATTCTAATCTGGAATTGGTCTGGATTAGGTGTCATTCAAGAACCCCGGGCACTAGCCAGGTGATGGATCCTTTCGTCGAGGTGAAGATACGAATCAACTGGTTGGAGTACCGCTTCGGCGTGCACATCACTAATTCTGTGGAACTTATCGAGGATTGCAGAGGATAGGTGAACAAATGAATCCACATGTTCAACCTCGAGGCAAATATGGCTCCATTAATATGAATGTTGATCTAACTTCATCATGGGGCTATGGAGCATCGGCTGAGAAATCTGGTATCCGTGGTCACAGGGCACTGGATTGCTGGTGCGCTTGCTAAGAGACTAGGGCTCCCTTTTAACGACTTTTGTAGAAGTTGACGGGATGAGGAAGAGGAGGAGACAGTGGAGCATCTTTTATGTCACTATCCCTCTCTTGCCGGGATTAGGACTTCGAATTTTGGAAGTCCGTTTATGTATATGTTGTCATATCTCTCTGATATCGATGTCAGATGGATTAGTTCTTTCATACATGCGTCGGCTTGGTTCGCTTCGAACGTTGGTATGGACCTGTGAGGTAGAAATACATGATCCCTTAGGGTTTCACAACGGGACCAAATTGGACCCAAGTGTGCTCATTGACTGGACAGCTGCCCTAATAACCTAACCTAACTTAACCTAACCTACTTTAATGTACTGGGAATGTGAAACCAGTGTTGCCAGTTTAGCCTTTTTAAGGCTAAATCTAGCCATTTTATTTTGCTTTTAGCCTCGAAATTTTAGTTTTAGCTTCTAGCTTTTTTTAGAATTTTTTGATTTTTAAAATTTCCGTAAGAAGTATAAAATGTTAGTATTTCAACAACGAAGAAAATAATTTCATATTTGTTATTACTAATTTTATTTTTACAAAATTATCCACTTAAATTATTTTGTCAATAAATCGAGATTATTTATACTCAGAGAAAACAGCTTCGTTATGTCAACCAAATTTTTCTCTAATCGAATTTATTCGATTACAACTTACTATCTTACAATTCATTCATAGCTGATGATAATTTCGTTTCTTAATATCAGAACAATTATTGACTTTTAGTAACTATAAAGTTGTGGCAGCCGATATTATTAGTTAAGCATATTAATATTAAGAAAAAATAATAATAATTATGTGTTTGCAGCCAAATGAAATAAAAAAAGAATTGGTAATCCCAACTGAAAAAATTAATTGCATTTATTACTTAGATAGGTACTGCCAGGTAAACAATAAAATAAAAGCAATTATTATTTGTGCAAAACAATTAGGTTTTTTATTTCATTTCAAAATGTTTATAAATTAATAAAATGCATATATATACATACATAAGTGTATGTATTATATATTCAAATAATTATATAATTAACAATACTTGTGTACGAATAACAATTTATAAATACATAAAATGATACGTATTACAAGCAATGTGTTTAAAAAATTACAAATTAGAACTATTTACTTAAAGTAAAAGCTTGTAATGCACATACTTTATATTGTTGTTATTAAGGTCATGTTGTGTGAAAATTCTAAAAATATATTTCTGGATAAAAAACCCATATACACTGGTGCATATTCCTATTAACGCACATCAATTTTTTTTAATCAACTTACCAAAAATGGGGCTAAGAAATAATTAAGGTGCTTCAAATTAATTTTTTTAAATTATTTACTGACTCTACTTAAAAAATTACTAACAAAAAACTTAAAATGTACATACAATTTTTTTCATTGTAATTTTAGTAGTTTAATGCCATTTTTTATGGCATTACGCACTTAAACTAATGAACCAATTTAACATTATTAATAGTGTGTTGATGAACTTTTATTTTGTCTACTATTGATAATTAGAGAGATAATTAACCCACAGATTCTCCATTAGATTTAAATCCAGATTGCAAGCCGGCCAGTCCAATAGTGGAATGCTATGTTCAATAAACCACGAATTAGATTGGTTCTAGACATGGATTGCTGTTGGAATATGCATTCTTCATCCATAAATGAGAAGGAAGCATCTTCCAATAGTTCATTATATATTGCACTGTTGATTTTAGGTGGAACAAAACATATTTTTGATTTTCCTGCAGTAGAAAAGGCTGCCCAAACCATAACACTGTCTCCATCGAAATTGGGTTTCGACATACGAAATTTGTTCGACCTGAAATCATGAAAATAACAAGAATATGCATCGGAACAGCCCAAATAGAATTTCTTTTCATCAGAAAGGATTACTTTATTTCACTCATCCGACCATTTCATGTATTTGCGCGCAAATTTTGAACAATTTGCCTTATGACGCTATTGGCTTAAATTTTGGATTTTTCCATTTTATGTTACAGTCTGTTCGCAAAATGTGTGCAACATGTTTGAAAGTGAGAGGAAGATCAAGTTTATTTTTTATTTGTGTGGCATTTAATTTATTGCGGGCGGATTCTTTTATTAATTTGCCTTCTTGTTAATTTTTATTACCTTTTGTAATCTGCTTCTGGACTTTCTTAAGAAAAAATAGAATAACTCCTTCCGAATGGTTAATTTTTCGTTCAACTTCTCTGTTAGAACAGCTTTGATCACGAAAAAATTAGATTTTAATTTTTTCTTGGTCTGTAAAAAAAGTTCCTTTGGGCATCCTTTAAGCTGATAAAATTTCCTAACTAAGATAAAAGTATTTCCAGTAAACAGAGATATTGTTATCAGAAACATACTTTAAGAGTAACAAACAACTAAAACTATTTAAAATTTTTTAGTATTTTTTTACAATACAATATTATTTTTGGTTAAGAGAAACGAATATAGCTCAAAGAAAAACAAAAATTTTAAATGCGTTTATAGGAATATGCACCAGTGTATATGTAGAAACAACTTTCCACAGCTTCCAAAAGATGATCAAAATTATAAATTTTATAAAAGAATGTGATGTAAATTGGTAAATTGACTAACAAATACTATTCTTGGCTGCAGCTAAACAGAATTTTTTTCTTCGATATCAGCTTGTTCTAATGTCTAAACTTGAAAACAAGTTATAAAATAGTAAACAAATCCTTATACATTTTTGGAACTTACATCAAAATTTGAATTTAATTTTTCTTAAACTTCAATTTTAGTTACTTTAGGAGAATGTTGAGTTTTGGATCTGAGTACGGTCAACGGAAATAAGTAGGGTAGTAGAAAAAATACTACCATACTTGAACTCTGAAATTAGACATCGCACAGTGTCAGAAAAGAAAATTAATAAAATAAATCTGCAGTTTCCGAACAGCTGATCCAAATTTAATGACATTTCATATAGTGATACTGGAGTTATAGGCGAATTTAAGTTCTGATCTTGGCCCGTGCAGAAATAATGGGGCGGGTCCATAGGATCCAAAAATTAGATGTTCCTGATATGAAAAATATTTAAAACAATGGTAATGGTCACAGGTTTAGTTAGATACAAACATAAATAATGTAAGTTACGTGATAGTGCATTTTGGTCATTTAGTATATCGTCACTTAGAATGCAAAATGCCGTAACCACACATTTCAATTTTTTACAGGAAAAGCGGAAAAACATTATGAAAATGTAAAAATCTGTAACCACAACTCTTGATTTTTTTTTCTTTAAACTTAGCAATTAAGTAAAATGACTAATTTATAAATTAATTAAATATCAAAGACTAATAAGAACGAGAAAAGAGGTTTTGTAAATTAAAAAAAAAGAAAAAATAAGTTTAACTGTTTTTCCTGACCTTGTTTTTTGGAGCATTTAGCCTTTTTTGACATTTTTTAAAGTTCAATTTAGACTCTTTTTTTCCCAACTCTTAGCAACACTGGTATAAATATATTTATGTACGTAAAATAAACTATACATTTTCAGGTATGCTGATAGGTATAAGTAAATATTTTTACATTTATATAATGGTATGAGCGTAAGTATGAGTATGTGTTATTAAAATTTACTGTTACGGTTTATACAATTGGTAGATAACCTTGTTACATTTTACATGTCTATATTCAATACATATGCAAGATGTATTTATATGTGTTTTGTGTGCAAAGGTGTGATATGCATATGTAGATATAATTGTAAGTACACCAACTAACAGAGGAAAACTGTTTTAACAATGTGTTATTACTTGAACAGCAAAAACAAAACTAAAAAGGAAATATTCCAAAATGCTTGAAAGTTGTTTTATCAGATGTATTTTTTTTTTTTTTTGTTTTTTTTTTATATTTATGCATTTTTTTATTTTTTGAACCACAACATCAAATATTGCAATCATTTAAGTTTCTGAGAGCAGAAAGGGCAAAACTGTGTGAAAATTGTATCTACTTTTAGGCGGCTGAGAAATTTTAGTTCAATAACTATGAGTGTAATCAGCACTTTTAAAATTTCACTTCTAATAGTCTCCATTGACATTCGCGACAGAAACCGTTAATGATATATTTAAAGCAGAGGTGATTTTGCAAATTCATTTGCCTAATACCAGAGTTTTCCTTAGATCCGTTGATTTATATTTCGATGTTATAACAATTTTCAAGATTAGAGTTAATCTAGCACAATTTCACAAGCTTTTGCTTCATGGCTCCCTTTAGATAATACAACCTTAGAAATCGATAAAATTGAGCCTATTTTGGAAAAATAGATCTATTCAGAAAAGACTTTTTGGTTTTCGGTAATGGCACTACTTATTAAAGTAGTTTCTTGGCAATGAGACGTCATTATTATTTGTCTACTCTATATTACATAAATAAGTATCAATGGTATCGTAGCACAGTAATATTGCAATCACGTGGATCAGTTGGATAGAGCGCTGGATTGACAACCAGAAGGCTGTAGGTTCAACCCCATTCTGATAATGTTAATTTTTTATAACAAAAGATATTTTATACTAAAAAAAGTTTTTGTCACTTAAAAAATTAAGTGAGAGATGGTGTACTGAGTAAGACGTTAGTCATTAAAAACGAATGGTTAATTTGTGTCTAAGTTCAAATCTCACTGACGGCAAATTTTGTTGTTTTTTTTTATTTACGTTTAGGTACATATTTTTGAGTATCCCTAGAGTCTAAAAATAACTACATGAATTTGTGGACAACTCGAACATTAATAACTAGTTATTCAGGCAAAAAATAAGTAGTTTATTTTTGTTTCCAATTATACCTGCTAGCTTACCAGGAAAGCAAAGCTTTTGCCGGTTACTAATAAGGTTTTAAAATTATCAAATTTTACATACATGAATGGCTTTGGAATGGTACACTAACGATCGCTATTAAAATGGAATGTCTTAAATAAAGCCCTCATTAAAATATCTGCAACTTTAAAATGTTTATAAGTAAAATATGTCTCGAAGACGAAGAATTGCACTTAAAAATTGTGTAAAAATTAGTCCATAATATTTTATACTTGAAACACTAGCACTATACCTGAAAATTATTTGCATGTTCGATGCTGAAATAATTAAGTTATATATGGAATGTAATACCATTTGAAGATCGCACGATGACAAAGATCCGATAGCACAGTGGACGAAATACCCATTCTACACGCAGAGAAAAAATATGGTTGCCGGAACCATAACCGAAGAGCAATATATATGGTCACAAATAATAATAAATATGAACACTATAATCGTAAAATAATCTAACTTTTCATATTATGATACGAGTTTATGCATTTTGTATTTAAATATTTCAAAATATTATGATCCAGTTTTATAAAATTATGCTGTTATTTTTTTATATTATGATTCAGTTTCATTATATTATTTACCATAAAAAAATTTTATAACATGTTCAAAATTCCTTATAACATATTTCATATAAATTTTATTATGATCAATCATTATTTGTTCATTAATTTTACATTATTGTGCAAGTTAATACCGTATAATCTTTTATTGACTAATAGTAATTAATCGATATCTTATACTGCATGAATCACATCAAATAGAACAACACCTTGTCTACTTATATTTATTCATGTATAAACTACATTTTGTATTTACTTCAAACTGTATGTGAAGAAGAGACTGTCCACCTATTACACTTAATGGTATAAATATATCCCATTCAGATCATGTCACATACCCTGGTATTCATTTAGATAGAAGACTTACTTGGCGTCGACATATAGAATCCAAGAGACTCCATATGAAGTTAAAAGCTTCTAGCCTTCACTGGTTAATCAACAGCCAATGAAAGCTTAGCCTTTACAATAAAGTTATTCTGTATGAAATTGTATTAAAATCAATTTGTATATAAGGCATCCAATTATGGGGAATGGCCAGTAATACGAGTATTGATCTTATACAGAGGGCCCAATTAATGGTACATAAGAAATGAAAATATCCATAGAGACTTAAGGGTGCCATTAATTAAAGACTAGTTCAGAAAATTCGGAGAAAACTACATCCTTAAACTATAGAATCATCCTAACTCATTGGCAAGACTTCTTGCTGAAGTACAAACAGACTAAAGGCTCCGTAGAGCCGACCTACCTCAGCGCTGATGTTAGACTCATTTAACCATTTAGGCTCTCGTTAGAGAGAAACTAGCTTTAGTTTTAGTTTTTAGATTTAAATATTTATTGTGAGGCCTAGATTCAATAAATAAATAAAAAGTTAAAAAAAAAAATTATAAACTAAAGAGAATTATAATAAAGTTGGAAAACAAACATTAAAAACAAAATATATTCAAAAACAAATTAGTTATATTTTTTCAACCATATTTGTAAAAAGCATACGTATTATAATCATTTGTAACATTCTATTGTTATGGCAATAATAATATTAATTTGATTTAAAAAAGATATGGATTAAAAACAAGGAAAAAATATTAGTATATAGGAATAATGATATTTTTCATCTTAATAAAATTTTGTTTCTAGTAAAAATATTCAAAAACATAATGAATGATAAAACTGAAACAAAAACATTCTTATCATGAACACAGTATTATTAAAATTAATGCAAATTAACAATGAGAGCATAATATTGTTTTAGTGACAATGTCCTAACCATGTTTTTTCTATGTGTGCATCGGCATTAAATTCGTAACTGGATAATAAATAAGTCTAGTATTAATTTTTGTACTAAATTGCTTAAATAACTGATTTGTACACAATTTGTGTTCTACTAGACCTTGATAGAATGCCACGCCCACATTTTCAAAATAGTTATTATTCACGTTACTGATGAAGCAAGGATGCCTTTGGGAACATTCACTGTGTATAAAAAGTACATTAACAATTAAATGGACAAGAACGGACAGATCATTTTGGATATTTTACAATAGCATTAAACCAAATTAATAAACGAAACAAGAATCAGTGTAGTATTGGTAATCTGCACACTATAAAATATTTGTCGATTTAAAACTTTCAAAATTTGAATTAAATGACACTGGATCAGTGATTTCGACCACTATGGATGTAACCAATTATCAATAACACTGCAGAGTGTATAACTTTTGTACATGTTATAAAGTTGATGAACAATTGATAAAGGTAAAGATCGGAAAAATATATATAATTTTACTATATATTTTTAAAAGTCAAAATTTTTGTTATTGAAAATATGGATTTTTTCCAAAATTTTCCTTGTGTGACCAAATTTACCGGTAGACTGTCACAATTTTTTGTAAAACCTTCAAAAGCATATTAAACCATCTATTTAATCCATAGAAGTACTGAAATCAACAACAAATTTTTTACAAGCTCAAAAATTTGAAGTTTTCATACAGTATTGATAATTTTTTACCACTTTTCAAAGCAATATTTACAAATTTTTAAGGTCTGATCTTTCAGAAAATGCCAAAATTATTGAACTTTTTTAACAAAATTTGAAAAAAAAAAAAAATTAAATATATAAAGTTTAGCAGTTTTAAAAAAAATTTAGGAATCTTATTTTAAAAGTTATGGGGCAAAATCGCCAAAAAAGTCAAGGCCCAAAATGAAAAAAAATAATGTTTGTAGTCAAGTATCTTTTAAACCGTAAAAGTTAATTTAGCAGCGTAAGCATGTTTATACCCTACACCACCATAGGTGGTTGAGGTTTTATGCGTTTGTGCTGATGTTTGTAACGCATAGAAAAAATCATCCAAAACCCAAATTTTTGAGTCGATCTAACGATGTTCGTCCGTCTGGCTGGCTGTCAATGTAAGCCTTTTGCATTATGTACAATTCAATGAAATTTGGCATGTAGGACTTTCATGACACAAGAACGAAGCCTATTGAAATTGGTTATGATCGGTTTAAAAGATCCAGACTTATTACTGTTTATTTTGCAATTGGGCCCACTGTGTACTTTGGTCTAGGTTATATTTAATTTAAGGGCATTGGTCGATAGCAGTTTATTGACAAAAACCTGCGTCTTTAGAAAACCTCGCACAAAAAAGCCTAATGGGGATAATTCGCACGACCATTCTAGACAGTTTTGCCAGTTTAGCCTTTTTAAGGCTAAATCTAGCCTTTTTATTTTGCTTTTAGCCTCAAAATTTTCCTTTTAGCTATTTTTCTAGCCTTTTTTGGTTCTTAAAAAGACTTAGATTTTAGTATTTCAACAAAGAAGAAAATAATTTCTTATTTGTTTTTATTAATTTTATTTTTACAAAATCATCCATTTAAGTGTTTTTGTGTATTAATTCGCACAAAAACTCGAGATTATTTATATTAATTAAAAACTTATCATTTTATGAACTCACGTATTCAATTATTATAATTATTTTTTTTAATAACTTTTATTTATTAATTATAAATATAATTTAAAAAAATCTTATAAAAGGGAAGAGTCAGTCAAAAATTCGAAAATGATTGATCAAAAAGAATTTATGATTTTGTGGGCGATTTTTTATTGGATCATTTTATTGACAGCTTTTGTATGTTTTATTTATAACATCTTTAAAAATATCAAAAATTAATGAGAACAAAAAAAGTTTCTAAATAAAAAATATATATGCTTTTCTCTGGCTTTATGGCTTAGACCATCTAAAATTGGCGATTTTGACGTGCATGATAAGGAGAATTTCGGTTTGCGGAAAAGTTTGAAGATAATGAATTGGAGACTGTACTTGATCAAGAATTATGCCAAATGAGAAAAATGTTTGCAGTAACCTTTAGTGGTACATCAAAAGACGATTTTCATATGTTTGAAAGCTTTCTGAAGACGAAGGTAGTCGAAAGGCGATTTTGTATGTCTGAAATGTTGCTTTAGCACCACAAAACGAAATTGTTTCTGCATCTAATTGTCACGGGCGATGAAAAGTCAATACATGATAATTATGATAATTATAGAAGAAGTCATATATAAAGCCTGGCCAACGAGGAAAATCAACACCAAAGCCAGATATTGATGGCGCCAAGGTATTGCTCTATATTTAGTGGAATTGAATCAGTATTCTATTATGAGCTCCCAAAATCGGGTGAAGCGATTGGTAGATGGTAGATCTGTATCAAATTCAATTAACTTGCTTGAAGAGAATATCGAGTCCATTATTTTCCATTATTAAAATGCTCGGTCTCAAGTTAAGGGTCCATTTAAAAACTATTTGGAAAATAATGGATGGGAAATTTTGCTACACTGACTATATGCATTGCCTCTTCTGACTACTATTTGTTTCGTTCGATACAGAATGGAATATGCTTCACTTCACAACACGGTATCAAAAATTGGCTTGATTCATTTCTGAAAGAAGGAAAAAATTTATAGCTATCAATGTTCAATACTTTGAGTAAAATACATAGTACCTTTACCTTGAAACAAAAATAAATGCAATATAATCTTTGCTTTACATTATACAAAACTGAATCCTCAAAATTGTCATGAATTTCGACTAAGGCGATGCAGCATAGAAAAAACATGTTCCGGTGCCGCTAACTTAAAAAATTAATTATGTGCATTCATTATATAAACACTTACATCAATGTTCCATATTTCTCTAGGTTATAAACTTCTGTGTCACTTCTTTTTACATTTCAAGGGCCTAAAATTGCTTTACACTGTTTTGTATTGTACTCGTAGTTTGTTGGCAAAAACACAGTTTTTTGCTGCACTTGCAATAAGTACTAACTCAACAGAAGTAATCATCAACAAAAAGAAAATATTGTTAAAACCAATGTTGTCATTTGTTAAGTTATTGGTTTGGACATTTTGCAAATTACTTATTTAACAATGCGTAAAAGTACAGAAAGTGAGGTAACAAATACATACATAAATACTCATACTCGCACTTTAACATTCTCTGTGTTATTTTTATAACTCTCTCTAGATGTTTAAAATTGTGATGTTTTGTTTGTTGCAGGTCTATTGGTTATAGTTGCTGTTGTTTAAATAAAATTGTTAACGTAGCATCTACTGGCTATATACCTATACATACAATACCTTTCATTTATATAGATGAGTGTGGCTTAAAAGCCACATCATCTCGTTGTCATGTCATCAGGTGGCAACACTTTACTTTGGCAGTTTGTCATTCAATTTGTCCATGCTGTCTTTAGCCATGTAAAGTAAGTCATCCAATCTACTAAACCAAGCAACCAACCACTTTTTCCAAACTATACTTTTATTCATTGCTTTATTCATCTATCTAGTCAGTCAGCCATCCAGTCGGTTGGTAAGTGTGTCAGTTATGGAGGCAGAAAAATATTAAGTAAGTTTTCAACCCAACTCAACCAGAGGAAAATTTTATACAGGACATACAATATTACGAGTATTTGAAATGCAAAATATTTTACAGTAAATTTACTAAAAATTGGGGTTTTTATAATTAAATACGAGTATATAAGATATAGGAATTATTTCAAAAAATCATACATACCAACATATAAAAACCCTTTCTCAGGATTCTTAGAATAATAACACAATGGAGCGAAAAGAAAAAGTAAAGTGAGTATTTGAATAAAGCATAACACTTAAATATTTATATAAAAAATAACTGGAATAAGTTACAATTATAAATGAAACAATATATTTTTTGTCGTTTTCTACACATTTAATATGTACAACAATAAAGAATAAATTAATAATTAGATATGATTTTTATACCCTTCACTACAGGTGTAAAGGGTATATATAAGTTTGTCAATCCATTTGTAATTTATACAATATTTATCTAAGATCCCAAAACATATATAGTTTTTGGATCCTTATTGGTAGGAATGTCGATATAACGATGTCTAACTGTCCGTCTGCCCTCTGCCTGTTGAAATCACTTTTTAGAAAGCTCTAGTTATCAGATATATATGTTTTATACATCAAATTATAGGAAATATTCCTAAGAATGACGCTAGTAAAAATTGATCCATTAATGGCTGAGGTATCGCCAAACCACCGGAAAGGGCTTCAAAAACGTATTTGTCTTCGACTTTTCTATGTCTATAAGCTAGCGACTTCGTTTTTGCACAGAAAATTCTAAATATTTTTTTTAATGTTTTTGCGGAAAAAATGAATAAAATCGGTTTATTAGTAACTGAGATATCGGTCAGAACGCATTTTATATACATAAGCTTCAGAATTCATTTTTGTACAGAATTGTTGTAAATATTTTTCTAAAATTTTAGTTTTTTTAATTAACCATATTACTCCAAAAACAACCGAGTTATAGATAAAAAATCTGAAAAAAATTATTAAAAATATACACACACCAATACATATAAAAAGCACTGAACAAAATCGGTTTATTAGTAACTGAGATCTCGGTCAAAACGCATTCTACATAAGCTTCAGAATTCGTTTTTATACAAATCTGTTGTAAATATTTTTTTATAATTTCGGATTTTCCAATTAACCATATCTTTTTACAAAAAACCGAGTTAAAGGCAAAAATCTGAAAAAGTTATTAAAAATATACACACACAAACACATATAAAAAGCATTGCAATGACTTTCAGTGTTATTGTTTTTTGTAAAAGCACAGCAAACCAAAGGTTTGATTTAAAATTTGAGAATGATTTGAAATCATTTTTTTTTCTCAAATGTAAACGTTTGAGAATGATTTGATAATGCTTTGAGAATAATAGCATTCTCAACAAAAAGGTAATTTTTTTTCTCGGAAATTGATGCAGATTTGAATTAAGGTTTAAATTAACTTTTGATATCAAAGGAAAAACACATAATTTTTCAAACGTTTGAAATATGATGACTCTGTGTTTGATGGGAGCAAACTGTCATTGATGATTGTATATACCAGTGTTGCCAGGAGATAAGAAAAAGAAGAGGCTAAATTGAATTTTAAAAATGGTCAAAAAAAGCTAAATGCCCTAAAAAATAAGGCCAGAAAAAGTTAAAATTTTTTTATTAAAAAATGTATAAACTTGTTTTTATCATTCTCATTAGTTTTTGATATTTTTCTAAAAAAATTGATATATTTATAAATAACATCCAGCGAAATGACGAAGTGAAAAATCTTAAAAAAATTCCCATACCAATTTGGGCTACATTTCATATAAAAAATTATCCGATGTTTTGAGGTGATTTTTAAACTACAATTTCTTTTTAATTAATCAATTCCAAATTTCTGGGTGACTTTTTGCATTAATAAGATGTTTTCTAAATTATTTTTATAAATGGTTTGTATTTTTTATGAATTATATTAAAATAATAATTATAGTAACTACAAGGAAACATCTATCCTTTTCAAGTTCCTTTCATATTTTTGATTTATTAAATTAATGCTATGGAAATTTATAAAAATTTTTAATCAATAAATCAATATCATACTCTAAAAGCTAACACTTTTTCTCAATATCCTTTTGATAACATTTACTTACTATTGTTTTCCAGCTGGTTTTCTGCTATAGCAACACTTTGCTGTATATTAGCTTTTAGAAATCTGCGATAATATCAATTCCTGAACAACATGTACTGGAAACGTTATCAAGGAAAGCGATTTTTTAAAAGTTGTGTTCCTTTAGTATTCCTAAGTGTATACAAACATGCATGAGTATTGACTTTTAATGATGTATATTGTATTTTGTGTCTTTCAAGCCCTACAAGCAAAATAATATAAAAGTGATTCGAATTCGTATTGCTTAGGAGAAAAATTTTGCTACCGCAATAATCATATTCGTATTGCGGAAGTTCGCCCATCGGGGGAGATTGTACGTCACAGGCGATTCTTCTAAGCAATAAGAAGAAAAATAGGCAATATTACTGGATAATTATAAAAGAAGATATCGCCAGATAATCTTCTGGAAGATGTAATAAATATATAGAAAAATTATTAATAAATAAATCTTGAAATAATATGATAAAGAAAACTTTTACTTTTTGTAAAGCAAGCATGCACATAAATCTTAACATCATAATGCACGAAAACTAAAACTAAAACTAAAACATAAAATATCCATTATTTTGCTCAAAGACAAACAAATTTCTTTTTTTTCAATTTTTGTACAATTTTTCTACCACTGAAAAAGTTGTGACTGAAAAATAAAACTATTGTATTAATTTCTTCCTGATGATCTAAATAGGATATGATAAATTTATTATTATAATTTATTATAAGGTGATAATTACTTTACTGAATAAAGCGCGATATTTTGAGGGCAAAACTAACACAAAATTTAAAATTTTATAAATTTTATATCATTTATTGCTTAATTTTCTTTAAACTGATAATTTTCGCCCAAATAATAAAAAGAATATATTGCGTAAATTTTTTCTAGGAAGATATCTTCCAAATGTTTGTAGGGAACGAGATAGAAAGACTATATGATACCCTACTTCATTGTGTACGAACATAAAAATTCGGGAAGGGGACTTATATTACACTTGTGGTCAATTTTACTAAATGTAAAATAAAATATACAAATACAGAATAATGCGTTGATACCAACATCTAGATGATTTTATCCACTTAAGGGCGATTCCTGGAAGTCGGTTTATATAGGAGCTATGGGTAATTGTGGACCGATATTCATAAAATTTGATACAAAGATTGATACTTGTACAGAACTTCTTTGCAACGAATTTCATTGAAATATTCTTATTTTCAAGGAATTTTAGAGTGTTTAAACTCTAATCCGGGGGGAAATTTGCATGGGATCTAGGTGATATAAGAGACCGATCTTAGGCTTCGTGCTTGTATCATAAAAGTCCCACCTGCCAAATTTCATTGAATTATCTTTAAAATTGCGACAAGTACGTTGTGCAAAAGGTTTACATGGACAGCCATTCAGACGGACGGACGAACATCGTTGGATCGATTTAAAAAGTGATTAAGTGAGTCGATTGGTATACTTTAAGATGAGTGTTGGATAACTTTTTGTATGCCTCACAAACATTAGCACGCATAATCAACCACCTATGGTGGTTTAGGGTGGTTTATATATATACAATATATATATATATATATATATATATATATATATATATATATATACAGTTACGTATACCGAATTATGAGTTAGTACTTGGAACCGACCCAATTTCATTCTCGTTTTGTTTAAAAGAGAGTGATTAATATTAAATCGTCTGTATTTAGTTGATGTTAAATGTGTTTACTTAACGATATTGTGATGACAAAAAGAAAAAGAAGTTATCAGAAAACAAAGTAGAAAACAAAAATATGTGTTACATTTTATTTGAAAGCACACTTTAATGAAAAATGATGTAAAAATTCTTTAAAAAACTTTGATTTATCAAAAAAAAAAATCCTAAGAAATAACAAATTGATTTTTAATTTAAAATTCTTGTCTTCTGCTTCAATTTCCCACAGTGCATCAATTTGCTTTTTCTACATTTTATTTTTTGTCCCCTTGTCACATTGTTCCAGCTGTCCATAAAGTGGTTTTCTTGGAATTAACATCTTTATAGATAGAGAATAATTTTTTTGCGATAACAAATTGAAAAATTGAAAATGTCCTTTTTTCCCAATTTTCCCCTTCGAATATACTGAAATAGCTTATAACTTAAAAAAAGAACTCTATATAAGAGTTTGTAAAGAAAGTGAGTAGATAAAAAAAGAAAAAAATTTATGTCTATTGTGGTTTTGTCTTGTTTTTGTTGCTGTTAAAGGTTTTCTTCTTTTATGTTCACGCATTAGAATCCAAAGTTAATGGAATTTGTCTTCGTTTTAATTAGAAAATATTCTCGAAATAAAAAAGTAAGCATGTGTTTTTCCAAGGTAATTATAACAATTTGACATTTTTGAAAATTTAAATAATTGAGTGGTGTGGTTTTTTGTTAATTGTTTTTCTTTCAAAGAAATGTTGGCAACAAACATTTGCTTGCATTAATTTGTATTAGATTTGGAGAAAAATAATTTTATGCACAGACTCTTAACAATAGTCTAACGGTGAACTTGAACTTTTTAATTGAGCTGAATGTCTGATTAGAAATGACAGCGAGTACCTGGTGTTGAATAAGGATGAGTTAAGGAAAACTAATTTTTTCTTTTTATGCACAGAAAAATAAATGAAAAAATAAAAATGGATTTCAATTACGAAATTATTACATTTTTTTTATATTAATTTAATGTTAATTAAATTTTTATTTGAATTTGCTCCAATCAATAAACTGATAATATTAATTAACTTGAATAATTGTGTTGGGCCTAATTTGAATTAATTTTTTAGATAAAATTAATTTGAGTTATGATTGAATGTTTGAAAATTTGTATTAATTAATCTACATATATATTTAATTAAATCTTTTCTTCAATAAAAAACGCATGAATTTTAATATACTTATTTATTTAATTATATAAATATTTGAATAATAAAAACACAAGTAAAATTAGACGAACAAAATATGAGAAATCTAAGGTTTTTTGGAAAAAATGAAACTTCGTATATAGTTACGCCTTAGCGTCATATACACTCTGTTAAAATTATCCATAACACTGGTCAACACATTTCTTGCTTCCTATTTTTTTTCTGTTATTGGGTATATCTATGGCCTTTACTACGAAAAAAATATTTGAAGATTTCCAACAGCTTTACATTTTGAAATATACAGTTTTATTATTTTGACAAAAAATTAATATATATGTTAACAAAATTTCTATCGAAAGATTTCCTTGTATGAACGATTTTAGGTAGATCTTGTTGCGAACTCCAGCAGTAGTTTGCCATCATATGTGAGTCCTACCTTCCCTCATAACGCTCTTCCATTGTCCCAAGATACCTATGAAATCTTTCACCCTACTCCTCACTAAAATCACTCAGATCTTGTGGAAATCAGTCTAAATGCTAGTGCAGGATGTAGATTCATGGTCATGGTCATGTTGCACCCTAGCTTTTGGAAGTTCGATGTCATGCACTCAATAAGCTCGACAGATTTCTTTCTACCTAGGAAAAACAGTCAAAACAAATGAATTCCAAGCTTAGGATTCGATTTCAGTCATTGATTTGACAAAACTAGGATCTTAGATTAGGATTAGAAGCTTCTTTCAGTAAGTTCAGATCTCTTACTAAGTCATTTAGTTCTTTCAGATTAAATTGTTGAGGTTCTGAAAGGCTAAATTTGTAGTCTAAATCAGAGTTTTCACGTGATGTACTTCGTTCGGGTTCACAGAGATTTGAATCATCAGAAGATTTAGATGTGCTGAAATGTACCTCTTGTTTTAATTGAGGTAGTTGAGCAGAAGATAAGTTTTGATATGACCATTAACTTCGATTTCTAGGGTTAATTCCTTGTATTTTCACAACGCAGTAGTAGCAGTCGTCATGATGTTTTCGAGGTTCTCGCCATTGGATCATTGGACCATAACAATAGATATACCACACATTTCTGGCATACAATATAATTTCACAAAGTCCGATATAGGTTTTAGATATTTTTCAAATATGTGTTCATCACAAATTTAGCAAAACAACAAAACATAATTCAATGTCCAACAAAAAAATAAAATTTAAGTAAAAATAATAAATAAGGGTAGTTAGCTATAACTTAAAAACAAAAGCTGATTTCCCTATCAGCTTTTATTAAAAATTCGCGTCAATTTGAGATAGAAAAAAATCACAGGAAACAAACAATTTTTTTGTTGACCAGTGTTCTAATCTATATAAATAAAAGTGTAATTTGACTAGTTGACTGTTTCATCATTCCATAGCCCAATAGCCTGAAGCTGAAGAGATGAACTTAGGGTTGTAGGTTGGTCTGTCGCCAAATAGATCTACTAAAATGGGATTTTTGGATTTTTAGGGGGTAAAAACGGGTAAAAGCGGTAACCTTATATATCATAAACTAATATAGATAAAATAATAATAATAATAATAATAATAATAATAATAAATAAATTAATAATAATTAAATAAAATAAGCAGACAGGTGGTTAGTACTTTTTTGAGAATCAGCCCTGTTAGGGAGAAAACGGGTAAAAACTGTATTTTGGTATTTTTTTTTTTGGAACCATATGTATCTTCTAAACCAGTAAACATAAAATAAAATTTATATCGTATTCATAACTTATCGAAAAATGACAAATAGAAATTTGGTACCTTTTGGAAATTCAAACGATTGAGGGGTCAAAATTGTACCTATTTTTGGTACTTTTTTCATAAAACATTTTTTTATATTTATTGACATATACATCCCACTACAATTTAGAAACTCATTGGAGTATAATTTTTGTTACATCCATGGGGAAAAAGAGGTACCTTGTCTAAATGCATGAATTTTCAATGCAATGAATTTTCTATTATATTAACTTTAGAAATATGAACTTAAGTATATGTAGTTCTAAGTGAGTAAGAATTCACAAGAGGGGAATTTGTGGTCCTTTTTCATTCTTCTAATGGTATGTTTTTAATTTTTTGTAATAATTGACCTAGAAGCATGAAATTAAAGATACATGGTCATATGTGGATAAGGATTCATACGGGGGACTTTGTGGCACTTTTTCATTCTTCTAATAGTGCTTCTTGAATTTTTGGAACTTAGAAACATTAAGTATATTAAATACATATGGGGGCTTTGTGGCACTTTTTCTAATGGAACATTTTGAATTTTCTATAATATTGAGCCTAGAAACACGAAATTAAAGAAACATGGTCCAATGTGGGTAAGAATTTAAATGGGGGGACGTTGCAGTTTTTTGTTCTCCTATTGGTAGTTTTTAAATTTGCTATAACATTGAATCTAAAAATATGAAATTGAAGATATATGATCCTAAGTGAATGAGAATCCATAAGAGGGAACTTTGCGTTTTTTTTATTCTAATGGTACTTTTTGAATTTTTTGTAATATTGAACAATGAAATATGAAGTTAAAAATACATGATCTTATGTGCGTAAGAATTCATAAGGGACTTTGTGGTGCTTTTTCGTTCTTCTAATAGTACTTTTGGAATTTTCAATAATATTGAACTTAGAAAAATGAAATTAAATATAAATATATAAATTTGATCCTAAGTGAATCAGAATCTATAAGAGGGGACTTTGTGGTACTTTTGTGTTCTTATAATGGTACTTTTTAAATTTTTTATAATATTAAACGGAGAAAAATTAAATTAAATATACATGGCCTTATGTTGGATAGAATTTAAAAAGAGGGGCTTTGTGGTACTTTTTCGTTCTTCTAATGGTACTTTTTGAATTTTCTTAATACTGAATCCAAAACATGAAACTTTTTCGTTATTCTAAGGATACTTTTTGAATTCTTTTGTAATAATTAAGCTAGAAACATGAAATTAAAGATATATGACTCTATATAGGTAAAAATCCAAAAGCCATTTTAGTCACACTCTTCTGTACTAAAAATAATGTTAGAAATAATTTGGTACTTTTTAAACATTCGAATATTCTTCCTTTAAATATAAATCTGGAAACATGAAAATAGAATCGTTAGAACGTGCGATTGAGATGTATTTTATTCACTGAAGACACCAATATTATAACTATTTACATGAGAGTTAGGAGTCATAGTTTAATTTTTCGGTCTTTTTAACTTTTGGTACTACATTTAGTTTTTTTTTTCAATAAAAAAAACTACCAAGTTTACATGTGGAATATGTAGGAGTCCCGCAAGTCCACTAACGCAGTAGCGGGTTAAATATTAGTCAAATATAAATCTGTATTTTACAACCTTTAACCTTAAATATCTCATGTCGCTCACATGCGATTATCTGTGATTTTCAATAGGATATATAAGACGAAACTATATGTCAGGTTTCGTTTCCCTCCATCAAAGTTTGGTGTTATGCCATTATTTAACTAGAATTTAGAATAATATACACATGTATGCATAATATACATTAAATGTGTGTAATGTTTCGCTAAGAATCCTTTCTAAATAAATCTTAATATACAGTATAGAAAATATATATAAGTATTACATACTTTTTGAGTGCCTTTGCTATGAGCAAGAAAGGATTTTGAAATTTAATCTAAACCCGGTACCAATGACGGGAACATCATTAAAAGTATTAAAACGATAAATAATCTCACTAAATATTTAAAATTCGTACTTATGAAATAACTATTATTAAACACGTCTCCGGAAACTGAGAAATTATGTACATATTTGGTATTACTGTTTTTTTTTTTAATTGATATAATAAGCCCAAGCAGTTGAAAATGGTTGCAAATTCACTTAAAGTTATCTTATTTCTATATTTATACCATATACCACCAAAGGTGGTTGGGGTATTATGTGTTTATCCTACACTCACCATTAAAGTATACCAATCGACTCAGAATCACTTTTTAAATCGATCTAACGATTCGATTCGGTTCTTCTGGCGGAATGGTTGTCCATGTAAACATTATGCACAAAATCCGTGTCGAAATTATAAAGATAATTCAATGAAATTTGATATGTGAGACTTCTATGATTCAAGGTCGAAGCCTATTGAAACTGATTGTGATCGGTCCACTATTTCACCTAGCCCCCCCCCCCCCCCCCATACAAATGTCGCCCTTTAAAAATAAGAACATTTATGAGTGTTGCAGAGCTTTTCTGTTGTTTTATCATATACTCCTATTGTTCGGCTTGATGTCCCAATAAATAAAAATAAAGAACTCTTTCTATGTTTTTTAAATTTATTATATTAATTTTTATTATCATCTAATATTTCGACCAACCTTTTTGGTCATCTTCAGGGTTGTGTTTTTAAATTTTGCTACAGAAAAACAACTGTAGAACTAATGAGTTACATTTTTTATAATGCAAACATCAGAACCTTTCTAAAAATCATACTTTCTCGCTGTAGGAATATATAACTACTGAGAATTTTGCAAATATTTTAAAGGATATTAAATTTTTATGAAAGATTTTTCTTTTAAATATTTTAATTTTCATATAAGGGATACTTTTTATTTAATATTTCACGATTTTTAACTATTTTTATCAGTGTTGCCGGGAGGTGAGAAAAAAATTTTAATTTAGAACTTTAAAAAATTCCAAAAATGGCTAAATGAAAAAATAAGACCAAAAAGAAGCTAAAGTATTTTTCTTTAATTTAAAAAGTTATTTTTTCTCATTCTCATTAGTTCTTGATTTTTTTAAATATATTGCAATGAATTTATGTATAAATAAAACAGTTGCCAGAAAAATTACCCAATGAAAAATCACGCAAAAATTTCCTTACAAATTTGGTGTATATTTCGTATGAAAAATTTCCTAATATTTTGATGTGATTTTTCGTCATTTTTAAACTATAGGGAGAAAACAAAAATTTTCGAGTTCTTCAAAATTTTTAAATTCGTTGTAGTTTAGTTTTTATTGCGGTTGAAAGTTCACTTTTTTCAGAAATTTGTTTAAAATATATAAATTTGAAATCCATAATCGAAGGTCTATTTATTAAACTTGAACAAACTTTGGCTCAAATTAATGTCTAATAAATCTAGTTTTTAATTAGTTTTATAAAAATGACATTTAAGAAAATAAAAGGATATTGAAATCAATATTCGTCCTTGCATCAAGGTCATTTAAAAAATCGTATCTTTCATTTTTATACCCGATTCTTACCCGATTCTTACCCGATTCTAGCATGTAATGTAATGATGGTTCAATGTGATTCCCGAGCTGGAAAATACATGGCTGGTGCTATGTTGTATCGTGCTGATGTTATACCTAAAGGTGTCAATGCCACTTTTTCGGTCATCAACTCGAAATGTAACATTAAGTTTGTCAACTGATGTCAAACAGGCATCAGAATCGGTATTAACTACGAAAAACCAATCTTTATACTTCGCAAGCAATATGTATGTTATTGAATACTAAAGCCGTAGCAGTGGCGTTCAGTAATTTGGCTTACCCATTTGACTTGATGTTTAATAAACGAGCTTTTTTTCACTGGCATGAATAAAGGAGGGTGAATTTACAAAGAAGATTTTACAGAAGTACACGAAACACATTCCTCACAGAATGTGAATTTTCATAATAAAGTTGAGCGATTTATAAACGTTGTTCAGGCGTAAGTCTTTACATTACAATACTATACAAAAATAACATGACAGCATGACACGACTCAAACGTGATCTGTCGAAAAAAGGCTATTGAAAAAAGTATCTCTACTTGAATCACCCTTTATAAAATATTTAGAGTGTAGTCATATTAAACACTTAAATTTCTGCCCATTCCTTAAAGCTTCAAAACTATTTTAATCTTAATAATTTTTATATTTAACTTAATATAAAAATTATGATTTCAATCATAATTCCCATAGTTTATTTACTTTATTTTTGTTATACTGACTTTGTGATTTTCTTTTAACTTATTAGAACAATTCTGTTAATAAGCTCCTTCCTCTTTTGCTTTTCTGGTCTCCTTGAAGAGCCAGCACAGCATTTCTTTTTATTTAATGTGTATTTACTCTGTACAATATCTTGTTAGTTTTGTTTATGTTTTCGCATAATTTTTTTATGAAGTTGTAAAATAAAAATTAATTACAACTAAAAGTATTTTTATACTTTTTTTTTACTTTAGTTGTTGTTTTTCTCTTGTATAATTTTTCTACCTGACTAATTGCTTGTTTGTAAAGGTAATTGAGCAACAGTCATTGTAAGAGTTTGTTTGTGTATGTGTGTGTGAATGCGTTTGTATAGCTACAAGGATCTTTGAAGAAAAATTATGTTAAATGTCAAAAGATGTTAAAAAGTATTTGGAGGAACTTTGATTTAATGTTTGTTATTCATTACACTCGACAAGAGAATGTAATAGGCTAGGAAGTGCAAAAAAAAAAAATGTTTTTTTCTGCAAAAGTTTTCCGTTGGAATTCTTGGCCCGTTAATTACGATTTATAAAAGAAGCAGCTTTTACAAAAATTTTATGAGGAAGGAAGGTTATGATATGAGTTTTGCTGTTTATGTTTATATATTTTATTAAGGGAAAATTAATTAAGTTTGATGTAGTCTGTTTGAATATCATTGGAATTTTATATCATCGTTTAATTCTTTGAATGCTGCTTACTAATATATAAAAGTTTTTGGAGATTGTATTTCGAACAATGACTTTAAATGTCACAGTGGCCACACCTCGTAAATATCTTTCAGAGCCTACAAATATCATTTGATCTCTTTTTAAGAATACCTCGGTATTGTATTGGACTCCAACTTGCACCTAAATACCCAAGATTCGGACGTAAGGATTGACATGGAAAGGTATACAAGACATTGATGATTAGCCCAATTGCTACGATTTCGGTGACTAAGCTTAATATTATATGCTAATTAAATCCGAATAAATTTATAGAAAATATAACGAACATCCTATAGATATAAGGAATTTTTAGGTAATCCAGAGAAGTGACTCATTTTTACTCTAAACAAGTGGATCTGAATTCGTTAATATTACGCAGATGTTACATTCTATAATCAGTGTGGAAAAAGTAGCTAGTTCATATGGCAAGTTGAGATATGGCTTGGCGTAACTCTGTCTTTTTTTCTGATTTTACTGCTAAAGTTTTGAAGAGTACACAATGTAGATAAACAAACGAATCTGTCTACATGAATTCGAGGCAGATTTGGCCCCTAGATAGATAGATTCCCTAAACACCAAACAGTGGGGACGAATCGAAAGTTTTTGGAAATATTATATTATATAATTGGAATACCCCCGTAAACTCATTACTCAGGGAACTTGATTCACTGAAGTTTAAGACTGTGGCTATATTTGGGAAATATCTGGATGTCTCATCGCCTGCAAACTGCTCTGGATCTAATTAGTACATAGAGTACAATTAGTGGCCTTAGCGTAAATCCAGGAACATCAGAACTTGTCCCCTTCTTTAGGAGATATAAGATTTTACCTTTCCCACTTCCACGCCTAAATGGTGTGAAACTATAGGTTTAAGATAGTACCTTGGGATTATGCTGTACTAAAAACTATCTTAACTCCAGAATACACTGGCAAGAGCCTCAAAGACCTGTATTGCTCTATATATGTGTAGAAAAGCCATTGGTAAATCTTATGGAATAAATAAAAAGAATACGAAATGGATCTTCGACATGTTGATTAAGCCCATACTTATGTATGGAGCCATAATATGGTGGAAGTTTATGGAAAAATCCACCTACATCGGAATCTTTGACAGGTCTCTGTGTAGATCAGCGCTACTCATAACAGGAGTGCTTCGTACAACTCCATCGAAGGAGTTATTTGTTGTCATGACCTGGCTATCGATGGATCTTATGGCCAAACAGAACGCCATTATGCCGGCGACTAGGTGCATGGAATGATAGTGGATTCGACAATGCTAAAGTTCTAGGATTCCTTAATAGCATTCATTGCAATATTGATTATTGTATTCTCACACCCTTTCTTGGCAGAGACTTCTCAGTATCAATCTCAACTGCTCTGGAATTAAGTGCTGGTTCAGTGGAAGCTTATACTAACGGGTCCAAACCGGTTAAAAGGGTTGGGGGTGACTTGGAACTTATCGAGGCAAATATGGCCCTACTGTGATGAACCTCGATCTAACTTCATCATGGAACTACCAAGGCATCGGTTACGAATTCTGGTAGCCTTGGGTTGCATTGGTTTGCTGATGCGCATGTAGAAGTTGTCACGATGACGAAGAGAAGGATGATTGATCTCTGACGTTGACATCAGATGGATCAATTCTTTCATACTTGCGTCGGGCTGGTTCGATTCGAACAAAATTATTTATCCAATAAAGATAATTTAAATTGCATTTTTTTACCGCAAAAGAAGTCTACAATATTTTTTCTCTAAAATGAAATTTTCATTAAGAATAAATATATCGCTCATTTGGTGTAACAACGTCATAACTAAAAAACGCATATTTCGAGTTAACATCACTAGCGTATAGTAAATAATGTATTTTACTGACTGTCATAGTGTTGTGAATTTCATACAAGATCGCGATAAATGTATTTTGTCCTAATCACATAGTCTATTGTGTATTACTTACTGCAATATATTATTTTATTGCGTTGACTATATTGTAGACAACATAGTAAAGTAATCTAGAGAAGTGTTAAAATTTTATCGTAATAATATTTTTATTCAAAATTTTTAAAAACTTAATAAACATCTTCTGAAAAAATAATTTTTTTTTTGAGTTATGACGTTTTTTTAATGGGGAATTTAAAAAAATTTTCAAATTTTGAGTAAAAGTGTTAAAAAATTATGAAGTTCGTGGCGGACCAGAAAATGCATTCCATTCTGCCGAGTGTCCAATAAAACTGTATTCTTCTACAATTATTTAATGAACTTAAGCCGAACATGAAAAAATTCTATAAATATTAACAATTTTTTTTCTTCCACGAAAGTAGATTTGTGGTTTTATTAACCAATATTTATTTATATAAATTATATTCGCCTAAAAGTTATGGAGGTTTAAAGTTGAAATTAAAAAAAAATCTTAAAAATAGAAGTATTGTTTTATCAAAACACTAAAACTGCGATTTCATAAAAGTTTTGAAGTGCTATCAGCACTTGTCAAAACTATTACTACATTTTTAATATTATTTTTTGCAAAAAATTCTTGTTTAAATGTCTTATAAACTTACGGCTAATAACAGCTATATTGCGAAATATGTAAGGACTCTTTTTGAGGTTATGAAATTAAATTAAAAAGTCTTCAAAATATTTTGAATGGAGTTTAGTATTAAGTAAACAATAGGCTATCATTTGACTTCAATATTAACGTAATTAACACTTTGCAATAGTAGTCAGCTAACGAAATGTTTTTGGAAACGAATGCCGCTATAGCCAGTATAAATGATGTTTCTGAATTTTTTTCATGTTTCTAGTTTTAGCCATCAAAACAGTTCCCTATAGTTATTTTTCGAGGATCGAAAGTCGTATCTTTTATTAAAAAAATTATATTTCAGATAATTTAAATTAACCAGTCGGGAGATTATATGACAAAAAGTTATGCTGTGATAAAAAACTAAAACAAAAATTTAAGATTTTTTAAATTTTGCAGTTTTTTTTTATAGAAAATTTGTGTTCATATATGAAATGAAACTTAGTGGGCAGAATTTATATATATCACGTATATGTCAGGATATCTGGCATGAGATAGCATCATCTTAAACTTTCTTGAAGTTAGCGTAAATATTAGTAAAATGTATGTTTTTTGCGACTGACAAAACCATACGACAGTAATTTTTACACATGAAAAAAGTCGATTTATGAATGAAACTGGAGACCAGTCGTAGTAAAACTACGTTTTCTTAAGATATCGCACAATAATAAACTTAAAATTTTCATCGCTGCTTCCCGATCTATAATGTTTAACGGTGCTCAAATTTGGGGTTTTAAAAAATATGATGAAGTCGAAAAACTATTTAGATATTTCATAAAGAAAATATTACTTTTACCATGAAATACGCCAAACTACATGCTTTTTTAGAAACTGGCATAAACTCTCTGTATATTGATACCATAAAGCTAAAATTTACATTTACATTGATAAAGTTCTACAACTGCCTGAACATAGATTTCCACGAATGTTAGTTGTAAAAATTATTTCAATGAAAACCTTTTAGGCTGGGGAGTGGGTAAATATATGTGAAAAAATTCAATATGTTCCTGAAAATGCTAATAAGGCCCTGTGTGAATATAAAAAAGAGAAAAAATTTAAAGAAAAATGAAAACAAATTTAAATAAAAAGCTTGTGTATTACCGTCTGAACTATTTAAGTATTTTTCCATTGGTTCTTTTTTTTTTTTTTTTGACACACCGATAAAATACATAATATTTTACTTTTTAAAAATAATAATACTTTGAGGGCACGTCTAGAAATACCTTCAGTAATATAAAGAAAAAACATGCTTACTGTCCTATGTTATCTCTTACGGTTTAAAAAATAATTAACTTAAAAAATTTAATTTCCCACTTTTGGCTTTGGTATTTCCGCCATTTTTCGCTATAGCTTTAAATAAACATTTTAAAATTTTTAAAAATTATAGTGAAAATTTCTATATTTTCTTAAATTAAGAACAGTTTTGAAAAATGCAGTATGTACGGCTTTAAGTAGTATCCAAAATTTGTATAATAAAATAATAGAAAAAAATAATAATAAAATAAAAATGATAGATTTAGCCTTAAAAACGCTAAACTGGCAACACTGATCACACCATCTAAAATGTACTTTTTGCGCAAACTGGCTATTATCGTATTTTTTCATGCTATTATTATAGAGTATTATTATTATGGAGACATATGATTTTATAACACTGCGTGAGTCCTCTATAAATAAGAGAAAAATTTATTCTTATTTTTTGTCACAACTAAAAAAAAAAAAAAATATATAATTTAAAAAATTTCTCATTTTTTTCTTACACAGAAATTTAAGAATTATTTATGTTAAAATATTTTGCGATTGGACCGAATATAGCGAAATTTTAGGCAAATTAATTAGTTACTAAAGACAAAATATAGCTGCGGAAGTTAAAACAGTATTAGAGAGGAGGTAGATATGCTCTTGCTCCTATTAAATCATATATTGCCTGACCCATAAAAATCCTATTTCTAATGGCTATTGCAAATTTTGATACTGTTTTGACCAGAAGAAAATGCATGTCCTTTCACTTATTTTTTCCAAAGTAATATGCTTACCAAGTTTTGATTGTCTACGACAACTCCTCCTATTTTTGCCCCATCGTCATATGAGACCAAAGCACTGTGCTATGGTCTTGAATTCCATTTTCAAACACAGTACATTTATGGACGTAACTATGCTCCGAGTTCTAAAATTTGTGACCAATGATAACCAACATTTTAGGGAATCAGTGTAAAGATTACATATAATAAATATTGATTTTATTCTATATACGATCTAATAAGTCTTTTATCTGTTGCCTCAGAAATTTTATTTAGTAAGTGATTCCGGAAGAATCTGTATCCGATTGCATTTAGGTTTGGACATTCGTTTAAAAGATAAAAGTTCGATTTCTTCTTTCCAAAGTCTTCGAATATTCGATCGGGTTCACCTGCTTGCTTAAAAACTTGTTAACACGATCATCAGTTACATAATGTCTTTCTGAAAATGCGATAAACCATTAAACAACTTAGAGGCTATGGCAATTTAATATGCAAACACATTTTCTAATGCATTTGTGATTGTTTTTCCTTTCCCTTCTCTTAAGCATACAACATATGTCAATAAAACAATCCATTCAAATGTTGCCTACTTTAAGGTGCTGTTGCAACTAGAGGTTGTGGTTGGGGAACTCTCGGACGGGAAATCCTGCGATTTCCCATAAAATGCAGTCGGGCATAAGAAAAATAAGAAAAATAAATTATGTATAAAGTTTTTCAATATTCTTTTAATAAATTATATAACATTAAATAAGAATGTTCATTACAACGATGAAACAGCTACTCCTTTTTAAATCCATCGAAGATATCACATCTATTCAAGAGATATTCTTTTATTCAAGAATAATCAGAATATTGATGCTCCAACAGAATACATATCCCAATAAACATAAATAAATGGTGCTAATGTGTTAAATTTTGCTTTAAGATGTTAAAGAAATGAAGTTTTATAAGTCTTTGTGCTGTAGGTTTATATAATAAAGACCTTAAAACGTTAAAAACATTAAAAAATTTAGATTGAATTCTATTATTCTGTCTACTTGATTTGTATTAACAAAGGCTTGGTTTATACTGTACTTTCAAGCTTGAGTTCAACTATCTATATGACTTAAATTTCACTGTGATTCAATACTTGAAAGTAACTGTATTAACATTGTAATGTTTGACTTGAATTCTGATTTCCTTTTCACTGGATTATACTATTGAATTAAAATGTATTAGAACTGTATTTGAACAGCTGAAATTTGAATTTATAACTAGAATTGAACTTTTCTTACGCTTTAATACCAGGAAAAATTCTTATTGGGATTGCGTTATCATCTGAAGTTAAAAAGGGCGGGGTTTTCACGAAATACCATTCGGTCCATTGTGATCTCTTTATAAATGCCAAAGAAAGACTAAGAGAAAAAGAGAGACCTTATTAAGATAAAGTAATAGAAAAAAAAGAAAAATAAAATACAAAAAATATGGAACCTAAAACCCATCAATCAAAAATTACTGCCCCTAAGCCACTTTATACCCACTACGAACACTATAAGGTTACTAAGTACTTTACCCATACTTAGTAATGTAACCTCTTCTAGTACAGTATGTGGCTTCCAAACCACTTCAGTCTACTATGCTAAAGCCCTACACCATGATAGAGTATATGCTCTACTATCTCTAGCTCCTCCACATCATCGCACGTTCTACAGATATCTGACATGGCACTTACTAGACATATTCCCTATTGCGAAATGAACAGTAATCAAACTCACAATGTCCCATATATTTCCACGATTCGTGCCCAGAAGGTGTTTCTAATCTGCTAGTTTAAGACTAGGCCATATCGCTCTAGATACCTTGCAGACCGTTCTATTCCTCCAAGCATGATTCGTTCGTCCTAATGGACCCTTGTGGCCGCGAAATATGACCCAATTGGAATCCTAATGCTGTGAGTCTTTACGATCTAGCTCTTCGTCTATTTTATTGTCGAGAATATCGCAGTGGCCAGGAACCAAACAGAGTCTTATCCTGTAGGCATCCATTAGCCTTCTCAATTGCTTTCTGCACTCAAGCACTTTTGGCAAGTTAAATTTTTGATTTTTTAATTGTATTATTGGTTTGTGGAAATGAATATTAAATAAGTCGAGCTTTGAAGAAATTCACTATTATAAAAAAAATTGTTAAGTTGAGAGTTTTAGCACTGAAAATACAACATGTTTCAGTTCTTCTGAGACGCATGTTTTATACAAGAAATCAATCTGTAAAGAAATATATATAAATGTTAGAGCCTCGAAACTTACCAGAGGATTTTAAAACGATTAACCGAACCAATTTTAAAAATTTTCTAGAATTATGTTCTACATCTCTAAATTAAAAAGATTTAATTATTTGTATTGAAACTTATATTAGTATCATAGATTAGGGTTTATTTTCTTTAATTTTTGGCATAAAAAACTAATTAACCTAAAAATCTGAGATATACAGTTTTTAATATAATTTACAATATGTAGTTATTTTATTTGTATGAAATACTTAAAATTGTTTAAATCTTGAAAGATGCACCATACTTTAATATTATTTTATTTTTTGTTAAATAATTATGATTTATAGTGTTGTTTAATATTCTTTATAAGAAATGTGTGCTCTTTTCTTATAATTTGAGTTTTTAAATATGAAAAATTCAATTTCCCGGGAATTCCCGGGATTCCCATTTCATTCCTGTTTCTCGGGAAAAGAAACATCACGAAAAACCCCAAACCCTAGTTGCAATCAATCAATACATTGTTAAATGAATTTCAAAGAGAATTTTTAATTATTTTGTGGTCATCAGATTAAAATTGTTTATTTTGCAAATTAAATTTAGTTCTTTTTCAGTTTGTTTTGTTTAGCGTCAAAAAAAAAAACTTATTTAAATTACTAACCTCAAAATAGAACTGATATCTTATATTTAGCTTCCCAATATTTTAAAACTCCAACGAACGCATAGAAATTAAGTGAAAAAAAATTTTTGAAAATAAATTGACTAAATAAACGTGTATTATGGCTGCTGCAGTTAGTGTTGTTTTTGTCTTTGTTCGATGGTTTTTGCAAATAAAAAAATGCGTGTAAATAACCACATAGAGACCTATTACCACATCATTATATGACCACAGGGATCAAATACTATTCCGAAAACACACTCAAACTAAACCGTTAACTAATGCTCTCAACAAACACAAACAAATACTTACAAACGAATAAAGCTAAACAAAACAACACCAGAAAATAGGGACGTGAAATGGGTACTTAATGTTGTACAATAGCATTTTGGAAATTATTTTGTGGAGTAATTTTTATGTTCGAACCAAATATGAAAAATGAAAAATTCTTGATTTTTTAAAATTTTGAATTTCGATATATTTTTTACTAAAATATAAAGCTATAGGGTATATATGTTCTGGTTTCAACCAAAACCAAAATGGATAAGACACCACGAATGCTGACGAAGTGTCTAGCGGCACAGAAAATACGTATTCCATTCTGCTGGTGTCTAATTATAGTCCACAAATTCTGCTTTGGTACTGCCAAACAGAGACAACAAGGCAATTTAAGATTGTAAATTTGTTTAGGGTAATTTCAAAAAATTTCAACCCAGCTTGGATTTTAACCACCTCTGATTGTGATGAAATTCAATACATGTAATATACTCATCCATGCGCTTCATCTGGCATATTAAACCGCGTTGGATACAACGAGCTTTTTATAAAAAATTAGCAAAATTTAAGCTTGAATAACTTTTATGTGCATTACCAAATTTCAACAAACTTGATATCACTGGAGAGGACTGAGGTTCCTCTTTTACCTAAAGTCATAATAACTAAATATCTTCTTGGCGCAAGGACCTCTTAAATGAGAAAAATAGCTTTTAACCTTGGATATCGTGAAAAAGGGTATTTTAATTTTCATTATTTTTTTATACAATGCACAGTGGGGCAGAATCGAAATTTTTTGGAAATAAATCTGTAACTTCTGATCGGCTGGTTGGATTTTTATTAAATTTGGTATAGACGTAGCAATTCGGTATTTATGTAGACAATTTTTCCAATATTTTCAATTTATACTACTTATTTTCTATAAAATAATCTGTTGTATCTGTATACATACCTAAAAGATAATAAAGGTCTTTCAAGTCTTCAGTATTTTGAGTTGATAGTAATATGTTGCTAAAGAAAATTTTATTTTAGATAAAAAAGAGTGCAAAAAGTCGTCTTTTTTGCAATTTTAAAATTCAAAATCGTTTATTTTTGGACTCGGTAAGGATATCAATTTCAAATTTTTTATTAAATAGGTAATTTTGTTCTTTAATTAGTTAAGAAAAAAACTAACAAAATCGGTCGGAAATACTAGGATATATATGAAAAAAACTAGACCAAGAACATGCAAAATTTTGGTGCTTAAAAATTCAGGGCCTACAACAATATATAAAAATATTTTAAATCGGACGAGAAACAAAAATTTTGCTAGCGATTAAAAATTTTTTATGTCAGACGTACATAACTTTGAGCCCCCTTATCTCCGCCCCTGAGGGGTTTGTTGTGCCCCCCTTCCAAACTTAACATTGTACACTCCTCCGCTACGCCTGTACCAAATTTCATGAAAATCCAACCAGCCGATCAGAAGTTACAGATTCATTTCTAAAAAAGTTCGCTTCTGCCCCACTGTGCAATGCTTACAATCAAATTGTCGTTATAGAATAAAAATTTTAAAATGGAATTTAAATACCCTCAGAAGTTAAAACAATTTTTCTTTACTAACTAACACATTTTCTATTAGGAATTAAGTGGTTTTTAGCCATTTTGATATAATTATTCAATTTTTAATAAAACAGGAATGTGCTATTTCTCATCCTGAATAAAATAATGTAACCTACTTTACAACATCCTACGAATTATTTCTGACGATTTTAAAGATTATTTACTCAAATTTGTACATGGGATTACAAAGGCAAAATGTACCAAAATTGATCACAATTGCTCCATTATTTCATCTATACCCCATACAAATTTTTTTCTCGGGCTAAATAAATATCTGAAATATGTCGTATTTATTTTATTTCAGCACACATAGGTTTTGTACAAGTACAGATTATTGTACCAAATTGTACCAAACACAATTTCACAATAATAGGTCTATAATTGAATATGGTACCCATCAGGGATTAAAAAAAAAAAAAATACTAAATTAGTAGTTTCTGTTTCATAATTATAAATTAAATCCTCAATACTTTTTCAAATATAATCATTATAATAATATTCAAATTTAAAATATTAAACTTTTTATTTTTTCATATGTATATGCTTTTAGCCAACAGAATATAATAATTTTCGTAGTACAATTTTTCTTTTTATTTCTATGTCACAAAATTAAAATTTTTTAGTTTTTTTTCGCATATTCACATTATAATTTATAATTTCAAAAAATTTTACTAACAAATAAATGAAAATTTTTAAAATGAAACCTAAAAATTTATGAGAAATGAAATTTTTCTAACTAAAAAATTTAAACTAAAATTTAATGAGAAATTTAAAAAAATTTACTAAAAAAAAACAATATTTAATTTCAAGTTTTACAAAAAGCTGCTGATACATTTTGAACTTAATTCAAATCATAATTAAAGGAAACTTATTCTTCAAAATTGATTTCTTCAATTGCTTGATCCAAAAGGGAGGAATTAAATTTTGCTAATAATACATTTTCGAGCGTATCTGGACTCAGTCTATTCCTGGACTCTGTGAGAATGATTTTTAGTGAAGAAAGACTTTTTCTATTCTAACTTTTAAAGATAGAAGATTTAACATAACTTAGAAGGTGTCGATTTTCAAGTCAAAATATAAAGTGTTATTTTTTTAAACTTACCTGTGTCGGTGGAACTACAAATATTATGTTAACTATTATGTAAAGTTCTCCTTCAACCGATTTCTGTCTACCCAATACTTCAAAACGCTAGAGTTACTTTTTGAAAATGGCAAGTTTGGCATTTTAGTTTTTGTAAAAAATCAAAACAAATACAATCATAAAATAATTTGAAAGAAGTACTGCCAGAGACATTTAAACTCTGCTAATTGATGTTACTACTTTACCATTTCACGACATAATTTACTTGAATTCAGCTTAAAAAATATTGCATATTAACATCAATTTGATGCCATATCCGTTAACTGATTTAGAAAAAAATATAGAATACTAAAATGTGTATTGTTATAACGTGTAAATAAATTTTAATTATCTAGAATATTATATATTATAAAAATTTGCTTTTAACAGCACAATATTTTAGTTTCATTTTAAGTAAAATTTTCAGTCTTTCAGTTTAAATTTTTAGTTAAAAAAATAATTTCTCATAAATTTAAAATATTCATTTTTAAAACTTTCACTTCCCATAAATTTTAAATTTTCATTTCTATGGTTAAAGTGTTAAATTTCATGATGGTTGCTCCATAATTGATTATGGATTCACATTCCCGAAAAATACTTAAACGTGCATAAATCTTACATACATGCCAATATTGAAATAACATTTTACATAAATAATTTTTATATACGCTTTAATTATTGTAAAAAATTTCATAAGGATCGTTCCACAATTGATCATGGGTTCCATATAAGGCCCACTCCCGATAATGTTTTTAGTTGGTATCATGATATTATGTGGTCGATCTTGACCAACACTGCTTGTTTTTATCCTTATCTATTTGTTTTGATACTAAATTTAAAATAAAATTATTATAATACAAATTATAACGTTTAATTTGTTAGTAAAATTGTACAAACTGCTATAGAAAATCTTGTATGACTTCTGATCCCATTGATTTGAAAATTTTACACTATAACGACAAATTGATAACTGACATCATGTCAGAAAAGTTCCTTTTTCAGGAAATCCTAGGATAAAAACTTTTTCATTTTGGAGGACCTTGCGCCAAGAAGCTTTTATAATAACGAAGTATATCAGTCTTTTCCATTGATAATAATTTTGTTAAAATCGGATAATACACATAAAAGTTATTTAACCTTAAACTTAGTTTATTTTTGACAAAAATGCCCTAAGTGTCCTAATTTAGAGGTTCATAAAACATAAACCGTAAACGTTATGGAACTGATTCATACGCAATAAAATTCACCATGACTAATTCCCAAAAAAAAAAATTGAAGATATAAAATTTTGAAAACTGTAATTTTGGGTCGAAATTTTTTGGAATTACCCTATAGTCTTCATAAAATACCAAATGTCCTGGTACTTTTCAAATGACATTGGTAGTACCATTTCTTCCAACTTTGTTTGAACACACGAATTTCAAGCATTGCCTTATAGTGCATGTGTGTTTGTGTGTATATAATTATGTTTAAAGTATGAGTATGTGCATGTATTTGGTCTATAACAAAAACCGGAAGTACACCACCAAAAGCATCATTAAGTCAATTTGTGACAAGGAAAAGTTGCAATTTAATGGCTTAAAACATGCTGGTACTAAAGCAGGCACAGCGTTAGAGCCGGCAGCATAAACGAAAAAAAAAATCCAATAAATGTTTGTTTATTTGTTAACTAAAGATTGTATGGGGACTTTGGGATGAGTTTTTGGAAAGAAAAAAAAAACTACACATTTTAACAGTCAACATTTTAATTCAAACAAACAAATTGTAATTTAGAAGCAAAAAATTCTAATTTTAATGATAATTAAGAATACTCACTCGTACGATTTTTTTGTGTTCATTTTTTTTTTTTTTTTTTTTTGTTTTTCACTCGACCCAAAAACTTTCTATATAAATTATTTTGTATGTGTTTTTGTTAGATCATTTTTGTGGTTTTCAAAAACTTTTATTTGTTGATTTTGGTACTGCTACTATTATTTGTTCGGCTGGCCATTAATACATTTTATCTCATTCAATCTTTTGTTTTTCCCTTATGTTTTAATATGTGTGAGTGTGTGTGTTTGCTTGTATTTGAGTTGTGTTTTTAAAAAGAGTTTCTTGTATTTTATAGGACTAATGGAGCCGCTTTAGTATGTTCCCATATATGATATTAACACTCTGTTAATGTTTGAAAATCTTATTGTTTTATATTGCTGGAGAAAAATGTGCCACTGTGGTTTGGATTGTTAGAAATATTGTGGAGATTTTATGATGCTAAGAGTAATATGTTACAAATTTTAAAAGCCTTTAAAATTTGTAAATAGTGGAATAATGTTTAAAGAACAAAAAAAAAAAAAAAAAAAAAGAAAAAACAAAAAGAAAAAAGCCATTATGACTTTATTAGTTTAAACACTTTCGCTGATTTCCCTAACAGATGATTTATAATTTTCTCTTTCAGCATGCCGGTGAATATCCCCTGTTTTGGAAGCTTGCTAACGTATTGGCAACCCACAAAATAGTAGAGGCTAACGTCGCTAAAAGTAATGTGCTCTCCAAAGTCTTGTAGAATATGGTTAATTACTGCCTTTTTAAATATTTAGAGTTCAACAATTTCCTAAGCGAACAGGCTTGAAGGTTTTGCAATGGGAGACATACAAATTTTACTAATATGAAAAGGTATTTCTATTTTTTCCAAGGCTTTTGATAGACTTTGGTATGATATACTTCTGAAAAACTTCTAGTTTTTGGTGTCAGTTATTATTTCTCTCGTTTCATACCGAACTTTCTAAAAGATTTTTCTATAGAAGTTACAACAGATGGGTTCTTATCAAACAGGTTTAATGCCAATTACCACATAGCTCTGTTCTTTCACCTACTCTACTTCTTATTCTTTCTAATAACGAAGTTAGAGTGCTATAAAATATATTTTAAAGTTAATGCAACAACAATATAAAATTACAACATTAATTAAAAAAAATGAAGACAAAATTAATTAAAGAAATTGTGTTTTGCAATTTTTTGGACCGGTTAGATTAAAACTTCGAAATTCGAGAAAATTATTTGTGACAAATCTGGAACTAGTCCTTAACTTATATAGGGACTTCAATAGTCCAAAAACGTGTTTTAGCCGATATCTCGGATATCTGAAATTGGGTTCATTTCTTCAGCACAAAAATTCTGAAAAAAAATTTCCGAATTTTATGGAAAAGAACGAAGGATCTAGCATTTCTAGGGGGCTTAAAAAAGTTGAAAAGAAATCAAATATTATTTCTCTATTTTTGTGGCTCTTGGCAGTGAATGTCGTATTGAGACAGCTCGATGCCATGGGAAGGAAGATCGCCTACGCTGACGACGTGGTAATACTGGTATCGGATAAATTTTTACCTACGATCAGTGAGGTCATGCAGCGGTAATGGAGATATAAGACATAGGCATTTAGTCTACCAGTGCGGAATTGAATAAAATTCAGATTATCAAAGAAGGCCAAGGTATTTACTTCGTCAGCAAATAGTCTTGGAGGAGAAATACTCAGGAAAGAGCCAGGAAAGGACTTAATGTTTAATATGCGTACAGGAACTCTATACGGAAAAACTGGGGTCTCAAGCCGATAGTTGTATATTGGATATACACATCGGTTGTGACGCCTATCCCCACTTGTGTTCGGTCTACTGGGAGGCGTTACGAAAAGGAACTTATAGCAACCTTCTCTCTAAAGTTCAGAGATGTGCTTCAATTAGCATTATAGGTGCCATGAGAAGTACACCTCAGGTAGCACTGGACACTATTCTCCACCTTCTTCCAATTGATGAGTTCGTTAGAGTAATGGCTTTACGGGTCTTATTTAGGCTGAAGGAAATAGGATTAATAGGGAACCTCACAGCGTGGCATGCTAGCATACTTGGATAAGACTCTGCTGCGTTCCTGGTCGCTGCGACATTTTCGGCAATGAAATAGCCGATGGGCTAGCCCGCATAGGCTCAGAGCTGGACAGGTCTCTGTTAGAATCCAATCTGTTAGGATTCCAATTGGGTCATACTTCATGGCCATAAGGGAATGGACTTTAGGAAGAACGAATCATAGAACGGACTGCAAGGTATCTAGAGCATTATAGCCTAACCTTAAATTAAATTATGATTGCTAGTCGCTCCGCAATAGTGAATTGGACTAGTAAGTGGGACAATGGCACGTCAGACGTCTGTAGGACGTGCGATGATGTGGAGGAGCTAGAGAGTATATACTCTGTCGTTGTCTAAAAGTCAAAGTGTTTTGGAATTTACTTGGTAAACAATCTAGAGGAGGTTACGGGAAAAGGACTTAGTAACCTTGCAGGGTTCGTAATGTGAATAAAGTGGTTAGGGATAGTCGTTTTTGATTGCTTGCTTACAGGTTCCATATTATTCTTCTATTGCCTTATCTACTAAAGTCTATATTTTTCTTTCTTTGACTTCCTTTGGCCTTAATAATTGGATCACAATGGACCGACTGGTCTTTGTGTGGAGGCGTGAAGACGCCACTCTTTTTAGCCTAACCTAACCATCAAATAAGACACAGTTTATTACTATTGTTTTTCAGTGCCAATGAAAACAACAACTATATGCAAAGCAGTCATTAAATTCATAAAAAAGATTTGCAAATAACTCTCTTGTTGATTCAAGAAACCGAAATTTTAGAAAAAAATTTATGACCGATCTATATAAGAACGAAGCTCATAGCTTGTATAAGAGTTTCAAAAAGTCTAAAAATTATTTCAAGGAACGGACGAACATCTTTACATCTTCCTTCTCTATTAATAAGGATCCGAAATGTATATACTTTTATGTACCAAAAATTAATTTATGACTTAAATATATAATAAATTTACATAAAGTTAGTCCTTATAAATTTCTATAGAAAATAAGCTTATATGTGTAGGTTATTTCTTTTAGTTTAAGAGATATTTAGATCGAAGCAGTTTTACACTCATTTTTGGCAAATTTTAAATTTAGACTCTAAATATAATTTTTTTGGATAGGTCTTGGGGGAAACCGTTACCCAAAATGCCTCCGATTTTGCTTTAAACGCATTTGCATTAAGATTTACTACAAAAGTTCTATAGTCCAGAAAAAAAAGAAGTAATTTTTGAAAAATAACTCCAAAAATATGAAATTTTTTAAAGTTTCAATTTCAGATTAATGCATCCTATTAGCGGATAGATATATTTATATGACTCTTACAGTACTATTATTTAGAATTTTGTAGGAAATACAGTGAATATTTGCAAATAAATTTATAAATTTATATTTATAAATTGTTTAAATAATTTTTCGAACAAAGTTTGAAAAATAATACCAGGTATTTATTTGATTGTATGAGAACCCCTAATATAAACTTTTTTAGTTAGAAATGTGAGCTTTAGCTATTTGATATATATACTTGTAAGTCTATTAAAGACCATTAAACTTTTGAGGTAAAGCACGAAAATTGCTAAATTTAAATTACTTTCTAATATTTTAAAGAAAAAATAATTGGCACAGGAAAGTAAAAATGCAATAAAATTTTAAGATTTATTCCGCCTATGGGTGAAAACTGAGGAAATATACTTCAGCTATAATATATTGTTAGATTTCTAACTTTTTATCTAAATTTCATAAAATTTATCCCAAAAATATTACGCCAAATGTCAGAAACCGCAACCTCTCAAATTAAGATTATTTTAAAGAACTATTAAGATCAAATTGACACAGTTGATATACCCTTAGAATCGTTTTAAAAATTGAAAAATGTAAAGAATATTATTGTAAATATAAAGTGAAATTTTATTTGTTTTCGTATCCGTACATTCAAAAAGTTCTTATCCAGAAAGATCCATTTCTAACTGTTAGGATCGTTTTTTTAGCATCTGCGATTTTGGATTTTGTATCAATTCTTTTTTTCTGCATAAAACTGAATTGACAGTCTCGAGCTCTCATGCATAGTTCCATATAAGAGGCGAAATCTTACGTTTTATTGATATACGGTTTGTTAGTTGTTTACTTAACCAGTCAACTAGTATTATGCAGTCGGTCTTCGGCTGGAAGAAGGACCTAGAAATTGATTCCGAGTCGATTGGTATACTTTAATGTGCGTATTGTTCGAAAGATTTTTAGTATTACAAACATCAGCACAAACGCATAACACTATAATAATTTTTATTGTATTCAATATAAATGCATTGATTTTAGTAGGAATTTTACTACTTTTATATTAAGGTAACAAATATAACAATTTAAAAAGTTTAACTATTGAGTGCTGTTTACTTTTGATATTGCACAACATAGAATGCAACTAGAAGTTTATGTGAGCGGCATTTCGAACTAAATTTCGAAAAGTTACTCATTTTTTTCGAAACACATAAACAAAACATATCTAACTACGAGTATTATGTTGTTACATGAATTAGGTTTTTGACAATTGAATCAGGTTTTTTCTCTCACATAAATATCTAGTTATTAATCTATGTTCATATTTACTTATTAATTTTCTTTTTATCGAATATTAGATTTTCGAAAATTTATTACCTCAAAACTACTGTTATCTAATTATTCTTCTCGCCCATTCCCTTCCCGATGACATATTCTGTTCGGTGCACATATCCGTATTTGCTTTAATTCATATATAAGTGGTTTCCATTTGTGGTTCTTGCTCAGACAAATCCAACTAATCATTTGATGTTGAATTTGTTGCTGTTGCCACAAACAGAAATATTGTATGTTATTATTATTTTTTGTTGTCATTGCTATTGCTTCTGATATTTGTTTTGTATCGTATACACTCATATAATATTGATACATATTAAGTTAAACCGCATATTTTAGACTTTGTCCATAGTTTTAAATGTTGACATCTTAAAAACTGTCTGAATATTGCACAGTTGGATAGTTTGTGGTTTAAGGAAATGTCGTTCGTACTTGTATAAATAAATATAAAATTTATTTTTTGAAAATTGCTATTTATTGCACTTAGAAATTAGTTAGGATGTTATAGAATTAATTGCCTATAAAGAAGGAAAAAAGAAGAAGAAAAACGAAAACTGTTAGGGAAAGAGAAATTGTGGTAAATAATATTATATTATTTGTGCATATAGAGGAAATAAGAAATAATTTATAATATTCCTTTTGAGAGTTTTCTTTTCTTTCTCTTAAAGCATACATTTGAGCTTATAAAAGTACTATTTCCTTAAGATACCTTTAGCCTTAAAACTACTTGAGATTTATTCTTAAAAATTATTAATATTTTCTCCAATTAAAAGTTGGTTTATTTATTCGACGAAAAAAAGATAGTGACCATTTATTAACTTTCTAGTTATTTAACAAAACTTATTTTAACTCAATTATTATTAATATCCAATTACGCTAATAACTAAAAGACTTGCTATTCTAATATGAATATAAAACCCCTTAAAGTATACTTTGATTTTCAATAGTTATTTACCAGCTCAAGTTAACAATTATTACTTTTCGCAACTGTTAGCAATTGTTGTATTTCATTCCCTCAACCAAGCAGTCAACTCGAAGAAAAAACACCTTCATTAGCTTAAACACTTTTTGTAACAACTCTTCTAAAAACTCATATCATTAGCAAGTTGTTGCAAGTTGAATTATTGCATAATAAGTCTCAAGTATACAATTTGTCAAATTGTAAGTACATTGTGTGATATTTTTTTTTCTGTGCAAATTATACCCCAAACTGTTGGCAACAAATTAAAAAAGTTTTTTAAACTTTTTTTTCTTTCGTTTACCCTTCCAAGAAGTATTTCACTTACACCACAAACATTTTGCGAATTAAATATTTCAAACAAAATTGTTCGTATCAATACTACGGCAAAAGCAAATTGTCTTTTACGAAGTCAATCATTCAAAACTGGAGGCATAAAAATGAAATAAAAATAACTTCTCATGACTTTTTTTTTGATGTCGCTTTAACTCTTCTTTCTCTGCCTAGTTCTCACTCACACCGTTTGCAATAATTCTGTGGGCTTATGTATTTTTTAAATATAAATCCCTTAAGGATTTATGTTATTATTGTTGTTGGTAGCATTAGGAAAATTTCAAACAACTGTATGCAGTAGTAATAGACATAACAGGGAGTCTCAATCTTCAGTAGAAGGATTTTAGGTGATCTATAAGATTAGATAAAAGTTGATCAATGCAATAATTAATGCGACCTTATGTATGTCATGAGATCTCAATATTTAGATTAACTTACTTTCGACCGCTTTTGCGTTTTCGCATCAGCAACTTTACTTACACCTTAACTAATTTATTATAAGGTTAATAATAATGTTTTAAGCATACACATTTAGCTTGGAATGTTGACTAATAAAATTGAAACAAAAATTAAAATTTTGTGGAATGTTATCTCCCGTATAGCGGATCAAGGAAAAGTCTATAAAGTAAACCTTTTTTAAGATTTAAAAAATAATTGGAAAAATTGTACAAAAATATAAAATAACCAAGATATCAGAAAAAAATAGCTAATATATCAGAAAAATAAGCATACATTCATATTATGACAAATAATTTACTGGGATTGGATCACAAAGCTCCTAAAACTGGATGTTGCGAAAATGCATCAACGGTCAGTGAGGTGTATTGAGTTTTAACTACATTACGCAAGTTGGCTCATTGCAAACATGAAAATTGTTAAGTTATAATTATATTATAAAAAAATAATTTAGCGCCGCACTCTCTTTTTGTCGCAGTGATAATCACCTGATACTTTTTTTGGCCATCTCCAAAATTTTAAAAATATTTCCGCAAATAATCCCCTTCCAATGAAAAAGACGTTTTAACATTCAAAAGGGCAATGGACCAGCAGTCTAAGCAAAACTGGTGGAATACAAATTCTGAGCAATTCTGGTTTACTGTCGATTCCAAATTGAAAAATGGTGGCACTGGGGCGGGTATTTTGGGCCCAAATTTTCAGATGTCTTCACCCATGGGTAAATATCTTTCGATATTCCAGGAGAAAATTGATGCCATCCTCATTTGTGCCAAAGAGTATTTGAGGAGACGGCTAAGAGGGTTAAATATATTTATAATGTCTGATAGTCAAGCCACGTTAGTGGCTTTAACCTCCAATGAAGTTAGGATGGTGGGTCGCGTCTGAGTTCACTAAGAACTGGGAAACCACACTTGGACTCAGACAGGCTAAGCAACTCATTACGCTTTCCAGGGCCAAGTTCCAAAAGTTACTGTTGTTAAATAAAAACAATGTAAGAGTACTAACGGGATTCTTAACTGGTGGCTGTGGCCTTCGATATCACCAATATGTATTGGGAAACGTTGAAATAAAGATCTGTAGATTTTGCGAATCGTATGATAAAACTTCTGATCATGTACTCTGTGACTTTCCAGTCCTTGGTCTTTACAGAATGAGCTATCTAGGGGGCATCTTAATGACCTCATCTGAAGTTCATGGTTTCCTACTATCCAAGATAATCAGTTTCATTCGAAAACTGAACCTGGTATGGTGAAAATTAATAGCTGCATCAAAAATACAATGGGGTCGTAGTCCGCATAGACTTTTCTATCTGACCTATTCATTTAAAATAATTACTTTTTTTCTAACAAGTATTTTTTTCTTATAGAGATCATTCTAGGATGAATATTTTTACATTACTACATATGTATTGGAAAAATACATTATATATTAAACTTCAGATTCACCATTTTGTAATTCAAAGAGGCTCTTTTTATTTAAGCATTTCCATTTGATTCACAAGATTATGCAAGAAAACACGTATGCATCAAATATTTGCGAAACAAAGCATCATATTACCAAAAACGTCAAATTCGAAAAGAGCTTTGGGAAATACGAAGTCTTAAGAAATTTCAAAATGACATTATTTGTTCTTTTTCTCAAAGAGTTAAAATTCTCAATAAATTTTTTGGCATTGTCAGTTTTATTGTTAATAATTATAAGAAACTTCAAAACTTCAAATCTAAACTTAAAAAACAACTGCCGATAATTTAATTGTACTCAATTAGGCACAGTTGATATAAATGAGTTAAAATGCCTGCTGAAGTTCATACTACACTCTACCTCGAAGTGTGGTTTTTGTTAAAACCTTAACCGAAAATGTGCATTAAACACATGCGTCTCTTGTAGGGATCGTTGGCTTATTAAATACTGCTTGAAAAAGTTTTTTACAATGACTTGTAATTTAAATTTTTAATTAATTAACTTTTTAATTAACTTTTTTCCAAAATTACAATTTTATTAATCAAACAAAAGATGCAAAATTTCCCCGAAAAAAATCCCCAAAATGTTTCTAATATCCCCAACAAATTTCCCAAGTCCCCAATAAAAAAATTCCCCAAATTTTGGATCAAAACTCAAATCTGGTAGCCCTGGTTTAAGTCAACAGTAATATTATTCTCTCAAATCATGCTACCGTACAAAATTTTAAAGAATACGGGTTTTTTGTCTACTTTTTTCTTCTGTTTAGGTACATTGAGAAAATAATTAAAAATAATCAAAATTGTATGTATATGTACGATCTTGACAAATTTTCTCATATTCAGTGAAGTTTTTTTTCTAAAGTTTGTGATCTATGAGGAATTTCAAAAAATTTCGAAACTCTTTAAAACCGTATGTGTCTTGTATTTCTAAAGTTAGTTTTAAAAACAAGAAAACTGTTCATACACTTTGGTAGGCCTAACAAAATAATTAAGAAATCAAAAATTTCAGATATTTCATCTAATATCTCAAGAAAATACAGCCACGTAAATCCAAAAAAAAAAAAAAAATATAAAAAATTGAGTTTAAACTTTCGAAGGTTTTTTTTAATTTATTTCAGTTTTGCACTGACAATTTATATATTTTAAATTTAAATTATTAACCAGTAGAGAGACGGTGATAAAAAATGAGACCAAAAATTGCCGATGTTTCAAATCTTGCAGTTTTTTTTTTTTTTTTTTTTATAGAAAATTTGCGCGCCTAAGTAAAATCTAATTTTGAGAATAGAATTTTAAAGAATAGGTGATTCTGTACAATGTGAGGTATATTTCTTTGATATCAAGAACAAGGCATGGGACATTAGAACAGGTCGGTTTCTATACAAAAAAAAAGAAATAAAATAAAAATAAAAAAATAAATTATGTCAGTCATCGCCTAGAATGAAAGAATAGTTCATGAGGTTTCAAAAAACGCAAAAATTATTTTTTTGCCACGCCCCAAAATACCGCCCTATTTGTTTTATGTGTATAGCGTCGCCATTTTAAGTCCGATTTTAGAATGTAGTATGTCGTTGTTAAAGGTTTGACAACCGCTTAAATTTTCTCTTTGGTGATTTTTGAATCCTGCATCACTTCTGGTATCTCGGATACATCCCCCCTAATATCCAATTATTTTCATATATAATTAAGGTCTTTTGAAAATCTACTATTTTTAGTTTTCAAAGCATTTAATTTTATGCATAAACAATTGTTGAAAAAAATCTTTTGTAACTTAACTTTGTCTAATAATTGTAGAAGTTATGGAATGAAGTAAAGAAATAAACATTTGTGGCACCAAAAATATTTTTTTAAACTGTTTTATAATTTGTTAAATGAAATTGGTTTAAACTTAAGCAGTTTTTAAGAAGTTTTCGTTCATCCACCGGCTAGAACATTCAGCTTCATTCGAGGTTTAAGTGTGGTATAGTGAATTTATACGGATCCGTGCATGTCGCGTGCTTTAAACTCTCCGTATATAAAATAATGTTCTTTGTTATCAATGTATGTTGTACCTGGCTAAAAGTTGAATAATTTTTTTGATTTTTGAACTCATTGTTGCGATTTTTGCTGTCGTTGATGTTTCGAATAGGAGAACGACGAATAGTTCCTTTTACCCTTGAGGAATATGGGTGCTGACCAACACAGTAGACATAATGATTTGACAGGGATTGACGACTCTTATATAGGAGGAGAAATTAAAAATAATGTGTTCGATTTGAAAGTAGAACGAAGAAAAAAAAATCTTTATATTGACAAAAGTTTAAGCAAATTGCGCGATATACTATTCGGACTGTTAAAAAATTATTGAATTGAAATATTTTTTAATGTTTTTGAATAAAGAATTATAGTTAAAATGAAAATACGATTCCCATATTAATGTAGTTAATTTATGTAACTAAATTGAATATTAGTTTGAAATCGTAATAATCACAACCAAATTTAGTAATGTGTGTTTTATCACAGTACTAATTATTGGTTCATGTGTCTTTATCATAAATTTTCAAATTAAAAATATTCTTTCGGTTATGGTTGTTAATTATTATTTAGGTGCACAACAACACGGCTTATTGCATCGTATTTTGAAGGACGTACTCAATCAGACCATGTTAATAACATGACCCATATCACTGTCAAAGGGTATACCATAGGATTCAATCCTGGAACCACTATTAATCTCATTCTATGTGAACAACATAGCTAAAGTTTTATCAAGCTGTTGATGTCCAACTACTCTTAGCAGCACTTTATATATTATAGAGGAGAATATCGCTAAACTAAGCCAATATTTAAATAAGGTAAATCACTGAATCACTACAAATAACCTACAACTAAACCCAAAAAATCCAAACGTTTAAACATTCATAAAAAAAATGTTCTGCCAACCATTGAAAGTGAAATACAAATTAACAATCAAAAAATTGGGATCGTTAAGAGAGAAAAAATTCTTGGAACTATTATTGACAACTTTTTACTTGGACAAGTTAAGTGGACACACTTGGATAACACAATACTACACACCAATCAGAATTCGACAATTACTCGCAAAAACTGACCTCATACCAGGTCTACTATATGGCTGCGAACTGTTTTGCAATTGTCACTCAAATAGCAAAAGAAAACTAAATATATTATTCAATAACATTGGAAGGTATGTCTTTGGTTTGAAAAGGCGTGATAGAATACCATCGTTTGCAAAAAACCTCAATGGTGTTTCTTTTGAAAATCTTCTCAATATAAGAGTCCTAATGTTACTTCATAAAAACATTTACAATTCAAAACCCAATTATAAGTTTAACATGTTGCAATTTGGCCGATCTAGTAGGAGTAAGAAAACTCTTCACACCTACGCATCGATAAATCGTACCAGAATGGGAATTTCTGATAAACACCACACGTTTTTGGAAACTCCCATACGACAAATAAATCATAAGCAGCGCAAATAAGTTTAAAACATCACTGTTCAAATTTTACTTTTAATGATTTTTTAAAATACTTATATGTTTTTATATCTAATCTTTATTCTATATCTTTTAAGTTGAATATCAATTTTCTAAGTTTTAATATCAATTAATTTTAATATTTTTTTTTTATATTTTTATATTTAATTTTATAACCTGTTGCACCTTTTCTTATTTAAAAATTTCTACACTGTAATTTATAAGACTCAATCTCCTTGAGTATGCAAAACCAATAAATTTTATATAAAACAAATTAACTTATTCAATTATGGACCAGAAATCGCAAACAATAGCAATTCGATTGTAAGAAGTGAAATTTTATTTTAAAAATCCTATTGAATTTCATAATCGAAAATAAAGTTAATCGTAACAATCTTAAACACAAATGATTCTTATGTCATTTGTGAAAATATTTTTAGCAAACGAATATTTTGTATATATATATATATATATATATATATAAATATTAAAAATAAAGCAAAGGATTTATTTTTTCCCATTCATATTTCGTTAATACGCTGTCGATAAAATTTCCAATATTTGGGCCATCTTTCGTTTGGCTTTAATCAATGACTTTTTGTTTTTCCGAAAAGTTGTTCTCAAATTGACAGTACTTTTCCTTAACGCATTAAAAAAAGAATAAGCTACGTCTGTCCAGTATTTATGGGCTATTATACATATATACTAAATTATAAAAATGTATAATCTGTAAAAATTGTTCACACATAACTTACATGATTTTTGTTCGTATCTAAATAAGCCTTTGACCATCAGGATCGATTTAAATATTTTTAATATGCGAGGTGTACAATTTTGGGACCCTGTGGATCCGCTACCGTTATTTCTTCATAGTCCAAGGCTAAAATTTGAACTCGCCTACACCTCTACTAGAACTATGTGAAATTTTAATGAATTCGGATCAGTTGGGAAACTGCAGAATTATTTCAATCTAATTTTTTCTGATGTTTAATTTCAGAGTAGAAAAAGTCAATAGCTCAACACTCAACTCAACACTCTGCTAAACTAATCAAAATTGAAGTTCAAGAAAAATTCACCTTACTTCATTTTCATTTTGAAATAAGTTTCAAAAATGTGTTAGGATTTTGTTTTGCTATTTAATAACTTGTTTTTAAATTTAGGCGTTAGAACAAGCTGATATTGAAGAATTGTTCAGCTGCAGCCAAAGATAGTATTTGGTAGTCCATTTACCGATTTGAAGGCCTACGTCACACTCTTTTATAAAATTTGTAATTTTTATCATCCTTTGGAACTAGTGAAAAGTTGGTTTTACATATATTTGGGTTTAAATGTTGAATATTTAAGAGACATTAAAATTTTTGTAATTTTATCCAAAAATATATTTTTAAAATACCTTAATATGTGCATGCGTATTACTAATTTATAAACCTATTGAAATAAAATAAAAGACCTAAAAATTTTAACAAACAATAATTAATTTTGTTTTATGTTTTAGTTGATAGTACCGGTTTAAATAATAAGGGCAATTAATGTTTTCAGTTGGGACTACCAATTCCTTTTATATTTCATTTGCATAAATCATATATTTGGCTGCAAGCACAGTATTTTTTATTTTTTTAATATCTTTATACTTAACTAATGATATCGACTGCCATAACTTTATGGTTACTAAAAGTCAATTATTGTCCTTAAATATATGGTGTTAATAAACGAAATTATCAGTAGCTATGAGTAAATTGTAGAAAATTCTTTTGCCACAACGAATCTATTTTCTCTGTGAGAATAAAGAAAAATGTATGAAGCTCTTCAACAAAGTTTAAATCTTTTTAATCTTTCGCTTAATTTTGCTTCGCGTATTCCTTTGAATTTAAACGCGTTTGATTGACAACACATCTAAATCACCATTTAAGTATCACTGTTTTCTACTGAATGACTTTCTTCATTCATTTTCTTTCATGGTAGTTGGTAGCAAGGACTCGTTTAGACTTTTAAATGTTGCTGTTACCAGCGACTAGGCAGCAGGCAGGCATCAACTCAACATCATTGGCAACTTTACGGTTGTGTTCATAAAACTTTGTGACATTTTATTTTCTTTTGTTGTCGTTGTTTTTGCTGCTGTTGGTACAGTTGTTCTATTTGTTGTTGCTGTTGTTCTTTTGCCTATGGGTTTCATAGTAGTAGAAAGAGTCAGCAAGTATTGCAAATTGTTTGTAATTGTATGACAAGTTACATGAGTATTAAAATTTTATTTTATTATTATTTTTTTAAAAGTTACTTTATAATTCCGTTATTTTTTTCTTCTGTACTATTTAGTAACCCTTGTAGCAAGTATTTTTTTTTCTACGGCATTTTTACTGCAAGAAGTTGAAATAAATATTTTTGTATTGCTGTAAATGAGTGTGTATATTTCAGGGGAGGACTTTGGTGTAATTTGAAGTTTGTTTTGTTTGTCAAAGTTCTTTTTTAGAGTATTTTAATAAATTAGTAAGAGAATTTAAAATTTTGATTGAAGGACTTTAGCGCTGCTGTTTTTTTTTTTATTTTTGAAGGTCATTAACACTATTTTAAAAGGAAATTTAATTAATGGGGGAAATCTTGTAATAAAGGAAACTACAATAGGTTAAAAAAAGATTAAAAGTAATATTAACTTATCTTTTAAATTTGCAGTCACAAATTTTACGCTGAACATATAAATTTTAATCCTAACTCATTGAAAATATTAATAAATTAAAATGTCTTAATTATATTCGTTCTTGTTGTTGAAATGTCTGGTTTTTTTTAAACTATTTGTAGACTTTGTAATAAGGCATGCCAATCTTAAATTGCTGTTTGTTACCTTCTTAATCTATAATCGTTTTATTAAATTTATATTGGCAACCTTTTTTATGCCTTTTGGTATCTTTACTTGCATATATCCTCCCAATTACGTATACACATTTATTTGCAAATATTTGCATTTAAGAGTAGCTATGCTCATATAGTTACTTTCTTTTAATGTATCCTCATCATCTTATGTTATAATTAGAGTTTTCATTTTCCCGAGAAAAAGAAATTTTTCACTATTTCGTTGTATTCCGCTTAACAAGAATTAAATGTTACTGACTGTTGAAAAGTTGACTTTAATTTAAGACTCAAGTTCTCATTATTTTGACCCATATTACTAACTATGGATCAAGATAATGATAAAAGGTCCTTTCAAAGTAACAATACTTGTATCATAACTTTTTTCAACAAGGATTAGAAGATTATATGACGAAACGATAGTAGCAATAATAATTTCGTAAGTTCTGACACATGACTCAAGTCTGCTACTCCAATCGAAAATAATTTAATGCTTGTACAAGAGCACGAATTAAGCATTCTTCTATGATCATAACCTCTAACACAAAGGACCTAACGATAGTTTTTAGTCAAGATTGTATTAAGTTAAGTTAAATATGTAACGCAGTTTTATTTTCCACAGTTTTATTGAACGAAGCTTAACCTAGCTTAACTTAAATATAGATTATATTTAGGTAAACTTAAATGTAACCACTTACGATATCTCGGAACAGTGTGGTGGGCTGCATGTAGATGACTCACTAAAGAAAGCAATAAGTGTGACCTGAGAGTAATATTGATGGGAAAGAAGAGACAAAATAAATAAACCATTGCACTCTACTGGGGAAAAATTTAGCCACGAACCAGAACAATGGCAACACAAGAAAGATCTGGCGGTTCTTGTGTTTAACTAAGTTACGAATACAAAAAAAAAAAAAAAAAAAAAATATATATATATATAATTACAATGAGTGCAAGAAAATTGTACTTGTGTATTTGTACTTGGCTAAACTAAATAAGATATAATAGATACGAAATATGCCTACATGAATACAATTAAAATTCGGGAGTTCTTGTACTCGGCTACACTAAATGGCCAGTAATAGCAAGAAAAATTCGAGGGTTCTTGTACTCGACTACAGTAGCTACGATGGCTACAAACTGTACTTACGAGTGCAAAGAAAAATTTGGGAGTTCTTGTACTCAGCTACACTAACTACAATGGCTACAAACTCTACTTGCGAGTGCAAGAAAAATTCGGGGTTCTTATACTAGGCTACCCTAAAATATGAATTAGAACAACCACGAGCGAAAAAAAAATGCGGGAGTTCCTGTAGTCGGCTACACTATATACGATGTAATAGCTACGAACTATGGTTACAACGAGTGCAAGGAAAATTCGGAGTTTCTTGTACGCAGCTACAAGAAAATACAATACACTAGCTACGGACTAAGGTAATAGTGCATACAAGAAAAATTCGGAGCTTTTTGTAATCGGTAGTAATATATTAACTACGATACTACACGTGTCGGGAGCAGGACTTAAATATATAGCACGAACAATACCGATAATGGCTCCCTTTTGTGAAAAACTTTTTAGCTTATAAGAAAATATTTTTATAAACTGAATGAGAATTATTAAAGTTAGTGTAAACATGTACGAGTACTGTAATTGCACGTTACAAATGTTTTCATGTGTAAGAAATACGTAATTTGAATATATAAAATAATAGCTCAAATTTGAACATTTATGAATTAAAAAAGTTTTGATTCGACTCGATATATACAATAAACCCACTGCTATAATATATTGGTTTCTAATATTGGGGGTTTAATCGTGTATCAAAACTTATCAGAATCATTTAAAATTAAAAATAATAATTTTAATGACTTTTAAAGCAAACTAATGATTTTTCTTTGCTCAAATGATGATTTTTTGTCGAAAGTTTCTGGCAACGTTGATAACTAAGTTGTAATACAAGTTTCTTACTAATACTTAAGCAATAATTTATAACAGCTTATAACACAAGTTGCTCACTAACACATAAGAAAGTTAGCAAAAAGCTCTCTGTATCTTTATGGTAAGTTAAACTACAATTAAGCTCTTTCATTTAAATTCAAAATTATAAACTAGAAACTTCTTATAATTTATACAATAGAAGATTTGAATATATTACAAACTATAAAATTCTAAAATCATTATCATATAAAACTAATTTTCGTAACGTAATTACTTAGAACCAGTATTGCCAGGAGGTGAGAAAAAAAGAGGCTAAATTGGACTTTAAAAAAAGGTTAGAAAAGATTAAGGGCCTCATTTTTTAAAACGAAGCCAAAATTCGTTTCGATAATTTCGACTGAAAGCAACAAGAAAATTTGAATTTATTTGTTATTTTGAATATATATATGTTAATATTTTTTTTAAATACTTATTTTTATTTATTTATTTATTTATTTATTTATTTTTCATTAACTTTTGATATTTTTTCAGATATTCTAAATTTAAAAATAAAACGTAGAACGGCTGTCAGCAAAATGATCCAATTAAAATCATATTTCATATGAAAAATTACTTGCAAAATGTTTGGAGGAGATTTTTCTTCATTTTTGAATTATACTTAATACTTTTTTGATTAATAATTTCCAAATTTTTGGGCGATTTTTCGTTTTTATAAGAATGTATATATTCACAAATAGTTTCTATCGTTAATGGACTAGAAAACTAGAAGCTAAAACGAAAATTTTAAAGCTAAAAGCAAAATAAAAAGGCTTAATTTAGCCTTAAAAGGGCAACTGGCAACACTGCTTAGAACAAGTATACTCAAGTAGACCTAATAAATAACCCCATAACACTCTATAAGACAAACTGTAGAGCAGGGATTCCCACAAGCAACAGGTTCGCGATCCCTTTGAAATATTATAAATCAAGAACGACCCTCCGCTATTTTGATATAAAAAGTAAATGTCAAGTCAAAAATTTGATTTCAAACATGGACTCAATTTTTAAATTTGATTCTAATTGTTGCTCACTTTACAAAAAGTGCTAAATAAGCCTTCCATTATTATTTTGAAAAATCAGTTCTTTAACTTTTCTCTTCTTTTTGAAGAATTTATTGTTTATTTTAAAACCTTTGCATTTAAGTTTAATTTTCTATCACCCTCAATATAAAATCAATTTTCCGTATCAAAAGATATATAAAATGCCGAAATTGTGATTAAAGTACTGTCAGTCACGCTGTCGTGTTTCCCATTTACAACTAAGAATAGGTCGCAATTTTAAAGGTAACTTATTAAAAATATTAAGTTTCTAGTAAAGTGTGAATAGCGATAATTGATTTTATTTCTCATAAATACTCTATTCTAAATTGACTTTAAAACTTCTGTAATACAGGATCAATTAAATTACTGTCTGAGTCCAAAAAAGTCCCCTCCCTCACAAAAAAAAAAAAAAAAATATCGCCTAGCTACTCCAATGCTCTTAGCATAAGTAAGTCTTGTTCAAATAGAAATCATAGTACCAAATATCGTGAAGATCTCCCAATAAAACCCGTTAAAGGCTTGTGGTTCAAAATTTTGTTAGTTCGATCCAGTTTATTCAAAAGTCAGATATAAATAAAGTCTTGCTTATTTTTGACCCCAATATGAATCGATTAAATGTTTAATAATTTTCAATATTTTTTTTGCAAGAACTTAAATAGAAATAAATTCGAATTATAGACTTTCAAATGTAAAATAATCTTTAAATTGCGTCTTTAAGTAAATGTCCTTTATGACCAGTGTTGCCAGTTTATCCCTATTAAAGATAAATTTAGCATTTTTATTTTTCTTTAAGCCCCAAAATTTTTGTTTTAGCTTCTAGCATTTTTTCTAGGCTTTTTTGATTCTTAGAATGGCCTGAAATTAATTTCTTACTTGCTATTACATACCAATTTTATTTTGATAGAATTATCCATTTAAGAATTTTTGCGTATTTATTCGCGAAAAAATCTAGATTATTTATATTTAACAAAAAAATTTTCGCCAGCAGCACTTCATTCTCTAAATTAAGGATAACAACTAATTTTATGGGCTTACTAAATCAATTACTACTCTAATAATTTTTTAATAAACTACAGTAGTCATGGAAACTATTTATGAAGATTATTAAAAAAAAAAAACGCTTATAAAACGAAAAGTCATCCAAAAATTTGAAAATGTTTCATAAAAAAGAATTATAATTCAAAAATTACTTCAAATCACTTTAAAACATTGGGTAATTTTTCATATGAAATATGTATAACCCAAATTTGTATGAGAATGTTTTGGGTGATTTTTCATTGGGTCTTATTTTATTAATAAACTTATTACAATATCTTAAAAAGAAAATTAAAACCTATTAAATAGGAGAAAAAATAAGCTTTTAAATTAAAAAACAATTTAAGAATTTGTGTCATTATTTTTTGGGGCATTTAGCCTTTTTTGACATTTTTAAAAGTTCATTTTAGCTTAATTTTTTCTCAACTCCAGGCAACACTGTTCGTGACCCATTAAATTTTTGTGCGGATCCCTTGTGGGTCTCAGAGCCCCATTTGAGAACCGTTGCTGTAAAGGAATAAACATTACAAAAAAAAAAAAAAAAAAAAATAGTTTAGAAAAAAAAAACCCAAAAAATGTGATTTTTTTTCAAGCTTTAACACCAGATTACACTGATCGGCAAAAAAGCATCTAGGTGGAATTTGATGTGCTAAACACGAATCTGCTCTCAGTTTTTTCTATCTGGTCTTGTTTTTTTTTACGGGCATGTTTAATATTTCCCCATTAAGATTGTCTATGTTCATCAAGTTTGACTTTGTGAGTTAGTTAGATCTTAATTTAAGTGCCTGTTCAAAATTAACCAAGTTTTCATGCGCCAGAGATTTTCTACTTAACCGTACTGTAAATACCGATGATATTTTGGGTATTCACAAAAACAAAAACTCTATCTACAATTTGTGAGAGTATGCAGAAAAAAAAAAAATTTTCCATTATTAATATACATATACTATGTATGTATGTGCATGTAAATGAAAGCCAAACCAAACGGGGTAATAAAAGTTATAATCTATTAATACACTTTTGTAATATTATAATCCGGTTGTGAAGCATTGCTTAGATATACTCAAGCATTTTATAAAATGTTTATATTTACTGTGGGTCAAAATCCATAGCTTTGTTATTTCTGGCAATAAGTAACTTAAAGTTATGTTAGAATTTTAAAAAAATATGTTTGTATAATCACTCAAGTCGTTATTTGAATGAACTGTAACTAATTTAAAGAACTTTCCAGATATCCATCGTGGAATAAAGATAAATATGGAAACATATAAACGCACTCATATCCTAACATAATATAAAATGCAAGAGTTAATATAAACAGTATTGAGTAAAGAGCAAAACTAAAACTACAAACAAACTACAAAAAATTAAGCGAAACATAAACTTTTTAAAGTTTTTCATTTCTAAGTTGTGTTTTTATTTTCAAAAATTTTCTTTTTTCTTTTTTTGCTGTTATTGCTGCTGTTTTTCTTCTTATTATTATTCACCAACATGAAAGTTGCATCATGGAATAAGAAATTCTTTTTAATGGTTTGTTACAAGTGCATCAGGTGCTTTTTGCATTTTATGAATGTGTCTTTTTTTTGCATTCTCCTCAACCAAAACACGTTCAAATTGAGCGTTGACAGTTTGTGTTGTTATTTGTTTCCTTGTTGTTGGAAACATTTTTTACTTTTGCTTAGCTTCTTTAGTTTTTGTTATTTTTTTTATTTTTTATTTTTTTTTTTTTTTTTGTAAAAGTTTTAGTTTAAACTCTACTTGGTAAAAGATTGTGGTTTTTTTATTGCTTATTTAAAAAAGTAATATTTATACTGAATATGAGCAAAAGGAGGAGAAAAAAATTGCAAAAATATTTTTTGCACGTTTGACACGTTAATGTTTGCAACCAGCCCCCAAATAGCATAACAAGACAAAAATAAAATAAGTAATGGGAAGTAGTAAACATAAAATATTATGATGATGCTACAGAGTGGTAGTTGGACTATAAAAGTTTTGTCGAAGGGGATGATAAATTAAAGAAAATAATATACTTATTAAGTGATTTGGAATTTGTTCTAAATTTCTTACTAAGCCGATTTAAGTTGTCCGTCTTTCCTCCGTCTACCTTTCAACATAAATATTGTGAATAAAATAAGTATTAATTTTAAAATGATTTCAAAATTTATTAGAATGAGTCCCATTTTCCTTAATTCAAAACATTGTAATTTACATCATCAAACTCCATTTTCCTCATCTCAATTACCCCCCTGAATTTATGACTACGATGCTACCGAATTTTACTTTTGTTAACAACAAAAAGTACTCACCTGCTTTATTTCAATGTGCTCTCGTATCTTGTCAAGTAAAGCCAAGAAGATGCTAAAGTCTTGCATACAACAATCTATAGAAAAATATATCGATGAGTTAAAATTGTAACTAAACTTTATAACTTTATGTACTTTGTTTGTAAACTTACATTAAATTTTAGTATGTATAGAGCTACTAAAATAAATATTATGTTATTTACCCTTTATTTAAAGCTTAAGCTAAAAACAGACACCTTAAAAAGCACCTACAAAAAATATATATAGGTTAAAATTTTTATACACCAAAAAGTGCAAAATCTATGTATACGAGTATATATATTTTTTCTGGGTTGTTAAGTCAGTAAATTGCTAAAAATTATATAGAAGAAAAATGTGTCTCTTTTCGAAAAATACTACGGCTTGAGCTGATGGCCATAATATAGTAAGCTACGATGACAATAACAGTAGCATTAATACAACTACAAACATATTTATGCTGTTTAGCAGCACAGTTGCAAACGACAGCCCTTTAATGGTAATTTGTTGGCATTTCCGGTATTTGGCGGAAGTTCATTTTTACGTTTACTTTATTTTTTTTTATTATTGTTACTGATGTACTCATACTCTTAATAACGATACCAAAATGTGAGAGTATTTATACATTGCGGGGCTGGCGTACACAGGTAATGGAGGCATATTTGAAATTTCCTTTGCAAATTTTGTTTTACCGAGATTCAAAAGATAGTGATAATATGGCAACAAAAGTTTAAACAAATTATTTACAGCTTGTGAATATTATACCAAAAATGTCAAAAAGAAAAAAATATATAAGAAATTTACAGAAATTAATTTAATTAATTTTATTTCTTTTGATGGGAAGAAATTTAAGGTAAGAAATTGTTTAATATGAATTAAGATTTTTAAGCGATAGTTAGAGCAAAAAAAAAAAAAAAAAAAAGATGAAGGCCTGTGATCATATATTCTGAGAGAAAAAAAAAGGAAACACAAAAATAAATTTTGTAGCTAAACTAGGATAGATAAAGCCAAATGAATGAAAGTCAGCCAACATTCATATCCGTACCAAAAAACGATTTTATATGAATAACATAAAACATGATTTAATATCTAAATTAGGAAAGATAGTGTAAAAAAGAAAAAAAAATATTTTATCTATATTTCTTCCAAAAGAATAATATAAAGTCTTGATATCATAAAAGGCTACGCAGAAAAAATTAAATTTCGTATTCTATTACTAAATTTATAAAGTCAAAAATTTTTTCCCATATAACTTATTTCTGGTGAATATTTTAGTTTTTAATTAAAAAATTACTAATGTATTGTAAGTGTTTTATTTTACGCCGTTAATGTTAAAATTGATAGCCTTTAGTTCCTTCAAGACTTGAAACCATCATCGGATAATTAATTAAGAAAACATGAATAGGGCGAGCTTTTACCCGTTTTGTCCTATTTTACGCCCTAAATGTTGGAATTTCAAAAAAATTTATATCTTTAAGTTCCTTTCAGATGTTACAGTATCTGCATGCCAAATTTTAAAAAACTGGTTGATTAGTTAAAATGATATAGAGAGAGGGAACTTTTACCTCTATTGTCCTATTTCCCGTCCTAAATAATAAAAATTATAGGCTATAGTTCCTTCCATATGTTACACTATTTGCCGTCCAAATTTCAAGAAAATCGGTTGATTAGTAAAGAAGATATAGCCCTGTTTTTCGCTCTAAATAATAAAAGGTATAGAATATAATTCCTTCCAGATGTTACACTATTCGCCTTCCAAAGTTCAAGAAAATCGGTTTATTAGTTAAGAAGATATAGGGAGAGGGAGCTTTTACTCCTTGTGGCATATTTTACGCTCTCTAGCGATATGAAATATACTTTACGACCTATTCTCATACCTAATAAATACACAATTTCATAAAAATTGGTCAAGCCGTTTCGGAGGAGTTCAATTACAAACACCGTTACACGAGAATTTTATATATAAAAAGATAATATTTTTTTTTTTATAAAATAATAAAAATAAAATTTAGTTTCTTATAGATTTTCAAAAAATGTTTATTAAAAAAAAATATTTATAGCAATCGTTGTATTTATTAAAAATATATTGTGCAAAATAATGTAACAATTCTGATTTAATATTAATATAAGTATTACAATTAAATGTAATTAAGGTCTTGTATCTTTAAAAAGGAAATATAAAATAAGTAAAAATTAAAATATGTAATAAGACTTTGTAATGCAAGTAAGTTTCAATTAATGTAATAGAAAGTAATAATTCTGCTTGTAAACTTACTAAATTTTTATCAAAATTTAAAGCCTAACTTTGTTTACAGTTACGTTGAACTTTAACTTTAATGTATGTTAATTGGGTGTTGAATATTTGAAATGAAAAGATAGGTTCGTGTAAAATAAGACTAACTAACTAAAGTAACATTATGGATAAGTACATATATGAAACAAAAGAAAATAATATTGCAAATTTATTTGAAACTGTTTCGAAATTTCATTTATGATACAATCGATCTAAAAGAGAAACCCAATCGTTATTAAAATTAAAAATAGTTCATATAGAATTTTACTTATCACTTACAGTTTAGGACGATTTTTAGGCAGAATGTATTGTATCTTCATGTATCTTTTTCATAGTAGGGACCTCTTCACAGATGGCTCGAAGATGGAAGTAGGCACAGGGGCGGGTGTTTACTTCATGGGAACAGACATCAGACGATCTTTTAGATTGCCTGATAGTTGCAGTGTTTTCCAGGCAAAAATTCTAGGTATTTACAAGGACCTAGGATTACTGGAGGAGAATGTTGAGAGGGACACTGAGGTGACTATTTGTGTGGATAGTCAGGCAAGTTATTGGGTCAGGTCCAGATTGGTGCTTCAGTGTAGCAGGAAATTTAGAAGGATTATGGATACCTAGCGAATAAGACTCTGTTGGGTTTCTGGTCACTGCGATATTCTCGGCAATGAAATAGCCGTTGGACTAGCTCGTAAGGGCTCGGAGCTGGACAAGTCTTTTGTGGAGGTATCGGTTAGGATTCCAATTGGGCCATAAGGGAGTGCACTCTAGGAAGAACGAATCATGCTTGGAGGAGTAGAATGGACTGCAGGGTATCTAGAGCGTTTTGGACTAGTCATAAATCAGTAGATTCAATGCATCTTTTGGGCAAGAGTCGTGGGAATCTAAGGGTCATTGTTGGTATGATTACCGGTCACCTCGCTATAGGGAATATGACCAGTAAGTGGGACCTGATGAGAAGGAGCTAGATACAGTGAAGCACATACTCTGTCATTGCGTAGGGCTTCAGCGTACTAGACTGAAGTGGTTTGGAAGCCATATTCTACACGAACTGGAGGAGATTGCGGGTAGTGAACTCGACAACCTTATAGGGTTCGTAATGGGGATAAAGTGGCTTAGAAGTAGTCGGGGTTGATTAATGGGTCTTGGGTTCCACACCTTTCTTTTCTTATATTTCTTTTCCTTTCTTTATACTCTTGTGGGTTACTCTGCTAGGGATTTTCTCTTTTTTCATTATTAACTTTTCTAGTACTTATGAAGGAACCACAATGGACCTGATGGTGTCTGGGTGGAGGCTTGAATACGCCGCCCTTTTTAACCTAACCTAACCTATCCTTATATATCTTTTAAGACCCCAAATAATTACTTATTAAGATAGATAGAAAAGTCTGGACAAAACTGTAATTGAACAAGTAATAGTCTTGAGATCAATTATAACTATTTGTATATGTATGCAAATAACAACGTGTGCAAATAGTTAACTAGACTCAAATTATCCCAAATGTGTCATTTAAGACAAGAGTTTTAATAACTCCCTCTACTTCCTCTACCTTCGGTGTTGGTCTACAAGCAATTTTAGCTTCAGAATAACAAGAGTTTCGAATCAAGCAAAATGAATGGCAAAAGCAATAAATGAATGTGAAATGGATTGAAACATTTTTTAAGACCCATATAAATATTGTTTGTTATTAGCATGAGGCAATTACATGTATATAGTTTCTGACGATTGATTTGATTATGCTACATATTCTGAGAACTTATCCAGATATCGAAGTCTAGAAAGATCTTTAACTTTAGTTTAATAGCAACTTTAGTATCTGCTAAAAGCAAGTCTAAAACACATCCTTCAGAATTGTGATTTTTTTTACGCATAAAGTTTATATAAGAAGAAACCACCCATAAGAACAGACATTGTTGAATCGACTCATCTTCCAGATGATCGAAAAATGGTGACATAGAAATATCAATTATGGAGATTACTTACCTTTGAAAGCTTTCAAATGTTGGATCTTATAATCTTTTGTTTCATAATTTACATAAATAAATTTTTATTTATTCTGAAATTGTCAAAATACAGAAAATTATTTTTTTTTTATATTGGTATTGAAATTATTTCTAACCGATAAAACAAAATATTAAAATGAAATAATTATTTGAATAAAATTTTATTTTAAATCAAATAATGATTTATTATAAAATTCTAGTCATAATTTTTTCTGTTTATACTCAAATAGAAAAATCACCAAATGCTTCCAAAAGGCACCCAAATTTAATAACATTTAGCAAGAATATTAATATTAACACTTGTAAACATAAATACTGCGTTTTGGCATGAATTCCACAATCGTTTGCGATTTATAATACTTCAAAAATAAGATAAATTGTCTTTATAAAAATACGAATATCTTCCAAATTATATATGTTACAACATTCATTAAGGTCTATAGTTTTTGTTTAAATTTTGTCATTTAATGTTAACACTCAATAAAAATTTTAATATGGTTGAATGAAAAAATTATATGTTTTTAAATATTGGTACCAGAAACAAAATTTTATCAGTATGGAAAATATCATTACTTCTACAACCATTAAACATTTGCAATCTTTTTCCTTGTTCTTAAACTATATTCTGATTTCAAACCATATTAACATAATTATTCCCACAACAATAAAATGTTTCAAATTAATATAATACTTATCCTTTTCACAAACTTAGCGGAAAAATTCAATACTTGTTTTAAATATATTTTGCTTTTCATTTTTGTTTTCCAACTATATTGTAATTCTCATTTAGTTTATATGTGAACAAATATAAAAGGCTTTGTTATACTGAAGCAATATAAGATATAGATTAACTACTATTAAATGGTGAGTTAAAAAAAAAATATCTTACATTTGAATCACATATGTTGGTACATTTTATTTTAATATATGATAAGATAAAATAATAACATGAAAAATAGCATAAGAGTATTATAAAATGGAATCATAATATTAAAACGTGGTATAATAATATAAGATAGAATAATAATGCGAATAACTTCATCTATTGACCTTTGAAGACTTTGTGTGGCATTTCTTAAACCGAATGGCATTTTAAGAAACTAAGGGTGTTATTACTGATGTTTTTGTTATATCATCTGGATAGACAGGTATTTGATAGAATGCACGAACAAGATCGAACTTTGAAAATACAGAGCAACTAGCAATATTAATATTGGCATCTATTGTTATCTTATTTAAAAATTTGTAATCACTTACACATCTCCACTCACCATTTATTTTAGGAACAATGTGAAGCAGAGTAGACCAGTTACTTCTACCATACTGTAGCAAATATTCAAAATCCTGGTTTATGATGATAAAGGTTATGTTAATTTTTGTACCAGGTAATGCTTTAGTTTGATATATATCAGGGTACTTCAATAAAAGCATAGAAAAAATATTGTTGTACTATAGTTTTTATGATTCTACTTTTACATATAATTGAACAATCTTACTATATCATTATCCTCTTCTATCCGATTATAATTTGATGTTATTATATTATTGTTCTATCTTATTATATTATATCATATTGTTATATTATGATTTTACTTTATCATATTATTTTCTCATTTTATCATATTATACCCTCTTATCATATATTAAAATAAAACGTATTAATAAAAAATTATTTTTTTTTATTTTTTATTTTTATTGAAAATAATAGAGAAAAGCCAAAAGAAAAAAATATTTGCATGTTATTTGTTCATTAATTATTTTCATTTGTACCACCACACAGTGGGGTCAAACGCAAATTTTTTGGTAATAAATCTGAATCTCCTAAACTACTGGTCGGATCAAATTGAAATGTATGGAAGAGTTGTAGAGGAGGACCTAAGCTTTCAGAAAAATCATCTTGTAGTCACCCTGTGATAACACGAGATAAGCTACAGGGTGTCAAAGTTGACTACCTCGAGTATGTAATAGTTAAAAAAAATCGTAACTTGTACAAATGAAGTCCGATTTTAAAGATTTTTATATTTCTGGAAAGTGCTTGGCAAGATAAAGAAAAAAACAAGCTTACTCATCTAAGTTATCTTTTACAGTTAAAAAGATATTTACGCTTGAATTTTGAATTTTTGATTTTTTGGCTCGACTTTATTTCGTTTTTCGGGAATAAGTCCGGAGATATATGAGGTAAAAATTTTTTAAAAATATTCTGTAATTTGCTACATATTTCAAAATAATATGCTGAAAGAACTTTTGGATTATCTCAATTCGTCTAGACGTGAAAAATATTCAAAGTCAGCACTCTGAAATTGGCATGAAAAATGGCTATTTTTTTACAAAAATATAGTACAATTCATTCACTTTTTTCTCAAAGTTCCGTAAATAAAAAAATTTTTTCCTTATTAATTTCAAAAGATAAGGCTTCACAAATGGTTAATAAAGGAATTTTGAATTGATTTAAGTTTGCACCCTACATCCAGCATTGGCCGAAAATTGTCAATTTTAAAAAATAGTTTCATTTTTATCGATTAATAAAAAAAATGTCACGCGAGCTTTTTCAAATTTGGTACTCATATTTTTTATAAAAATAGATTTAGAATGATTTAACACTAAACAGCTTCCCGCCCGGCCAAAAAGCGAATGCAGGAGTGGAGATTTTATGTTAAAAGTCAGTTTTTTTAACGACTATTTTTAAAAGCATATTAAAAGCATATTAGCATAATATTTTTAGTATTATTTCTTATGTAATGTATAAAACACAAATCGAGCTTTCATTCCTAAAAAAACTAATAAAATAGCTGCAATAACCTATTTTTGGTAATTTTTCAAAAATAATTTTTTTTTCAATAAATATCTGAAAATCCAAAAAAATTTAATTTTTTTAATACAACTCCATTAATTTTGCAAATACTTTAAAAATGTTAAAAGAATATAAAAATAGACTTATTTACCAATTCAACGGTATATAAAATGTTGATATAGGTCATTTAATAATAGTAATATAACGGCCTCAAAACTACCAAGTCACGTCAAAAGTTGCAAAATTCACTATTTTGTTCCGTATTTCCATATGTGTGTATACGTAACATTTTAGTTTTATAATGTATTATGTAGGTATATATTTGTTATTATAAAGTAGTAAATTCTTTATTTGAGTAATGTTTATTTAATTTGTTCTACATATTTACATACTTATTATACATATATCCCGTTATTTTATTAAGAATATATTATCGAAGATATTATTAGATATTTTCTTGAAAATAATCAGAGACATCAAACGTTAGCAAATTTTTAACTTCCTTAGCTTCGGAATCCTCTTTTTCTATTTCAAGAGTGATTTTTGGTAGCCATCGTGTTCTTATAGAATATATAACTGGATCTGATGATATTAATAAATATTCCATTAAGTCCATATTTTGCGCTATTTTCGAACATTTTCGGGTATTGAAGAGTCGGAAATGTTTAACATCTTTATTTCGGGCTTACTGTACTTCCTCTGTTAGCTCTCCCAGTGGCAAAGTACTATTTTCTATTATTTCTTTACCATGAGCCAATACTTTGTGATTTGTTGGAGTCATTGATTTCCAGGGGTATGTAATGTTAAGTAGTTCTTTAGTTTCGTAAGCAAAAATTTTAAATTTGTCCGCATTAATTTGTTTTTTTGCTATTAATGGCTGCCAATATAATCTTAAAACGCTTCAAAATATTTAAGTCAATGCCTGTGATTAAAAATGTGAGTTCCGGATTTTCAAAGAAACGTCTTGCTGTATTTCCATCATTTGAGCTTCCATAGCCATGTAGAGGTTTATCAATTATTAATCCGAGTTGTTCTTTGAATTCTAATTGAATTCTTTTCTTCTCCTCTTTTCGTAATTCGTGAAGTTCCAAATTGTTTTTTACTGTAGCATTTTCCTGCCCGGAAATATTTCTGTACTTCAAATCATATGCAAGATGTAAGCAGAACTCAAAAAATCTTATCCTTGCGTGGAGTGGTGATATTCAAAATTTTAAAGAATTTTTATTAACAAGGACTTCAGAATTATCCTGAAATTGTGAACTTATTTTTCCACATATATTACATTTCCATGTAGATGTTGTATCTGTTATAGCGTTTGCAACTTTTCCATCAATCATCGTTAATTGTTGTTGAAATGTAACTTTAATAGTTCTGTTTGATACTTTTATATATATTGGGGGCAATGCTTTAATTTCTTCTTCCAATTGGTTGACAATGCTGTTTATTGTAACCGTGGTTTCTTTTGTGTAATCAAAAAGGATTGGACGGCACAAAAATTTGTAACCTGGAGTTAAATTTATCCATATATCATCAAAAAGCCAGTCATTTCTTGTCGATAAGGAAGGCTTATTTAAGCGCATTCGAAGTGGTACCAGAGACGCTATAAACAGCGAGAAAAATTATTGCCAGAATTACTTCCATCCAGTTGTTTGTATTCCGAAAATCCTGATGTTCCATCGCAGCCCCATTTGAATATTAAAATAAGTTCAGAGTCTTTGCATTTTTCAATGTTATCATTGCTGAAGGTAGATATAATTCTAGAGGCAGTATTTTCAAGTAATTGCAATATATTAACTTTAGCACTTTTAACAGAAGCATTACCCGGGTGCTCCATAGGCTATAAAATATTACTTTTCGCTTCTCTCACTGATTTGCTACTGGAAAAGATATCATATCCTTTTTCGCTAACAGATTTCCTCAAAATCTCGTATTGGTTTCTTGATAATCCTAAATTTAATATTAGAGCTAAAGCATCTTCAGAGGTAAAGGACGATGTTGATTTCGGTGTCACTATGCTTTTGATTATCCGATGTAATCGATTGGGAGAAGCTGTTGGTAACACATCTATAACTTTTTCTACTTCCTTTGGTTACGTACGTGTTACTAAAGCTTTAAATGTATCTTTTATTTCGGCATTCGTATGTGAATTTAGAATAGATTCCTGTTTGGTCCTCTTTGTTCTTAGCTGAACTTCATCGTAACTTCTTTTTGGTCGACCCTTTTTCTGCTTTCCGATGAAAATCGGTATTTCTCCCTCCAACCACTCTTCATTTTTCTTCTTGAACTTTGGTATTGACCAATCTGAAGTTTTCATCCTTTTTTCGTATGATTTCGTATGAAATTTTCGAGCTTTAAACTGTCTTCTGCAGTAAGAGTTAAACCAAAAGATACTACTGTATCAATGAGTTTTCTTTTATTTTTTCTGGACGATTTATAATATCAGATAGATTATCCCAGATTACTTTGCAAATAGAAAAGTGTTTTAATGTAATCTCCATAATGGCAAATTCACTAATAAATCTGCATATTTATAAGGATACTTATATATAGAAAAAGAATATTTATATCAGGTAGTGACAGGCAAAAATGAATTAAAAAATTTAAATTTTTGCTCAAAACCCCCAATTTCATTCAGTTTATTTTTATGACCTGTAGTGTTAAACAGGTACGTCAAAAAATGTACCTATGCGATTGTAAAAAAATCATTTTTGTTATAGTACATTAATTAAGTAGCTAGGTAAATTATTTAAAAACTTTAAAAAATGTAATAAAAAACGAAGGAAAATATACATATTTATGTACTTTGCAAATAGAAAAGTGTTTTAATGTAATCTCCATAATGGCAAATTCACTAATAAATCTGCATATTTATAAGGATACTTATATATAGAAAAAGAATATTTATATCAGGTAGTGACAGGCAAAAATGAATTAAAAAATTTAAATTTTTGCTCAAAACCCCCAATTTCATTCAGTTTATTTTTATGACCTGTAGTGTTAAACAGGTACGTCAAAAAATGTACCTATGCGATTGTAAAAAAATCATTTTTGTTATAGTACATTAATTAAGTAGCTAGGTAAATTATTTAAAAACTTTAAAAAATGTAATAAAAAACGAAGGAAAATATACTTATTTATGTACTTAGGTAATTTTAAAAACCTTTTCAGTAGAAAAAAATTATGAACACTTTAAATAAATTCATTAATAAATATTATTATCTCGTAACAAAAAAAAGCAATGCAGTTGAGTGTTAAGTATACACACATATGGAAATACGGAACAAAATAGTGAATTTTGCAACTTTTGACGTGACTTGGTAGTTTTGAGGCCTTTATATTACTACTATTAAATGACCTATATCAACATTTTATATATCGTTGAATTGGTAAATAAGTCTATTTTTATATTCTTTTTACATTTTGAAAGTATTTGCAAAATAAGTGGAGTTGTATTAAAAAAATTAAATTTTTTTGGATTTTCAGCTATTTTCTGAAAAAAAATTTATTTTTGAAAAATTACCAAAAATAGGTTATTGGAGCTATTTTATTGATTTTTTTAGGAATGAAAGCTTGATTTGTGTTTTATACATTACATAAGAAATAATATTAAAAATATTATGTTAATATGCTTTTAATATGCTTTTAAAAATAGTCATTAAAAAAACTGACTTTTAACATAAAATCTCCACTCCCGCATTCGTTTTTGGCCGGGCGGGAAGCAGTTTAGTGTTAAATCATTCTAAATCTATTTTTATAAAAAATATGAGTACCAAATTTGAAAAAGCTCGAGTGACATTTTTTTTATTAATCGATAAAAATGAAACTATTTTTTAAAATTGACAATTTTCGGCCAATGCTGGATGTAGGGTGCAAACTTAAATCAATTCAAAATTCCTTTATTAACCATTTGTGAAGCCTTATCTTTTGAAATTAATAAGGAAAACATTTTTTTATTAACGGAACTTTGAGAAAAAAGTGAATGAATTGTACTATATTTTTGTAAAAAAATAGCCATTTTTCATGCCAATTTCAGAGTGCTGACTTTGAATATTTTTCACGTCTAGACGAATTGAGATAATCCAAAAGTTCTTTCAGCATATTATTTTGAAATATGTAGCAAATTACAGAATATTTTTAAAAAATTTTTACCTCATATATCTCCGGACTTATTCCCGAAAAACGAAAGAAAGTCGAGCCAAAAAATCAAAAATTCAAAATTCAAGCGTAAATATCTTTTTAACTGTAAGAGATAACTTAGATGAGTAAGCTTGTTTTTTCTTTATCTTGCCAAGCACTTTCCAGAAATATAAAAAGCTTTAAAATCGGACTTCATTTGTACAAGTTGCGATTTTTTTAACTTTTACATACTCGAGGTAGTCAACTTTGACACCCTGTAGCTTATCTCGTGTTATCACAGGGTGACTACAAGATGATTTTTCTGAAAGCTTAGGTCCTCCTCTACAACTCTTCCATACATTTCAATTTGATCCGACCAGTAGTTTAGGAGATTCAGATTTATTACCAAAAAATTTGCGTTTGACCCCACTGTGCACCATATATGATTAAAATGTAAGATATTTTTTTTAAATAAACCATTTAATGGTTGTTAATCAGTATCTTACATTGCTTGAATCACACCGAGTATAACCATACCTTGTCTATTTATATTTATTCATATATAAACTAAATGAGAATTACAAAAAAGTTGGAAAATAAACATTAAAGACAAAATATATTTAAAATAAGCAAGTATTGAATTTTTTCATTAAGTTTGTGAAAAGGATAAGTATTATATTTATGTGAAACATTTTATTGTCATGGGTATAATAATATTAATATGGTTAAAAAACAGAATATGGTTTAAGAACAAAAAAAAAAAAATGGACTGCAAATATTTAATAGTTGTAGAAGCAAAGATATTTTTCATATTGATAAAATTTTGTTTCTGGTAAAAATATTTAAAAACATATAAGTTTTGCAGTCAACCATATTAAAATTTTTATTGAGTGTAAACATTAAATGACAAAATTTAAACAAAAACATTGTTATCAAGAACACAGAGTTATTAAAATTCAAGAAAATTAGAAAATATTTAATAGTTGTAGAAGCAATGATATTTTTCATATTGATAAAATTTTGTTTCTGGTAAAAATATTTAAAAACGTATAAATTTTGCAGTCAACCATATTAAAATTTTTATTGAGTGTAAACATTAAATGACAAAATTTAAACAAAAACATTGTTATAAAGGACACATAGTTATTAAAATTCAAGAAAATTAACAAGGAGAACATAATAATGTTGTAGTGATAATGCTGTAACCATGTATTTTCTCCGAGTGTTAATAAATTAAATAATATTTAAATAATTTTATTCTAAATTAATTTCAAATAACTGAAAATTTTATTATAAAATTCACAAAATGATTTGAAAATATTTTATTTCCAAAAACATTAATTGAATATAAAAATTATTTATTTTTAGCAAATATTTTGACGAAAAATATTCACAATGAAAATCTAAGATTACGATATCATTTGGTTTGTTGTGATATTGCAGTGATAATAAAAATGTTAATTATATTTAAGGTTAAGATTTGAGTACTCATTTTAAGTGTCTAAAAAGAAAGATTCAATGAAAAAAAAAAAAACAAAAAAAAAAAAAAAAAATTAATGAATGAAAATGTATATAAGTACTTTTTTTGAGGTGGTAACATTATCAACTTTTTGTTTGGTGTCATACTAATGCCCATACTAAGTATAATACCACAATTTTTCGGCTAATTTAATATAATTGTTTATTAATTGACAAATTTTTAACCCTAAATATTATTTGTTGAAATAATCGATTAGTTTAGTACCGTTAGCATTTAATACTTTGTAAAGTTAATTCTGTACCATTTAAATACAAATTTAACTAATTTCTTTTTGTGAGTGTATTTTCTTAATTATTTATAGATTAGTTGGAAAAATATTTGTAGTAAATTTTCTTATAAATCTCTATAATTCTTCTCTTAACCCTTTTAACACTGTCTGCTAAAGGACACACAGCCCGGAAAATCAAGCGCTTTGTTATAAAGTCCATATTTTTTTTCGTTAAGGAAAAGTGTTTTAAGTTTAAGTTTCTCTGGTAACCTTTTTATATTTATTGTATCCTTATAGTGTATGAGTGTGTGTATGGGCTAGCCTTTAGTTTCGTTTTCAACAACTTTTCAATTATCTTATAATTGTTCCGTGGCATGTTAGTTTCTTCTAGCATGACCCTTTCTTTTTTTACGTTATTGTTTCCTTTCCTTCATCTTATTACCACTACTTTTAGTTACTTTTCTTCATTTCTTTTTTGGGTTATAAAGGATTTTTGAAAATAATCTTATTTTCATCCTACTTAAATAACAATTTCAACATTGGTTGATGGTTAAAAGTTTAATTCCCTGTTATGTTTCGCTCATAATTTGTTGTAGTGGTAGAGTTTGATTGTCTTCTTTGGTTGTTTAATAAAATGTTTGTCGGTGTATTTTTATGTAGTTAGTTTCCTTTCTATATAATTTTATTTATTTTTGTAGCAATTTGCACCCGAGACTGGGTATTTAAAAGAATTTATAAAATAATTTCTTTTTTTTTTTTTTTTCTTTTTTTCTTTTTTAGTTCATTGTAAAATAATACTTTCTAATAATCGTCTTAATTTAGCATGTTAAGTGGGTGTTTGTAAAATAAAAAAAGGAAAGAAAGAGAAAAAAAGGAAAAGAAATAAATGTTTTGTAATAAATGTGAAGAAAATTTTGCCACAAAATGTTTGTTATATCTTTAATTCTTTTTAGTGATTTTAAAAACTAGCTGGATTAATTTAAATTAAATACCCTAAAGAGGTTTGAAAAAATGTTTTTGATTTTTATAAAATCCGCAGTCATTAGATATGGTTTATTGAGTTTATTGAAAAAAAACAACCGAAAAGTTGGTGGAGTATAATAAGTACACACCCACTAAATTGTGTTGTCGTTTGGTTAAATTTGTTACATTTTCGCAACTTTTTAACGCTTGACGTTACATGTATAATTTTTAGCTTTTGATCTCATTTTCGTAACTTTTTATCCTTTCGACAAAATTGATCATAACAGATCACGTAAATATATATCTAAATTTGAATCGAGTAATAAGTAAAATTTTCCTCTTAACACATCAGTTATGTTGAAGAAACTAAATTTGAAATAGGCTATTTTCTTGTACGTAACAATATTATGTTCTTAGTGGCGCATGAAATTATTTAGATTTTTATAATGTATTTTCGGCATATGAAATTACACAAAAAATTAACATAGAAACTCGTAGTGATCTCTTACTCACTTAAAATAGTAAATATTTTCTATACTATTGCAAAGATTTAAGTATCAATTGAAAGCGTGTAAATAGACATTTATAAAGACATAAATAATTTGCTATTAAAGTTCGTTTAACCTAATTTTTTTAATACCTTCCAATTTTTCTCACGGAAGTGTTTTTAACTCTATGGTCACACAGAGAAAAAACATGGTTCTGGTGAACATAATCTAAGAGCAACTATTAGGATTGAAATATATAATTACAGACAAAAATTAACTACAATTCGATAACTACAATTCGGCTTTATCATACTTAGTACGTTTTAATCATGTAATGATACGATTCAATAATATTATAAACTTCTTTTATAATATTGCTCCCGATTTTATCATAAACTTGTTATAAACTTATTTTATCATATTATTGGGTGCTTTTATCATATATAATTCAATTATATCATATTATGATTCCACTCGAATATATTGATTATATTCTACCATATCGTGTTTCTACTTTATCATATTTTGATTCCATATTATCATATTATAATTCCATTTTACTACATTTTAATCCCATATATTGTAATTTCATGTTTTCATAATATGGTATATGATATAATTCTATTCTATCATATTACATGATAAAGTTTCTTGTATTACGATTCCATCTTATCATATTATAATCCAATTTTAACATATTATGGGTTTCCTGTACTGAATATAATATTAAAATGTAACTTTTTAGCAAAAATTGTAACTTTTTGACAAAAATCTCTAACTTTTTCCAAGCTACCATTGCCAACATGTGTAGTGCGATTCAGTAACTTAATTTATAGATTATCTAATCGTTTATAAAATTAAACGACAAAATTATTGATTTTGATATTTCATAGGATTCTTAAACGATATTCGTTATCACTGCATATGCTTCTGTAGTTAACTAAACCAAAACATTTTATGTGCTGTTTATTTTATCAACTAAAACCAGCTCTATAAACTATTTGTAACCAGTGTTGCCGTATTGGTTATTTTTTAATTTTTTAATGTTTTCTAATGTGGAAATGATAACTTTTTTCCATTTTAGTTATTATTATTATTATTATTATTATTATTATTATTATTATTATTATTACTATTGTTAAATCAAAATTTTATTTCTATTAGTTTTAAAAATGCTATTTATTCTGTTAATCTTGCTAACAATAAAAAGAGAGTGTGTTAAAAATTTATCACTTATTTAAAAACTAAAGGTTCCTATAACTTTTCATTCCAATTTTAACTGACAATTAAGAAAACAACTCAAATTAATAGAAAATATAAAGATTTTCTAATATTTAACCAAATAGTGAAATGGATTGGGAGATTTTTGTGAGAATGGTGTAACAAACATCCTAAATACTTGTAATTACGAAATAAATTGCTATCAAAAAGAAATGTATATTTAGTGAAGACCGGGATTTAAGTACTTTTTATGGATTTTCGGAAGAGGACCCTACATACAAATTTTTATAGAATGTTTTAGGATTAAAAATGTTTTATTTCTGAAGAATTCAGTAGAAATAGGCTGAAATGTATGTAATAGATATACAATGGGTGATTCGAGTAGAGATACTTTTTTCAATAGCCTTTTTTTGACAGATCACGTATGTCATGCTGTCATGTTATTTTTGTTTAGTATTGTTTGGCATTTCATAATGGAAAGACTTACGCCTGAACAACGTTTACAAATCGTTCAACTTTATTACGAAAATTCACGTTCTGTGATGAATGTGTTTCGTACACATCGATCAACTTATTGTCAACATAATCGGCCTACTGAGCGTACTATTCGCAACACCATCACCCATTTTGAGACGCAGCATTCATTATTGGATAATATTCGACCGAATAGACTACGTCCAGCATGCTGTGAAGAAAATATAGCGGCCGTAGCTGAGAGTGTACACGAAGACCGTTGAGAGTCGATTCGGCGCCGTTCGCAGCAACTGGAACGACTTGGCGCATTTGACGTCGAGATCTTAAATTAAAAGCGTACAAAATACAGCTTGTGCAACAACTGAAGCCGCTCGACCTTCCCAAGCGACAACGCTTCGCTATATGAGCTCTTGAAAAGTTCCATTTCTGGCTCAATAGGTATGTAAACAAACAAAATTGCAGCATTTGGGACGAAGAGCAATCTGAAGAGATTCAAGAACTGCCACTTCATCCAGAAAAAACAACGGTTTGGTATGGTTTGTGGGCCGGTGGAATCATCGGTCCATATTTCTTTAAAAATGATGACGGTGCGAACGTAGCCTTCAATGGCGACCGTTATCGTGCCATGATAACCGACTATTTGATGCCTGAAATTGAAGCTCGTGATCTCGGCGACATTTTGTTTCAGCAAGACGGCGCCACTTCCCACATATCGCATCAATCAATGGATTTATTAAGAGAACACTTCAGTGAGCACATAATTTCACGTTTTGGGCCAGTCGATTGGCCACCAAGATCGTGTGATATCACACCGTTAGATTTTTTCCTGTGGGCATATATAAAGTCTTAAGTTTATGCGGATAAACCCGCTTCGATTCAGGCCTTGGAGGAAAACATCACGCGTGTCATTCGCCAGTTACCAGTCGACATACTCGAATGAGTCATCGAAAATTGGACTCAACGGATGGACCATCTGCGACGTAGCAACGGCCAACATTTGACAGACATAATCTTCAAAAAATAAATGCCAAAGAATGTTCTTTCAAATTATAATAAACATTCCCCATTAGATTTGAATTTTCTGTGTTTTTCTCTTTAAAAAAGTAGGGAACCTCGAAATGGATCACGCGGTATATATAAAGATAGTTTTTTGTTTGAAAGAACATGTTTCATAGGTTTTCAACTATTTTAGAATTTGCACAATTTTGGTCAAATAATAGTGAATATTATCTTCTGCATTTTGGAAACAACAATCTGAAATAAAAGAAGAAAAAAATATTGCAATTAGAGTTGGCATTAGTTTTTTCTTTTTGGATTTCGATATTGGATAATCACAATGCATTCAAATATTTGCACATAACATTATATATATAACTATAAACGTTTCATATATATATATATATATATATATATATATATATATATATATATATATATGAAACGTTATATACACATTTCATATATATATATATATATATATATACCATAACATATACATACAAATGAATTGTGGCCATATATTATAAATTTCTTAATATGATATTAATTTTTTAATTTAAACAGAGTTTAAATATTATTTGGTTATCTAATTATAAATAAATATAAGTTTCATACTATCTTTTGAAATGGAACCTAAATTTACTTAAATTATTTGTTATGAAAGTGAAGTTAAATGTATGTGTTACGTAGCGTTAGTTTATTTCATTTTTTTTTTTTTTTTTTTGAAAACGAATTAGGTAATCTGTCAGCATGGAGGGTGGTCAAAGGAATCAGTTTAGCAAATTTTATCTCAGGCAATACTTCTCTCATCAACTTCCAAAATATTATTTTTGGAAACACAACACACCCCCCAACGATGAGCGTGGCCGAAGTTACAGGTAGCCTCATTCCAAACATGCTCATACCTCATTAAAGGATCGTTTCAGTTGTGAGGACCAAAATTTAACAAATCTAAGAAATCTAGGAAAATGAAGAATTAGTTAGGAGATGGATAACATCCATTCATTGGATTGGATTACGAACAATATATTTCCTTTATTTAATTTCATATGATCCGAATGACAATGGGGTGCAGGAGATCCAACAATGCGTTCAGGTGGTGGATTTTCTTATATGTCTATGGTAGGCAATTATAGGTTAAAATATAAAATAACCGGAAGATAGCAGCAGGGAGAAATGTCGAAGTATAAGTGTTAACTAACTCTAACTCTTTACAGCTGACTATGCGAGTAGCAGAAGTGGCAAAACACAAACCAAAGACATGAAGCAGCAAATATACGAGCAGAAAATATACGAGTAAGCAAAAAAGGCTAGAGATAAAGCTAGAAGCTAAAACAAAAAATTTGAGGCCAAAAGCAGAACAAAAATTCTAAAAATTGGTAACACCTTTCCTTAAGGTCCTTGCATACATTCTCTGGTTTAACTTATTTTGCATTAACAAAAATTATATACGTTGTTTTACTTAACAATTTTTATAAATAAACTTTATTTGATCTATTTGGCTATATAATTACCGTTCCTGAGAAGAACTCTTCAAGAGTAATGCATCATGAGGGTGTATGTGAATAAATTTAATTTTCAAAGAGCTTTATCTATGTATATGTAAAACTAAGTTAGAGTTTTGAATGAACTTGGCGTGCGAGTAAACATTGATTATCGGTGAGTATGGGCTTATTATCCTATGTTGGAAAGATTTTGTGAAATATTCAACTCACGATTTGGGAAAAGAGTATATGAGGGAAGGTCAAAAAGTTTGAGATTTTTTTGTAAGCTTGGGTAGATATATCCAGAGATTCATTATTGTGAAGTTGCCATATGCTAAGTTATGTCTATGATTAGACTAGCTGCTTCTATAGGTTGAGACTATGAGCTGTATGTTTGCATACCATTGTAGATGAACTTGTTTTTGTTGGATTGGATATATTTTTCAAAGGTATTGAGTTGGGATCGGGATGGTCAAGCGGATTATTAAAAGTTACAGTGTTAATTTAAAGGTGCTAATGATATCATCTAACAAACATTTTAGAGAGAGAATGCACATTGGGGTTACCCTGAACAAAATTTGGCATTAACTTAACTAGCAAGTTTTAGTATTAGTTTTTGGTGTCGGTGACAAGAGGAAGTCTTTTAGATATCAAATTAAGAAAATGAGTTTGTGCTTGATGCATTTTTTTGTTTTGTAAATTTGACAAACAAAATATTTTATGTTGTATGGTTAGGAATTTTTATGACTTATAACACCATAGGAGTTTGGGCACAAATAAATTGGTGCAACGATCACCTCAAAGTGTAACGTTCAACGTTATCATCCTGAGTCGTGATGACGATGTTCGTTCTTCCATCTGGCTGGCTGTCAATGCAAACCTTTTATAGGTTCAAGCTTTTAAGATAATGTTATAAAATTTGACAAATTTATATACTTTGATATAAGGACGAAGTGAGCTGAAATTTCTTAGGATCAATTCATTATTTTTCCTATCCACCATACAAATTTCCTTCCGAAATGTGATTCTAAGCACTTAAATGCTTTAAATTAAACATGATTTAAATAAAATTCAGCAAAACTAATTTTTTTATAAGCGAATATAAGTGTGCCAAATTTTATGGAAATCGGCCCATAATTTAGCATAGCTCCCTTCTGAAAATCAATATAACTTTAAGGAAAATCGAAAGCCTTTTGAAAAATTTAATGGCGATCGGTCTTTAACTGACCATCGCCTTCATTATAAAAGTTCCATCTGAGAATTACAATAATATGGATAAAATGCTATTATCATGATAATGTTATGCATTCAAATTTGAAAACTGGATACTTTAAATACAATATTAAAAAATTTTGAAGGACTTTCTACTACTTCTTTTTCCCGCTGGACAATTATTTAAGCCGTATTATAGGAGAATTATAGTATCTGTGATTACTAGATATTACCTGGTAAGTAGACTAACTACATAAAGATGTGAATTACAATAATTTTTGCGGAGGTTGTGTTAATGATAGCATTTGCCATATTTTGTGATAACTATCTTTGTTATAAGTCAGACACGCATAGTGATCACATTAGTAGCAAAAATAGAAGCTTATGCTGATTCTGTACTGTTATTTCCAAAATAATTAGGTAATCATTACGACATCGCACATTGGTTCCAAAATGCTTTGTTTTTTGGAAATAATTCTGTGACTTGAGAACCGTTGAAAATATTTCCATAAATTTTCAGGTGGTCAGACAAGGTATGTTTGAGTTGATTTGGAGGAGGAAAGAATCCTAGCGGATCTGAGGAGGAGTGGGTAGACCTCCAAACTTGGTCACCTCGGGTATGTAATTTAAAAAAAAAATCGCGAAAAATTAATTTATTATTTGAAAGAAAACAAAATTTACATATAGATAGTTCTTGTAAATCTCTATAAAAAATACGCTTGCATTTGTAGGTTCTTTTTTTTAATCTTATAGGGCATTCAGACCGATGCGAAATTACGTACTTTCGTGATTTCGGTCGAAATCAAGTTGATATTACGTAATTTCCCATACATTTTGACACTTGCGAAATTAAATGGTTTTGTGTAATTTCGGCAAAATTACATTGAAATTACGATACCCATTTCCGTGCAACTCTGTACATGGTTGGAAAAAATACTTTTTTCAACTATGTACTGTATGTTTCAATCGTGAGAAGAAAAAAAAATTGACAGCTGATCTTAAATTTAAACACAAATCTTAAAATTAATTATTAAAGTGATTTTGCAAAATGAAACATATCCTTCTTACCATTGCATGTCTAAAAATTTTTAATTGTTGAAATAAAAATTTCTTATCAGCAAGTTTTTCATTAATAATTTCCAATTTAGTAAGTAACTGTTTCTTATTTGTTTCCATTTTAAAATACTTTATTTACCCCTATAACAATTTAAAATGTAAACAATAAGTATCAGCTGTTCACGAAATTACATCAAATGTCATCTCGCCAGTATGAACACTCTAGATTTCATTCGTAATTTCGGAATGAAATTTCGTAATTTCGCGCGGGTCTGAACAAGGCTTTAAGATATATTTAGATCGAAATTAATTTTTTTCTCATTTCTATCCTCGTTTTTTTAAATTGGTAGGCTTAATATTGATCCTAATTTCTTTTCACCAGATTCCCTGCAAAATTTTTTATAATATTGCCGCAAGATAGATCCGATAAAAAGCTATACTAATTTAAAGTAACTTTAAAAATATTTCATATTTTTTATTATTTTTTTTTTTCAAAGAAGGTGGCAATATTTTTTAAATTGTAAAATTTGTTTCTTTTTGCGGTTTACACAATTTGTTTCGTGTATTTAAAAGTAATCTATATATTTATATGGTTCTTGCGTCAATATTATTAAGAATTTTTGTAAGGAATTTTGTAGCGAATATTTTAAATTTTTTTAAGCAAATATTAAGCCCGTCAAGTTACAAAACTAGACTTGAAATGGAAAAAAATTTATTTCGTCCTTAATATCTATTAACTAAAAGATAAAATACTATTATCATGATAATGTTATGCATTCAAATTTGAAAGCTGGATACTTTAAATACTTTAAATTTGAAGGACTTTCTACTACTTCTTTTTCCCGCTGGACAATTATTTAAGGCGTATTCTAGGAGAATTATAGTATCTGTGATTACTAGATATTACCTGGTAAGTAGACTAACTGCATAAAGATGTGAATTGCAATGATTTTTGCGGATGTTGTGTTAATGATAGCATATTGCCATATTTTGTGATCTCTCTATCTCTATAATAAGTCAGACATGCATAGTGATCACATATCTAGCAAAAATAGAAACTTATGCTGATTCTGTACTGTTATTTCCAAAATAATTAGGTAATCATTACGACATCGCACATTGGTTCCAAAATGCTTTGTTTTTTGGAAATAATTCTGTGACTTGAGAACCGTTGAAAATATTTCCATAAATTTTCAGGTGGTCAGACAGGGTATGTTTGAGTTGATTTGGAGGAGCAGAGAATCCTAGCGTATCTGAGAAAGAGTGGGTAGACCGCCAAACTTGGTCACCTCGGGTATGTAATTTATGTACATACCGGAGGTGACCCACTCCCCCTCTGACCCACTAGGAATCTGTGATCCTCCAAATCAAGTCGAAAACACCTCGTCTCTGGTCACTTGAAATTTTATTGAGATATTTCGAATGGTTAACAAGTTATAGAATTATTAAAAAAAATCGTTATTCAAGTTTCCCAAAATATTTCTTTTTAATATTAAGGGTAAACGTGTTTATAAGTAACCTTTTTTGCCATTTTTATAAATTGTTTTTCAATTAAAATACTTAAAATTATTAGAATTTTAGAAAAAAAAAAAAAAAAAAAAAAAAACATAAAGCGGCCAAATCTTCAATAACTAAACATGTTGTAAATACATATGTATTTATTTTTAAAGGTCTGTAACATTTCCTTTTCATTACATCTCATTTATGTACCTTATTCGAACATGTAAGTAATATTGCCATAATCCTTAAGTGTTTCATATTTCAGTTTATTCAAGTAAAACATTATTGCCACACATTGAATCTCGGGGGGCATTTTAAATAATTTGCGAGGTATATTCATATCCACACATTCGTAAAGGTGTGAGCATGTGTGTATTTCATAAACAAACTCATCAAGCTTACATCGAAATGAATGCAAAAACTGAAAATTTCCGTATTAATTCTAGGAACTTGTTGAAATTGTTGATTGCTGAAGTTTTTTAATATTTCAACTGACATTTCCACTCTTTTGCGAAAACAAGAACACATACACACTTGTTTATGTTTAAAATGCATGTGATATCGTGTGTGTGTGTGTGTATTTTTTGTGTTGACAAGATCTTTGTTGAACCTTTGTAGAAGTGATGAAGTAAAAGGCGAATCAATTTGTTTTTTAATTGGTCAGATTTTTCCAAGTACTTCAAATTTAATTTCATACATATATTATTTATTGAAATAATTTTTGTATCAGGATCAAGTTAGCTTTCAAAAGCATTTATTTATGTCTTATTGACTTTTGAAACTATAGCAAAATCGAGATATAGAGGGAAATATTCTACGTTAACTCAGTACAGAAAACTATATGTAAATGTATTTGTAGAGTACCTCCTATTCGACTAAACTGTTGGGAGTGTCATATTTTTCACATTTTAGTAACCCCCATCGGTATTGTTTGTTGCACGTTTCCTGTTGTTTTTAATAAAAAAAAACAGAAAGAAGGAAAATAAAATATATGTATATTTTTTACACATTTTAATGATTTAAAAATGTAAAATCACAACACAGCAATTTTAAGGACATGAGACGTTGCTCCCTTCGGCGAATATGATGCTGATGATGGCAATGAACAGTGTTTCGTTCCCATGCATCGACAAAATAAAAGTGTTCTTTTAGGAAGATCAATTTTGCTTGATTATATTTAAATTCTTTACAAAACTTAAACTTTAGTAATACAAGAATATAAAAAAAAATCCATATAAAAAGAGAGCGGTCCCAGCTGAAAAAATGCTAATTACACTACAAGTGTTCTCAAAAAAAAAGTTGCCAAAAAAGGGGATTTTAAGGAAAACGGGGCAAACTGCTTCAATACCTAAAAACCTCCTCAAAATTTGTATATTTGATAAAAATAAAAAAAAAAATATTGTATTTAGAAAAGCTACTAAATTAAGTTTTACTAAAAACAAACTAATTTATTTATAATAATTTCTATTATAGTAAAAAAGGACTTATTCATGAAAATATTTATTAATTAAACTTCTGTACTTGTGTACGGGGTCTTTAACCGAACTCCAGTCTTACAAATCCTCATCTAACAAATTTAGGACTAAAAGTATGGATTCACAATTGTTGACCTTAGGTATATTAGACAATTTATTTTTCATTTATATTAAGATAAAATATTCCGCCGAGGCACTGCTATGAACACCAAATATATTTTTTCATTTTCCCAATCTGTCTAAAAAAATTCGGTATTTCATGTCTTAAATAGTTGTTCATAAACTTTATCATTAGCTTTAGTTTTTAACAGTTTCTGTTCATTTATAAATAATTTGGGGTCTTTTTTCACTTCAATATATTGTGAAATTATATCGAAATAATTAATTTCTATTACTAATTATATATTATATATTATATATTATATATTATATATTATATATTATATATTATATATTATATATTATATATTATATATTATATATTATATATTATATATTATATATTATATATTATATATTATATATTATATATTATATATTATATTCTTATATTAATATAAAATAAGTTGAGATATTTCAAACATCTTAATTTCTTGCCATTTAGCTCCATTTTAAAAAAGAGGCCAAAAAAGTTCCAGGTGGTTGAAAAAGTATCAATTGGCGACTAAATTCACCAAACAGTAACAGATTGGCTACAAATTAACATAAATTGGTGATATATGCAAATGAATGATTTACTGTGCTTCTACAACAAGCAATATCGCTCATAGATAGAATGATATTTATGATTCTTGAAGAAGGATGATAGCGACGAGATTAAGATAATACAATATCCGACCCAAAGGAAAGAGCGTGCACGCATTTTGTCGGCCATTTGTTGAGCACTCTGAGGTAGACAAGGCGAAAATAAGTACTGCTTGCAAAATTCACAATCTTCCAGCCACGAACACTCCACAGCTCTTCATACTAGCCGAAGAAGCCATCAACGCTGCCAAACTATCCAAGGAGATTGGCCCAGATACTATGTCCGTGCTGATGTCAGAACATATCTTGTTGTGTGGGGATGGAAATGGGTCGAGTTATTCTGATTTTGAAACCTGGTTAGAACGTGTGAGGGATCATCTTACAAGGCGATATACCTCCTGTTGCCCACATCGAAGAAAATCGGAGCTCTTCTCCTCCCACAGCTGACCCGCCAACTACCAGCACCACATCACCAGCATAGATTCCGCAAAAATAATATACTAATTTTAGTATTAGCCACCATTACCACTTGGATCTCAAAGGGCTTAAATTCAGAGTGGTCGTCAGCAGTTTGTGGAGTTTAGGGATAAGAGATCGAGCCCCATAGATTTAAGGAGTGACTTCCTCAAGGCAGAGTCTTGTTGCCACTAATGTTTAACTACTACCTCCCAGTACCTCTTCGACAAATTGAGGTGATTACATATGTGGACAATAATACCGACGGGTCACAATGTTAATAACCTATGCCGTATGGCAAATGTTTACCTCAATCAGATCCACAATTTCTTCATTGCACGTAACTGCGCAGTTATGACCAACGAGATCTTCAGTAACAAAGGAGGTATAACTCGAACTTGGCTTCCCTGTCGATGGAGTTAAAATTCCGACAATGAACTACCCAAAAAATCTGGGGGTTACCTTTGGCAGCTTGTTTCTTATTCAGCTCATGCTACTAGAATCATGCACATTGCTTGGTTGCAGAAACAAGGTGCTAGCCAGCAGCACTTAGGGTATGGAAAAAGAAACATTGTTAGCTAAAAAAACGATTGTTCGATCAGTAATCAACTATGCAGCTTCAGTGTTGTCTCCTTCGTTGAGTGTTACCTAGTAGAGAAATTTACAAAGCTGTCAAAATGCTTCCTTCAGGGCCGTAACAGGCTGCTTATGAATCACCACCCCACACCATCTACATCAGGAGACCAAGGTACTACCTGTCGAGGAACATAAGGTTATGTTAACAAAGACATTCAAACTTTAACATCAAACAGTTAGTTTATTCCTTTTTAAATTTCGGGATATGATACTTTGAACCGTAGCTCGTATGCTATAAATCAGCTGTGGAAGATATTCACAGAGGCATTAATTCCACAGTTGCAGCTCACTGCATGAATGTCATATTAGGAGGCCGCCCATTGCGGATAACGAGAATAAAACAATAGAAGTTCTCGCTCAACTGGAGTTAGGATGGAGCAATATGCTTTATACCTTCTGGTCTTGCAGAGTTCAACCTATGCCCAGTATGTGGTGAGGGCTACCATGATACCTCCACATATAACTTCTTTTTGTCCAATGGATTTATGAACACAGCCGGTAGAAGTAGCTCAATTTCAGAACCCCGAGAATAAAAATTATTAAGAAATTTTAGCTGAGAGTATTTGAGAAAGGCATAAGTTTAAATTGGTCAGTATGAATACGGTAACGTCAACAGCCATCTCGTTACCTGAAGATAATGAAGTATTACTTACTGAACAAAGTTGTGAAGGTCTTAAATTTGAATTCATATCTGTGAACCAAACAACGAAGATACAGGAGCTCTTTGGGAAAATAATAACTTTCTCCTGCATAACCATGATTCAGGAGTTATTTTACCCTTTTTAATAAATTAATTTTGTACTTTCAAATCCTTCGTTTTACATGTTTGCCAAAATTTCTGTCTTTTTCTAAAGATATGTCCTTCAACGGTTTGCAAGTAGACACCATATAATGAATAATTTTTCTGAGCAAGACAATAATGTAGCTAATGATGAGGCTATACTATGCTAAATCCGGAATGATATCAACGGAATCTCATTACTTGCAAAGAATTAAGAAACGGAAGTTAATCTCCATTATTCTAATGCAAGCTCTGATACCTTGCACTTCCTGGTGGTAGAGAAAAAAAGGACCACGTACTGTCCGATATATATAGTGAAAGTATTTAAGAAATCAAAACCAAAGGTATTACTTTTACCCGTATTATACTATTCATCAATATTCTTGACATTAATTTATTTTTAATTTTTATTTTATTTTTTCTTTTGCCTCCGAATCAAAGCACTGTGCTATGCTGTTATTCATAATGGTGCAAAATGCTCATATCAGATATTTTTTCTCCCATTGACTTTACATCGCTGCCAATGACAATTGATTTTAATGTATTATTTATATACAAAATATTTTTCGTTTATTGTTTGATAAGAGATGGAAACTTTTGACAATTTTTATATATAAGCATAATGCGAAATGAAAAATATAAACGATTCGGAAAGTGTGTAAGAAATTTAAATTATAAAGAAAATGGTAGGCAAAGTAAATAATCTCTAATTCTTATAATGGACGGCAAGAATAACATTATCAGATTGAAGGGAATTATGTAAATCACGCTATTTTGAAATCATAAACAATAAAAAACACATGCTCCGAACATTTCCTTTAAGAAAAGAAATTTCCAATATTGAAAAATTAATATTGAAATGAAATAAAACAAGCTGTTTGTGAGCTATTAACCAAATTCATTTAGAAGGCTACTTGATATTGGTGGATAATTTGGAAATTCCGAGCCACTTCCGAAAGAGATAACAACACCCTCAAATAGCTAATGCAGATTATCCATAGTTTCGAACGAACCTACCGAAGTATTGGTAGACCGAAGGGTCTACCAGTATTTTAGAACCACAAATCTCTGCTGGCAAGCAAGAAGGTGCTCACAAGCCATCCTGCGATCTTGCACAGATAAGCCAGCTAGGTCTGGTAGTGAGGCAACTTAAATTAGGAATGGAGTAGAGATGGTAGAGAAAACTATTTCGAGCGTCTTTAAGGATTCTCAAACGAGATCCAATAAAGGAGCTCAGCCTGGAGATTAGATACCCTCTACGTCCAAGAAAGCTGATCATGTACCACATGACTTTTTTAAAGGCCCTGCTAAGGGGGTCATAAAAAAAGGTAAGGTCTGGGGATAACCAGCAGATACCTTCGGCGAAGGGAGTAGTAAAGCGGGCATTAACTGGTGATGATCAACCTTCAACGTCCAAAAAGGCAAAGGATTCATCCAAGTCGGACATTCTTCAAGCAGCAGTCATTGATCGTGCTGATTCAGATGGGAGAATCAGTACGGAAATGTGGCGACTGATTGAAGATAGGCTTATGGACGAAATCTTCCATTCAAGGCACATGCCGGGTGAAATAGCCTTGCGACCAATAGTCACGGTGGAAGTCATACTGGGTATATTGGAGGGGCAGAATATGGGGATCAATAAAAGTCAATGGTCTTGTGAGGAGAATCAGGGAAAAGATTTCCGATTCGCTGTAGTTCGGGAATCTCTGAGGAAATTGGACTTATTGTGGGGTTGTTACGTTCGGGCTTGGCTACGTCAAATTTCGGTACTCGAAAAATTACAAAGTTGAAGGGGCTGCGGATGGTGCATATAAATCTGCATCATTGTGAAGCAGCCTCGAACGAATTGACAACCTACCTCAGTGAGACCAGTGTGGACGTGGCTCTAATTCAGGAGCCTTGGCTAAACAACAACCAGATCTGTGATCCTAGGGCTAAAGGATACAAATTGTTCGTGCCATCCACTGAAGATAAAGTTAGGACATGTATCCTAGTGAGGAAATAACTTCAATTGATTCTTCTTTGTTCTTTCAGTTATGGTGACCTAACGGTAGTTCAAGATGAGGCGGAAGAAGATAGTAAGCTGGTTTTGGCCTCGGTGTACATGCCTTATAAAGCGATGGAGCCACTGGATAACAGGGTGTGCGCCTTAGCCGAGTATGCAAGACGGAATAGAGTGCGTCTATTGCTCGGTTATGATGCCAATGCAAACCACAGTCAATGGGGTAGCAGGGATATCAATAAGAGGGGTGAGTCAATTTTTGATTTCATTATAGCGAATAGTCTGTAATCTGTAATAGGGGGAATACCTCTACGTTCAAGACAAAGGATAGGAATTCGGTAATAGATATCACGTTGACCAACTCTGGAGATCTGGTAGAGGACTGGAGGGTAGCTATGCGGTGTTCTTTCTTTGACCATAGAAGAATAACCTTCAGTATGAACTTTCAGTATGGAGAGGAAACCTTATAGGAATTCGAGACGCACGAATTGGGACGCTTTCGGGAGTGATTTGGGGTCAAGACTACCTGAAACTCCGAGGGAGTTTATGTCGGGGGACAGTCGTGACGTAAGAGTAGTCTATTATCAGAAGTTATGAGCTCTCCAGTGCGGTGAGTTATTCGGGTAAGAGAAAATAGCCGGTAAGGTGGTCAAAGGAGTTGAGTGAGGAAGAAGACTGGGTGCCTACAGGATGAGTTTTAATAAGTACAAAAATAAGGTAGACGAGCTTAAAGGTCCTCGTGGATTAAATTCGGCGAGACCATATAATCTTTTAATGAAGTATTCAGATTCAGGAAAATACTGTCGAAGGATCCTCTGAGTCACTTAATGTACTTTTGGTAACTCATTTTCCAGGTTCTAAGGACCCACTGATGGAAGGATCAGGTGAAGAAGAACATTTGTTTACAGAGTCCGCCATCGGGATGGGTGAATCCGTAGTGAGAGACCTGATCACGTTTGAGAAAGTAACATGCGCGGTTAATACATTCGAGACTTATAAGTCACCTGGCCCGGATAGCATCTTACCGGCTATGTTACGAAATGCACCGGTAGCAGTTCGTCTACTAGTGGATATTTTTACTGGGTGTCAGATACATAGACACATAGGTCTATATCTAAGATCATCTATTAGCACCAATAGCATGAGTACTCAGCATGCTTGCCTGAAGATTAAATCTGTTGAGATTGCGCTTCGTGAAGTGGTGAGCTATATAGAACAAGGACTTTGGTACAGGGAATTTACTATAGCTGCGTTCTTGGATATTGAGAGAACGTTCAATAATATCAAGATCGACGCTATTAAGCAGGCGCTGGTGGATCTGAAAGTACATGAATTCTTGATCGAATGGATAATCCTTATGCTGAGCAGCAGGATCATCAACTCAAGCTTTTGTGGAGTATGTTTAAGGAATCTGGTGACTAGGGTGACACCGCAAGGGGGAGTGTTCTCACCTCTGTTGTGGCTATGTGATAGAGAGTTGGGAGTGAATCCTGAAAAGACGAAGTTGGTTCTGTTTACTAGAAGGTTCATAGCTGAGAATTTTATATTACCGGTACTGGGTGGAAAGGAACTGAGACTATCCGACTCATCAAAATATCTTGGAGTATTTCTTGATAGTAAGCTGACTTGGAAGAGGAATGTTAGGAGAGACTCAAACGTAGCCTTAATGCCTACTACACCTGTAAGAACTCTATAGGTAAGAACTGGGGACTCAAACCGAGGGTTGTGATTTGGATCTACGCTTCGGTAATGAGATCAATTCTTACATATCGTTGTTCTGTTTGGTGGCAGGCACTGCAATGGAAGAGTAACAGGAAGCTTTTGTCGAAGGCAGAGAGATGTGCTTCAATCGGCATTACAAGTGCAATGAGAAGTACATCACAGGCGGCTCTGGACGTCATACTTCATTTCATATTGTTCTTCAGGCTGAGATTCTCGAAATATTGAAGGCCGCAGAATTGATCAGACTATACGTTGCGAGGGGTTTAAGGTTACTCTTTATGTGGCGGCTCTGAAGGCCTTGGAATCACATCTGGTGAAATCCAGGCTAGTTGCCAACTGTAAGAAATCACTGAGAGAGCTGTTGGCCATTGCAATATATCTGGTAATGAATTAGGAAGATTAACGAATGGATCTTGGCCAGAACCAATTCGGCTTGGGAGTGTAGAGTGGACTATAAGGTATTGAGGGCGATATAGCCGGAATTCGATAGGACAGGTACAAGTACTCTTCTGAGCTTGAGTAAGAAAAGTTTGAGAATCATGATATGAGTCATAATAGGGCACTGCTTGATAGGGAAGATGAGGTCTAAATGGTACGCTGGCAATTCTGAATTTGCAGAATATGTGAGGCCGTCAATGAGACCGAGTCTATTGAGCATACCATATGTTACTGTCCACGATTGCAATATCGTGGGATGAAAAGGTTGGGCAGTAAATTTCACGACGGGCTATATGACGTTCAGAACATAGAGCTTGTTGACGTCATAGGCTTCGTCATGGGAATAGGGTGGCTAAGGGAGAGTTAGGGGTATATCCCTAAAGATTTTTACATTTGCTCTTTCTTCTTCCTCTATTCTATCGTGTGTAAATAAAGGGATTCACAATGGACCGATATTGGTCTCTGGATGGAGATGTGATACAACGAATGTATTACGTCAACCTTCTCTATCTAGATAGATAGATCTATTTACCTATCTATCTTATCCATGTTTTTGTAATAACTTCAACTATATATTTTCAACCAATAGGTTATGTTTGAAGGTCAAGTTAAAGAAACTGGGCTACTTCTACTGGGTGATTCTACAAATGCATAGGATAGGGTATTTCTAAAAAATTTTGACTCAAAACTACAGTTTTAAAAATTTTAAACCCTAGATTTTTTTAAAATTGGCGTGTTCATTAAACTAGTTCATGGTTCATGTTTTGTGGACCTCTAACGTAGGATGCCTCGGGCTTGGACCATATAAAAGCCTACATAATTGTGTATAAGCACTAAAAAATTATCGAGAGAGGGCCTTATGTGGTAACTGTGGTCAATTATGGAGCGATCTATGTGAAATTAATTACAATAATTTATGCGTATATTGGTATTTATGTGCGATTTTTGCGCCTTTAAGTATTTTTCGGGAATATGAATTATATGGGAGCTATGATCAATTATGGGCCAACCATTAAAAAATTTACTGGAGCGATCTATTTATACTTGTACGAAACTTAGTCGTGTTAGATGTTGATATTTATATGAGATTTATGCAATTTTAATAGATTTTCGGGAATGGGGATTATATGGGAACTATGTCGAAATCTGTTATTATGAAATTGTGTATGATGATTTATACTTACACTTAAATATATAAAATTTTATATTGCTATTAATAGTAATGTGAGATTTATGCGCTTTTAAGTCATTTTTAGGTGGAATCTACATGATGATCAGTTATGGACCAATTTTTATAAAATTTGGTACAACGGTCTATATTTGTATAAAAATTATATGTGCTGAAATTATATAAATACGACATATTTTAGATATTTATATACTTTAAACCACTATTGTGAGGAAAAAATTATGGGGTATGGTAAAATAATAGACCGATCATAATAAATTTCAGCATATTTAGCGTTTGTAACCGCATGAATTAAATTTAAGTAAATAATCTTTAAAATCGTAACAAATAATTCAGCGGATTTTTTAAAGTGGATTACAATGGGTTAAAAATCTGTTAATGTGCTCCCGAAACTTCTAAAATAATATCAAATTATTATTATTTTTTTTTTTTTTTGTTATATATGCGAATTGTTTCAATAAATAATGACCTGTTATTTTAAAATTTGGATAAGTATGTCAATATGCCTAAAAGCACTTAACATCGTATAGAAAATGTGATAGTAAAGAAAAATTTTTGTAGCTTTTGGTCGTATTGAGATCCCATTGGTAATTTTTACTATAACGGAAAAATTATTACAAATATATTGTAGAAAAAATAATGAAAATTAAAATACCCTTTTTCAGGAAATCAAAGCATAAAGAATATTTTTTTCATTTTGGAGGTCCTTGCGCCGGAAAAATGTTTACTTTTTATGTCTTTACGATAAAGAAGAATCTCAGTATTTTCCAATGATACCAATGATTTTGAAATCTGATAATGTACATAAAAGTTATTTAAGTCAAAATTTTTTTTATTATTTTTGAGAAAAAAGGAAAAGGAATATTAACCTTTAGCGATATGGTGCCGATTGATACGCTCTATGAAGCGTAGAGAGGAGCAGATTATATGTGCTGAATTTAATTAAAATCGGTGTTGGTCCAAATCCGTGCTGGGTCGAAATTTTTTGAAATTAACTTATAATAAAATAGGGTTCGTTTGACATATATTTTTAGCGTTGTTGATGGCCTCTGCAAAAGTTTTCATATAAGAGTGACTAGAAGGTAGTTTGTGTAGTTTGTAAACAAAACTTCGATTCGTTGGAGAGAGACCTAACTCTTGACCACAAATTGCAAATTCCTTTACTCAAGTTGCAGTTGTTCAAGTGATATAACCATTTCATTCGCTTGTCCTCTTTTACCAACTCGCTAATATTACATTTCAGTTGTGTCATACCAGGGCCGTCATTGTTGGTATTTCGGATGTCATCGCGCTCATCTGCGAATCTTGGTAGTTTGGCCGGGAAGTGCGGTTGCACTAGGGATATTTGACCGTATTTGGCCGGAACGGGGCGGGTTACTACTGAAGTGACGGTTTTGCGGAACCTTTCGGCTATGTGTAAGTTGGAGGGTATAGGTAGATTGGCGAAGAGACTCTGAAACGATGCATTCGTTAGGTCGGTCAAGTGTAACGGCTATGGGTAGATGGTTTAATCCCTAAGATACGACTGCATGCCAGTTTGGGCTAGTAATAGTGGTGAGGATATTGTAATTCAAAGTGCAAATTCGCGGATTTGTTGCGCCAGCAAGAATATGCAAGAATATATTATTTTGTATATTAGAAAACAAAATAAAAATATAAATTTGTTAAGGGAAAAAAGCGATCTCTTAACATACCATAAAAAATTACATGAAATCAAAAAAATAACCAAGACATTGATTAGTATATGTGTTTAAATTGCGGCTAATATGAATATTGTTACGAAAAAACCTCATGTTCAGATAATAGAGAGCATCTTAATTTAACTGAAATATTTAACTTTATTTTGAATAACAATATGAAAATTGTATGAAGATCTTTTATTTACCAGAATACTTTTGTTTATATTTTAGGAACAAAGTGTGAAAATATTATGAAAATTTATAGACATATGGAGTATTCAATAGCGGATAATATTTAGATCCTTTTTGCGTTATTTGATAACCATATAATGTTTCAATTACGTCCGTCTTGACGTCCGTCTGAAAATTACATATTTGACCTATATACGCATTCCATTGACATCATTCGCACTAATTTTATGTCTATAAGTTATGCACATTGTGCTATAATAACCCGATCTATACATTTTAAAATTCAAAAATCTTGAACGAATTGAACGAATGCTAACCCTTTCAAAAGTTATTGATTTATGATCACTCGTTCCCCCAAAAAAAGTAAACTGTGCGGTGTTGTGGATGTTGAATGCGATACCTTTACCGTTGCTTCTGGTGCAGTCTTTTCGGAGAATGTTGTATTCACTACAACTATGCAGACTAGAATTGCTCGTCAGTTTAATCTCCTGCACCGTGGAGACCACGATATTGTTGTGCTTCATAAAATGATTTATTTCATTCATTTTACCTTGTAGATCGTTGTAGTAAAATTGAAGTATGAATATCACATTGGGTATCCAGATTGTTTTCAACTGTCGTTGTTAATGTTGAAGATGATGTTGTTTCCGTTTTACGATGACGCAAAATTAATTCAGTACAATGAAATTCTACTTCCTTTCATCACTGAATCTGAAAGGATTCTTGATGTGACACTAGCCCAAACAAGAGTTGGACCTTAAATGGATAGGTAGGTAGAACCGGTTGTCGCATCATCCACCGCGGCGATCGTTGTGTCGCGCGTATCTTTGCCCTACTATAGAAATGTCTAATATTCATCAGGTCCTATGCACATCGTGAAATTGATAGTTTGGAATAAACCTGCAAAATTTCACGGGCATCAACAATGTTCTTGAATAATTGTCTACCGAAATTTTAGAGAGTCGAATTTTAAGAACCAATTGTAAATACTAAATTTGATACAAAGTTTGGTGCAGCTCAAGTGTGTAATTTTACATGGTAATGAGGTATAAGTGATTGAATAAAAGCTGCCGAAACAACATAACTGCTGGATAATTTCAGCATCGAGCTGTGCTTATTAGAAAAACTTTTATACAATTTTTACTCATTTTCAACTTAAAATATTATATATTAATAAATTCTGAGTATATCAATTAATAAAAATTAATTATAATATTAGATTTGTTCCCGTACTCTAAATTGGGAGCACGCGAAATCCCAATGTTACCGAAAAGCGTTCCCATACTAGAAAATTGGCAAACGAGAGCTATTTTAAGAGAATAATGTTTTTCTTCTGGCACGAAACAGCTCATAATATTTCTTCGGGTAGGTTGTGCAAATTGTCAAATAATTAAAAAAATTCGAACGAAAATAAATAAAAAGTATTTAATTTTGTTACTAATAGGAAAGTTTCATTTAAAAAAATTAAAAACATACAAATATCCTGAAAAATAAAATTACTTTCACATACAAATATTTAAAACAGTTTGGGTAAACAATTTTTGGGAAAAGATGAGCTTTTTCTTATTTTACCGCACTTTACCCAAAAAGTACGGAAACAAACCTATTATAGAAACAATTAAAACATAGAAAAGTTTAACCAAAAATCTAAAAATTTATTTACCATTTTTAACATTTCAACAGAATCCAACATAAAAATCGTTCTATTTATTATTATATTTTTCCATAACTGTTGACTGTTGCTCTTTTTTGGAAATCCACTTTTTTATCATGTTTTCTTTTCTTTTTTCCACTACATTTCTTAACCTTTCTATCGAAATGCTAGTGTACTCAGGGGTGCTGATGAAAACCATTGTTTGCAGGAATTGTATAAACATTTATGGAGTAAACACTCAACGATTTCAAATTGAACATTCATCTCAGCAGACGCTGTTACTTTTTGTTGTTATTAATATGCATTGAATCTTCAATGACATTTCAAAAGTTATAAATATTTAGTAAGTTCCAGTGGGACCTTTTTCTACCTTTTTTCGTTCCTTTCTTCCCTATTTACAATTCCTATTCGTTGTTGTTGTAAAAGTGCTGTGATTGAAGATGATGGAAACAGAAAAAAAAGAAAAATAAGGAAACAAACAATTGCTAAGGATATTAAGATGTAGCAAGAAAAGAAATAACAAAAGTTTATTCCCAGCAGGGGTCTTGTGGATGGATATAAAAGTTAACGTTTTTAACGCTTTATTAAGGAAATGTTTGTATATGAATGTTAAGGGTTTGATTAAAAATTAAAATGATACAAAAGTTTTCTTCAAACTTAATAAAAATTCTACAAATTATGTTTGAAGTATATAGGAATTTTTTTTTAGGTTCCTTATGTTGAGAGCCCATTTTATTTATTAATTACCGTACAAAATCCTTAAACAGGAAAGCAATATTCTTTTCCCTAAAATAAAATAAAAATAAAGTTTAAGCATAAAATTAGTTAAACCTCTTTATAACAAAACATTAAACTTTACTTTAAGTTTTTTAAAACCCTAAATTGTTTTTAAATTATCTAATAAAATATTTTTTTTTTCCAAAATATATAACAAACTTTTAGGTGCTTATAGCCAGAAATAAGCAAAAAAAAAAAAATAAAAGAAATAAAAAATTTTCTAAAATATAAGAGCAAAAATTTTCTGCTGGAAAAACAAAATTGTTTTTAAATACTTTTCATAAATATTTTAGCAACATTTTCGTAATTGTCTCATTTTGTTCAACTCATTTACTCTGATTGTCTAATCACCTGTTAAAACTCTATTCAAAAAACAAACTAACTAACTCAGCTCATTTTAGCCTGGCTCTTTAGTTCCATCTATTCATTCATCCACCAGCCATATTATCTGTCTATCTATTCTTCTTGTTTAAATTCCATTAAAAGTTTTGTTAAGCTTGCACTAACATGTTTTTGGTATGTGAGTTGTTAATTTGCTAACAAAAACCATTTAACATCATTAAAGTTTCTCTAGATATATATATATACAGAGAAATTTCTGCCACAATTTTTTTATTCTTTTTTTCTATTTGATTCCCAATTATTATCCTTAAATATCAGCTATACACGTACACAATTTTACACACACAGGTGTTCATTCAAAAAACACTCATACGTAGGAATTTAATCACATGTTAGTTGTTGTTTTAGTGTGTGTGTTTTTTTTATTTTTGGTACGAGTATCAAAGTTTAACTCCTTCATACTTGTATATTATGATATAAAGGAAACTATACCGTTGCTAGTTTCAGGAACGAGGTAAATATAAAATAAAATACGCCAATGTTATACTACTCAAAAAATTACACACAACCAACCACTAATTATCACGTTTTTTTCAGTTTCGCCATTGTCGCACTTTATAGATTTAGTTGGTGTTTTTAGTTTAAAATAACGATTGGACTTATTATAATATTCCTTAGCATAATGTGTAATGGTTTTACAATTGATTTTGTTTGTCGACAAAACTGAAGCATGAATTCGATTTCTTGAAAAGTAAAATTGTCTACAATTGAGCTTTGTATCTGGAATCGATATGGAAAAATATTTCAAGTAAATTGACAAAAATCTCCTGCCATTTATATGTTTTTAAAAATTTGCAAAATTTTTACAAAATATTGGTTTATTATTAATCTTTGGTGTAAATCACTGGTCACATATGGACCGTGGAAAAGATTACTTTAATCATTACAAAAATTTTAAATTCAAATTTAATGGACCAGATATTTTTTTCAATAGTTTTCAGAGGTTTGGTACAAACAGGATAGCATACTCCTAAATGTAATAAGTTAGTGTCAATAAAATTTAAATTTTTGTTTTATTATGAAAAATTCACGAATTTAAAAAAAATTGATTTGCAGTCCGACATTTGTAAAATTTACAGAAAATTTTTTTTAATAAATTATGTTAGGTTAGGTTATTAGGGCAGCTGTCCAGTCAATGGAAGACAGCACACTTGGGTCCAATTTGGTCCCGTTGTGAAACCCTGAGGGATCATATATTTCTAACTCACATGTCCATACCAACGTTCGAAACGAACCAAGAACTGATCCATCTGACATCAATATCAGGGAGATCTGACAACACATGCATAAATGGTCTTCGGAAATTGGAAGTCTTTATACCGGTAAGAGTGGGACAGTGACATAAAGATGCTCACCGTCTTCTCCTCTTCATCATCCCGACAACTTCTACAAAAGTCGTTAAAAGGAAGACATAGTCTCCTAGCATGCGCACCAGCAATCCAGTGTCATGTGACCATGGCTACCAGAGTTCTCAACCGATGCCTCGATAGTTCCATGATGAAGTTAGATCGACATTCATCATAATGGGGCCATATTTGTCTCGAGTTTGAACACGTGGATTCATTTGTGCAATCCTCGATAAGTTGCGCAGAATTATAGATCTGCAGGCCGAAAGCGGTAATACAACCAGTTGGTCCGCACCCTCGCCTCGAAGAAGGTACCCATCTTTGGCTAGTGCATCCGCAATAAAATTACACGGGGTTCCCGAATGACTCCTAATCCAGACCAGCTCCAGGTTAGAATGTCTCGCCATCTTGTTCAGAATTTTCCGGCATTCATGTACCAATTTGGATGTCGAAAAGACACCCGAGAGCCTTTTGATCATGGCCTGACTGTCTTCACAGATTTGGATATTCCATCCGAATACCTTATAGTACATTAACCAGTTCGCCTGATTATGGCCGATATCTCTGCTTGAAGAATGCTGCAGTGATCTGGAAATTTAAAGGAGATATTTTTTCTATTAGCGGGAATATAGACACCCCCCAAATCCATCAGCAGATTTGGAATTATCAGTATTAACCTCAATTGAACCAGCCCTTAATTCTTTGGTAGTTGAGATTGATACTGAGAAGTCTCTTCCAAGAATAGGTATGGGGATACAATAATCGATATTGTTAGGAATGCTATTAAGGAATCCCAGAATGGTCGCATGGCCGAAACTGCTACCGTTCCATGCACCTATAGTTTCGAGCCTTATCGCCGTTAAAATGGCGATCTGTTTAGCCATAAAATCCACCGGTAGCTAGTTCATTAGAATAAATAAGACTTTCGATGGAGTTGTACGAACCGCTCCTGTTATGATTAGCGCTGAAATACGCAGAATCCTATCAAAGATTCCGATATAGGTGGATTTTTCCATAGCCTACCACCATACTATCGCTCCATACATATATAAGTATGGGCTTAATCACCGTGTCGAAGAGCCATTTCGAATTCCTGGTATCTGAAGAAATTGCAGAATATACCGTTAAATTGAGACTACCAGGAAAGTGCGCGTCCACTAAGACATCAAAAGTCTCTTGACCGCTCATTGTCCAACTGCCACATGGTTTCTGGCTGAAACTTGAAACAGTAGGTGTTGATGCCAGAATTTTACGAAATCAGTGGCTTTCTACGCCGCTACAGAAAGCCGTCCAGGATTTACTTTTCGCATTTCTTATCTAGTAGACTTAGGACTTGTACATAGACCAGTCTCCTAGTCAATTGGCCTCATTAAGTAGGCGGCGACATTCCTTACGAGACTCGCCTATCTAGGAGTTACACCAGTGTACACCATAATCTGCAGGGGTAGGATTATGGGTCTGCATGCAACAGAAGTCGCAGTATAAAAAGCATTCGTTGGCGTTTTGACACAAGATTCAATATCATCGCAACCGCAGATGGTCGGGGGATTTGGGAGGAGTTGGGACAGGATATCATGTTGTACTGTACACTTTGTCTTCCTTCTGTTTTGAAAGGACTTAACCCTAGGTAAAAAATCTTTCAAATTGAAGTCAATGTATAAGTTATCATAGAATTAACAGTCGTTGGAGACCATCCAATCCCTAATTACATTAGAGTGCCTAGTACTAACTAGCGTAATATCGAGAACCTTCCTTCTATTAGTCACTACAAAGGTCGATTTCTTACCAATGTTCAGAATATCTAAACTACTACAAAGAATAAAATCATATAAAGAGTTACCTCTTGTATTTGTATTGGAGCTTCCCCAAACGCCATGATGGGCATTGGCGTCAGCTCCAATTATGAGCTGTATATTGTTTGCTCTAGCTACCTTTGTTATCTCGCGAAACTTAGTTGGTGGTGGTTCGCATTGCTCATGGTGTTCTCATCACTGAAATCAGAAAGAATGAAGATACTGAATTTCTTGCTTGCTACTATACAAGATCGTATACCTGATACCGTAGCGTGTAGCAGCTTAAAGTTGTCCGCACGTAGTCCACAAACCTTATCGCCAATGATCAATGGTTCTTGGACTAGTGCTAGCTGCTCTCCTCTTTCTACCATTCGGAGGAGCAACGCAGAAGAGGCTGCTTTACAATGGTGAAGATTAACTTGCGTTGTCTTTACCATTTGTGTCCTTTGAGATGGTTGTAACTTTGACGTCGTCTTGGTCGGAGTCTAGGAGGACGTCCTTGTCAACTACTTCGTCCACTCGCTCAAACAAAGCATCTTTCCATAGGCCATCCAAAAGAGCGATCGCCTGCTTCAGGAGCAGTGCCGATCACTCGCTTAAGCAGGCGATTAACTTGACACGGTTGCGGTACCATCCGGCATCATCACACTAGGGGGAGGGTCCGTGATTTTCTTTCAGGACCTTCCAGAAGACTCCCATCAGCTTTTTATGCACTAAATCCCAGTTTGTGTGGGATATAGAGCAATCTGGGTCACTCGTATCGATGACAGCTCATATAAGAAGGCCTTTGGCGACTTCACTATACGATCTCAGAGGCAACTTGCTGCTTCTGCTTCCAGAATTGGAATTCGGTTTTGCGCATTTGGTGGACTTGCCACCCCCTGCTGTTTTCTTTCCGTCTTCCTCATATGTATTCTTATTTTTAGTGGACTGGGCTACTCAACACTTACAACCGACCCGTGCCCTGGCGTCGGAGGGGAGTTGTCTTCTTTAACCACTAACTAGCCATTCAGGTTCTCGGCACAGCTACCAGCCACCTTAACCTTACAAGTGGTGACAGTTTTGGTCCACGGGCAGTGATTAGATACGGCTCGTATCAATACTTACCTCTGATAGTATATTATGTCATACCTCAATAATGACAAAACTCCCCCTATCCGCCACCTAAGGATGCGCTCGATTGGAGGTCTGTCAACTCCACAAGAGATAAAGTAAGTTCAATCATCAAGACAATATTGTAAATTTGTTCTAGGGAATAATTTTTAAATCGTTGTATGGCTTGAAAGTGGATATTATTAGCAGAGGATTCACCGAGAAATTTTATCGGCAGAAGCAGCCGTTGTGTTAAAAAGCGGCAGCTAAAAATCAGCTGTGAGCCGGCTGAAATTAAACACACAGTTTCCTAATTAAAAAAAAATGCATATTTTCTTGCCCCATTGATTAACATTGTTCATAAAAATACTATAGTATTTTTCGTAAAGAAATATAAACAGAATTATTAATTTATTGAAAATATTTAAAAAAAAAAGAATATGGGAGTGGTGTAAGGACATTTTTTGATTTTTTAATATAAAATATTAGAATAATTATTTGCATATTAGAATGAAGAACGGTCTGCTCCGATATAAAAATATATAAATTATTATGATATGCTAAAAAAATAAAAAAGTACAATAAATAATGGTATTGGTGCCACATCATAAGTAAAAGAAAACCAAATTTTGAGTAGAAGTGATTTATTAGCTGACAAGATCTTGTTTTTTACATTTCTCGCGGGATGGCAAACAAGGCTCATCAAAATTTATTAGCAACTGTTAATATTAGTTTTTTATAGTATTAGCAGAAAAAATAATCAATTATAAGTTATCAAAAATACTTGGTTGATTTATAGTTATTTGAAGTTCAAATCATGAAAATCGTTTTCTTTTCATATTTAAATACAACATTAATGGCAAATAGTGCATAAAAATTATAAATAAAAAAGTTTCGTTTTTAACATAGTGCTTTTCTGCAGGAGGGATATAGATCGGTTCTGTGACATCCCCCTTAATGCCTGTAATCAACGTATTGATGCTGCAATATATGACTTAGCACAGCACAGTTGGGAACATGAACCCACATGTACGATTACGAGAAAGATATGGACAAAACACGACAAAACGAGCTAATCTTTTTTAATACATTTGCTCAAGTGCAGGACATTAGCAGAGGAGGTGAAAATGGTTTCTTCCTTCTCCACATTGTAACAGCTTTGCCAAAAATCGTTTTACTGAAATTCTATTCTTGAGACATGAGCACCAAATTTACAGTATATTACATCCATGATATTTATATGCTTGGTAGTTAGGTTTTGCTCAACTTAACATGGTAAAATTTCGAATCTTGACAAACTTGAGTTCTTGAGGTTTTTGTATATGTTACGAGTATAAAAAATTTTTAAGAAAACAGATAAAACTAATTGCACGATTTTTCATATACATACATATTTTTTGTGTTAAAATAATTTGTACTGAGGGCGTATGATTAGTAGCAATTGATTATGTCACGTATACTCCGATGTAGTGTCATGTAAAGTATTGTACGAATTTTTAAGCAATAACATATTTTTAAGACTTTTGTGTTTTTGGTACTTATATTACAGCTTCTAAGTTAAATATATGAGTCATTATCAAAAATGTTTAAACTGGTTGACGGACTTAAATCCTTATTAAGTTTGTGGTATTACTCGTATTATTATTATTATTATTATTATTAATATTATTTTGAACAAACGGTTTATAGACCTGAACCCACAAATCTTTAATCTAATAGATTGCATGATTTAAGTACCATGGGTTTCATTTTATAATCATGATTGATATTTAAAGTTTAAAAACTTAGAAAAAGGGCTAAAAATTATTTAACTTTTTTCAATTCTTTTACACATTTTGTTCGCGCGTTTGGACTTTTTGTTCAACGAAATAAAAATTCAGAAACAGAAGTGGGTACTTTTTGAAAATATGCGTATTTTGCACTACACCTCTTTCATGTGCCCTAAATCGTCAAAAAACTACATAGTTCAAACTTTGGAAAACATGAGCAAAAATTTAAAAAAAGAATCAGTTATTCACAGTTTCAATGGAAAGTTACTGCGTGCACTTAGTTTATTATTATTGTTTTTCATAACAACATCGGAGGAGCATTAAAAAAAAAATAATAATAAAATAATTTTATTGGCTTTTTGAAAATTTGTATCTTTATATAGAAAATTGCAATTTGAAAAAAATGCATTAAAAAAAAAAAATAAAATAATTTTATTGACTTTTTGAAATTTTGTATCTCTATATAGAAACTTGCAATTTGTAAAAATCTTGGATATACAGATATAACTACGGCGATAAATATAATTGATAGAAACTATATCGTATATGTCGTTGAGAGTTAACAGAACAAATCTTGCAATGGCAGATCGTATGGACAGCGCGAAGTTGATATTAATTGCCATAATTATGTAGTGTTTGTAATGCTTAACGCTAATGTAGAGATGCAACAAAAAAAAAAAAATTCGAAAAATAAAAATTTTATTAAAAAAAAGAAAAAAAAAATACTTGAGTTAAAGAAGGATCACAACATTAAATAGCATTTCTATGTAATAAACTCTTATAAAATATATTTTCGTATAATATATGGAGAAATAACTTAGAATCACGATTTTTGGTATAAAGAATAATTTAAAACTTTTTAAGGAAAATCTAAAAACTGTTACACTAATACCATCAAACATTAAAAATATCATTAATTTGGAGTGAGTAATTCAGTAGTGCGTAATTTTTACCAGAATTTTAGATAAACTTCTAGTTTGTAAAAATTTGTATATGTTGAACTTAAAACCGCTATAGCGAAATCACTAATCTATATATATATATATATATATATATATATATATATATATATATATATATATATATATATATATATATATATATATATATATATATATATATATATATACATATATATATACATATATACATATATATACATATACATATACATATACATATATATATATATATATATATATGTATATGTATATATATACAAATGGATTTGAGTGTGCCATCAAGAAAAAATTTTTTTCTTTTTCTTTTTTTTTTTTTTTTTTTTGAAGGCCTAAAATCAAAATTTTTTAATAATGGCCCACACTATATACTTTCTTCAACAAATTGTAAGGCTATTTAAATTCGGCCTTAATAAGCCTCTTAAGTACTTTACACTTTTTATTTCTTTTTCTACCACACAAATTCTATTTTTAACCCCTCGATATCAAACATGTGTCAAATTATACTGTTTTGTTCAACACTGAACTAGAAAAAAAAAAATGCAAGAACTAAGACAAACATAACAAAAAAATATATGTATATATAATTATGTTCTGCATTTTAGCGAAAAACTGTGAAAAATTACTATTTTTACATGAGATTCTCCAAAAACTTTCATATGAGTATGTGCTACTTGCCATGTTAAAAAAAAAAACTTTATAAACATTTCTTTATTATTATTTTTTTTTATTTGAGTTTTTTTTTACTAATCGAAAACAAACTTTGTGGTTGTAAGTGAAAAATTAGTTTTCTAAATGTTATATAGAGCTACAGAGTGAAATAGGGTGAAGAAAAAAACTAAAAATTATTTTTATTGGTTTGTAAGGTGTGTTAAGTATTTGGGTCATAAAATAAAACTATTATAAACTAAAGCTAGTTGTGAGGATGTCGAATATGATAGAGATAATTAACACAGAAATTTCATTTTGGTAAATATGGTATAAAATAAATGGTGTGATATATTTAGAATGTTAAAGAGAGAACATAAGGGAAAGGAAATTAAATCTAACCATATTAAAATAATTTGAAGGACTTAAATTTAAATATATTATTTAAATGAAGCGCTTGAGAAGAAACAAAAAGAATTGCTTTCTTGTTATTTAAAATACATAATTTATCAATATTTGTTATTCCTTGTAATAAATTGCTTACATCCTAAAACTAGGCAATTTATTTTATTTCTTTGCAGTTATTTTTTGAATACTTATTTCAAAATCCTTTTAAAATAAATTTAATACAATAAAATTCCTTGTTTTTAAGATTATAGCAAAAATAAATTAAAATAAATCATATAAAATTCCTAAAAGTATACTTTATTTTATAACTTCTAATGAAATCCTCAAAATAAACAATATAAATTTGATTACTTTTCATATACGAAATTATTTTATTTGTATGTGTGTTGGTCGTTTTTTGTTGCATTTAACGCTTACATTTTGTATGCTGAAAAACAATACTAACGGTTAGTACAACAATTTGTAGCATATAATTTTTATTGCCTACTTTTATGCTTTTCATAAAAATTGTCTAAACTTCAATATTGTTGTTTATTTACTCTCAGGCAACAAAAATAACAAGTAGAAAACCAGAAAACCTGTAAAATACATAAAATCTTTTCATAAGAAAAAGTTTTGTCTCTACCACTATGACTACTCCTTATTGTATAGTAACGGAAATGAAACTATGTCTATACAGAAGGCCAGTGTTGCCAGTTTAGCCTTTCTAAAGCTAAATCTAGTTATTTTTATTTAGCTTTTAGCCACAAATTTTCGTTTTAGTTTCTAGCTTTCTAGACGTTTTTGATTCTTAAAATTTCCCTAAAAAGGCTAAAATGTTAATATTTTAGCAACGAAGAAAATCTTTTTTTATATATTAATACTACTTATTTTTAGAAGCATCCATTTAATAATTTGTATGTGTTTATTCACACAAAAAATCTAGATTATTTACATCTAATAAAAAATTTCGCCAGTGACGCAACATTCTTTAAGTCAAAAATAACATTTAATTTTATGGTCTTATTATATTTGACCTTTTTTTCTCACCTCCTGGCAACACTGCAGAAGGCTAAATATTTCTACAACTATTGCCAACTTTTCTAAATAAATAGAAAGAAAAACTGTACAAACGGTTGTTGCTCCTTAGAGTAGGCATTATATTTATGTTTATTGCTTAAGCTTTAAGTGGAAGGTGTGAAATTTTCATTTCTTTCTTTTTTGTTTATAATTTCTATATAATTCCTATTTCGAGGGTGTAGTTTTAAATAGAAAAGACACCAAGCAATTGCTTTTCTAGTTTCTGGTGATAAACACTAAACAATTTATGTTGTTTAGTTGTAGGTATGTTTATAGGTAACTTTGAGTTGAGTTTATTTTTGTTGTTAATAAAGTTGTGTCTATTGTTGTATTTCAACAGCATAAACTTAAATTTTTTATTGTCTTTTGAAAAGTATCTACTGGCATACATTTATACCTGTTTAAGTTTTTTTTTTTATAAAAAACAACATAAAAAACAAATACAAAAAATAAAAAGAATTACTTTCATTATTTTTATTTCTTAACGAGTATTTTTATAGTTTACTTAACAACTTCCTGCCTCCTGTGAGCGCTAAAGGATCTATTATTTATTACAACATCCGTTTATTCTCATTTTTTGCGTATTACCTTAAGTTGTAGAATTTTAATTAAATTCATTTCAAATGCGTACAATAATTATTTATTTCTTATTCTGCAAGTTAACGGCCAAGGGATTGTAATTTTAAATGGATTTTATATGTAGTGAAAAGTGCAAAATGACATATAATTTAAATTAAAGATTTTAAGGCGAGTTAACACTAAATTTAATTTAAGTCCTAAAAGTATGCTATTAATTTACATAATGTGAGAATATAAAATATACTACAGTTTTAAATAATAAAACAAGAAATTGAATTAAATACACGAGAGATGTTTTTTAAATTAGCTAATTTATTAAGGAAAATATAATTTTGTTCCTAAATGTATGCAATACCTTATCATTCAGAATTTTTGTTAATAAATATTGTTGTTGGAAGTCAAAATTGGTTCTTGTAGATCGAGGGTTCTCACAAGCTCTTGTTTCGCGATCACTTGAAAATGACGTTACCGTTGAGAACCTAAAAAAATTTTTAAATTTGTTTAAAATTGTTTATTTAATAAAAATAAAAATATATAAAAAAAAAACATAAAATTAGAATTTGTTCATAAATACAGTTAACATAAAATACTCTTTTTATTAATTAAACTTCTGTAATTTTGTGCGAAGTCTTCTTGCAAATCTAAGTCCAACAAATTTAGTACTGAAAGCATGGATTCACAATTGTTGACTTTAAGTTTGTTGGACAATTTATTTTTTATTAGTGATAATTAAAAAAAAGACGTTTTACCGAGGCACTCATATTAGCGAAAGTCAAAATATAAATTGTGATATAAACATTCATCAAATCTAATTTCTAATTTTCCCAATCCGATCCAAAAAGATTCGGTATTAGGTGTAAAGAATTTTCGTATCGTAAATTGCCCTGTTTTCTTTTTTTTTAGTAGCAAAGCAGACTATGTGAACTGTAATTAGACACCACAAGAATGAAATACGTATTTTCTGTGCCGCTGAACACTTCGTCAGCATTCGAGGTGTCTCATCCATTTTCGGTTTCGTTCCACCCTAAACATGGCGCCCGCCTTGCACTGGATGCAATTGTGAGGGACTCAGTTAGCAGCACCAGACGTTTGGGGCAAGAAAGATAGAGATTGAACCTAGCGTCGTTATAGATGTGGCTACAGTAATATCGTAAACCAAAATCCGGCTCGATGAACCATAAATAATTTTGCAATCGTAAGTTGTCTTGTTGTCTCTGTTTTTCAGTACTAAAGCAGGATTTGTGGACTATAATTAGATACCAGCAGAACGGAATACGTATTTTTTATGCCGCTACACACTTCATCAGCATTCGTGGTGTCTTATCCATTCTGGTTTCGTTGAAACTTAAGCAAGGGGTTTTAAATAGTTGTTCATAAACTTTAACATTAGATTTAGTTTTTAACAGTTTAAATTCATTTATAATTTCTTTGGGGTGTTTTTTTTTACAACATTATTCTATAATAATTAATTAATTTCTTCAGTAGAATTAATATATAATGGTTCGACATATTTCATATTTATTATATTTATATTTTGAAGATACATTTATGAAATTTGGCTTAAATCATTACTTTGGTACAAGGACGAAGCTTAGTTGAAATTGGTTATGATCGGTCCATTATTTCACCTAGCCCCATATAAATGTCAAGTCGGAATAGGGGTTTTACGCTTATATGTGCATTAAATATATTAATAATTTAAAGAAATTTGGCACACATAGAAAAAATTGTGGATAAACTATTTTTAAATAAATCATTATTTGCCTTTAAATAAAATTTTATCGAAAAAATTATTTGTTTTTCAAATTTTTCTTTACTGGTTGTAAGAGATTTCAAATCAGTATAAATCTTTACATCTGCACATATTTAATTAAATTAAAAAAAGGACAAAAAATGCTGAAAAAAGATAAAAATTAATGTATCAGGACTTTTAGAGGTAAGCTATCTTAATAATATAATTTCCGAATACAATTTTGTTAATTTATCTTCTACACGCAGATAATAATCATGGTTACAGCATTATAACTACAACAGTATTATGTTCTCATTGTTAATTTTCTTGAATTTCAATAACTCTATGTTCATGATAACAATGTTTTTGTTTAAATTTTTTCATTTAATGTTTACACTCATTAAAAATTTAAATATGGTTGACTGCAAAAATTATATGTTTTTAAGTATTTTTACCAGAAACAAAATTTTATTAATATAAAAAATATCATTACTTCTACAGCCATTAAATATTTTCAGTTTTTTTCCTTGTTCTTAAACCATATTAATATTATTATTCCCATGACAATAAAATTTTTCACATAAATATAATACTTATTCTTTTCAGAAGCTTAGTGGAAAAATTCAATACCTGTTTGTTTTTTCAATATATTTTTTTTTTGCTTTCCAACTTCATTATAATTCTCATTTAGTTTATATATGAATAAAAATAAGTAGACAAGGTTTGGTTATACTCGGTGTGATTCAAGCAATATAAAATATTGATTAACTACCATTAAAGGGTTTAGTTAAAAAAACATATCTTGCATTTGAGCCTCATATGGTGAACAAAGTGAAATAAAAATATGATAAGATTGGATAACCATATGATAACATGGGATAATAATATTATAAAATGGAATCATAATATGGCAATGTGGTAAGATTGTTCAATTATATGTAAAACTAGAATCATAACATGAGAGAACAAACCATAAAATCGGACACAATATGAAAAAATGAATTCGTAATAATTATTACTTATAATCATTTCTATTTTTCGCTGTATTATTATATATATATTTCGCTTATTTACTTCAAAAACGTCATTACTCAAAAAACTGGAGAAACCACATTCAAAGTTTTAAAATGCCATTTATCATAACAGAAAAACTAATTTCAAATTCTGTTCTGAAACGGTGGCCATAAAATGTCTAGATAAAGCTTGATATAACGCTTAATTTTACATCATTAACTTAAAAATCTCGTTTTTAAGTAAAATCATTCTTGAAGTAAATAAGCGATATATACATACGTATATTGAAATATAAGACTGCTACAATCATTATTATCAATACTTGTCTTTGTTTCATATCTTTAATAAAATCGACCTAAAAGAACGAAACATCATTATTCAAAGTATAAGGAAAAAAGAAATTGAATAAAATATACATACCTATGTATATATATATATATATATATATATATATATATGTATATCAAAACGGCTGATATTAAATCCATGTATCAATACCATAGCTCCGAAAAGTTTACAGAATCTTCATATACAAAAAAGGAAAAATATGATGAAAATTACAATTATGTAATCGTCAACACATATTGCTGCTCTTGTGAAATATATTATCGAAATTTGGGAATTTTATGTCCTTTTCATCATCTCTTTCTGGCTTGTCTAGAAGAGAAATAATAGTAAATGGGTTTGAAGCAATTAAGAAAATTATAATCATTCTATACCGACTATATTATATCCTGCACCATTGTGCAGGGGTCTTCAAAACTACACTCTATATTATATCTGTAGATAGTAGCATTTATATGATAATTTTGCACGTTTATTAATATTCATTATATGTTAATGGTCCTTAACAGAATAGTGGTCAATGTGGTTAATGATATTAAAGTTATTTTCGGGAAAGATCCTTCTATGGGACTTGTAATGTGATATGGGTCAATATTCCAGATATTAAACACAATAATTTATGAGTACGCAATTAGCTGCTCTTATATTTAATATATTTATGAACGATAAAGTAATATTTTTTTTTAAATTTGTAGTATGGAGGCTAGACGAAATGATGAATAGAACTATGACAATGATGACAATATTCTATTCATAATTTTCCTTCATCCTAGATGTAATAATATTTTATATTTACCTGGTTTACAAAATAAGCGATGGACGGGCGATTTGGAAAAAATATTGAAATCGATTAGCATGCTAAAAAATGCGCCATGGACGAATTATCATTTAATAAATAAAAGTGACTCATAAAAATAATGAAAAACGAAAATTATTTGGCATTTATTTGCGATCGCGCATTTTTTAAGTTGGTCAACCAGATAAAAAGTTTTATGGGAATAAAGTTCATTGTATTTTAAACAAATTCCTGAAAACATGAAGTTTGAGCAGCGAGAGAATCTTTAAATTTTGATATTCTACATCATCATAGGTGGTTGGGGTATTACGTGTTTGTGCTGACTGACTATATATTCCTTACTTGTTTTACTTATATTTAAAATTTATTGAACCAATTCCGATAATTGATATTGGCATTTGAGATTGTATGTATTTTTTCAAAAAAAAAAAAATGTCATTTACTTTAAATCGGGATAAGGTTTACTTTCATTGCAGGGATTTCAATTAAATATTGTTTAAAATTGTATAGTATTCTGCAACCTTTATTCATAGTCAATCAATCTTTAAAGAAATAATCAAAATTTTATGTTCCAACAGAAGGTTTTTACGACCCCTTTATAATGTACGTCCGTACGTATATAGATTAAAGGTTGCAAGGCTTACACAAGTATTATTGAAAATATTGCTTCGTAGATCTTTAATTGAATAGAAAATGCGGATAAATAAGAAACTAATCCAGTTAAAAAAAATTATGTATGAATCATATACTATTTATGTATATATTGTGTTCCATATATATTTGGATCCGAAAATTGAGGATATACGCCCCAATACATATATATATATATTCATATATACATATGTCAATAGCTCTATTGTGAATGATAGTTACTTTTTATTTTGTTTATTCTTTTACTTGTTTTATGTAAGATGCAATAATACTCATTATTAAATTAAATATATTACATAGAAACCAACAACCAACTGGACTTGACTTTTTTAAATGTAGCCAAGAAGACATTTCAAGCAACATCTTGACCGATTATGAGGATTCCTTGAAGACCTATGTGAAAAGTATTTTCATCCGTTAAATGGTCAATAATCAGCCAAGTAAAAATGTCCCTACCTACATTCGGAAGAAATCTTCTTCAATTTTTAGGATATCAGAAAAGATGTTTCTTTGCTGAATCTTTGATCTTTGATTTAACAAATTTTAATGAACTAAATGTTGAGATGATGTTCATGAATCTTACACACACACTTACCTCCTTTTAATGCAGATACAATAAGTATTTAAAAAAAAATTCTTATTGTATTGTATTGTACAATAAGAATTTAAAAAAAATCTTATTGAATCAAATTTTTAAAATTTTAAAATTTTGTTTGACTTTTTTAATTTATTTTAAAATGTCAAAAAAAGAGAAAAATTCATGTCTATATATGCATTCTGTATATTAATTTTCATTTCTATTTTTCATTTCAAGTAAAATTAAATGAAAAAATACAATACCTCGGAATTTGATGGATTGAAAAGAAACTTAGAATATAGTTTCACAATACTTTTTCTACATGTTTCCGTCACGCGAGATATTCGCGACCAAGTCACAAAAATAAGTTTTTTTTTTCATATAACTCGTTTGTTATGCATCTTACGCGTTTTAATGTTATAACAACATTTATAGGTAATACGATTTCCTACAATTTTTCCCAAGTAAATTTGTATGTACCTTTATCAGTTTTGGAGTTATGGTGCATTTTATGTTTGATTTAGTATTTTATATATGGTTTCATATACGAATATTGAATTCACAGATGAAATTACATGTATATTTTCATATATGACAAAGTAGTTCATATATATTGTCATCTATGTATCCATATACTGCAAACGCTTCCATGTATTAATACATACATATATATCTACATATCGTTATACATAAGAGATATATAAAAACATATCTAGGAAATTAATTTTTAATTAAATCTAATATTTATTTCTAGGAAAATTTATGATTAAAACTGAAATGTGTTAATTTAAAAACATACGAACGAATTTAGTTTTTGAAACTAAATTTAGTCTTTGGGAGAAGCTAAGATTTTGGTTTTTATATAGGCACATATTTAGTTTATCTGATGAATTAAGATCAAACTAAACCTAAATATTATGAAACTCTAGTCATAGCACCGCGCAACAATTTCCCAAAAATTTTTTTCACACATGAAAAAGTCGATATATGCATATATTCGTTTCTCTTAACCAAAAAAAAAAAAAAAAAAAAAAATGTGTTGTTACAATAACTCGCGAAATAACGGTACTTTTTTATGTAAGAAATATTTGTTTCTTGCTTTTGTTGTTTTCTTTAATTTAGCAATCAGGACATATTGTGATCATATCAATGGAATCTTCTTATAAACGCAGTCAAGAAAAATTTTGTCTAAAAAGTTGTTGCAATATATATATATATATATATATATATATATATATATATATATATATATATATATATATATATATATATATGACAATTTTACCAGTTTTAGTTGTTTGTTAAATTTAAGGTAAGTTTCTGATGGAAACATATGTGTTTACTGGAAATATTTTTGTTTTAATTGGGAAATTTAATCAGCTTAAACGTTGCCCAAAGGAACTTTTCTTACAGACCAGAAATAGATTCAAATTCAATTTTTTTATGATCAAGGCTGTTCTAACTGTGAAATTGGATGAAAAATTAACCGTTCGGAAGGAGTTATTCGAGGCTTTCTTAAGAAAAGGCAGAAATATATTACAAAAGGTAATAAATAATTAACAAAAAGACAAATTAATAAAATAAAGGAAGAAGCCACTCGCAATAAATTAAATGCTACACAACTAAAAAATAAACTTGACCTTGGTGTCACTTCCAAACATGTTGCACATATTTTGTGAACAGACGGTAACATAAAATGGAAGAAGCCAAAATATTATCAATATTAAAAGAGTATCATAAGGAAAATTGTTTGAAATTTGCGCACAAATACATGAAATGTACAAATGAGTGAAATAAAGTAATCTTTTCTGATAAAAAGAAATTAAATTTGAACGGTCTCGATTCATATTCTTGCTATTGGCATGATTAGAGGTCGAACGAAATTCGTATATCGAAACGCAATTTCAGTGGGGGCAGTGTTATGGTTTGGATAGCCTTTTCTGCTGCAGGAAAATCTGAAAATGTGTTTGCTTCCAACTAAAATGAACTGTGCAATTTATAATGAACGGTTTGAATATGTTTTTTTCTCATTTATGGATGACAAAGTCAATGAAGATTGCATATTCCAACAGTATAACGCTGCAATCCATGTCTCGTACTAATCTAAATCTTGGTTTAATGAAAATAGCATTCTACTATTGGACTGGTCGGCTTGCAGTCATGGCCCTTAGAGTTTAAGCAAGAAATGCATAGAATGAAACCATAATGACAATAGCGGAGTTAAAGCTAAAAATTGAGAAAGCCTGGGAAGAAATTAACAGTGATTTTCTTCAAAAATTAGTTGAATAAATACCAGACCGAATTTTTGAAGCTATCTAAAGCAAAGGTTCATCAACACATTATTAATAATGCTAAATTGATTCATTAGTTTAAGTGCATATATAGGAAGATGCCGTAAAAAATAGCATTAAACTACTAAAATTAAAATGAAAAAAAATTAATGTACATTTTAAGCTTTTTTGTTATTAATTTTTCAAGTGAGTTAGTAAGTTGATTAAAAATATTGATGTGCGTTTACAGGCATATGCGCCAATATAGATGTTTTTGAGGGCATCACATAATAATTTTCAAAAATTTTGAAACATCAGCTTAACTTTGAGATATTGCGAAAAAAAAGAGCGTTTTTAGGGTAGTTCCCGCATTAAAGATCTCATAGCTCCTTGAATTTTAAGTAAATTTAAGATTTTTAAATTGATTTAGAAAGTAAAAGAACGTAGCTTTTAACTGTATTAAAATCTTTTATATATAATAGGAATGATATATTCAATATTTTTAAATTTATTTTCCTTATCTTTATTGAAATTTTGAATTTGAGGTACGTTTTTTTGGATTTTTTATTCTTATTTATTTATTTATCTCTTTAAGACTAAACATATTCACATACAAAATTTCAAATGCTATTTTGTTTAGAATAAAACGAGATATCCCCATATGAAATTACCTAAAACTCAAAAGGTTATTATTTCCAAAATATTATTAAAAAAAATATTTATATATTTTAAGGCAAATTATTTCTTTTATTTATTTTTTTATTTTTTGTGTCTGATTTAGTGCATACTTTTTGAAAAAAAAAAAAAAAATGAGAAATGTATGGAAGGTTTTATTAGGACATTGTAGATAAAATCGTATAATTTCTACATTTTTTGTCTGATTTGAAATTACTGAATATCATTATATTTACAACAAAAAAGCCTTTAAAAATTATTGTATCATTATATAGACTTTTATATAAAATTTTTTATTAAATCGCAGTTAAACTCAAAAAATTGTGGAAATAATTTAGCTTTTTCCTGTTGTTGTTTAGAAATTTACTTTCAATGTTTGTTCTAAATATAAAAAATATATATGTTTGAATAGCCAGATTCTTTAGCTTCGGAAAATAGTTTAAACAGAAAAGATCAAGAAAAGCAAAATGCATTTTTTTACATACATCGAAATTTTTGGTGTCTGGCAAATTTTTAAAACTGATTTATGAAGTCCTGCAGATTTTTTTTAATATACTTCATTAACCATAGAAAGCATAAAAAGCAAAAATATATATATATATATATATATATATATATATATATATATATCTGTGTGATAAAAGCGAAAAATCACCAAAATACTTGGAAATACTTAATCAAAAAGGAATTATAGTTGAAAAATTATGAAAAATAATTTCGAAACGTTAGTAATTTTTCGTTAGAAATATAAGAAAAATTTTTTGGGGAAATTTTTGGGCGATTTTTCATTGGGTCATTATGCTGTCAGCCATTTTATATTTTATTTATTGCATTATCTTTAAAAAATATTAAAAATAAATGAGAATGAACAAAAATTTATTTTATATTTAAAAAAATACCCATATTTTTTTCTAGCCTTATTATTTGGGATATCTCGCTTTTTGGATCTTTTTTAAAGTTCAATTTAGCGTCTTTTTTCTCATCTCTTGGCAACACTGGTCAATAGGTTTTTAAAAAAATCAAATTCATTAAATCTTTATATCGCAAAAAGTAACAAACTTATTAAAAAATGTCAACTTCACTTAAATGCGTATTTATTTATACTGCGGAAAATATTTTTTAATAATACAAGTGATTTTTCCCCACATTATTGCATTTCTCTTAATATTTTTTTTTTTTTTGATAAAATAGGATAGAAATTTTTTTCATCGAAAATTCGTTTTTCTGAGTTCAGTAAAATCCATTTGCAGGCAGTTAACTTTATGAAAATATCCGTAAAGTAAAGGAAACTAATGTTGATTTTATTATGATAAAAAAATGCAACTCTAAGTGATGCAATTAAAAAATTCTATGATTTTTTGGTTTAAATTCCTAAATTTTAAAATTTAAGATCGGGCAATAAAATTATCTAACAACCTTTTACTTACCATACAACACTCAAGATGTTGTAAATTATCATAGTTTAGAACTAATGAACGGTTTTGCAGTCCGGTCTCCTCATCTTCTATTGGTGCCATAGTATAAAACGTAACGCGCATTATTTTTTGAGTTACATAACAATAAGTCTTTCAAGCTATTGGGGCACTATAAAAAAGTTAGCAGTCCTGTTAACATTACTTGTTAACAGGATCAAAATAAAATACTGTTACAGTATTAACAAATTACTATTAGTACTCGTATTTTATTGATTGCAGAATAGGGTGACATTTCTACCATATTTTTTTCAAGTTAACTGGTGTAAATTTAATTCATTTAGCGACAATAAAACTCAAACTAATTATATAATTAAGAACATTATGCTTTTCTAAAAAATAGTCAATCATATTGCTAAGGATAAAATTCTTAAAGAATTTATTAAAATTACGTTCGCAATTAATGGTGTAACATAATTAACCACATAGTTACTAATACATTTACCACACTTTTTATTAACACACTCTGTTTTTCAAATATGGCCATAAAATATGCAATTGATTTCCGAACAAAAAACATCATTCATCCCCTAAACAGCGTTAAAAAAATATATCGACACATCACAATCATAAATATGCAATTTTTTCAAATTTGCTTATTTACTTTTTTTTTTTTTTTTGACAATGATTTAATACTTCAACGAAAACAATAATGGTCTCTGTTTTACTTCACTTACTCACAGACCGAAAAACATTCTGAGATTAGTTGTTAACATTCTATGGCAGCTGTCACATCAAAACTAATAAAAATGAAAAGAAAAAAAAAAAAAAAAAAAACAAGAATACAACCAAATAGCAAAAATATGCACTACAAGTATATATAAACATTTTACAAGTATGCAACATGTGTTTTGTATTCTAGATAAACCCATATTATATGTATGTGTAAATGTTTATATATACATTCAACACTACAATTGCATTAGCTGCAATAGCACCATTATTTACGTATGTACAGTGTCTCACATAAATCAGTAAATTTTTCTTTTAAAATTGGTTATTTTAAGTTATAAAAATAGGTAAATAAAAAAACTTAATTCTTTATGATTGGGATCTTTTGCTAAATTCTGCAAAAAGTAGCACAAAATGTTGAATCGTTTCCGAGAAATTGAGAAAAATAATACGTGCAGTCATTTCAGGTACCTAACAAAAATATTTTAATTTTTTTAATTTTTGGTATTTGAAGTTACTATTGTAAACACCAATCAATATTCTTCTTCAAATAAGATTATATAACGGTTTAGACTACTGATTTCATTAGAATTATTTTAACCGAACCCAATTAGATTAAGTTCAAGGATTAAAAAGACTTTTTCAAATATAATCATTTTAATAATATTCAAATTTAAAATATGAAACTTAGCTAATAGTATATAATGACTTTAGTAATACAATTATTTTTATGTGAAAAAATTTAAATTAATAGTTTTTTCACATATTCAAATTATAATTGTTTATAATTTCAAAATATTTTACTAAAAAAGAAATGAACATTTTAAAAATAAAAACTAAAAATTTATGAGAAATTAAATTTTTCTTACTAAAAATTTTAACTAAAATTTAATGAGAAATTTAAAAAATTGACTAAAAAATAATAATATTTAATTTCAAGCTTTATAAAATGCTGTTATGATACATTTTGAACTTAATTCACATGATAAATCAAGGAAACTTATTCTTCAAAATTGGTTTCTTCAATTGCTTCAAACAAAAGAGAAGAATTAAATTTTACTAATAACACGTTTTCGAGTGTAACTGATCTCAGTCTATTTCTGGACTCTGTGAGAATGATTCTTAGTGAAAATAAGGCTCTTTCTATTCTAATCTGAAAAAATAGAAGATTTAACATAACTTAGAAGGTGTCGATTTTTGAGTCAAAATAAAAATTGTTATTTTTTAAACTTACCTATGTCGGTGGATCTCCAAATATAATGTTAACTATTATATACTGTTCTTCATCAAACGATTTTCTGTCTATCCAATACTTCAAAACGCAGCAGTCATTTTATGAAAATAGCAAACTTTAGCCTTTCACTTTTATAAGAAGAGACTTGTATATATCAAGCTAAATATAAAGTGATTTAAAAGAAGTACTACCAGAGACATTTAAACTCTGTTAATTGATGTTACTACATTACCATTTCACGGCATAATTTATATGAATTCAGTTTAAAAAATATTGCATATTAACATCAGTTTAGTGCCATATCAGTTAATTGATTTAGAGAAATATATAGAATACTATAGTATGTATTTCTAAAAATTTTAAACAAATTTTAATTAACTACAATATAATATAAACTCATATTAGAAAAATTTGCTTTTTTGAGTACAACTTTTTTAAAAAACGAAAGTAATTTCTCATAAATTTAAAATTTTCATTTTCCAAATTTTCATTTTTCATAAACCTAAAATTTTCATTCTTATGGCAGTAAAATTTTCTATGCTAAGAAAATTTTATTATTAAAATTATTATATTTATTAAACTAAAAGCAAATTGAAATATTTGTACCCCATGCCACTATAGGTATTTTTATAGAGTCAAAATTACTTTCTGAGTCGATCTAACGATGTCCGTGCGTCCGTCTGGCTGGCTGGCTGCACGGCTGGCTGGCTGTACATGTAAACATTGTGCTCAAAGTACATGTCGCAATTTTGAAGATAATTCATTAAAATTTTGCTGGACTTATTTGACACAAGGACGAAGTCTGTTGAAAGTGGTTATGATCGGTCCGTTATATCACCTAGTCCCCATACAAATGTCTTCCCGGAATACGGGTTTAACGATCATAAATGCCTTATATATAGCAATAATAAGTGACAATCGTTGTGCCAAATTCCGTGAAGATCGGTCCATAATTGAGCATAGCTTCCATATAAAACCCTCTTCCGAAAATCCTTTTAACGTGCATAAATCCCATATACATGTTATTATCAAGTTTATATTCGACACAAATAAGTTTTATATAGGTGGAATTTATAATGACAAATGTTATGGAGATCATTCTATAATTTACCCTAGCTCTCATAAAAGCTCATTTTCGGGAATCACTCAAAAGTGCATAAATTTATATAAATGTTAGCATTAACGTAATATTTTGTATTCGTATATTTTATTTTACACTTAGTAAAAGTATTGGTCCACAATTGTTCACATGTCTTAAGACCCCTCCACAAATATTGATGGACAAGCACAATGGTGTGGGGTATCATATGGCCGGGCTTGACCGACTATATCTTCCTTACTTGTATTCATATGCAAAATATTGTTTAGTTCAATTTAAGCCACAGTTTAATAAATTTGCGTATTTTAAATTTTTTTTTCTTTTAAAAACTAATGATATACATAATGTTGTATAGTACTCAAAAAAAAAGTTAATATCTGATATTATTCCCTTATAAAGTTATCTAATTTTATATCTGTATAAATTTCAATTTCATTGTAATAGTTTCTTTTCGGTCTTTAGTAAAAAAACCCTTTCAAATTTATAAATTTTTTGTAATTACAATTACATATTGGATAATACACTAATATTTTAGTAATTGTAGCCGTTTTCCAACCAATTTTTTTCTGTGTATAATTAACATATAATAAAAAAATTAAAAAAATTCAATGACTAAATCTTAGAATTATTCTTTTATAAAAACTTAAAGAAATTCAAATACTTTTGTGAGACACTGTATGATGAAAAAATTGACAACATGCAACAATCAGTCTTTAAATTCAAATAACAGTACATCATCTAAATTTTTGTTGTTTTGTCTCTTTTTTTTTTTTTTTTTTTTTTTGTTAGATGCAATGAAAAACTTTGCGAAGGGAAATTCATTGGGAAGGAAAATATCAACAAAAATATTGTGTGAACTACATGCAAAAACATGAAAGATTTTGTTTAACAAAAGGGACTTTGTGTTGGATGCAAATGATGTGTTCGAATCAACAACAACAGCAAAATATTTGTATACTTGAACGATTGTCAGAGATTGGAAATAGAGGGAACTTATTTCAATATTTTATGGAGTGGGTTTTACATATAACAATCTATATGTAAAACCCACTCCATATCTATAACAATGAGTCTCTAGTAATTCTACTTGATACATACTTTTCATATAATTCGTCCGTGATAAGCTGAAGAAACTTAAATACATTCTAATGTTGCTAGATATTCTAAATAGGAAATTAAAGTCGTCTTCGTATCTTATCAGTGTATTTGTAACTATTAATATTCCAATGTACAGTGCAGCAAAATTCAAATATTTTGCAATTATAATTGGTGCAGCTTGGACCAACTTTAAAAAAAAATCACAAAATCAAAAAATCGTAGCAGAAAAGTATTCGACTTTATGTTTGCCCTACACTTCTGATATGTTAATCTTCATAAAGCTTTTCAATTTTTTACCACTCATCTCCTCCTGTGTTATGCGAAATAAATTATGTAAGTTTTTTAGAAATTTAATAGAGCTTTTAAAGGAGGCTGTTGGGAAAAATTCTGAATAATAATGATCTTTTAGGTAACATTCTTGTTCAAACATCGAATAATTATTGCTTAGTGAGCTAACAAATATGTACCTTATTCAGAAATATTATAGCCTTCCCAAGAAATCTCATTCTGAGAGAATCCACAGCAGCAAATATGTATAGCACAACTTCAAGTATCGCATAATGCACCATACTATACCTACACTGCCGTTTTGAATATTTTTTAAGATAAGTTCATAGTATTTAAAACTACAATGTGAGTTCCATCTTTTCTAACAGTAGTAACATTTGTGGCATTTCAGGAAATAAAGAAACCTGTCTTTGGTCACATTCTTCCATAGACAGCAATTTAAGCTTCAACCCAGTTAATTAATTCCCTGGGATATCTCTCTGAGATGTCAAAAAAGGATTCTGACCCTTTGAAAATGCATTGAGCTTCTCTAGTAACTAAATAGTTAACATCTTAATTTTCGCAATGCCTCTCATAGCTAAATATCCGATGATATCACCTCATAAATAGGCAAAACCTTTAGAGTAGGCTCTCTGCTCGACATCACAAATATACACATACCCATCGTTTCGTCCTCCAATATTATGTAGCATAAATAAAGACGGCGTATTTTTGCATATGTAAGGTCCTTTCGGAAGTGACTTTATTTTCGAAATTATCGAGCTAGAACAGTGTAGATCATTAGGTAGGCCAAACTATTTGTTTAAAAAATACCACTAGATTATTTTAAGACCCCATGGCTTTCTAAAAAGGCGATCTCAAAAGATATCTCAATAGAGGCACTGTGAGTCTTAGATATTTAGTAAATATTACAATGTAGAGTTAGTGATCCATATTTGTTCCCTACATCAGACGAAGATTATGTTCAGGGCCAGTTGTATATGTTCCGATATGGTTACATCTTCCCATTCAATTACGGATATAACTAAATAATTTTCGTTACCATATATGTGGAAGACCAAGTTGTTAAGTTTTTCCAGTACTTGATGGATGACCGAAGTCAGTAGAAGAGAACAAAGGCTTATTGATCTGATTTTGGCAATGGTTCAGATTCGACAACGAAAAACCCATCACTTAAATTAAATTTTTTTAATTTTAAATAAAACACCTAAAATAAAACTAAATGTCGAAATTTATATCATGATTCAAAAGAAAATTCTCCGACGTAAAATATCTAAAGATAATTTCATTCAAATGTTTGATGGTCTAATTTTCAATCCAGTATTGCTATAGTATGCATCATTGAATTTTCGAGCCCACTATTGCTAATTTCATTCGAAAATTTGAGCCGCAGTGTACGTTACTGGTCCGAAAGGACCACATTCAGTGCTTTGTGAGAAGAATATTTTTATTATTCTTGTAAAAGGAAATAAATTTATCTTTTTGATCATATTTTTTTCTGTCTTGAAAAATTGTATCTCAAATGTATTCATGTCCAGCGAACGAAATTGTTTTTAATGCATTTTAATGATCCCATATATGTTTATATTTTCCGAACAATAATTATGCTAATTATGTCCAAAAATGCAAGATTGATCAAATCCGATCATATGATACTCTACATCATTGTTTGTTTGAGTAATTCTAAAAAACGCTACCCTTTTTGATGTGACTAATATTTACTATTCTCCCTGGACCTATCGACCCTATTCGTAATTTGATGTTAAATTTCACTGTAATACTCCTTTAGATATAAAAAAATTAATAGCTTACGAAATGTTGCTTTGTATGAGGACTACCTCTGGATCTATCCATTATAATTATTCTTCATAAATGCAATATACTAAGATAGTGGCTCCGATGATGTTTGATGGTTCTCACCATAATACTCAGTTCCTTTGATATGCCATAATGAATACTTGCTTTGTATGGCAGGTAACATTTCTCCTGTTCCGATCGAAAAATAAAATATCAAATTTGGAAATGCACAGGATGATGCTGTGCTTTAGGCAAATCGTTGCAGCCGTTTGAGAGTTTTAAAAAAGTGGATGTAAAATTTAGGCGTAGCATCTGATTAAGATCAAATATAGGCTATATATAACTTTCTTCAGTACAAGCACTACCTGTGTGTCAAATCTAGTGTGAACCGCTTGATTAATAACGTGCAAAATTTATTTTATTTTAATAGGCGTAAAATATGGGCGTGACATCCAAATATGATCTGACATAGCCTATAATTATTTCCGGACTGGCACTATGAGTGTGTGAAATTTCGTGAAAATTAGTTCAGCCGTTTAGACATGATTGCTACACAAAAACAAAACAAACAAACTTACACCCCATTTTCATAATATACTAGTTTTCCCTGTGCGCTTCGCTATCCCTTTTGATGCGATAACTAATATTTACTTTATATGAGTGCTCTCACTATAATTGTTCCTCAGATATTCCACAATGAATATTTGCTTTTTATGGGATCACCATTCCACCTGGGCCTATCCATCCCATTTTCAACCGGATATTATTATTTAGATTTCTTACAAAATTTTAAGACTTTTGCTATGCAAGTTTTTAAGAGATATGATATTTATCCAAACTATGAATGTTGATGAGAAAGTAATTCCAAAATGTTTAGACTTTTTCTCCAATAGTAATTATGTTAATCGATAATTAGTATTTTCTTTGTATTCCTTCCGATCCTATACTTTCCATTTTATTCCCAATTATAAAAGATGATAAGAAAGTTATTTCCTCAAAATTGTAAGATGATGATTATTATTATTATTGTTATTATTATTATTATTATTATTATTATTATTATTATTATTATTTTCGTATAAGGGTGTGGAGCATTTTATTTCTGGTGTATAGCGATACTATTCCCCATGGTCTTATTCTTTTCATTTTCATACCAAATAAAAAGGATGATAAGAACCATTGTGCTTTGACAAACCCTTTATAACACATCAGAGTTTTCGAATTTTTAGATTTTTAGATCCATGCTTTGGAATTTTAGAACATATAGACAATAGTAAAAATTTTGATATAAAATGGGATCAATTTCTATTATAAAATCATCCCTGTGAAGACACCTCTCCGAAAAGTATATTTTATAAATTTTATTTTATAGTGAAAAGAGTGTAGGAAATTTTTTGCAAAAAAAGCATAATTTTTGTAATTCTTTTTAACAAGTTTGCAATCGTAAACTGCTTTGTCGCCTCCGTTTTGCAGTGCCAGATCAGAGTTTGTTGACTATAATTGGACAACAGCAGAGTGGAATTTGTATTTCCTATGCCGCTACACACTTCAGCAGCATTCGTGGTGTCTTATCCATTGAAACCTAAACATTGGTCCTGTAACTGGTTTAAATAAAAAAAAGTAAATCAAAAGTTTTCTCAAATGGCAGGACAGATTTATTTATACTTTCAATATTAGCGAAATTTATAACAATGTCTATCAATATTTCGAATAAAACGTAATGCTCCTAAACATTAATACAGACAAACAATTTTTGTTGTTACCGTTTTAAATTTTTATTATAGTTAAAAATTTATTGCTGGAAAAAAAATTTGGGGTTATACATAAGTAGTGACATTTCAATTGCAGTGATAGACCCACGATTGATACGAGAAATTTGCTGTAAAAACCAGGGACGGAAAATAACTTTTATTTTTTAATTATTAAATTAAAAAAGCAGTAGCAAACAAGTGACGAACAACTGATCCAAATGAATCATTGCAGCCTTTACGGAGTCTATTTTCGTAGCGATATGCTTTTTAAAATTTTGATTTTTATTTTTTCGAGCAGTAATAGCAGTTATTTTACAAGCTTTATTTTTTGAGCAGAAATATACAGTGTCTTACATAAATTAGTGAATTTTTATTTTTAAATAAAAAAAAATTTGTAATTTTAATACATCATAAAAATATAAAAAAATTTTGAAACATTTCACAAAAGCAAAAATGTTTGAAAAAATAACGCAATTTTTGACCTCTCCACATCCGATTTTGATAAAATTTGGTATACACACTTTTATTACATCAATACAAAATTTGAAGTTCTTCAAAATTTTCAAATGTGTTGCAGTTTAGTTTTTCTCGTGGAACAAAGTTCACTTTTTTCAGAATTTTTTTATAAAAAACGTGAAATTTAAATTAATACATCTTCGGACTTATTTAGATAATTTAAACTTTGGCTCAAACTGTTGCCTAATGATATATTTCTAAACTTTAAACTTAGCCTTTAAAAGTTTAAACTGGCAACACTGTAAATACAGACCCTCTCGAATTTGGCTTATTTCGTATCAAAATTTTAAACTTGTCTATATGTTCTAAAATCCCAAGGGATCAATATACAAATAGAATGCACTTTCAGAAATCGTGATGTGTTCTTAAAAGTTTACTTGCGTATTTTACCGGACCTGTAATAAATGTGGATTTTATGGGAAAAATTATAAATTATATTTTGGAATTAAGAAAAAATTTTGTAAAAAATTTTTTTTTTTGGAGAAACTATAAATATTTGATCTATAATAAAATCCTGGTTTATTAAAAAATCTTAACGAAACATTCAGCAATTATTGATTGATTTTATCATTTGAAATGCTAAAGTTTAAACGAATTTAAGATTTTTGTAAAAGAAATCTCACAGTTCACCCACCCCCCCCCCCCCCCCAACCACAAAAAAAACATACGAAAATCCCAAAACATTTATTCAAGGTTTAGAAAAAGCATAAAACAAAAAAGTTTTCGAAACTGCAATTGGATTGCAGAACTAATCTTCAGGACTTTAGAAAATATAGGCTAGATTAAAAATTTTGATTTAAAATTGGTAAAATTCAGAAGCGTTTGTACATAGTCCTGTTGGGTGTTTGGGCTTGCTTTTAATTCTAGAGTTATTCCTGTGAAGCTACCTTTCAGAAAGGTGTTAAATTATTATATATTCTCAAATAAAATTTTATTTTAAAGACAAAAAGTATAGAAAATTTTTCGGCAAAAAAAATCATCATTTTTGCAATTTTCAAATTTAAAATCGTTTATTTTTGGATTCAGAAAATGTATCGACTTGTAGTTTTCTTATTCTTTAACCAATTGGATAAAAAAAATTATAAAATCGAACAAAACTATTGGGATATATATTGAAAAAACTGGACGAAGACTATTTAAAATTGAGGTAGTTGAAAATTCAAATGGAAATAACTTGAAAACTGAAAGAGATAAATAGCAGATGCAAACCTATTTTTCATAGGCCTTATAGAGGGCTTTAACAAGAAAATATTGGAAATCGCATAAGAAACAATAATTTAGCAAACGGTGGAAATTTTTCTATGTCAGTGGTACCCTATTTTGGTCCCAATAACTTCGATTTTGAAGCGTATGTGAGGCTCCCTTAAAATTTAAAATTGTACGCTCTTCTGCAAAGCATGTGTGAAAATTTATATAAATCCAATCAGCCGATTAGAAGTTACAGAATTATTTCCAAAAAAAAGTTCTATTCTGCGCCACCGTGCATTGTGTATGGCCGCGTATAATCGTTATGAGAAAATCTCAATATTATAATAACACAGCAAAAAAACGAGCAAGTGCTTCAATAAAAGATTATTTTTACTACTTCGAAAGTAGAGATAATTGCATATTTTGTACTTTTTTAGAAGTCATTAACAATTACTTCAAATAAAATACATGTACGTAGTTTTAGCAGGAAAAAATGTTAATATTTTCCAAGAAAATTAAAATTTCACAAATTTATATTTTTAATACTTTTTAGCAAAGCTTACACAGTAGTTTTACTAACAATTTTTATAAAAATACTTCTAACTGAATAACTTCAAAATCAATGAACAAGAACCATAAAAGAAGAACATCCCAACAATAAAATACATGTAATAATGTTAAATGTAATAAAAAAAGGAACTTCAGCAGCTCTTTTTCAGCACTAACTATTTAAGTAACTAATTATTTAAGTTAAAATTATGACTTTTACAAATATCAGTTCTTTTTTTTCTGTATATCTAACACACTCTTAAATGCTCCACCGATTACAGGGATATAATTTTTAAAGACCAACACGGCTTTAACTTAGTGGAAGTTTCGGTGTTTCATTGATCTATAATCCATATTTTTATAATATTTTTGATTTCATAATATTAATGTTCATAATAAATTCATTGCGTTTAAAATAGCCTTTTTAGGGCATCCTTTTGATCTATTTAATTATTTTTTAAAGACAAACCAAAAGTAAAATCTATTTCTTTTACTTATCTTTTTCTTGTCCAAAAATCTCTGTCTTAACTAGAATCATTACAAATACTTGATTTATTTGTAGTTAGTCCTTCTCTGTTATAAATTTAAAACATGCATAACAAATCAATGCATGCAACTGCAGTAGCAACACATCCATAACAATGCAAAAATCCTAAAAATTTATAGAGTTGGTAAAAAGGCAAAATAAGAAACAAAAAAATAAAAACAAAAGAATAAAAAAAAAAAATACAACATTGCGAAATCTATTCGTGTATTATAAAACAAAATATGTTGGTGGCATTGTTAGTGTTATGCAGTTGTTTAGTAGTGGCACCAGCAGTCTCTATAAGCATCAGCTGTTGTAACAACTTTTGCTGCCAACAGATTTCATAGCAACCGAAATATACAAACACATACACACACACACTTAGGCTACAAGAGTGGCAATAGTAAAGTATTAGCTGAAATTTTTTGTAAAAATCCTAGTGCAGCATGTGTTAGTGTTTGTATTGCATATCTGAATGTCTATGAGTGCTGTAAGAATATCAAATTGAAGTGCAAGTGTCAGTCACTATTACTAGTTGTTGCTGATTACTAGTATGTATTTGCTGGTGGCAGGAGTATTAGGGAGTTACTGAACGGGCCTACAATATATGTTGATATTTTGGATGACTGGTTGCATGCATGTACGCATTTAACATGCCTCGCCTAGTCTAGCATTTGCCCAGTTTAATTCTTGCTTAGCTGTAGCTAACTCTATAATTTGGTATTCAACAACTATCGTAACTTGTGATTTCTTTTCATTTGACAGTCTTTTGTGTGTTTGTGTCGGTGAGTTGTTGCAATTTATATTGTTGTTTTTAGGTATATGATTACGAAGTGGGTAAAAACGAATCATGCTAAAGTAAGTAACTCTATGATATTTTGAATCAAGTTTCACCTTTTTTTTTAAAAAAAAAGTTTTTTAGTTTTAAAATCATGATCCATTCTACTGTTTTTGTTTTAATTTGTCACGTAAATGATTAATGATTAATACACTCAGGTATTAAAAACAATCATACGTCGTGATGTTCTTAATTAACAAATTGTTTATTTTTTAAAAATCTTGACTAAAAAGGGTATTTTCAATTAAACTTCTATTAAACATTTATAGTAAATAGCTATTACTGATTATTCACTTGTTTGTTTTCCATACATACAATATGCATGCTCACGTCTTTTTTCCTTTTTTTTTTTGCTTCCAACTATTCTTCTTCCTTTTTTTCATTTGCATGTGTTTCTACAATGCAATTTATATGTGGACTTTCAAATAATTTTAAAATTTTAAACAAAACTATTTTAAAAATTTGTTTCTTCTGACACAAACGTTATATTGTGGTTTTATCTATATATAAAAGAGTAACGTGAGTGACTGACTGACTGACTGATTCATTATCCCACAGTCCAAATGCCTGAAGCTAGAGAGATGAAATTTAGACCGTACGTTAGTCTCCCGTTAAGCATATCCACTAAGAAAGGATTTTTGGAAATTGGAATATTTATGGGATAAAAAAATGGTAAAAACGGGTAAAATCGTTAACCTTATACCTTCCAAACTAATATAAATACAAAAAGAAAATGTAGTACCTATTTTTATTCACTTAAAAAATAAGCAGCCAGGTGTCTGATACTTTTTCGAAAATCCGTCCTTTTAGGGAGAAAATGGGTAAAAACCTTATTTTGGTACTCTCTTGACACCATATGTATTTTCTAAACCAATCAACTTAATGATAAAATTCATATCCTATTCGTAACTTATCGAAAAATTACAAACACAGATTTGGTGCTTTTTGGTAATTCGAAAGTTTAAGGAGTAAAAATTGTACCTGTTTTGGGTACTTTTTTCATTAAATATTTTTCCATTTATTGAGACACATATATGCGTCTTTTAATATGAGATCCCACTACAATTTAGAAATTCATTGGAATGTAATTTTTGTCACATTCATGGGAGAAAGAAAGTACCAAAACAAGAAAAAGGGATAAAAGTGGGAAATTATGTTTTATTCAAACTCAATAATGAATTTCACATTATAATAAATCAAGAAAGTTGAATTAAATTATAAATTTTCCAAAGTGAATGAGAATTCACAAGAGGGGAATTTGTGGTACTTTTTCCTTCTTCTAATGTTCCTATATGGGTAAGAATATACAAGGGGGACTTCGTGGTATTTTTGTTTTCTTTTTTGAATTTTCTAAAATATTGAACACAGAAGCATTAAATTAAAGATATATGATCCCAAATTAATGATAACATATAAGACGGAACTTTTTGGCAATATCTGGTCTATGTAGGAGTCCCATAATTCCGCTAACGCAGTAGCGGGATAAATACTAGTTAACTAATATTTATGCATGCAAATTGTGCTCGAGCTAATAATTTTTATGAACTTACGCAAAATTTTTGGAATTTTTCAAAAAATCTTAAAAATATCGGTCTTAAATTATCGAAACCAAAGCACCGCTTTTTCATAAAAAAACTAGAATGGTATTAGCATATGTCAAAACTATTTAAATTTTTAATATTCCTCTCGATCGTATAAGGATCATAGGGCCTCAACTTCTTCATCGCAATAATTTTAGCCTTACTATCAATTTGCTTACGCCATGTATGTGCTGGTCAGCCTCTTCTGCGATTCTCCTACGGGTTCCATTCGATGGCGTTACTGACAAGATCGAAAAGTGATTTACGGAGTGTGTGTCTAATCCTGTTCCACTTTCCTCTCTGACGATGGAATTTGATGTCTTTCACCCCACAGATTGTTGTTTGAGATGGTTCCAAATAAGAGAAGAAGACTAGAGGGTTCGCAGAATTCTTCGAATACATTTATTTATGAAAACTTACAAAGTGTTGATGTCAGTTTCACAACCATGTAACACTATTGATTTTACATTGGTGTTGAGAATATTGATTTTGACACGGCGTGATTTTGAGGACGATTTTCATACTTTACTGAGCTGGCCAAAAGATTGTGTGGCCTTTTTTATTCGACTTACGATGCCTTCACACCAGTTTGGTTTAAGACAGCTCCGAGGTAAAAGAATGTTTCAACTTCTTCTAATATTTCATTATATATTAAAAAGGGATTCAAGTTTCCAGAATTTATTCGCATGACTTTGGTCTTTTTTATATTGATTTTCAAACCGGCTTTCTCTGATATGTAGGTGAGATGCCTTAGTTGTGTGACCATGTTAGTATAGTTATGAGAGGGAAAGCATATATCTGCATATCTACATATTCGATATCCTCCAGCCTTTCGTTTAGTTCCTATACGATCCCGCGGTTTCATTGCCTGGTGCATCACACTATCCAGCACTATATTGAACTGCAGTGGTGTCATCACACAGCTTTGAAGAATGCCAGTGCCAACCTCAATCTTACGACTAACATGCCATCGTGTAGAATTCAGGAGCTTGTCCCAGTATACATACTTTTTAATAGTGGATGACTTTAATTGTTGACACCCACTTAAATGTCTTCTCGAAATCAATAAAGATAAGATACAGAGGAGAACTCCATTCAACTGAATACACCACTATTATGCTCAATGAATTTATGTCGTCCACGCAGTTGTTTTCTCAAATTTGGCATTAATTTGTCAGATAACCTTTTTGTTATAACGTGAGATAAGACTTTATTCAGCATGCTTAGTAAAGTAATTCATTGCCAGATATTGCGATTTGTTAAGTCGTATTTCTTAGGTATTTTAACAATAACTCGTCTGGAATTCTCTCTATTGTCCTTATTTCTTCCATAATAGGTAGTAGCCTTAAGTAGTTCTGAAGAAATATTTCCGCTGCCTGGACTTTTCATGCTCTTAAGCGATTTAATGGCAGGTATAATCTCAGACATTACTGGAGGAGTAATGCTGATATTCAAAAGCATATTATGATCAATACAATCGCATATAGCCGGATTTAACTGAGGACGTGAGGAGAATATTTCAGAGAAGTGTGTAGACCAGAGTTCAAGTTGTTCGTCTTTATAGGTAATGACTGTGCCGGAGTTTTCCCTTATTGGTTTGATGAGCTGATTTTTGGGATTAAGAAAAATTTTTGGTCCATACTATTATAAGTTCATAATGTATTTTGACGCCGCCTGTAGTTTAGTATAAAGCAAATAAAATACTTTAATTTTACATCAATATTAACGTAATTTATACTTTTCGGTAGGTATCAGCAAGCGATATGTTTTTGGAGAAGAATGCCTCTCTAGCCTGTAAAAATGATGTTTCATATTTTTTTCACATTATCATTTTTAACCATTAAGATGATTCTTTACACGTACACTCTGATAATCCAAAGTCATATCTTATATTAAACAAATACGGAACAAAACTTGAAAATTTGGAGGAAATTTTAAAAACTGCATATAATGTTTGCATTTAAAAATTTTTTAAAGCCACTTTGACTTTGAAACGTTATTTCTCAAAAAATTCTATTTGCGCAACATTTTTGGGGCAATTTTTATAAAAGCGGTATTTTTCAGTAGCGAAGCGAACATACTCGTACATTTTATAAACATTTACGCCAATTATATGGGAGCATGTGATCATGGTATTCTACGTCTGGTTTCCTGACATCAACGGAATATACCTCAAACTATAGAGAATCACTTCGTCTTTAAAATTCTGTTCTCTAGATTTAATTTCACTTATGTGTACAAATTTCCTATCAAGAAAACTGCAAAATTTAAAAAATCGTAAATTTTTGGTTTAATTTTTTGTCGCCGCACAACTTTTCATCTGATAGTAATATGGTAACTAGTTGAGCATCGTGTGAATTTCCCAGGTCTTGCCTTACAACTGGTTAATTATTAGAGCATAAAATATTTAAATTTTGAGACTAAAACTGAAATAAATCAAAAAATCCTCGAAAGATTCAAGTCAATTTTTTATACTTTTTTATGTTGAAATGGCTGTATTTCCTTGATATTTCAGGTGAATGATCTAAAGTTTTGAATTTCAGTTATTTTGTGAAGTCTACCTAAATGCATCAACAATTTTCTTGTTTTAAAATAAACTTTAGAAATACAAAAAATACAAAGAGGTTTCAAAGAATTTCGAAATTTTTTGAAATTCCTCATATATGTATCCATATATGTATGATATCTGTGCTGTTAGTACTACAATAGCATGTATTTATGCAGCTGATTGTTGTACATGTGATGTGATGTTTTCACTGCAATACCGACATCTAGCGAATTCCAATATACATTTACAACAGCACGAGATTTTGTTTTATTTTCACTATTCTTGGCATATCAACTACACACTTGAATGTATTCATGTTTTGTATTTTTTATTCTTTTAGGTTTTTTTTTTTTTTTTTTTTTGTATTCCTACTCTGTTGCTATCTCTTTCCTGTTTGCGCATTATCTTGTTGCATTAACTAAATTCTTTAGTTTTCAGATATCAGTTGAAATCAGTAAGTTTGCAAATTAGTTATCTGCATGAGAAATAAAAAAACAAGGGTCTACGAAAATACAGTGAAAAGTTCTTGAAGATGACGCGAAATCATGAATTAACTTGAATTAAACTCAATTTTGGTTATAAGACGTGTTCTTAGAGACATTGAAAGTAAAAATCAATACATCATGGCAGCCCGTAGCCATGACCAGCTCACTTAGTTTCATTACACACGCAGAGAAAAGTCATGTTCACAACATGTTTGTCGCAAGAACACTCTTTTCCCTGCAATGATATATTGTTATCAAAAATATATTTATTGTTGAATAAATTTTATTCGAACAACAATTTAGTCACTGCAATAACATTTTTGTTATCAGATTCATTGTCGGCGCAATATATTTATTGTTGAAATCCTAATAACAATGAAGCAATTTTTATTAGAGAAAAATATTATTATGCTTGTTATTATGATTTTATAATATTATTTCCAGTTTTATCGACAACCATAATCTTTTGAAATATTTTAATATGACGCTGTTTTTACATCAGTTTAGTTTATTCAATGCATGGAATCGGTCACCTGACGGAGTGTAAAAATTAAATTGCAAACAAATAATAACGTTCATTAAAAAAAGCTTTTGATAAAAAAAACTAAAAACTGTTGTTAAGTGTTATTATTAAATTATTTTAATGAATTTAACTTCATTCTCTTTTCTAGTGACTGTTTGGACAGGAAATGCAAACGCTCCTACTGAATGAAACTGAATCCCCGTAAGGTTACCTAAACCGTCTTGTACTGTCGCAAGCACCGTAAGTATGTCATGGAAAATACAAAACAAAAAAGTTCCAAAGTGTTATTTTTGATGATTTCTTGTCCGAAATTGTGACTAAGCCTAACGGAAACCTGCGGTTCTTCGTGTCCAGTGCTAAGCAAGCCAAGTAACGAAAACGTGCCGCCAAAAAGTCCACTCAATCTGCCAAATGTAAATCTAAGACTGTCTCCATACAAAAAAGCCTCCTGAGTACAATAAAAGACTACTTTCCGGTGGGCAACTGAAGTGATTTTTAAAGTAAGTGTGATTTTAATAAAGTTTTACATTAAAAACCAAGTAAACAATAACGGTAGATAGCTTTTAAGCATAACAATAATATGAAATGTAAAATTTTTCTACATAACAATAATATGGTTGCACCACAAATATATTTTTATTGTATTGTGACCATATTCCGGTTATGCGATGAACATATTGAAAGTATTAATGTTTATTTATTTAACAATATTTTATTGCTACATGCTAACATAATACTATGTTCCAGCAACAATAAAATCTAACTGTATGATTATAGTTCCCCCAAACCATATTCCTTCTCTGCGCGTATTAGTCCCTTAGTGTTACCATAGAGTCGGATGTCCATGTAAAAATTATTCTATACATACTGACATAGGTCTAAACCGAACTAAAATCTACTTCCAGATACTTATGTCAGAAAGGTTCACGATGTTTTGCATAAGAAACTGAAAAAATGCAGTCTCAATATTCTTAAAAACAATAAGTAGAAGAAAAGATGCTCCACCAATTCCTACTCTACTTTGTTATGACAATTTCTATAGTAGTAATTGTAAATATATCTATTAGATTTTGTAACCAATGACTAAATAACTTTACAATAATACTATATTGAAGGATATTTTATAGAAGCTATATCCAGGTATAACTTATCAACAGAAAGCCAACGATATTCCATCCAGCTTATCGTAATCTTTATAACTTAAGAATGAACCATTTCTGAAAAGTTCTCAAACAGAATTTTACATTTTCCAGCGGACCCCCAGACATGTTTGAATTCGTTAGTGCAAATTGAGTAAAATAAATATTTGGAGGAAATATATTCGTATATGGAGCATTATCAAAAATGTTTAATCTGGCTAAAACTGAATTTAAACCTTAATATGATTTAAGGTAATACTATTTTAAACGAACTGGTTACAGATTTGATCTCACAAGACTTAAAATAAAAATTAGGGTGCAAAATTTTAGCACCATTGGTTTCATTTTATAATCATGATTGTTATTCAAAGCTGTAAAACTTAGAAAAGTACTGAAAATAACTTTACTTGTCCTCATTCTTCTACACTTTTTGTTTGTGCGTTTATACCTTTTGATCTCATTCGGCTACATATAGACTAAAAGGACTTTAGGGCTAAATATTTCAGCTTCTTTGCTATTAAACAGACTTTCAACAGTTAAATACAGAACAATAGAATTTTAATCACAAATTTTTTTTTAATGTATTTATTTATTATTATTATTATTATTATTATTATTATTTATTTATTTATTTATTTTGAGTAGCCCACAGTGGCTCAAATCGTTTTTCATCGGCCAAAACTCTGTAGCTTTTCAATCGATAGAGATATTTAAAATTTTCTTCTTGATGGAAAGATATTTTCTTGATTTTATCTCCAGTTTAATTTCATTAAAATCGGTTCAGCAGTTGTTAAAAAATTTAAGACCAAAGTTGAACTTTTAATTTTTTTATAACATAAATGCGGATTTTTTGTTTTTTGAATCAGCTTTACTTATAAAAATGTTATAGGGAGAAAAAAAACATTTTCATAATAACCAGGATAATTCTGTGAATGTATTCCCAGTTTAACAATTTTAGAACAGCTTCCACTAGATCTTGTTCTTAAATAATCGGTTGTTTTTGGATAAAAAAATTTTATTATCTATGTTAATTTTATTTTTTATAACAAGTAAAAGTTTATTTTATTGTTTACTTAAATATCAGCAAAAATATTCCATATTCAGTTTTGTATTACTTCTATCCTCTAACAGCCCTTTTTCTTCTTCATCTATGTCCCGATGTTTTATTTTCTGTTGATTTCGAATGCTAGAGATGAACGAAACTAACGTTGCCAATAATATATTACACAGATCTTTATTTGTAGAATTTCGTGATATTTTTCTGGTATTGTGCTCTCTATAAAATCTATAATCCTTATTCCTTTTTTCCTGGACTCTGATAGATCTTCAAGTGGTACTAAATGATACTCAATGGCATCTTCTACGTGATAAAGGATTTTTTGAAATGTTGCAGACACATTTCCTCATGACTATTTGATTATATATATTCTTGCATAATTACAAAATTATCTAGAATCAATTTGTTCATTGTACACAAGTCCGTCGATAATTTATTTCAGATGCTCTTTCGGGATTTGAAAAGAAATTTCTTACTTTGTTCCTATCATTCGTATTGCCTGATAATTGTTTTGGTTGATCTATAATCAATCCATATTTGAGAAATTAGTCCCGAACATGTTTCATTTTTAAACTTCTAAACTCCTTATTGGTGACAATGTTTCTTATTGATCTTGCAGACTTAAAATCCAAATCATAACTGATTTTTAATATGTGTTCCACGAAAAAAAATTCGAGTAATTTCATTCAAATGGGAAAGGTGTTCTACAGGCGGGTCCAGACAGGTACAAAGGAGTTAAAGAGGATATTTTTCTTATGGTAGTAAAATCTGTTTAACCCCTTTTGATAAAAATATAGTACCTAAGAAAACATTTGATAATATATATGCCACGCTAAATACTATCAAACATTGAAAATATCATACATTTTACTTGAATAATAGGCTTTGGTATTGCGGGTGATTTTATCAGAATTACCATAAATTTCTAGTGTATAATAATTTTTCTATGTCGAACTTAAAACCGTTATAAATTTCGCTCCCACTAGAAACAATGATTAATGTGAACTGATTCTACATGAATTCGAATCACTGTGATTTTTATTTTTGTTTTAATGTGACAAAAAATAAATAAGTAAATAAATAAATAAAAGCAAAAACAATTAAAGCCTAAAATCAAAAATTTTTGACAATGACCTATATGTAATAATTTCCATCGTCTTCAATAAAAAATTAATGTCTATTTCAAGCTAAAGGTACAATCTATTTTATTTAAACTATAGTCCAATGGAATCTCTCACTTTTCATATTTCTCTGTCAATTTATAAATTTCAAAACAAAACCACTTCTTAAATTTTGAGAAACGAATCAACCCAAACTTTTGATACTTTGTGCAAGTTATCTATGACATTCTGAATTTAACTAAAAAAAAAAACTGTAATCAAACTACCCAACAACTTTTTTTCAAATAATTTTTAACTGGTCGCGCAACATGAGCATTGTCATTATGAAGAGTTATGGACTCTTATCTGGTCGCATATTTTGTTCCTTTTTCGTTCAAAAGTCCTTTCGTACGGAACAGTGAAACAGCCTTTTGACTTCTTTTGTCTTAAGTTCGTATGCTAATTTCCTTGATTTTTAAAAAGTCCAAGTGTTTAAGAACACCTGGAAATTGTTGTTTGATCTATTCTCAATAATTATGTAAGCCTTTATTGCACTTGATACGAACCTTGGTCGCGCAAAGCCTGCAATTCTTCATTTTCATACCTTTTTCGCACATCAAAATCGTTTAAACCACTCTCAGCTAATAGAAACAAATTAAAGGTCGCCGCTCAGCTTTGTCGAACAGCGATGGCAACGTTTTAAAATTTGGCTTTGTGATTTTGTTTTTTTTTTTTCTTTTATAGGCATATTATTGATGTTTCAACTGGCAGTAATGATGCCGCCCATCGTCGCTAGCTGCATACATTGGCTTTCCTCCATAAAGTACCAAAATTAAATTGTTTTCTGCTTAGGTTTTCTCCTAAAAAAATAAGGTAAAATTTTCCAATCAGACTTCTATTCCACGGGACGCACACACGATTAATAGACAATAGTCAAAAGACTTAGAGACATCGTTAGATATTTTAATATCACAACTGATTCTACAATCGTTTCAGATCTCTTGCACCTACAAAAAAAAAAAAAAAATAATAATAATAATAAATGAATTAATACGTAATTTTAAATCTCTTCGCGTACCCCCTAAAGCGGTACGACGAACCTCCATTTGGTTACCCCAAAGATAATTTGTAGGATTGCTCCACAAAATGTATAATATCTTTATTCCTGTGAAAAATGAGATATCTGCATTAAATTACGCTCCTTATCTAAAGAAAGTTTCTTCTAACGATTAAAGGCCATGCAAAATTCCCTACGAGATTTTCCAAGTAATCCAAATACCTACGCGTGGTTCTTGGTTTCGAAGTTTTCATGAAAACGAAATATTGATAATACTTTTAATAAATGAAAAGCATTTAATGCATTACCTAATAATTTTAGATAATTTGTATGGCATAAGGGGCTCAGGAATATGTTAAATATTGCAATTGAGTCAAGAATATTTTCTGAAGATTTCGGGTTCCGATAAGAAAATGGTTGACGGCTGCTGTAGAAAAGAAACGGCTGTGGGTAAAAAAAGATTTTAGATCGTTGTTCGTATTCGTATTGTTCAAACTGTCAAATAAAGTCGAGGACAAAATACTTAAGGACGGCTAATTTTTACGATATCTTATCTCTCCTGAGCTTATCTTAAGTAGTAAATTAACTGCAATTTAAACAGTATTGCCGGCATATTTTTTACTATTAAATAGCAAAGAAATTATCTGGGAATCAGGAAGAATCTATCTATAAAAAACTTTTTTATATGACTATTTTACGAGCTGCGGACTAAGATTGCTTCTTAAAGGCTTTGAACACTTTAAATATTTGGTCGAAGTTAGTAACCTCCTCAGAGAACTTAGGGCTCTCTGTGAGCAATAATAGTGTTAGACTAGGCTGAGTTAGGTACAAAAATGTTACTGAAAATGAGAGAGCGGAGTGGCTAAATAATTGGCGGAGCTCAGGAAGTAGCATACAAAAAAAAAAAAAAAATTGTTAGATGAGAAGTTATCTAAATTTATCACAATTCTGTTGGATATGAGTAGGGGACAATTGGGAACAGTAATAAATTTTATCATGGGTTATAATGCTCTAGGTAAGCATATGATAAAAATAGGTATAACTAATGATGATACTTGTAGATGGTGCAAGGGGCTAAGAAGATAGCTTTCATTATCTATGTTAGTGTTCTGCGCTATTGTATAAAAAACTAAAACTTTTTGGATCTTATTTCTTTCAGAATTTAACTGATCTTAAAATCTGTGGTCACTATTGAAGTATATCAGATTATCAAACTAAGGGACGTAGAAATCGATTGGTAGATATACATCTTATGAGGGAGAGAGTACTTAAAAACAATAAGGGATTATAATGGACCCATTGGTCTCCATGAATATCGGTTCTTATAAAGTTCCAGTGTCATGCTAACCTACCTACATAAGATATATCTTCTTTCTGAAATCATGTAGGGCTTAGTAATGTATCTCTGAGCGATCCAGCGATTACTCACTGGATCCTACGATCGAGCTCGTTTTTTAGTGGCCTAACAACAGATAGGAATAGGTTGAGGGACACTTTTCTATACTAAAATTATCGATTCAGTGGTTTAGTTAAAAACTGATCTATTTTAGGACAAAGTTAGAAGGTTTTAATAAAAAAAATGTTCTAGTCTTTTATATATAACTTTCACTGTACCACATTTTAACATGTATTGATATACATATACTTGTTTATGCTCACACACTCTGTGTACTTAACATACCAAAATTTCTTGTATTTTTTTTTCAGAAGTGATGGTAGGATATACCCACACACTCGTAATATGCATACGAGGGCAACTTGCAAATAACTAGTTTAAAGATAATTTATATGGGAATAAGTTTAGGTAAATAAAAAATGTATATCCTTTATACATCTTGTGTACAGATAATACATACTAACAAAATAATTGTAAGTTTTTGCTTTGCTTTTGAAAGAACTTTTCAGCCTGCCTTACTAGATAGGTGGCAGTTTTTTCCTTGTATTTTAACATTTATAGTTTTGCTTTGTTGTATTGTATTTCATTTGGTTTTACGTATAATATTTTCATTCATGTGTATATCTGTGTAAAGTTACTTGTTTTGATTGACGAGTTTTGTTTACAGTTTATTGTTGTTGCTGATGATGTTTCTAGTTGTGCTCGTAGCTGTTTTTTTTGTTCCTTTTTTTGTTTTGTAGTTGTTGTATGTCAAATCAATACATATACTACTTTTCATTACAATTTCTTCAATTATATGTATTCTTGCACATAAATATATAAACACAAACAAAAATCCTTAGAAAGACATGCAATTACATGCACTCATACACACTCATTTTTTCTTATTTATGTGTAAATTATATTTCTCATGTGTATGTTGTTGCAGCTATTGTTGTTAGTATTAATGTTACTTTGTTTGTTTATTTTCCGATTTTTAGTTGCTGCTGTTGCAAGTTTGTTCGTTTACATGTATAAGTATTAAGTCCATTCATTACCACTGATTTGTTGTTTTAGTAAAGTTTTTGTTGAATTGTTTATGACTCTTTTAATGTAGAATTGTTCTTGTATGAGTATTTCAATAGAGGAACATCAGTATTGATTGCCCGAGTGCAAATAGGGAATACATAGTTTAGTTGTTTGTCTTTTTTAGATATTTTTCTTGTTAATGTAATCTATATGTAAAAAATTGGTAGGATTTAAAAAAAAATAAAAATTACGACTTAAAACTTGAACTACTAATGGAAGTTTTATGTGTGTGTTTCAAAAAAAAAAAAAAAAAAAATGTATTTGCCAAATATATTCAACATATCAAAAAGTAATATCAAACGAAAAGTTCGTATGAGTAATATGATTTTTTTTTAATTAAATATTACTCATACATGTCTTTTTGAAATTAAATATTGTATATTAATATAAATTTAAACCTTACTATTATTTGCTTAATTTTTAAAATTTAAGTAATTTCATAACTTTTGAAATACTATAAATACAACGGTAGTTTTATAGGGTATGCACGATGTTAATTGTTAGTCACATCTCAAGTTTTTTGACCAACTTAATTTGACATTTCTTTGTTTCAATGTTTGACAAATTCAATCATGAAGAGGTACAAAAGTGAGCAGCGCGTTAAGATTGTTGAAGCCTTTTACAAAAACTAGCGTTCAAGTAAGAGTGAATTTCGTGCACTTCGTGATTTTTTTGGTCAGCATAATCGACCAAATGTGTCCACAATCGGGAGAATTGTGCGCAAAATTCAGCAAACCAGGTCTATAGGAAATATGAAAACACCTATGCATGCCCAGTTCATTCTGCAGAAAACATTGATGTTGCTCGCGATAGTGTGGCAGAAGAGCCATCAACATCGACTCGTTATCGTGCTCAACAATTGAACATCTCACGAACATCACTGATGCGAATTTTGAATAAAGATTTGAATTTATACGCTCACAAGGTTCAATTGACTCAAGAGCTGAAGCCTACTGCCTACTTCAAGCGTCAGTGGATTCGTTAACAAGCAGAATTGCCGTGTTTGGGCTAATGAGTATCCACGAGTGATTGTTGAGAAGAGTGAATATTTGGTGTGTTTTATGAGCTGGCGGCGTTATCGGGCCGTTTTTCTTCGAAAATAAGATAGGCCAAGCAGCTACCGTGAATGGGGTTTGCTATCGTGAGATGATAACAGACTTCTTGTAGCCAGAAATTGAGAATATGGATCTGAACGATATGTGGTTCCGTTAGGATGGTGCCTCTTGCCACACAACCAACGAAACAATGGCTATTTTGCGCGAGAAATTCAATGGCTGTGTTATATCACGTCGTGGCGATGTTAATTCGCCACCAAGATCACGTGAACTGACACTGTTGGACTTCTTTCTTTGGGGATATTTAAAAGACAAAGTATACATCAATAAGTCAAGAACAATTCAAGAGCTAAAGGATGAGATAATTCAACACATTAACGACATTGAACCTCAATTATGCCTCAGAATCATTGAAAATATGGAGCATCGGATAGAGGTATGCCACCGAAGCCGTGGCGAGCATTTCGCCAATATTATGTTTCACACATAATTGTCATAGATTTTTCTATCATAATAACAAATATTTAGATATTTAGCTGAAAACTTTTTGTTTTATTTGCAATTAACATCGTGCGTTTTGCTTGAAATACCCTTTATTAAAAGAGCAACCTGACTGCGTGACTGATTGAGCATTATTTAGTTCGAAGGGAAAAAGTTCGACGTATGAAACTTGCGCTTAGGTTTGTCTCCCACCGTAAACATCGAAGGGTTGAAAAGGCTGGCTTTATATCTTTCAAACTACAGGGTTTTTACTTTATTTCTCCACTCAAAGAAAAAAAGGTATTTCATTTTTCAGAAATTAAAACACTTAAGGACTAATAACAGGCAAAAACAAATCACTTGTATTTCTCACAAAAAATCGATTTTTTATTCGAAAGGCTAAAATATTATTTTAGAAGGAAAATAGCGGCGCTAGAGCAAAAAGGATGAAAATCTGTGATCGCTTATATTACTCACTAAAAATCAATTTTTTATATTAAAAATTAAAATCTCATTTCGAAAGATAACTTGAAATTCTATAGAAAAACAATAAAAATCTATGATCACTTATATTTATCAGCAAAAATTTATATTTTATACGAAGAAATTAAGGAAGAGTAAAATTTATGAAAGATTGATTTTTTTGTGAAAAACTAAAATCTCAATTTAAAAGGAAACTGGAGATTCTAGAGAAAAAAAGATGAAAATATGATATCAGTTAAAATCGATTTTTGATATGATAAAAACGATGAAAATCTATGATCACTTACATTTCTTATCAAAGTTCTATTTTTATACGAAAAATTAAAATCTCATTTTAAAATTAGACTGGAGGCGCTAAGACACAAATGATAAAAATATTTGATCACTTATATTCCTCATTTCGATATTTTATATGAAAAACTAAAAGATTATTTAAAAAAATTTAAATGTTCTAGAGAAAAAAGAATGAAAAGCTGCGATCACTTATATTTCTCTATTTTTTATATGAAAAACAAAAATGTCGTTTTAAAAGGAAAATAGATGCCTTAGCGCCTCTAAAAAGGATGAAAGTCTGTGATCACTTAAATTACTCACTAAAAATCGATGTTTTATATTAAAAATTAAAATCTTATTTCGAAAGATAACTAGAAATTCTACAGAAAAAGAATAAAAATCTATGATCACTTATATTTCTCATCAAAGATTGATATTTTATACGAAAAACTTAAATCTTATTTTCAAGGAAATTAGGGTAAAATTTATGGAAATCCCAAAGATCGTTTTTTTTTTGTGAAAAACTTTCTATAGAAAAAAAAAGATGAAAATCTGAGATCAGTAAAAATCTATTTTTGATATGAAAATTTAAAATCTCATTTTAAAATGGAAAAAAGGATGAAATCTGTGATCACTTATATTATTCATCAAAGATTGATATTTTGTATGAAAAACTAAAATCTCATGTTAAAAGAGAAGTTTTAGAGAAAAAAGAATGAAAAGCTGCGATCACTTATACTTCTCACCAAAAATCGATTTTTAATGGAAAGTTAAGGATTCAGTTTATAAGGATATTATAGGTACTAGGGTAGGTAGGATAAAAATTTGTGATCACTTATATTTCTTATCAAAATTAATTTTTAAGCGAGCATGTCATAATGTCCATGGGCAGCCAAAAAATTTGGATGACAAAGAATTGCAGGCTTTCCTTGGTCATGACTAGTAAAGTGCAAGAAGTGCTTGTAGAATTATTGGAATTATATCACGCAATAATCTCCAGATGTTTAAAAGCACTTAGATTCAAAGATTCAAAGGCAAGTAAATTAGACGTCATATGGACTGAAGCCAGGAGACATCGAAAGGCGATTTTGTATGTCTGAAATTCGGCTGAAAAGCGAATCAAGTATGATAATCCAAAGTATAAAAAACAACTTTGTAAATTCCGTCCATTTGCATTTTATGTAACGATATTATTATAGTTAACTTAATTAGTGAACTACAAGAAAATCTTAAATTATAAATTATAAGTGTGTAACATAATAACAAAATTATGATACTTTTAAATCATATTATTAATAAATTCTGGTATTTTCATAATTACTATATTTATATCAAGTATTATATGGAAAATTATGTTACCTATCTTAATCCTTAGTTAAATAAAAAGACAATATAAACTCCTATATATTAATATGTATTAAATTTTTGGCTAAATTATGTCCCTCTACATATTTTTGTATCTTATCCTATTTTAACTGATAACCTAATTCTCTAAAAATAAAAAGAATATGAAGATTTTTTACAGTTTAATGCTTAAAATAAATAAAATAATAATTTTTCTGAAAAACACTTGTATTACCCTTAACCTTGAAACTTTTTTGTATTGTTTTAATTTGCCAGCAAACTGAGATAAAATAAATTGAATATAAACATACAAAGTAAAAGTTGTAAGGAACTAAAAACAAAAAAAAAAAAAGTAAAAAATAATGTGCTTTCTTTCAAAATAATAAAATTTGTATATAAAATTAACAACAATGGCAACTGACTTAATTTTAAACTTTTGTTTCCATAATATGAGAATAAGTATTTTTTTTCATAGGTTTTGGCATCATTTATATTCTGCATATTTTTTATTATTTTTTTTTTTTTTTTTTGTAATTTCATTAAAGAAATGTCAATAACATAAAAACTGTTTTATCGTGCTAGTTATATTTATAAAGAACTGTCTGTGTGAATGTATGTGTTTGGTTTGGAAGTTGTTTTTTATTACTTCCCCTAATGCTCTTAACATGCATAAAAATCAACTTTGTGCTTCTTTCACAGATTCTATATCCTCTCAAAAATTTTGCATGTTTGTATATGTATATGTATGTATGAGAATAAAGTGAAAATGCGTGGTTTAAATTTTCAATTAATATGCAACAGAAAATTGGATTTTTTTTTCTTTTGTGCTGTTGCAATATCGTGCATACAGAAGCAGCTTGGTTGCATATTTTTAAATTCTCAAACATGTTGAACTATATATGTATATGATGTTCATTTATAAAAAAGGAATATCTGTTAGACAAAAAGTATTGAGGAACTAAACTGATTACAATAAAAAAAAAGAAAAATAAATCGCAATATATTCAAGTGTATATTGAAGTAAATGAAAAGTAATCGAAATGGAGAAGTTTATCAATAACATTAATTTATAGTAATCTTAGTTGAATTATAATTTCAGAGACTTTTTTGGATACAAACGGTGCATTACACGGTGCGACAACCATTTTCACATATTAAAAAATCGATATATACATTCTAACCCCCTATGGGTGTCAAATGAAAGCTAAGAATTCCTGCAATATAATGATATTTGTTATTTAAATGTCTCAGCGTAAAAACTTAAGCAAATATTTTTTTCAAAATGTTACCTTTATTATTTAATTTGAAATAGTTATATCAGTCTGCAATAACCATTCCTACTTGTGAAAAAATCGTTATGTAGATGAAACTAAAGACCATCAGTCGAAAAATTGTATACCGAGTTTTTCTCCAGGATGTAAAATTTCTTCTCAAGAGAACTTCAGAGTTTTGAAAAATGTGCAATTTTAAAGCATTTTATGAAATATATTATGAAACTATATTGATAAATTTAATGCCAAATGAAAGCTACGAATCCCTGCAATGTAATAATATTTTTTATTTAAATACTGTAGTACCACAAGTCAAGAAAATATATTACTGAAAATTTAACCATTTAATATTATACACTAGTAAATGCACATTAATTTTTCTAATCAACTTACCAAAAATGGGGCTAAAAAATAATTAAGGTGCTACAAATTAATTTTTCAAATTAATTATTGACTTCACTTAAAAAACTTCACTTCACTTAAACAACGAAAAACTTAAAATGTACATAAATTTTTTTCATTATAATTTTAGTAGTTTAATGCCACCTTTTATGGCTTTTTCTTATAACCATTGATGAACCTTTGTTTTGAGCAACATCAAAAATTCAGCCTGGCATTGATTCGACTAATTTTTGAAGACAATCGCTGTCAATTTCTTTCCAAGCTTGCCTAATTTTTAGTTCTACCTTCGTTATTTTCATAATGGTTTCATTCTGTGCATTTTCTGTATAAACTTTACCGGTCACATACCCCCACAGTTTCTCCTTTGGATTTAAATCCGAATTGCAAGCCGGACAGTCCAACAGTGGAATACTATGTTCATTAAACCGCGATTTAGATTGGTTCGAGTCGTGGGTTGCTGTGTTATCCTGTTGGAATATGCAATTTTCATCCATTTTTTCATCCATAAATGAGAGAAGAGCATCCTTGAACAGTTCACTATAACTTGCATTATTCATTTTAGTTGAAACAAAGCATATTTTTAACTTTCCTGCAGCAGAAAAAGCTGCCCAAACCATAATACTAATTCCATCGAAATTGCGTTTTGACATATGAATTTCGTTCGACTTCATGCCAATAGCAAGAATATGAATCGGGGCCGTACAAATTAAATTTTTCTTCATCAGAAAAAGTAATTTATTCCACTCGTCTATCCAATTCATGTATTTGCGTGCAAATTTTAAACGATTATGCTCATGATATTGTTTTAGCATTGGCGTACATTTTGGTTTGTGCTATTTTATATTACCATCTGTTCGCAAAATATGTTCAACATGTTTGGAAGTGACAGGAAGTTCAAGTTTATTTTTTATTCATATATCATATAATTTATTGCGGATGGCTTCTTCTTTAATTTTATTAATTTGGCTTTTTGTTAATTTTTAATTATCTTTTGTTGGTTTCCCAACTCCGTATTTCTGCCCTTTCTTAAGAAAGCCTCGAGTAAATCCTTCAGTGAGGTTAGGTTAATTTTTTCTCCAATTTTTCTGCAAAAAAAACAGGCTTGATCATGAAGAAATTGAATTTGAGTTTTTTTCCTGATCTGTAAGAAAACTTTCTTTGGGCATCCTTTAAGCTGATGAAATTTCCCAATTAAAACAAAAATATTTTCAATAAAGAGAGATATTGTCATCAGAAACTTATTTTAAGTGAAACAAAATTTTGTTTAAATTTTTAATACTTTTATTTTTTTATTTATTTTTTCTTTTCTAGTAATTTTTTAGACATAATTTTCTTGACTGCGTTTATAGGAATATTCCACTGAAATGATCGCTAATATGTTTTGATTTTTTGGTTAAGAGAAACGAATATATCTCAAAGAAAAACAAAAAATTTTTCATAGGAATATGCACCAGTGTAGTTGTAGAGTGTATGCTCAGAATTTTACAAAATTTCTCTTATACGCCTTCCTGAGGTCAACTTTTCCAGAAAATGCTAGGAGTGATTGAACTTTCTTACTTTTTTGGAAAAAGATTGTGATTTTTTTACACAAAATTTTTAAGATATTTTTCAACTTCCCAAATAGGAATAATTTAAAATTTTTTTGTTGGCTGTAATAAAGAAAATAATCAGGAATTGCGCATACAAAAGTCAATACCAAAAATTATAAACTCAATTTTTGAAGTAAAACATGCCTTGATTTGTGTGGAGACAAAAAGTGTTGCAAATGAACGCCCCCCCCCCCCCAAGATTAAACATAGATGTATTTTAAGTTAATCCCCCTAATATCTCGGTTTACTTAATTCGTTCACGTCAGCGGGACCATTTTTAAAACACTTCCAAAAATATGGTTTCGATCAAAAGTGTACATAATTTACAATTTTTTGTAAAAAGAATTACAACATATGATAGACAAATGACGTTTAACACAAAATGAGTAAAAAAAAATTAAAATTAATTTTCATTCTCTCGAAATTAAAATTTTAGTAAAATTTTCTATAATGTTATTCGAATATTTTGGACATTTTAAGTCAATTTTTATGTCAAATATATGGTTAGTTAAAAAAATAAATGTCACCAAAAGCATTAGTTTATCATAAAAACTATGAATTCATGTAAAATGATGACTAAATTTCAAACATTTCTTTAATTCGAACATTATCGCGGTTTTAAAAGAAGTTATTATATTTTTCATAAATTCATCTACATTAAAGTATAATAAATACTTCCATGTGACTTATTTGTAAAAATTGCTAATTTACCCTTTTGAGAATAAAATTTATGCATTTTGTTCTCAAACCCTCTTTTCCTACAACTTGTACAGGTCTATTGAAGAAATTTCATTTGGTAGGCTAATGCGTCAGCATCATGAGCTTTGAGGCCGTAGCATTGTAAATGATAATGGCTAATACATATCCAACATGATACCATACGATCATTTCCGGTTATGGAAAAGTTTATATTATGCATAAAATTTACCCTCTTGCTTTTAAAGGGTTAATGACTTATAATCTTCAATAGTATCAGGATAGAACATTCCAATGGTACTTTAATATCCAATATATGTTAAAAAATGTCCGAAATATAGACAATTATATGTTTGAATAAAGAAAATATAACAAAAACGTTAGTAAATCTTATTATTCCGCGAGTTAATTTTCTTTTAATGAAAATGTTGATTGAAAGAAATACGTATTCATAAAGGTGTTTTGAAAATAGTCCAGCTCACGCAAAATTTAAACATTTATATGTAGTATTTCAGGGATCATATAAGAACAGATCAATCTTCATTTATAGAGACGTATATTTGCAACCTTTTTTTTCTTGAGGCTCTTTAACGTGCAGTAACCATACTGTAGTAATTTTACTCAGTAGAATTTAGAAATTTAAAAATATTTCAAATCTGTTCATATTTAATATTTATAAGCCCTAGCTTCTTCTTTATTGATTTTCCAAGATCGGTTAAGTATTTTGCAGTGTAGCGAGAAAAAAAATTTTTTATAACATTTTTTTTTTGTCACGCTTTTTAAATTATTAATATTTTTCATAAATCAAATCGACGCTGTTTAATATCATCATTATTTTTTCAAACAATCTGACCAAGAAAAAATCCTGCTACACACTCATGCTCTCACTTTAAAGCCTTATAAGTAAAAGTATAACATGTGTTTGTAGTCATACAAAATTCCCAGCAGGAAAAAGAAGGGCTAAACAGACATTCTAAAATGCTTTATTTAGGATCCACAAAGTATGCCACTCGCATTCCAATACTATTTCTTTTTCACACGGCGTGTCATTGGAGGCAAGGCCTTCCCTTCTCACTTACAAAAATAAGCAAGAAGGCAAGGATTTTTGAATAAATAAATACGCTCTCTTATGTGCAGTGATATTACATAAGAGTCTGAAATTTAATTAAAAAGAGACACGTGGACTGCCTTCACTAATGACACTGAAAATAACACTAAATAATTTTGAGTTTTGCAACTATCGCAACTAAAAAAAACTAAAAAAGGAAACAAGATGGTTGGTTAGTTTATGTGGTAGCCCGTAAACTTACGGGCAATCAACTAGACTCGTTAGATTCCGTTTTGAAGGGACCACACTACTCGCCAGGTGAATAAGTTGGTGAATGAGATAGAAGTGTAGGGAAGAAAAATGAGAACATAAATTAATTAGATCCAGCCTGTAGCATTGAGATATTTAATAATGTCACTGAGTCTAGTGTCAGATAACTTACAGAGGTTGTCTAATTGGTACCTTTCCAGAAATTTATGTGTGATTGCGTTCAAGGCTGGGCATTCACATAGAAGATGATATACTGTCTCCTCCTTCTCGCGATTGCCAAAACTACGACAGTATTCATTGTAAGGGAGACCAAGTCTGCTTGCATGTTTCCCGATCGTCCAGTGACCTGTAAACAATGCTATTAGTCTCGGGATGTCTTTGCGTTTGTAGCCAATGAGTTGCATTGAGCGTTTTTCGTTGTAGGTAGGCCACGTTTCTTTCGCGACTCTACATTTGTCCAGATTTCGCCGTCTATTTTTCGCCTTTTCTAGATAGTGCTTTTGGATTCTGCTTTTGACAGATCCTAACGGGATTGCAGCAGAAACCGATAAGGAGGCATTCATAGCAGAGCCTACCCGGGATAATTCGTCTGCCTGTTCATTACCATAGTAATCCCTATGCGCAGAAACCCAGACTATAGCAATGTCATACAGTCGACTTAGTCCTAGCAGTTCCTCTTTACACTGTCTGATGGGTGATTTGAGCGATAGAATTGCCGCTTGACTGTCGACAAATAAACCAATATTCCCTTGAATATTTCTATCGCGAATTAGTTTACATACTTCCCTGACCGCTAGTATTTCCGCTTGGAATACGCTTGCCTCCTCAGGGAGTCTATATGAGTGTCTAATTCCAAGATCGTTAGAGAAGACACCAGAGCCGACACCGCCAGAGTATATCATCATTCCATATTGTTCAAGAAGATTTCCCCTTCTCCATTCACTCCTGGTGGGGAATAGGACTTTTATAATATTTCCGAAGTTCATCTGGGGAATCATATAGTCAGTAAATTGATTAAATTGAGGGGGTATTAAACTTAATATCCTCGCATGCCCATACGTTCTTGATCTCCAGCTTTCCGTTGCAGATAATCTTATCGCACTATTAACTGCTGATTCAATAACGTGTAGGTCTATAGGTGTTAGGTGCAATATAGTGTGCAGAGCTTCTGATGAACTATTAAGTAATGCACCTGCAATGCCAATGAATGCGGATCTTTGTATCATGTAAAGTTGATCCACCACGTGTCTCTTACTAGTAGCGGTCCACCAAACAAGAGATCCATGTACAAGAATGGGCCATACTATTGCAGTGTATAGCCATTTTGTCAATTTCACACTAAACTTCTTTCTACAGGTGTAGTATGCTACCGTAGTCTTACTAACCCTATGTGGAATGTTTAGCTTCCATGAAAACTTGGAGTCCAAAATAATGCCCAAGTACTTTACATTGTCCGACAAGGGAAACAAGAATTAATGCCATTTTTTTAAGAAAGCCGAGGCTTTCTTTGAGGAATTTTCATAGAACGCAAAGTGGAATGTGTTTAATATTTTTTCGAAGAGGTGTTCAGGCATTCACAAAGGCCTACTGGGATGAAGCGCTAAAATATTTTCCTACTGGGTTTGTAAATACATCTGTGTATTACTCCTCATGTGAACATATGTAATCGCCTATCAATTCCTTTGATATTCATAAATATACAATCAATTTAAATAATAATATCATGGATATCATCACCATCATCTACATCAATGTCCTCGTCATCCTCATTATATGAATGAAGCCTGCACATTGTACTGCTATTATATAGTTTTCAGTTTTTTTCTGAGTATGTTTTTTTACTTTTTAATTTTTTTATATTAATCGTAACATTTTATCGTTTATTTATAATACACAAAATTCATTGGATACGTTTTACGGAAATTTATGCAAAAATAATAATTGCAAAATAATGAATAAAAATTGTTTCAACGTACACATCATTTTTTTATTGCAGCAATTTTCATTTTGTTATTTTTTTATTATTTAATGCTGCTACAGCGAGAGCGGAATCAGAAAAATAACCAGAAATTATTAATGAATATAAATTGTGTGAATTATGTGCGTAAATTGAGTTTTAATACAATTCAATATTTGTTGAAAGTTTTCAATTTGCTGTTTTTTTCGCACTTATTTTGGCAGCATCCTGTTTCACACTGTGGAGTTGTTGAGAAATTTATTGAATTTTAAAATTCGGTTTAAATTTTAAAGGATAAAGAAAACATAATAGCTTTAATAGCGTCATCATAAAAATCAAATATATTTATTTTGAACAACTTTGGTTATGGATTTCTGTTAACAACACAAGTATTTATAACAAAATTGGTAACACGGGACAACACTGATTCTGCGGCACTAAATTCCTCAGTCAATTGGGATGCATGTTACTATAAATTACTAAGCCTATAAATCATTTTTTTAATTGATTCTGTTCTCGCTTTAAATAGTTATTTGTAAAATTAACGAGGTTGCAACATATATTGAAGTATAAAATATCAAAAAATACCTACATGTTATACTCACATTATTTTTAATACGCTCAACAGTTATGAAGATATTAAGTATATTTTGTAAAAAAATTAATTTCATATAAAATTAAAAAAAAATAATAGTAATAAATAAATAAAATAATAATAATAATAATAATAATAATAATAATAATAATAGTAACAATTATTGGAATTAGATCACGCATAATAATAATAAATAAAAATAAATTTTAAAACATCTAGAAATTAAGAAATGACAAGAATGATTTTTTTTTTATCATAAAAATATATTTGTAGCAAATAAAACAAGGCATATTTCAGTCAAATCACAAATTAGTGAAGATATCTCATTTACAAATTACACAAAAATATTTTAAAAGATTTAAAGTTTTACTTTATTCTCATTATTCTTTTTTAAAGAAATATGTCTAGCTTTATTTGCAACAAAATTTATCTTTATGATCAAAGAATAAAAATATGCATTTGGTCATTTTCGAATTTTTATGATTTTTTTTAAAGAAAAAAAATGGAAATGAATTTTTTTTTTAAACAAAATAGTATTTATATCCCCATAACTGATTAACTTATTGAAAAGTAATTTAAGAACAACTTTAATGCAATTTTAATTCAAGTTTTTTAATATTATATTGAACCCAATCAGACCACTTGTTTTCGAGATATGCTTCAATATATGGTGCAACATCGTCAATTTTGCAAATAGTGAAAACGAGAATCGATTAAGAAAAATGATTTATATGATTAGTACTTTATAATAACATATATCCAAATTGACTGAAGTAATCCGTGCCGCTGAAACAATTTTTCATTTTGTCAATTTTGGAACATCGATTTTAGTATGAGTAATATCTGTTATTTATATACATACAACGTAACAGTGGACAAACACGATCAGTAAATTATAATAAATCTTGATCTAACTAAATTAGAATTTTTCAAATTCGAAATACAAACTATGATACATATTCTTCCGGGTTTCAATTTTCAATTTCAACCGAAGTCAGTTGTGAGAACGAGCAACATGAAGTCATTCGTGAGAACAGCTAACTAAAGTTAACTGTTAAATTTATTTGGGTACCCAATCAAAATCGAGCGTTTAAAATTGCATTTTTAAAATAAATTTATTCAAATGGATAGAAATGGCAAATTATGTAAAAAGACAAATTCAATCATCTAAAAAGAATATTAATCTATAAAAAAAATTTATAATTTGAACCTATTTTCAAAAAAAGTTTTACTGTTGCTCTCAAATTAATCCAATTTGTATAAAAAGTGAATTTGTGTGAATAATTTAATGTGCATCGGCTCAGTAACTTTAACGGTTGAAAAGGACGTGGCAGCCAATAGAAAAATCGTATCGCTTTTTGTTCCATCTAAAGAATACGTAGATGAGATGAGTAAAATATATTTATTTACAAGATGTAGGCTTAAATAGGATTTGGTAAGGCTTAAATTTCCCTTCCGATTATGTGTATCAGTTTAATATTTTTGAAGTGATGTCATCATAAATATGGCAAAAAAATCTCAAAGCTTTACGTACTAAAGTAAGCGGTAAAAGGAGCGTGACATTAAATGAAAAGGACGCATTAGTATTAGAAACTTCCGTACTGTATCTGTGTAAAATTTTTCGTAAACTTATTCACTGGTTGAGTAAAAATAATTAGAAAAATTAAGTAGGGAACGCGAACTTTCAGGCTTATAACTTTTATATTATGTGAAACAAAATAACAGCATAATTAGCTTTTTTTAAATGGCAATTTAAGAAAAATTCGTGCTAACGCATAATTAAAATTTATAATAAAAATACATGTCGACCATATAAAATAATTGTTAGAAGTTACGAAATTAATTTTTTTGAGTCATAAAAAATACAAGGTGTCCATGGTCATCGAAAAGAACCCTGATAACCGAACCAAAAGTTCATTTACAGACTGTAAAGTCGCAGACAAAATAATAATAATAATTATAATTTAATAATAATAATAATAATAATAATAATATTAATAATAGCAATAATTTTATGAGAAGATATCTACATCCCTGGTTGGAATGTAACTCATTCTTTAAATTATTCTATATCTTCTAGCAGAAAAGTTGAAGAAAGCTGACCTGAAGAGCTATGAAGCAAAGAAAGTTCCTAATAGGAACGCTAGAAAAACTATGAAAGCAAAAGAAAATACTCTAAATAACTGATACAATATATTTTTTTAATATGAATGCCGCCCAAAGGGTGATAAAAGATACGTGCCGTCGAACTTTTTACAACATTTTGGTCATGCATTCCATATCACAGATCCTTTGAAAAATGTTTCAAATAAATATCGTGTATCGTGTATATCGAAATTGTTTAATAAACTTTTGGTCTGACATTTGTTATGTGGGGAAAAAAGAACTTCATTCATAACAAATGACACTTTAAACAGAGAAATTTACCCAAACGAGTTCCGTGAGAAAAGATTCTTTCATACCATTAAAAAACATTATGAATTATAATTTGTTTGGCCTCATCTGTCTTCTCAATTTTACAACAAAAAAGCAACTGAATGATAATAAAAAATTATGCTGCTATGTGCCATAGGGGGCCCATATAGTAAACACTACAGAACTCAGTTCATTGGAAATGTATTGTGTTTGGTAAAAATATATTTAATGAGGATTTAAAGCTGAGTGAAAAATAAAATAGAGCTTAGAAGGAAGTGGAGCCATTCCAACAGCAAGAGCTGTGTTTTGTTGCTCTCGGTTTGAGAGCACTTTATAATTATTTGTAAATTGCACTACGAAATTTACAAGTTTTTCTTTGTAAAATTAAAAATTAACGAAATGTATTATTTTTTATTTGAATTTAATTTTTATATTTTTTCATTTCTTGTCATTCTTATATTCATAATTGTATTTTTGTTCACAAATTAAGAGCACTTTTATTGACGTTAAATTTAACATGTATAATTAACTCCTTAACATATATAAATTTAAATTTTGTATGAAATTGCCTATGAAAGTTAGTAAAATAACACAGCTAAAGTAAAAAAAAAAAACAATAAAGCTTTTATTTAGAATGTTCCAGAAAGAACCAGAAAGATATAGTGGGTCAAGACAAACTAAAAAAAAAATAAATAAAATATAAAGTGCATAAAAAAAATTATTTACTTTAGGGCGATTCTTGGAAGTGGATTTATATGGGAGCAGTTTGGCAATGTTTTTTTTTTTTCTACTTACATAAAGCTTATTTGTGTCGAATATTAACTTGATACTAACATTCGTAAGAGATTTATGCACGTTAAAGTGATTTTTGGAAGAGGGGTTTATATGGCAGCTATGGTCAATTGTGGATCGATCTTCATAAAATTTGGTACAGAGATTGATACTTATACTGAACTTCTTTGCACTGAATTTTATTAAAATATTCTTGTTTTTAAGGCATTTTTGAGTGTTTAAACTCTATTTCGGGGGGACATTTGTATGAGCGCTAGGTGAAATAATGGACCGATCATAACCAACTTCAATGGGCTTTGTCCCTGTGTGATAATAGTCCCACCTGCCAAATTTCATTGAATTATCTTTAAAATTGCGACCCGCACTTTGTGCACAAAGTTTACATGGACAGTCAACCGTCCAGCCAGACGAACGGACGGGCATCGTTAGATCGATTTAGAAATATATTCTGAGTCAATTGGTATACTTTAAGTTGGGTGTTGGATAACTTTTTCTATGCGTTACAAATATCAGCACAAACGCATAATACCCCAACCACCTATCGTGGTATAGGGTATAAAAACAGTTTAATTTAAATCAATTTGAGACATACTAAAGTAAAAATAGATTAACAAATATGTTGGGTGCGATAAATGTTTATTCATCCCATATTTTCTATAATTATTAGCCAAAATTGAGTCAGAACAATAAATAGATAATATTTTTCATATAATAGAATTTTGTTTTTAATTTAACTTTACTATTCTAACAATTTTGTTAATTTAAATTTAAAATTTGCAATTTTGTGGTTTATGCATAAAATGAAATACTTTAAAAACTAAAAAGAGTAGGTTTACATAAGACTTTCATTACGTATGAAAATAATTGGACATTAGGAGGAATGTAACCGAAATACCAGAAGTGACATCGAAAATTTGATGTCAGATTCAAAAATAACTAAAGAGAAATTTTAACCAATTTTTAAACCATTAACAACGATATATTACGTTCTAAAGTTGGACTTGAAATGGTGGCGCTATACACAAATAACAAAAGAGGGCGGTATTTTGGGGCAATGCAAAAAAATTTTTTGCAATTTTGGAAACCTCAAATACTATTATTTCATTCTATGGGGTTACTGGAATAACTTTTTTTTTTTGTATGGCGACCGACCCTGTACACTTTGTGTTTTACTCGTTGTTCTAAAGGTTAATCAGAATTATGGTCTTCTATTATGTTCATTATTATAAATCCTCTTTTAATTTGTATTTTGTATACCTATGTGTAGGTAATATATGTATGTATGTGCATTTATTTTTGATATCGGACTTAAAATGGAATTTTTAAAGTTTTTTAAAATTTTTGATTTTTAACTACCATTGCATAAGCGGTAATTTCTTGCCCATTAATATACATTTAAAAAAGTTTATTGATTGTCCAATATTAAAAATATATCAACAAATTTTATAAAATCCAAAGATGAGAAAATATATGCTACTTTGTTGATAAAAACAAATTTTTAATGAAATGTTAAAAAATCATTATGGTCGGGATTATCTTCGATGTCATCAATTATATCGTATCACTTTCAATTTGTATTCTATTCATATCGATATGGGTTACATACGTATGGTATTTTTTTAATATTGTTGAAACTGAAATTTATCCATTCTTTATAACTTTTTAACTTAAACCTCCATAACACTGACACCGTTCGCTAAAAGTCGTTCACGCGACAGATTCAGCGTTGATTTTCACCGATTTCAATTAGTACCTTTGTTGTGCTACAACGATTTATGAAACATTAGTGATACCGAAAGCTGAGGTCAGTTTGTATGCAATTCTTTTTTTTTTTTTTTTTTTTTTGAAACCCATTTTGCTTGGTTAAGCGCAAACTAAATGTACTAATTATAAATATAATTTCGCATAAAACGTAAAAAAATATTAATATAAAGTACGTAAAATTTTAAACCGATTTTAAAGAGTTATAATATTTTTGCAAATTAATATTTTATCGTGCCACAACGGTTTTGAAATATAATTTGGTACTCTAGCTTCGTTGAAATTACGCTAAGATTGTGCCTCGCGAAAAAGGCAACTCTTAGAGTTATTCTCGCTGCTATTGGGAGCACATTAACGAGATGTATCTTTAACGATCCATAATTACAAGGGCAATAAACTTCCATCCTTTAATTTGCAATGCTAGAAACAGTACATATTTTCTAATGGAAAAACTGCAAAAAATTTAAATTTTGAAAATTTAGGTTTTAAGAAATTTTCCGTAATATAATTCAACAATGGTCAGCAACAGACAGATTGAACACAAGTTGGCCTATTTCTGCAAGTGTTTGTAGTTTACATTAGAGAAATTTTACATATATTTATGCTAAAATGCGCAATAATTGCAATCAAAAAAACGAAAAAAAAGCTTGTTATTTTCAAATCCTTTTTTGGATTCTTTTAAATTTGAGTACTTGCCGTTACCACATGGAACTATTTAAGATTTTGAATTTTTGTTGTTTTACTCCACCAAGTGTTGTAAACATAACTACATTGATATATATGTATTTATATATATGTATATATATGTATATATATATATGTATATATATACATACATATATATATATATATATATATATATATATATATATATATATATATATATACGCATATATGTATATATGTATGTATACATATATGTATATATACTATATATATATATATATATATATATATATGATCTGCCTGGCCACCACAAGTTATCTGTACAATATTTTTTATTCATTCCAGAATTTCTTTTTTTTACACATTAAAACAAATTAATTTGTTTTGCTATAATTGCAAAACTTTTCAGTTTTTTCATTAATTCATTTATGGTTTATATGTAAATCAATAAGAGCAAAAAAAAAATAATAATAAAAATAATGATAACAAATAAAAACCATAACATCATCTGGTTTTCATAAATTTCTTGAATGTGTTACAGGCAGGATGATAGGATATTGTTGCGTATATATTTATGTATGTAGTTATATATGTATGTATGCGTTCATGTATACGCTAATAGTTATGTAGGTGTGTGATTGTTTAAACTTCAGTTCGTTTTGTATTCAGACCATTAAAGTTATGACATGATTATCCAATGCATTGTTATCCTTTGTTATTGTAAATGTATCTGTGTATCAATATAAATTTATGTAAATTTTCTCTGTACACTTTTTCCGTTGTTTGTTTTTTTTTTTTTTTTTGAGATATTTGTTAACAGGAGTAAAAGGATGTTCGAGTTTGTTATTTCATCATTTTTCATTGAATACATTATTGTTATTTTTAACTTTTATACCCTTCACCACAGGTGTATACGGAATATCTAAATTTGTCATTCAATATGTAATTTTCACAATTTTCTTCGGAGAGCAAAAAGAAATAATAAATATAAGAAATGATGTCGATAGGACGATGTCCGTTTGTCCGTCCCTCCGTCCTTCCATCGGTTGAAATGGCGTTTATTAAGCTCACCGATAAATGCAATATATAATATATATGTCAAAAGATCGAAAATCTTTTTTTTTTTGCTATTAAAATTCGAAAAATCGGTTCATAAGTGCAAAAACAGGTTTTTTTAAGTTTTTTCGACTTAAAAATGGTTTAAATGGCGTTCGTGAAAACTTTCAATAACATAGGTATATGACATATATATCAAAAGATTAGACATTTTTTCCAGAACTTTGCTATTGAAATTTTGAAAAAACCGGTTTCCGATTTTCTGAAGCCCCTATATAAGCTAGGACTTCGTTTTTAAAAAAGCAAAATTTGAATTTTTTTCTTTATTTTTCGCTAAAGAAATGCTCATTCGATCTGTTAGTTCCAGAGTTATAGGCCAAAATGTATTTTTGACTTATATCCAGGCCTAAATAAGCTACGTACTTGGCTCTTGTATAGATCGATCACAAATATTTTTCTTGAATTTCGATTTTTTGAATCAAGCCAATCGGTTCATAAACAACCAAATTATTGGCAAATCTGTTTTTTTTATTTATTTATTGTCTGATTCCCTTATATTTATTGTTTTCATGGGTACTAAAAAACAACAACGACAACAATAACTTATGGTATATTTGGTTTTTTTAACTTTTTGAAGCACCTATCTAAGCTAAAACATTATATATTCCTTAGATATAATTTTTGTAATTTTTGTAAAAATTTCATAATATTAAATTCGTTATTTACTAACTTTACCGGTGCGCTTGTGTACCCTATTTGATGTGATAACTAATATTTACTTTATATGGGAGCTTCTACTCTCCCACTATTTGAAATCTTATGAAAGTAACCATTAAATTTTCTAAGACTTTCATGATGAAAAAGATGAAAAAAATTAATATTTTCTCCCCCTGGACCTATCCATCCTATTTTAATTTCATCAATGCGATATGATAGGATAATAGTCCCCACGAAATTTTGGGGCTTTTGCTGTAATAGTTCATTAGATATGCCATAATGAATATTTGCTTTATATGCTGGATGCTACACCCCCTGCTCCGATTTTAAGTTAATTGGTTCCACCGTTTGAAAATTTTAAAAAAGTGGGCGTAAAATATGGGCATAGTATCCGATCAAGATCAAATATAACCTATAATATTCTGCAGTGCAATTACCATCTGTGTAAACTTAAAAAAAAAAATTCAAACAGGCATAACTCCGTTGCTATCTGTGTGTCAAATTTCTTGGAAATCAGTTTAGACGTGATTGACACACATGATTGATAAAACTTATACCTCATTTTTATAATATATATATAAGGATACAAGGGTTTATAAAAATCTTGGTTCAATTTCAACTTTATACGAAAATGAAAATTAGTTAAAATTTTAGTGTTTACATAGATATAATATAGGTAAATATATTTGTAATTACTTCCAATAAAATGTATTTCATTTCATGTAACACACTTCAGCACTGGTGAAGTTTATATAAGATTCAGCACAGCCGAATGTAGCACTCTAATTTGTTTCAATATAGTTTTTTTTTTTTTTGTTTGTTCCTGTTTATTTGGTTGTTAAAAATTTTTTAACAAATAATGGTTTATCGTTAAATCATTATGTATGAGGATGTAAAGTTTTTTTCTTTGTTTCATTTTTTGTTTATACGATCAGGCCAAAAATAATACAGACTGTCATATTTTTATAAAAGAGATATTCATAATACTTACATGTACATTAGACTGTACTAAAATTTATCGACTTTTGAATTTTGACCGTAACTCCCCCTATAATCGTTTGTTGGGTTGCAAAAAGATACTCTGTGAAATATTAGTGAAATCGGATATCGTTAACCAATGCCGCATTGGACCTGAAGTTCGTATGGTGCTTTTATATGGGAAAAATTATCTATCAAACAAGAAAAAGTTTTAAAGTTATTACGAATTTTTGACTGCTTATGTAAGAATTGTAAAATCAAGTTTTTAATTTTTTGAGAATTGTATAAATGAGATACTATTTTTGATGAAATTTGAACCATAATTACTGCTTAGTTAAAAATTTGTGATTTTTTCTAAGACTGTTTCAAAACTCTAATTGCAAATTTTTAAAAAGTTTGTTAAATAAATTTCAGAAAAGTTCAAATAAAACTATCTAGGTTTATAGACAACACTACAGAAAATAAAAATAAAAAGAATTATGTCAATATCTTGTATGACTAAGCCATACCTACGATTTTAATATTGCAGATTTCGGCAAAAAGGCATTTTTTGCAGTTTCTTATTTATAAAAGTCAATTTTGTTTATCTAATATTCAGCCTTTACAAAATTATTACACAATAAGATAAACCGGATCTCATCAAATATATTCTGAAGTTTTAAGAAACTTGGACAAGGAATATCTTTTAAATCAAAAGGTAAAAATTTTTAAGTATTTTAAATATTTCAATTTTTAAGGAAAATATCACAAAAAATTATTTTTATATCTGGATTTAGATGCACAGAATTTTGATAGTTTAACACGACTTTTTTTTGTCAGAATGAGGTAATTATCACTTATTTGACCATGATATTAATTAAAAAAATTTACTTTACAAATATTTAAGAATAGGTGCGTTTAAATTATGATCCCAAGCTCAATTCAGGTTAAATTTGTCATTTTTATTGCTAATATCAATGAAATATTTCCATAAAATTTTCTCGAAATCCTAATAAAAATAAATAAGTTTTCGTTATTTTGACCTTCGTGTTTTAAAAATTATCTAATCTTCCTAAAAAGTTCAAAATGTATTTTTGCAAGGACAGAAAATAATCATTATTCTTGAAATTAAAAAATAAATCAGACACAAGAAATGGCCAGATAAAAATGTTAAGTACAGAAGTGGAATCCTCAGAACAAGTTCTATCGAAATCCGGAATGATTTTTATTTATTTGATTTTTATTAAAAAAAAAGCAAATTTAATGATTATTTTTGAGTTTTATTATTATCATTTTTTTGCTTAACTTTTAATGATTTTTTTTCGCACTAGGTTTAATGATTATTTTTGTTTTTAATTAAATTTTTACTTTTTATTTTTTTGCTTAAAAATAATGATTATTTTTGATTTTTATTTTTTTTTTTTTTGCACACAAAATAAAACTCAAATTGTTGTGAATTGATTTCTAATAAAAAAATTTACTTTTCTTTCAAAATTTTTACTAAAAATCTAAATTTTTCCAAAAATCAAAAATTTTACTAAAAAAGAAATTTTTTATAAAAATCGTAATTTTCTTATAAAAGTCAGTTTTTTTTACAAAAAAAAATCGACTTAAAAATTGTTACTTTTAGCAAAAAATCTGATCTTTAATAAAAATTTTGATTTTTAATAAAAATTTTGATTTTTAATAAAAATTTTGATTTTTAATAAAAATTTTGATTTTTACTAAAAATTTTGACTTAATAAAAATTTTGACTTTTAGCAAAACATTTGATTTTTTTGTAAAAAAGTTTTATTGTAAAGTTTTTGATTTTTATTAAAAATTTGAATTTTTGTTAAAAAATCAAAAAAGTCAAATAGAGTTAATAAAAAAAAAACAAAATTTTCACTAAGAATTGGGAAGAAGTCTTATTCTTTGAGCAATAAAATAAAAATTAAAAATAATCATTACTTGTTGAGTTTTATTTTAAAACTCATAATCGTTACGGTCCTTGATTTTTTGAGACACGTTTTATCGTATTCTATAATAACTCTGTTTAGTCTGAATATAAGTTCTAAAAAAAAAATTAACTTATAACTAAAAAACTGAAAAAATTGTTTTTTTGCCGAAATTCACAAAATTCAAATCAGGTATGGCTTAATCACGCAAGTCTAATTCTTTTTAATTTAATTTTTTGTAGTGTTATCTATAAACCTGCACAGTTTTATTCAAACTTTTTTAAAATTTGTTTAACAAAATGTTTAATGCTTTGAAATTAGAGTTTTGAAACAGTCTTAAAAAATCAAAATTTTTAACCAAATATGGAAATGAGTTTGAATTATCTTGGAAAAACAATACCGTATTTTTCAGTAATTATAGTTCCAATTCAATAAAAATAGAGTTTCATTTAAATATTTCTCAAAAATTTATAAATTTTTTATACCCCTTACACAAGTGGTCAAAAATACATCAACGGTCTGGGGAATACGTAATAACTTTAGATTTTTTTTAACCGAAAAATCCTTTTGAATCTTGATTGATAGATAATTATGTATAGGTAAAGATTTTTTAACATTTTATTACAAATCAAAGAACTTAATAGCTGAAGTTTTCATAAAATCTAAAAAAATTATATTTTCCTCATACGAGTATAAACGCAACATACAAACTTCCTGTCCAATATGGCTAGGGTTAATGATATTGGATTTCACTAATATTTCACACAGTATCTTTTTACAACCCAATGAACGATTCTAGGTGGAGATACAGTCAAAATTCAAATCTCTGTAAATGTTGGTGCAATCTAATATACATACAGGCAAACTTGTAGTAATAAAGATATTCCTGGAGTCCTCGCAACATGTTGAGTATTATAATCATTGAGTTAAATATCCAAGTTGTTACATTATATATAAAAAGAACTTTAGTCATCACTAAAGAACCGTGAAAAATGTACAATGTGGCATCAGATGTGTGTATTTCATCCGGTATCATAAAATCTTAGCATATAGTTAAAAATGAGACCCAAATCTCAACGTTCAATATGTTATTTTGGAATAATTTATATGGTAATTGAAAAGATATTTGTCTTCTACATACTCTAAAAAATGAATGTAAAATTAATACAATAATATAAGTACACAGAGAATAAAATGCATATATTTGAAATTTTTTTCATAAATATTATGAATCGAACATAACTTTTTTCCCCATAATTTTTTCATAAAAAATAAAATTTTGTTCATAAATATTATTAAATTGTACTTAATTAAAATTTTACGAATTTAGCAAAAATATTGCGAAAATTTTTAATTTAGTTTTATTAGATTTAATTCAAATGATAAGCAAAAATAGTTATGCATGAATATATTAACAATTAATCCCTTTAAATTGAAATTTTTCAATAAAAAGCTGCTAAAAAGTAATGTTCCGAAATTTGCACAAATTTGCTGTTATTCTGCAGCATATGCATCATTTTAATAAAATACGCTTCAGTTATGTTTTGCTGTTCCTAACATGTGGCAAAAAATCATTAAAAACTAAAAATTCTCCAAAGAAAATTTCAAACATGCGTTTACATATTGAGAATATAAATGAGAATAATTTCTTAAATATTAACACTTTTTTACATTTTTTGAAATGAATGAATTTGTTTAAGTGTTCTTGACTTTTAATTCATTTCAAAAAATTTAAAAAAGTGTTAATATTTAAGAAATTATTCTTAAATATTATGAACTAAACTCAATAAAAGTAATTTTTTATATTTATGCATAAACTTTTTTCTGTGAAATTAGGCAGAGAAAAAAATGCATTTATTTGAAATTTTTTTCATAAATATTAAGAATCGAAAATGGCTTTTTTCCTAAACTTTTTTCATAAAATTTAAAATTTTGTTCATAGATATTATTAAAATTTTCATAACGAAAATTTTAGGAATTTTGCAAAACTTTTGTTAATCAAAGATAATTTAGTTTTTTTTTTCAGATTTGATTGAAAATGATAAATAAAAACAGTTATACATGAGAATATTAACAACAAATGCCTTAAAATGGCAAAAAATCCAAGGAAAATCTGTTTAAAAAAATCGCATGCAACAGCACATCATTTTGATAAAAAATTCTGTTCCCAAAATGTAGCTAAAAATCGTTAAAAGCTTAAAATTTTCCGAAGAAAATTTCAAACATTTGTTTTTTAAATTGAAAATATAAATGAATATATAAACAATTTTTTCAGTCTTCATGACTTTTGATTCATTTGAAAAAAATATAAAAAAGTTATAGTGCTTAAGAAATTATGCTTAAATATTATGAACTGAAATCAGTGAAAATAAAATTTTATATTTAAATACAAACTTTTTTCTGTGTACAGAAAATGTTCAAATCTAGACACAATGTGTTGAACAAAATCAGTATATATGTATATATATATATACAAAAACAAATAAAATGTTTCTCAATATAAAGGAAATTTTATACAATTTAGTGTGTACTACAAAAACAGAAATTACATGTATAAGAAAGGATCCCCAAATTATTTGGAGAATTGTTTTGTTTCCTAAATTTGTTAAATTCCGAGATTATGTTTTTCTACTTTTTGATGTTTTAAGTAATTCTTGAATCAAAAACAAGATTTCTTGAAAAGAGAATATTCCTTATAAAATGAAATGGGATTAAAAATATTAAAGACTGGTTGAATTAAAATGGTTTATACCAATATCTTTAACTAGTTTGGATCTTAATTAAAATACTGAATTCTCAATAGTCAGTGATTTGAACTTAATAAAAAATCTCTTTCGAAAAACTAATTAAAAATAAACACAGGTTAGAAAATTGACATAATTATAAAAATTTAATACAGTAGAGTAAAATTTTACTGTAGCTAAACAAAATTTATAAAAATAACAGTAAATTGATCTTTATTCTAGCGAAGTTATAATAGTAATTAAATTAAAGTTCCAACTATTAACTGATCAATTAACAATTGAACAATTTCGGCAGTTATAACAAAATTATATTCACATTTTTGCAATAAATATTGATGAATACAAACTTTTCATCACCGGTGGTAGCATACTATGAAAAGACATGCCTATCCCCATAATGAGTAAAAAAAATCTATTATAATACCGCGAAAAAATTTCCCAAATTTCTTTTCACACATGACAAAATCGATATAGAGTCGATACATAATAAACTACATACTCACTTTTTCTCGATCACGATATATATATATATATATATATATATTTATATATATATATAAAATATTTAACAAAATTATATCAACATATTATGAATGTCAAATGAAAGCTAAGAGTCCTTGCAATATAACAAAAGTTTTTATATAAATGTTGCAGAATAAAATTTTATGAAAATATCCTTTGTATTATGTATCTAATTAAATAGTTAATATAATACTGAAGGGTTCAATTTTTTAAAGATATTTTCTTAACTTTTTTTTAATAATATTGCAGACATTTGTAGCTTTCCTTAGATATCCAAATTGCGTTGATATAATCTTCAAAAATATTACATAATATTCTCAAAAATTGCTCATATTTTGAAACTTTAAAGTCGTTTGAGAGAAAATTTAATATCATAGAAAAAAAAAACTGTGTACAGTTTTACCATGGATGGTTTTTAGTTTTATATATATGACGATTTTTTCTCGTAAAAGGAAATGTAAAAGGTAACATTTTCAAAAGGATAATTTCTTAAACAGTTAAATAAAGAGTATTATATTGCAGAGATTCTTATTATAAATTTTAAATTATCATAATTGTTTTATAATTTTTTTAAATGTGTATCGGTTGAAAGTTTTAAGCCCTTTTATGAGGAAGTTTTACGCCTTGGAGAAAAACTGAGTACGTAGTTTTACTGCGTATGGTATACAATATAATATATATATATATATATATATATATATATATATATATATATATATATATATATCGATTTCTTCAACTATACATGGTGTAATCGAATTAAGTGCACTCAATATATTCTCTCCAATCCTTTGAATCTCCCAACCCAATTAAATCACTTTTCCCTTCCAATATAATATCAATGATCTGTTTAATGTTAGCGCAACTTAATATTCTATAACATTGTATGACATCAATCAAATTGCTTACGTCACCTGGCACAGTGCTTTGTCACATAGGCAAAAATCAAAAATAAATTTTCCATTTTTAGAAAGCAAAATTAGATACAGAAAAAAATTTAGGTTTCCTATGCTTGCCAACGATACATGGGGCTAAATTCAAACTTATTTGAGCAAGAAAAAAAATTGGCAAAATTTCATTTTTAAAGATATATTTTAAAGCTTTCGTTTTTGGTTTTAGAATACAATTTTCATTAAATATATATATTAATACATATATATATAGAAATTACGTCGAATCATTTGCAATTTTTTGTTTTTCTACAAAAAATACAAAATTTGGATAATTTTAATAAACTATAAAAAAAAGTAAGGAAAAATTAGTAATTTTTTTATTTTATATTTTCATAACATATTGAACCTTTTATTTTGGGTTATGCAAAACTTAGTTCAAAATTTTTCATAAGCGTAAATGTATAAATTTGTAATTTCTCAAAAATAAAAAGAGACCAATATCTTTAGTATAACCAAGAATTAAATAATTTTCCCATTTGAAAATTATAAACTAGAATATGATACATAAACATCTCAGTTTTTCAGACTTCTAACAATCTTTTTCAAGAAACTGCTAAATTTTAGAAATTTCTGACCATTTTAATCAGGTATTTTGCATGTATTTTTAAAGCAAAATTTTTTATTAACAATTTTCTTAATATTGATAAGCTTTCTAATAGATTGAAAAAAGTTTACGAATTTTGACCACACCTTTGAATTCTACGCATTTTTCTAGCAAGCTGAATTTCTCACTTTTTGTTACATTGCACATTGTGGCAAAGAAGGGGGTTTTGCGGTATTAACTAAACCGTAAGTTTTTACAACAAAATATTGTTATCAATGAAAAGAGTAAGATTTTAGCTACTTAAAAATGTTAAAAATGTTACATGTCCCATTTGAAAAGCCGATTATTTTTTTTTATAACTGGCATTATTGTAATCATTATAAGCATTTACAATAATGCTTATAATGTGCAAAAGCGATGTTATTTAGCCACCTTCACCAAAACATTTACTAAACCGATTTAGCTATGTCTTCAATCCGTCCGTCCATCCGTTATTAATGTAAACGTCCCGATCAAACTATAGTTTACAGTTTGCATGATATCTTAATGAAATTTGACATATGACTTTTTCTCCAAGTATAACTCAAGTGAATTTCATGAAAATCGTGATAAAAGTGTTTTCCCAATATACGTTTTTAATGTTTCTATTAAAGAGAAAATAATAATACCTAATTTTATAAAAGTCGGCCCAATTTAGCATCCACATTTTTGGAAAATCCACGTTTTTGAAAAATCATATTTTCACGTTTTTGGAAAATCATACATGCATACATTTTATATAATAAAGTATCGAGATCAAATTTGGCAGTAAACAATTAACTTTGGAAACAATTTTGGAAATATTCCAGCAAAAACTTTTTGGTTCTCGGTAATGGCAACTGCTTATTAAGGTAGTCATTATTATTTGCTTATTCTATACATACATAAATACATATATAAATACTCAATAGTATAATAGTACAGTAAAATTGCAATCACATGGATCAGTTGGCTAGTGTGCTGGATTAACAACCAGAAGGTTGTTGGTTCAAGGCAATTCTGATGGTGTTAGTTTATTTGTAACAAAACATCTAAAAAGATATTTTATACTAAAAAAGTTTTTGTCGCTTAGAATATTAAGTGCGAGATGGTGTACTGAGTAAGACGTTAGTCATTAAAAACGATCAATTAATTTGTGCCCAGGTTCAGATCTCACTGGCACCAAAATTTTTTCTGTTTTTTCTATTTCTATTTTCGTTATGCGACATATTTTTGAGTATCCCTAGAGTCTGAAAATAACTACATGAATATTTATTTCAAATTATACCTGCTAGCGGGGATGTATACACAATTCATTAAAATTTATATATATATATATATATATATATATATATATATATATATATATATATATATATATATATATATATATATATATATATATATATATATATATATGAACAATGGTTAAATTTGGCATACTAAATAATTCTTCAGTATACCAAATTCCAAAAGTCTATTGCGACAAGAAATTTTTTAGGGCCTAGGAGAAATAATAATAACACCTTCACTTTACGCTACTTATTGTTTGTGATCATGGGTTCTGTATCAGTTTTATTATGGATACGAATAATATGTTTACGTCCCTTTAAGATCTAATCTATCTATGACAATAAGTCCCACTCGGTTAATGAAAAATTGAATTCTCCACTACAACGTGTAAGAAAGCGGGAATGTTTTAAAGAAATCATATAGGTATAATGCCAGTAAATGGGACTTTCAATTAAAAATAAATTCCTTAATGCCTCTTACATACCTTTTTTTTATTTTTCAGCTTTACAATTTTTTCTCCATTTATTTCAATTTATGTGGTTCTCTCATATAATCTTCCAATTCTATTCGATTCGAAAATAATTTTTTGTTTATTCCTTAGATAGTTGCTTTTAATATATAAAATATAAATATAATTTTAAAAAATTTTTAAACATAAATTATTAATTTTCCACATTAAGCTAATAGGACCTACAGTTCTAAAAGATAAAAGATAGGGAAATAAAATATATTTGAAAAGATCTCAATATGATATGATCTTATAAAGATAACTAACTAAAAGCTAAGACACAAAGTTACGGATGATGTTTAAGCATGTATTTGAAAATGAGTTATTGACAACCAATATTAACCCAGAAAGTAGTCAATATTAAAATGGGTTTAAATTTGTATGTATAGTAGCATGATTTTGTACTTAAGCAACCTTAAAGATTTTCAAATTTTCGTGCATATAATTTTTAATTGGTATACATTAATATAACACTCTTACTTCTTTAATAATAATTCTTTTTATTACATTCTGAGATTTGAATTATATAAGAACCTTAAAACTTAAAGAACTACCTCAGCATGTTTTACATAATTTAAAGTATTCCAAATGATAAATGTCATTATCATTAATCTAACTTAAAATTTTCATAACTATAGAAAATATATTGTTTAAACAATTTTAACCTGTAAAGTGAAATAAAAATAAACTACCAACCAAGCTTAATGATTTAACAATAAATTCTTATCATTGTTTCAATTAATATTCTTTTAGCATTGTTTAATATTTATCATTATTCATTAATACAACTTTATGCGCAATATATATTAGACTGGTCTAAAAAAAGTCGACTTAGATATTTTAACAGTAGCTCCACCTACAATTTTTCTTTTGTATATAAAAATATAGAGTGCAAAATCTTAGGGCGATTACATGTCACTACCATGTGCTGCTTCGACTCTGAAATTTGTAGGGTGCATTTAGATGGGAAAAATTTGACTTTTCGCACATTTTTTCTCAATTCGCTTTTATCAACTCTTTTTTGCAAATTCATATAAAGGAACGATAATTTAGATATAATTATCTATAAAACAGGATAAAAAAGTTAAAATCAATTAGAAAATATTGAAGTTATTTGAAATTCCCCAGACCACTAACATGTTTTCGAACACTTGTGTAAGCAACGTATGAACAAATTTTTATTTCTTTTTTAGAAATTTTGAAATAAAATGCTATTTCAAATCAAGTTTGAATCATAATTATTAAAAAAAAGTTTTGAATCCTGCAGGATAGTATAATCCCCTCTTCATGCTTCATAAAAAAAAACTTTGATTTTTATTGTGGGTTTTTTAAAAAAACAATTTCAACTTTTTCAAAATTTTGTTAAACCAATTTCAAAAAAGTTAGGAAAAAGCTATACTGTTTTATAGACAACACCACAGAAAGTAAAAGTGAAACAGAACTAGGTCGATATCTCTTATAAATTCGCCGTACCTTAGAGTTGAATTTTACTGAATTCGGCAAAAAGGCATTTTTGATGATTTTTGTGTTGTCGAGTCAATTTTTTTGAACCAGCAAACAGATTATTTAAAATTAAAACATAATAAGATAAGATAGATTATAGAAAATATATTTCGAAATTTTTAGCAAATTTAAAACTTGTCTCTACGTTGCTGTCATAATTGTTCAAAAACATGTTAATTGTCTGTGGAATTTCTAATAACTTCAATATTTTCTAATAGATTTTAACTTGTTTTATCCTTTTTGATAGATTTAATAGATAACTAAATTGCAAAAAAGAGTTGGTAGTAACAAATTATTTGAAAAACTGTGAGAAAATCAAAATATAAATGCACCCTACAAACTTTCGGGTCGATGCGACACGTGTTAGCGACATCCGAGCACTCTAATATTTTGCACTAGAGAAACAAGCCGAACAGCTCAGAATCGCCTATCAATTGCCCACTTTATTACATGTCTCCGATTTGGTTGGCTCTCACCGGCTTAAAATCAGCTGCCGAAATTTTTAAATTTTCATTGAAATTCAACGCAAAAAGTAGTGAATGCAGTAGCTCCATTCGCTATTGTTGTTAATGATTTATTTTACTATGTGCCACCGCCACCAACTGAAAAGTATCACGACGCCGCCTCCGAAAATATGGCTCATATTGTTTCTCTGTTTTGCACACTATATTTTTACATAAAAAGAGAACAATCCTAGGGGGAGTTACGGTCAAAATTTGAAAATTGACTTTTTTGCAACAGTCTAATATACATACATTTAATTATTTCAGTGTTGCCAGCAGGTGAGCGAAAAAGATAATAAATTTATAAATAAAACATAGCACGGCTGCCAAGAAAATGATCCAATGAAAAATCGCCCACAAAATTCCTATACAAATATGGTTTATATTTCATAGGTAAAATGAATGAATTATAAATCCTTTTTGATTAGTAATTTCCATATTTTTGGGTGACTTCGTTTTTATAAGAATTATATATATTATATTTATAAATAGTTCCTATGGTTAAAGAAGTTTAAATATAAACTAATTGATTAAGTAAGTCTTTATGATGAATTAAGTTCTATTTGATTTAGAAAATTAAAATTATTGTGAAATATAAACAATCTCAATTTCTTGTGCGAATTAATACACAAAAATGCTTAAAAAGATGATTCTATAAAAACAAAATTAGCAAAAGCAAAAGCAAATAAGAAATTATTTGCTTAGGCTATAAAAAACTAGAAGCTAAAATGAAAATTTTGAGTCAAAATCCAAAATAGAAGGGCTAGATTTAGTCTTAAAAAGGCTAAACTGGCAACACTGATGTATATGTTTGCATTTAATCATATACTTACTTATGTATGGCTGTATTTATGTTTAAATATAATTTAATAACTTTAACCATAAATATTATAAAATAAAAAACATGCACATACACATATGTGTCAAGTAAGAGCGTCTGGGTACGGGAATAAAGAACTACCGTTTTAAAAACACTTTGTTATGGAAATTTAAATGCTGAAAATGGTTGATAAAAAGTATTTTGCGCACAAAAATAAAAACAATTAAATTTGGTAAATTTACTGTAAATAATCGTAATTACTTCCGCTTATTACGACAGGTAGTTATGATTATAGTATATATATATATTTATAAGTAGAGTAGTTAAATGCAGCTACAATATAAATTCACATGTTCATGGATGCTAAATACTACGTATATATGAACAAGGATTCACATTAATGTTTACATAAATTCATTTAAATATTTTATTTATTCATTCATCATCAGTTTATGTGAAATCATGAATTTATTTCAATGTATGCGAATGCATACATGTATGTATACACTATGTAAGTATTTGTATTAATGTATGCGTTTTTATTCATTAAACACACTCGTAAAAATTTGTTATTTTTTATAATGTGAAGTGCATATAAAATAAAAACACATCAGCAAATTATCAATATACAGGTTTACGTGGAAAATAGCAAAAATAAGATCTCGTTTAAAATGTATTAACAGACCAATACATATTTTAATATGTATATAAAAGCACATGTAAAACTATGTGCAAATATATAAGTGTATATTTTCGAAATTTAATTTAAGTGAAATACAATTTTCATAAATGAAATGTGGCAACACCAAAATATTATCGTTTATGAATATTATTACATCATATTTTACGCATTCATTTTCGCATTTTTAGCTCACAAAATTAAAAGCTATAGTTTGCTTCATAAAAGAACATGGAAGTAAGAACGCAAGTTTACTAATTTATTTGATAAAACTATCTCTTAAACGGCATTACATATATGAAAATACGCCAGTCTCTGCAATTGTAAAATAATTTGGAAACAAATCGTTAAATGCCGATTAACAAAATACGCATTAAATCTGATACTAGAATCATAAAATTTTTTACTTATGAATGATTACACTGGGGAACAGTCATTGTACGGCCTGGTACTTTATTGCAAATTTTTATTAATTTGAGTTCGCTGATTTCAGAACTAATCCCCAATTTTCTGTATCAGCTCGACTTTTCGAGTTATACCGTTATGTCCAAAATTAAAGCACTTTCACTACATATATTGGAATAACTTGAAAACGGTTTACCATAATCAGTTAAGAAAAAATACAAAACTTGGCAGCAATATTATCTTTAAGCCGTGCTTACATTGTTTTTAATTTTGCCCAGTAGTTTCAGAAATATCATTGAAGTTTTGGAAGAAAAAAACAATTAAAAAAATATTGTTTTTTTTGTTCTTTAAAAATTTGAAAAAATAAAAATGCGACAAAAATCACAGTTTTGGTCTAAAAACATTTCGTTAAGCATATTTCGAATGAAATGAGTTTTATTTTATTGCAAACGGTGCACAACTTTTGATTTTGTTCACAATTTACTGAGAAAACTGAATTGATATAAATGCACACATTTACAATTTATGAACTAATAGTAAAAAAATTATCCAAAACAGCTATATGACCTGTGCTTTAATTTTGTTACCCGTGGACTGCTAATTGACCTTAATGGAAAAGTCACGTATTGAGTTTATTTTAAAAAAGAATAAAGTTTTATGACCTGAGCATTTAACCGATTTTTTATGTTTAATAAAAAAAAAACACCTGAATGAAAACTTTTTTTTAGTTTAATAAGTTTTTTACATCTGCTTTTCCTAAATTCCTCTTATTGTCAAAACAGTTATAAATATATATTTTTAACTATTTCGGTTTTGTTTTATTTATTTTTTTGTTGCAATATATTACAATCACTTAAATTAACAGTTCAGTTGAATCCTAGGTTCCGTATATGGTAAGAGCTTTTTGCCTTGAAAAATATGAGTTCGTTACGAAAACCTTGTGTTAACCACCCTAACAGTTTTTTCCATATATGTGGCAAAAAAATTTTTCAATACATATTGGTATTTTCATTTAGGGTTTTTCAATTATATAGCTAACAGTTTTTATGTCAAAAACTATATCCAATTTAACAAACCTAATAATTTTCTAGTATTCACACACTAGTCTTATACAGAATTGACTTTAAGCTACCATACCGCAAAATGACTGTAATATATATGTAATATATATCATTTTGGATATAACGATATATCGCGAAAAGTCGAGAGGATAGACAAAATATGGAATAGTAAAAAATTGCTATAAAGTTCCAGTCAACACAAAAAAGTTCAATTTTGTTCCAACATACACCTTAAAAAATATTTTTTTTTATGGAAATCGCGATTTTTTTATCGATTCAGTTTTCTCAGTATATTGTGAACAAAATCAAAAGTTGTGCACCGATTGCAATAAAATAAAGCTCATTTCATTCGAAATATATTTAACTAAATGGTTTTAGACCAAAACTGTGATTTATGTTGTATTTTTACTTTTTATGAATTTTTAAAGAACAAAAAAAAATTTTTTTTAAATTGTAATTTTTTTTCTCAAAACTTCAACTATATCTCTGAACTACTAGGCGATAATATTGTTGCCGAGTTCCGCATTTTTTCTTTTCTTTTTTTTTTTTTTTTTTTTTTTGTTTTAACTGAATATAGTGAACCATTTTCAAGATATTTCAATGTATGTAGTGAACATGCCTTAATTTTGCAACAAATTTCCAAACCGCACAAAAAAAATTCAATTTTGTTCCCTTGTGTATTAAGTAATAATTATTATCAATAGATTTTGTCATATTGTGTCTGATTATATGGTTTGTTTTTTCATGTTATGATTCTAGTTTTACATATAATTGAACAATCTTACTACATCATTATCCTATTCTATCAGATTATGATTTGATGTTATTATATTATTATTCTAGCTTATTAGACTACTATACCACATTGTCATAGTATGATTCCATTTTATTATATTATTACCCATGTTATCATATAGCTTATCACATTATTATTTTATCCTATCATATAATAAAATAAAACGTATGAATAAAAAATTATTTTTATAAATTTTTATTGAAAATAATAGAATATGGTTTAAGAAAAAGGGAAAAAGATTTAAAATATTTAATGGTTGTGGAAGTAATGATATTTTGCATATTAATCTAATTTCGTTTCTGGAAAAAATATTTAAAACCATATAACTTTTGCAGTCAACCATATTAAAATTTTTATTGAGTGTAAATATTAAATGACAAAATTTAAACGAATACATTGTTATCTTAAACACAGAGTTATTAAAATTAAAGAAAATTAACAATGATACTGTTATAGTGATAATGCTATAACCAGCTTTTTTCTCTGCGTGTAATTTCGCGATTTTCAAAAAGAAAAAAAAATCTTTTCTCCCCAATTGCTTTGGCTGGATCCGCGCTTGCCACCATACAGAGAAAATATATTTAAAATTGATTTTATAAAACAAAATTTATAATTTAATATTTTTGTGAATAGTTTTGGAAGTTACAGTAGCTCTTACAAAATAACTATTCTTAAACTACTCGTACAAGGCTAAGTGTACATATTAGACATCCAATTCTTTTCTAACTGATATCTTAATTCTTTAATGTGGCTTTTTTATTTCTAGCAAGTAGTCCATTTGAAACGAAATCATATCGATTTTATTTGATTAATCAAACAACAAACTAATTAAAATAAATCGATTTGTTATTTAGGTCTTCTCTCAGAAGCAGTGAGTGTTGTAGTTCCTTTGCAAAAATTTATTACATATTAAAAAAAAAAAGATTTTTCATACCTTGTTCTAAAATTCTCCGATGCGTAAATATCAAATGGGTTGCGCATTTCTAAGTTGTCCAACGATGAGTTTTTCTTGTATGCCTTACGGGCCGAAGCGCCATTTCCTATTCGTGTATCGAAGCCACCGAAATCGTTGTACATTTCATTATATCTACATCGACATAAAACTCGTACAGCTCGTGATTTATTCTAATTCAGAATCGATCATCAACTCGTAGAGTGTCATAAATCTTGGGGAGGATTTATCTAATTTTCTATTCGTGTATCCAAGCCACCGAAGTCGTTGTGAATTTGATTATATCTACATCGGCACAAAACTCGTACAGCTCGTGATTTATTCCAATTCGGAATCGATCATCAACGCGTAGAGGGTCATAAATCTTGGACAGGATCTTTCTCTTGAACACCGCGAGCAATATCTCATCGGATCTTTCTATTGTCCGTGTAGTAGGAGGAGCAGAATAAGCGATTTGTAGTGTTTAAATATTGGTATATTTTAGAAATTTATGTTCATTAAAATCCTAATCCTAGGGGACATTTGTATGTGGCTAGTTGAAATAATTGACCGATAGCAACAAATTTCAAAACGCTTTACCCTCGTATCTTTAATACTAAATTTTATCAAATAATCATCAAAATTGCGACCAGTACTTTGCGGACATCTTCAGCCAGACGGACGGACATCGTTAAATCGATTCTGACAAACACTAACACAAAATTTTAATGCTCTAACCATCTATATTGATGTTGGGTATAAAAATATTACAATGTGCGTATGAGTAATATTAAAAGTAATATTAATTATTTTAACAAGTATACTCACTAATGTATTGAAATTCATTTCAAAAGAAAAAATAATAGTAACATAGTAAATGGAAGTATAACATCAGATTAATTAAATCTCCAAAGGGTTTTTCAAAGTTAGTTCAAGTTTCGATTTTATGGAGTCTTAAACTTTGGATATTATATGTGAAAATAAAAAAAACATTTAAATAAGTAAATTTCAATTACCCAATTCACAAAATATGTTATTTGAGTTATAGAGTTATATATGTTATTTAAAATAACACACTATTTGACATTTTTCTACATTTTTTTCGGTAATGGCAACTACTTATTAAAGTAGTTTCTCGGTAATGAGGCGTCATTATTATTTAGTAAGATGTTAGTCATTAAAAACGAATAGTTAATTTGTGTCCAAGTTGAAATCTCACTGACGGCAATTTTTTTTTTTTCATTTAGGTACATATTTTTGATTATCCCTAGAGTATAAAAATAACTACATGATTTTATGGACAACTCGAACAAAAATAACTAGTTATTCAGGCAAAAAAATAAGTAGTTTATTCTTCTTTCCAATTCTACCTGCTAGTCTATCAGGAAAGTAAAGCTTTTACTGTGTTAATTCTGTTAAAAAATATTTTATTCAAAAATTTATTGATTTCTTGCAAAAAAAAATCTAACCTTTTATTCAACATTTCTTTTCACAAAATTTTCCACCAAAAATCAAATGTTCACCAAAAATTCAAATTTTCACCAAAAATTCAAATTGTTACCAAAAAATTCAAATTTTCACCAAATAATATAATTCACTAAAAATTCAAATTTTCACAAAAATCCAATTATTTGCTAGAAATTCGATTTTAACAAAAATTCCGAAATTAAATTTTTCACTAAAAATCCGATCCATTTTAATGTTGAGAAAAAAGTCACGTTGTGTATCATATTAAAGGTAATTTTGATACTTTTAGTATGACAGATATTTGAAAGATATTTGTAATTTTCTGTATACAACTTTGTGATTTTTTTTTTTAGATATTTTACACTTTCAAATCACTACTACGAACTAATTTATAAAATTGTGTGCCAGTCTTAGTTTTGACGAGTATAATGATTGTAACAAATATCATCAAATTCGAAAGCTGGTTGCTTTTAAATTGAATGACTCATTTATAATATTTTATAATTAATATGAAAATACTTATTCGCAAAGTGTATTACCTTTTTTTTAAATGTTATTTTTCTTCATGTAATATTTTAATAAATAACACAATAACGCAGTTGTGTATTGGGGAAATATATTTATGGGTATTTGTTTAAATAATATGTATGATTTTTATTAAATCCTCCTCTATTTTATGCCAATTTTTCATTGCAATATTGTTTACAATATGTTCATATTATATTGTTTTCGAAAACATTGGTTTATTTCCTTTAAACAAACCGGGGGTCTTTCACTTGCAAATAATAAAACGTCAATACAATCTTCTTTTAAATCCAAATACAGCTCTTTTTATATACGCCTTAAAACTCACATAACAGAATGGCAACTTTACTACTGAAATGCAACTTAACGACTTAATGACTAACTGAGTATTAAACTTTACGACTGGTTTTGGACGACTAACTACAACTTAATAACTACATCCGCTTATAAATAGTTACCAAGCTTTCCACAATATTCCTGCAACATCCAAAACCATATAACAGCTTAGAATCTATTTTAGCCTCTCACTAATACATATGCAGTAATTTTTAACAGCCTACATAATACAAGTTTCTAACTAATACTTAGACAATAACTTGTAACAGCTCAATGATACATTAGAAAGTTAACAAAAAGCTTTCATTTCATCATTACAGTGAGCAGAACTCTTTCAGATAATTAAAATAAACTACAATTAAGGAATTTCATTTCAATTTAAATAAACAAAAATCACAAACTGGATACCTCCTAAACGTTACAAACTAGAAAATTTCAAAATAGTTATTTCAAACTCATAAACTTATTTTTTGTAACAATATGTAGATAAATTATTCAACCGAATTAATTAATATTTTTCACATAATCCACTGAATCCACTGAAAGAAATTACAGCATGTAATACCCAGCAAAAACTTTGCTTTCCTGGTAGGCTAGCAGGTCTAATTGGAAACAAAAATAAACTACTTATTTTTTGCCTGAATAAATAGTTATTTTTGTTCGAGTTGTCCACAAATTCATGAAGTTATTTTTAGACTCTAGGGGTTCTCAAAAATATGGACCTAAGCGAAAATAAAAATTAAAAAAAACAAATAAAAAAAAATTGCCGCCAGTGAGATTTGAACTTAGACACAAATTAATCATTCGTTTTTAATGACTAACGTCTTACTCAGTACACCATTTCGCACTTAATTCTCTAAGTTACAAAAACTTTTTTTAGTATAAATATAGGTTTTTAGAAATTTTGTTATAAAAAACTAAATGCCAAAATATAAACTAAAATATAAGTCGGGTGTCACGCCCAGTAAATAAATAATATCATGGCAAAAATGGTCTTAAAAAGGGTTCAAAATTTAATTAGAGATTAATTCCATTTTAAATTTAAAAAATTTTGGGCCTTCGTTACCGATATAGATAAAATTTGGTTCATGTGTAGAATGAATTTTTCTCATTTTTATTTTGAGAACTTTCGCAACTCTATAGCTTTGAAGGTGATTAACATACATATCTATTTAAAGACCATAACTTTCGTTATATAAAAGATATCAAAATAATTTTTTCTGCATTGGATTTGTCAAAGCTTGTGTTTAAAAATGCCATATAAAAATTTTCAAAACAATTTATTAACTAATTTTTTTGTACGGATATTCTTCAGTGACGTGTATTTAAAAAAGTCCATTCCAAATTTTTTCATTTTTTTATTGGCGTACTTGCTACAGAGAAAATTTCAGAGAGGTCAAAATTTTTAAATTTAAAATGGAATTACTCTATAGCAAAAGTGAAATTAAAATAAAATACATTTACTTAGATTTTTTTTTTTTGTAAATTATTAACTAAAATTACTTTGTAAATATTAGCTATGAATGCAAAACCACTTTAAAAATGTTCAATTTCGCAATACTTTTCATAATAGAGAATTTAAAAATATTATTTTGTAATAAAACAAAATAAAAGTTTAAAAGTTTTTACTATTCTTAATTGTTAGTAAAATAATAGCTCTGGAACTTGTAAAATTTATTGTTGTTGAAATCGTTAACAAAATTACTAATATTTTTTGTTTCATTTTTTTGGATAAATGCTTCTCCGGATGAAATTTAGAGCTACGATGACCTCTAGTGAAATTCTTCGTAAAAAATGTTCATAGAACATTTTGACCCATTAAATCTCAGTTTTAATTGACTTTTATGTCTTTTCTTAAAAACGTACTATAAATAACCCCTTATAGTGAGAAAGCTGAATTAAAAGTTCTAACAAAATTTTCCCCGTTAAATGATGTAAAAATTTATGCACAAATCAATGATTTAAATTATTATTATTATTATTATTATTATTGTTATCATTATCATTATTATTATTTTTTATTTATTATTATCTTTTTTTTATTTACCCGAGACTACTTTGGTGTAATAAAACAAAAATTTTGCCTATCAGCGAAAAATTCTTTGGAGGGTTTATTACACTCATCAAATGCTATTAACAACAGGGGAAATGATTTCGCTCCCAGGCGAAGATCCTCAATTTCACAGAGAATAAAATTCATTATTTTAAAATTTTTTTCATAAATATTATGAATCGAACATCACTTTTTTCCAAAAATTTTTTCATAAAAAATAAAATTTTGTTCATAAATATTATTAAATTGTATTTAACGACAATTTTACGAATTTTGCAAAAATGCTGCTAAAAGTTTAATTTACTTTTATTAGATTTGATTAAAAAAAACTTATGCATGAAAACATTAACAATAAATCCCTTTAAATAGCAATTTTACAATAAAAATCTGTTAAAAAGTAATATTAAGAAATTTGCGTAAATTTACTGTCGTTCTATAGCAAATGCATCATTGTAATGAAAAGTGCTTCTGTTCTATTTTTCTGCTCGCAACATGTGTCTAAAAATCATTAAAAACCGAAAATTCTCTAAAGAAAATTTCAAACATGCATTTACAAAATGAAAATATAAATGAAAATTTAAACAATTTGTTTAAGTCTTAAGTGTTAATTTTTAAAACTTTATTCTTAAATATTATGAACTAAGATCAATGAAAGTAAATCCTTATATTTATGCTCAAACTTTTTTCTGTCTTATAGCATAGTGTAATTTTACGTAATTTTGTGTGTTTTAATTAGGAAAATTTTCTTTGAATTTGTACAAATTCAATTCATTCTTGTATCGAAATACATTATTTACATTTATGCAAAATTTCAATCATAAATATAATTTATGTAATACAAGAATTAAATAAAATTCTTTAAAAAAATCAATTAATTTTATTTAATTAATATTATGATTTTGATGCTTGGAGCAAATTCAAATAAGAATTTAATTCATAAGAGCAATTTCGTAATTGAAATATATTTTTATTTTATCTTATTTTTTTATTTATTTATTTATTTTTTCTGTGTAGGAGAAATTTAAAAATAAATTTTTTTTGTTTGAATTACTTCACTGAAGTTACTCTAAATAAAAGTTTAAATATTGAGTTTTATATTATTTTAAGTTTTTTCATCTTTTTTAAATACCTGTTAATTGCTTTATATAAATTGCTACGTTTTTTACCATATTTAATCCATTAAATTATTAACAATACACGAGGGCGGATCAATAAGTCCGTGACTTTTCGAACTTTCCTCGTAGCTATATGAAATGTAACATTATTCCCATCAACTACCATCTGTTAATGGACTACTGTCAAATTTTGTGCAAGTGTCGTCATTTGCTTTGCGAAAAAAATAGGATTTTTCGAGGTCCTTAAAATAGGCATTTGTTTGGTCAATAATTTCATCGTTGGAGCTGAATCTCTTTCCACCGAGCCATTTCTTTAGGTTTAGAAATAGGAAATAGTCACTAGGGGCTAAATCCGGAGAATATGGCTGATGAGGTACCAATCCGTAACCCAATTCATAGTGTTTTGCCATTGAGGCTGCACACGTACGCACCTGTGCATTATCTTGATAAAAAAGAACTTTTTCTTGGCCATATGGTGTCGTTTTCTTTTTAAATCCTCATTAAATCGGTCTAATAAGTTGGCATAATATTCGCCGTTTATTGTTTTTCCCTTTTGAAGGTAATCGATGTGGATTATCCCGCGTGCATCCCAAAAAACTCTTGCCATCACCTTATTGGCCGACAAACTTACATTGGCCTTCTTCGGAGCAGGTTCACCCTGAGAAACCCATTGTTTAGACTGCTGTGTAGTCTCTGGAGATCCATGTTTCATCCATAGTTTCAAAACGCCGCAAAAACTCATTCGGATTGCGGTTAAACAACTTCAAACAATCCTTTGAAGTTTATGTTATGGTCAATTGAGAGCAAATGCGGCACCCATCTTGCAGACAACTTTCTTAAACCCAGCTGCCATATGAAATGCCTATGGTATCAAAAATCTCACGTACTTTTACTCTTCCGTCGGCCAACACCATATCGAGGATTTTTTCGAAATTTTCGGGTGTACTGACCTCAATTGGCCGCCCAGAACGTTCGGAGTCATTTATACTTGTGCGACCACAACGAAAGTCAGTAAACCACTTTTTTACCACTGAAATCGATGGTGCAGGTTTTCCATAGTATTTATCGAGCTTTTCCTTGGTTTGATTGAAGATAATGTTTAATGAGCACTCGAAATTCACTTTTTTCCATTTTAGAAAAAAATACACGAGGTTGTATGTTTCGAACAGCTGTTAAACGCAAAGTAAATGACGACACTTGCTCAAAATTTGACAGTAGTCTATAACAGGTGGTACTTGATGGGAATAGTGTTACATTTCATATAACTGCGAAGGAAGTTCGAAAAGTCACGGACTTATTGATCCGCCCTCGTAATATTATCCTCAAGAACAAATATTTATTTTACAAGTGAATGTAAGTAGATGCTTGTATCTATTATATCTTTTACATTTATCCAATTAAAATTATTTTATCTTATTTTTCCTATTGTATATGAATGTATTTTAATTTTGTTCTATTTCAAAGAAGTAAAAATACATTAGATAGCAATGGAACCACAGGAAAAAAACAAAAACAGCATTTGGTCTATTTTTGATACTGTTGTTTTTGTTACATGAAGCGCGAAATCAAAAACTCTTCACAGCAGAAAGTTTCCAAAAAAAAAAAAAAAAAAAAAAAACAAAAACAAATAAAAATAATAGACAACATATTTCAAAAGAATGATATTTTGGTGGTTTTTTATTTTACTTTTTTGAAATAAAACAAATCATTTAAAAATAGTTTAATGTTTAGCAGGATAGAAAATAATAGGGATAAAAAAAACAAATGTAGATTAAAGAAGTCAGTAGGAATTATAGTGAAGAAAATTATGGTTTTTAAAGCTCTTTTCAAAGTTTTAGTTATTTGTGAACCTTAAAAAAACTAAAATTGTTTGAAATTTTTTTATAAAGAACCAATTTCTATTGCTTTAAAGCTAATATGATTGCCTTTTTATATTGATTAGCTATTTATTAAGATTTCCTTATTTCTCTTTGGAGTAATTTCATTTATATTTGAAAATTCCCGTATTCCTATTAACCCTTTTCGATTTACTTTTTTTTATAGTTTTGGGAATTCCTTCAAGTAGCACTTTAATTAGTTTATGTTGTGGGAGTTTTACTATATTGTCGTGTTTCTTGTTTATTTTAGAAAACAGAAAAAAAGAGAGAAAAAACTAAATTAAACACCACAAATAGTAAAAACATTTATAAGAACAAGATATTTTCTTTTTTGCTGTATTTTTTCATGTTTTTGGCCACAAAAAATTATATAAGCTACAACTATAATGTACTACAAATGCAGCACAGTGGAGCTAATTCACACAGATCAACAAAAGAACATAAAAAAGTTATATTGTGAATAATTCTGCGAAAATGTTATTGCTAAGATTAGATATTGTGTAGAAACCTAAAAGAAATATTTCCATTACATTACACTTTTAATCAGTGTTGCCAGGAGTTGAGAAAAAAGAGGCTAAATTGAACTATAAAAAAGGTCAGAAAAGGTTTATTGTCAAAAAGGAAAAAAAAGTCAGAAAAAAGTTAAATTTTGTTTTTTGTTTAAAAACTTATTTTTTTCTGTTCTCAGTAGCTTGTGATTACTTTTAAAGATATTGTAATAAATTTATAAATATAATATATAGAACGGCTGCCAGCAAAATGAACCAACGAAAAATCGTTTATAAAATGCCCATATAAATTTGGATTATATTTCATATGGAAAATGATTTGAAGTGATTTTTCGTAACTTTTGAGCTATAATTTCTTTCTGGTTATGAATTTTTGGATAATTTGTCGCTTTTGTAAAAATATTTTCAAATTTATGTTCATAAATAGTTTCCATTGTTAATAAATTTGATTAAAAAATAATTATAATAATCGATTTCGTAAGTCGATAAAATTAGTTGATACTGTAAAAATAAAATTAGTAATAGCAAAGAAGAAATTATTTTCTTCGTTGTTGTAATAATATTTTAGCATTTTTAAGGCAATTTTAAGAATAAGAAAAGGCCAGAAAAAAACCAAAAGCTTAAGTAAAATAAAAAGGCTAGATTTAAGCTTAAAAGGCCAGATTTAGTCTTAAAGAGGCTAAACTGGCAATACTGCTTTTAACTGAAAGAAAATGCGCTTCTCTGAGAATTTTTTAAGTCTTTTGTGACCTGTAATTTTATTATATGAATAACAATGAAAGCCCAAGTACAGACATATGGACGGTAAACAATTATTTGATTAATTACAAGGGCGGATCAATAAATCCGTGACTTTTTGAACTTCCCTCGTAGTTATGAAATGCAACACTGTTCCCATCAAGTACCACCTGTTAATAGACTACTAATGGTAATAAAATGGTTTACTGACTTTCTTTGTGGTCGCACAAGTACAAATGACTGCGAACGTTCTGGACGACCAATTGAGGTCAGTACACCCGAAAATGTCAAAAAAATCCACGATATGGTATTGGCCGACCGAAGAGTAAAAGTGCGTGGGATTTTTGATGCCATAGGCATTTCATATGGCAGTGTGGTTTCATTTTAAATGATCAGCTGGGTTTAAGAAAGTTGTCTGAAGATGGGTGCCGCGTTTGCTCTCAATTGACCATAAACGTAAACGTGTGACAACTTCAAAGGATTCTTTGGAATTTTTTCGGCGTCTTGTAACTGTGGATGAAACATGAATTCATTACTGTACTCGGGAGACCAAGCAGCAGTCTAAAGAGTGGGTTTCTCTGGGTGAACCTGCTCCGAAGAAGGCCAAGGTAAGTTTGTCGGCCAATAAGGTGATGGCAACAGTTTTTTGGGATGCACGCGGGATAATCCACATCCATTACCTTCAAAAGGGAAAATCAATAAACGGCGAATATTATGCCAACTTACTATACTGACTTAATGAGGATTTAAAAAGAAAACGACCCCTTATAGCCAAGAAAAAAGTTCTTTTTCATCAAGATAATGCACGGGTGCACACGTGTGCAGTTTCAATGGCAAAACTCTATGAATTAGGCTACGAATTGGTACCTCATCCGCCATATTCTCCGGATTCAGCCCCTAGTGACTACTTCCTATTTCTAAACCTAAAGAAATGGCTCGATGGAAAGAGATTCAGCTCCAACGATGAAATTATTTACCGAAAAAAACCTATTTTAAGGACCTCGAAAAGTTCTATTTTTAACGCAAAGTAAATGACGACGCTTGCTTAAAATTTGACAGTAGTCTATTAACAGGTGGTACTTGATGGGAATAGTGTTGCATTTCATATAACTACGTGAGAAGTTCGAAAAGTCACGGACTTATTGATCCGCCCTCGTAAGTGATTCAGAGTCTGTTAGTACTCTATTTTCGCAAATTTCAGGTGATATACAAGTTATATAATAATGAAATTTGTATATATATTAAATCAGTGAAAATAAAATATATTCCGATTAAAAACTTTTCTCTTTTTTGGGATTTTACTAATATTTTTTAAGAAAAAAAATATAGAATCTGCAAAATTTATAAAACATAATGAAGAAAATATGAAGAATATATCATTCTTTTCATGAAGGAATGCCCAGAATTGTTTCTAAGGTCTTTGTGTTTGTTAATATACTAGGGAGATATTTTTTTCACGATTTTTATTTTTTGAAAAGCTAAAACCATCGAAAAAGTGTGTAACAATGTCTCTATAAGCAGTAAATGTATTTTAATGATTAAAGTTACATAAAGAAGATGAAAACAAACACAATAACTTGAAAATAATATCACCACTTAAAAATGCACTCATAATGCAAATGCAATTTTTGGATGCATTTATCAAAAATTTCTTTCTTGATAAATGTATACCCTTCCTCTGATATTATAAAAGTTATATATATATATATATATATATATATATATATATATATATATATATATATATACATATATATATATATATATACTTAAAATAAAACAAATATATATATTTTATAAAGTTATATATATAAAAACATAAAATTAATAAAACATAGCGCAAAATTAATAAAAAAAAAAAACGGTAACCAACATAAATAAAATTATTTTTATTTATTTGCAAATTAATTTGTGTCGTTATACACTCTTGTATTTCAGCCATTATATTTTAGTCGCCAAATTTTCAACCAGCTGCCCACTTTTTTGGCCACTATTATAAAATGGAACCAAATGGCGACTTTTAAGCACAATCTGGTGTGACATAGCTTTAAAGTCTTCTTCTTTTAGATAGAATAATCTTTGATATTTATTATTTTTAGTTTTAATCTGACGACAGAACTCTTCGTATTAATTACAGCTCCTTTTGTATGGTTTTCTGATAAAATCCAATATAACAATAATGTTCAAATATTTCCAGTTGAGTTTTGATTCCAAAACCATGCGATTCCAAGAAATTATTATTTTACGAGTGTTTAAATGATTTTTTGGATGAATTTTAGGCACTAAAGCGCTTTTTTGGTGAAAACCATGAACCGATGAATTCCAAAAAATTATCTTTAACAATAATACGTACGAGTGCAGCCAAAAAATATTTTGAAGGTCTTTCCTGTAATTATTGCACCCTTCTAAATTATCAAAGGTAAATTTGCTCTCAAAAACGTAATTAGGTTGGCGTACAAAATGAATCTCTATATTTCATATTTCGTAGCTAAATCTGCACGTTATCGTTGAGAATTCTTAAAAAGTGTCCAAGAAGGAGATTTTAAAAAAGGTCTGTTGCTTATGTATTTCATTTTTAATTTTTAATTGTTCTAAACCACTCTTGGCTACCGAGTGGAAAAAGTAGGTCTAAAGAGGTGTTTTTTTCTTTTTTGAAACAAGGACTTACTCTAAAATAAATACACTCTCGTTATTTAAAACATCAAATGCCGAATCTTTTTGGACCAGTTTGAGAAAATCAAAAGTAGACTTGATGAATATTTATACCCTAATTTATATTTTTACTTTTCCATATCACTAATGAAAAATAAATTATACAAAAGACTTAAGGTCAACACTTATGAATCCACGCTTTCAATATTAAATTTGTTAGACGGGGATTTGGAAGACTGGAGTTCGAGTTAACACCTCATACAAAAGTACAGAAGTTTAATTAATAAAAAGGGAATTTTATGTTAACTATTTTTCTGAATAAATCTTTATTTTTGTAATAATAAAAATTAAAAAAAAAGTATTTTTTTATTGATAACATTGAGTGGTAGATTTTCTTAAAATACATTTTTTTTTTTTATCAAATAAAGAAATTTTAAGGAGTTTTTTAGGTTCTTTTTTGAGGACTTTTTTTACTGAAATCCTCTAGTTTGGACAGTTTTTAAAATTTTCAAAGGTAATGCTGTCTGAAACTATTACAGTATTGAGTATCCTAAAAAGGGGCAAATGCTCTGTACTCAATACTTGCACAGCACTACTGCAGAGATGAAAAACTGTCATATTTTGATATGCGCAATCGTTATATAAAATACAGCTCAAACATTGCAGGTACTAATCATAAATCATATCTGAACGTAATCGATTTTCAATGAGGCAATATGGTACAATCGCGAATCTACAACAGACCATAGTCTGTTTATGCTGATATTTGTAACACATAGAAAAAATCGTCATACCCCTACTCATCGTAGTACTCAGTATTAATTCCGGAATCATTTTAACGATGTACGCCCATCCGATCGTTCATTTGTCTTTCAATATAAACTAGTACTAAAAATAGAGGCAGCAATATCTAAAATAATTCAATGAAATCTGCTGCGATTTTTTAGCGAGATAATTGAGACTTTAGCATTTTTAAAAGCTTTTCGTATAAAATTTAGATTTTTGTTACGTGATCACAAATCGATACACTATTTTCATTTAAACGCTTATTTACCAAGATAATTGAGGTTTAGATTTTTAAGATTTTTCACAAAAATGTTGATTTTTGTTGTGAAATATAAGTGATCACAAGGACAAAGTCTACTGAAATAACATATGATCGAACCATTATATCATCTATCTCCCTTACAAATGTTCTTGCGGAGTAAGGTTTAACGATTATATATGTCTTAAATATAGAAATGTTTTGATGAAATTGGATTTATATAAATGTTATTATTAAGATTATTAAGATTCGACACAAAGAAGCTTTATATAAGCAAAAGTATTAGTGTATTCAAAAAACCGACATTTTCGGAAAGCCAGTTTTCGAGCATTCAAAAAAGCTGTTCCGAACACTGTAAACTGTTTTTATTAAATATACCAATCTTTAAAACATTATTTTTTTTACTATATAATTTTTTTACATAAAGGATAATCCTTAAATTTTTTATTTTTTGAATTGGATTCTGATAACGCTTCTTTTGACGCAACCCTAGCTACATACCTATTTATTGAAATTCACCTTATTCTTATGGCAAACGATAAAATTAAAATTTAATTCTTACCTAGATTCTGTTAATAAAAATTAGTTTAAATTTATTAAAAATATACAAATCTCAGTTATTAGTATGTCTGATGCTACTCAAATCTCAAATTAGGAATTAAAAAAAAAATAGCCCTAAAGCTTTATTAGTTTATAATGGAAATGAAAATTACTTTCAAATAATTAAAGGCCTGATTCAGTGCAACAAGCGAATTGTTTAAAAATAAAATTTGTGTTCAAAATACTCAAAAAATTTTAAATTTTCATATAAATTTAATTTTTAAATAATTTGATACTTTTAGTGCATAAGGACATAAATAAGGTTCAATTAGAAAATATGACAAACTGGGAAGTATAGGTTAATTTAGTAAACAAAAATAAAGGAAGGAGCATTTTATATAAAACCGGTTAACCGACAGAAAAAAAAACGGTTATCGAATTAATCGAAAATTAAAATTATTCGAAAGTGATCGGTTTTTTTTTAAGCAAAAACTGATTAATCGATTTCCGGTATCTTTTATTAAGGTACGAATTACAATTGTCACACAGAGGGGTGAAATTTATAAAAATGGCGATTAACTGAAAATTAATATTTTGCAAATGTAATTGATTCAGAGTAAAAATAGATAAAATGGAGCATCATTATCTGTTTTAAAAATTATTTAATCTTTTTCACTGTCCGTCCAGTCCCCCTTCAAAATTACAAATTGTTTGCAATTTTTAATCAAAGTGGTAAAAACTTTAAATCAAAAATGTTAAAGTTTACATTCTTGTATTTTGTTTTATAAAAAGTAGTTTTTTACAATGGAGTTGTTAAGCATAGGTATTTAGAAAGATATTTACGTATTTTTTGTTAAAGTTAATGATGTAGAAATACTTTTAATGTTTTTTTTTTATCGGTCTAAAAACGTTCTTTTTTTACTTTTATATAGAAATTCAAAAAGTTTTCAGACGAATTTAGGTGAAATCAAAATATTTTTAAATAAATTTCATTGTGAATATGCTTAAAGTAATAAATTAAAGTAATAAAAATTTAAAATAAAAATTTTATTTAGTTAATTATTTGCATTATTTTATATAGAATTTTCGGAAAATACTTAAAGCAAGTAGAAATATAAAAGTAGTGCCAGTTTTGCCATATTAAGTCAACTGAATGCCTAGACGTAATTGAGAATTTGTGTTAACGTGACAGTTTCTTATATGGAAGCTATGATTATTTATGTTCCGAATCTTCTGAAATTTGATTGTAAGATTAATATTTAAATAGCATTTATTTTTACAACATTTTATGTTTATACGATTATGTATATAGAAATTATGTAAGTAAAAGTAATTCGGGGTTGGTTTCCTGTATGGGAGGTTTGGTCAATTATGGAGCGATCCCCGTTGTAATTGGTAGTACGACTTTTACTTAGATAAAACTCATCTGTAATGAATTCTATTTAAATACGAATATATTTAAAATATTTATGAGCATTTGACATATTTTCAGGAACCTTTTAGTAGGAGGGCTAAGTGAAATAATTATTACACTTTTTTTATTTATTTATTTTGATTCATTATTGGCCCAAAATAGGCTCTGGTACCAAATTTCATAGTTACTTTTAAAAAAGCGTTTAGCAGAAATTATGTGTTTTGATGCACTGAGAGCCGGACGGACAGAAAGAAGTTTATGCTAAAAAAAAATTATAAATTCCAAAAGTATTTTTTCGATGTTCAAATGAGATAATTATTGTAACAAAATTATAAAAAAAACTTTATACACCTTCCCTGAATAAAGCGCCATTTTTGGCGATTCTACCGCAATGTGTTTACAAGAATTGTTCCGCAATTGCCGATATAAAAACTTCTATCAAGCTTTCGTCAGCTTTCGTATTCATAATTAATTTTTGACCTCTTATGGAATTAATCTTTGTCCTCTTATCGTTCTTTTAAATACCTTATCCTCCTTTCTTCTTCTTTCTTTCTTTATTCACATCTTACCAAATTTAAGATATTACCTCCTACTATGTCTTTAATTAAAATTTGTGCAATTTGCTTAAACTGATTTTTAAATTTGGATACCATAAATCGTCAAAAAAAGTTCTTAAAATAATTTTCCATCTAAATTTGAATTATGTGCCATAGTGCGAGGCAGTGGTTCATTAAATTAATTAAAATTTCTGCAATTTGTTTCGGTGTACGATGAGGCCAAATCACCCAATACCTATAAGAAATTTAATATTTAATAAAGTGTAGTCTTCGTATTGTAGTAAATGAACTATTTCAGTCCTTTTTGGACAAATTGACTTATAATTGTGACATTTATTTTATATTGACCCACTGTTTACAATTATATATGATACAAAAGAAAAGAAATAACAAATGCTGTCATGTTCATTTGTAATGAGCAAAAATGTTGGTTTTTCTGTAATTTTTTCTGTTTCGTTTTTTTTTTTTTTTTTTCTTATTTTCGATGTAATAGAGATTTTTTTCTCTAGGAGATACTTTTGATATATAAAACATAATACAAGTAGATAAAACATTAAAATAAGAAAAAATACTAAAAAATACAATATTATTAAGAAAAACAAGTAAAGATCCAAAGTAAATATAAACAAGGGAATTCTTAAGGACAACATATGGAGATAATTATATAAAAATACCTATTATGTGCGGGTAATTACAATTAAGAGAAATTTAGACAATTTGGATAAAGAAGAAAAACTGTAAAAAACTTAATGTCTTAAAAATCTATATTTTCCCAATTAGAATAAAAAATATACTATTCTTAAATAAAAAAGTATATATGGGCTATTAACAAAAATTTTTGATCTTAGGTTTTCAAAAAAAAAAAGAAAGAAAAAAAATATATTTTTTTTAACTTTTTTTATTGTTGTTTGTTTTTATTTTTTTATTTCCTTATTATTATTATTATTTTTTTTTTTTTTTTTGATAGCACATTAAAATCCATTTGTATAAATATAAAGTGGTTCAAATGTATGTAGAATCAGTCTGCGTTAATTATTTCGTGTAGGGAGCACGAAATCAATATTAGTTTTTTTACAAACTAGAAGTTTATGTACGATTCTGGCGCAATATCAAAATCTACTGAGTTATTTAAATAAATTTTATGATATTTTCAGTGTTTTATGGTATTAGTGTGGCATATTTAAGGGTTTCCTAGTAAAATTTAAAAAAAAAAAATTTAAAAATGCGGATCGAATCTAAGTTATATCTTCATATATAATACAAAAATATATTTTACTAGAGTTTATTCCAAAGAAATGCTATTGACCTATAACTAAATTTATGTTGTCTATTTCCGAAATTATATTAAAGATGGCAACTGGCAACTGAAAGCTCTCATCTTTAGTTGCCACACAAGCAACTACAAATTTCTGGTTGCTGAAAATTATTTAAAACATGCAAAAATTCTAAAAATAGCTATGTGAAAAAGTTCAACAAAAAACTATAAACTAATTAACCTTAAACACAAAGCACAGTGTAAAGTGTTACTTTATGACTGCTCTGTTAAGTATTTCTAAAAAGTAGTAAACAAACAGAAGGGACAAATCAAAAATAACAAAAACATTGTTCATTGCTACTTAATAAGTGGCTAAACAATAACAAATAATATATTGCTGATTTACAACCAAAACTGGTAGATTTAAGCATATAAAGAATAATAATTGAAAAAGGAGAATACAAAATAATTGTAAAAAGCTTTATCGTAAACCAATCGTCTTACTTAATAACATATAGGGAAAATAAGTTAGTGATTCCATTCCCAAAAAGTTGTTAATTAAATAGATGATGTTTAGAGATAACACCACGATGGGACGCTGAGAATTGCTGATGAAGGTCATGGCGGAACAAAAAATGCATTCCATTCTGCCGAGTGTCCAATAAAAGTTTTACACTGCATTCTTCTACAATTATTCAATGAACATAAGTCGAACATGCAAAAATTCTAAAAAAAAAAAAAATTAAATTGAAAACTAAATATCTTTTTGTAAAAGTGTTAATAATTTTAGGAATTAGTAGAGCAAGTTCTAATTCCACATATTTCAACAAAACTCAGATTCATTCAAAAGCTAGGAAATTGGATGCAACTGGAACATTAATCCAAGAGGCATCTAAAAGCTATTTTGCAGGTCTAAATTGTAGATTGTGTATCATAAGCTTGTTGTTTCTGTGAGAGGATCCATTATGACACTCTCCTTCATCCAGGAAAGTCCATACCAAAGCGGTGTATTTGATGAGTTCTGAAGAGTGCTATCTATTATGATTTGTTTAAATCTAGTGAAATGTCATGGAAAATCTGTAACAAATACACTTGATCCATTTAAAGAGAGCGTCGAGCGAAAAACACACAAATTTACTTTCATTTTTTATTTTAATTATTTGTTTATTTACATTTATCTCAATTGCTAAACTTTCAAAATACTGTTTTCTATAACATTTTAGCAACTGAAATGGAGTCGCTATTCATAACATAAATTTACTTGTAGGTTGCGTATGCAGTAGGCAACACAGCAAAAGTTGGATTGCCATAAATTGTCGACCTATAACCGATCAGTTATATTTATCGCCGTTCCTATATCAAAATATGCAAGATTTATATAGATTGCAATTTGCTATATAAAAATAAAAAATGCTATTTTCAAAAAGTCCATACAATTTTTTTTACCAAATTTCTTTTTCTTTTATATTATTCGGTTTCATTGTATAAAATAACAAAAGACTAAGTTCACACAATAATCCATGCTATTTATTAAAAGCTATGCATTAAAAACTTTTTTAAAAATCTTCGCTCTTGTTTTCTAAACTTTGAAACTATCTAATGTGTTGACTATTTCGAGCACATTAACGAGATATAGCGCAAAATACTCATAATTCCAAGAAGTATCAATCCCCAGATAAAAATTTGCATTCCGTTAAGGGGGGCTCTATGCGCCAAAAAAACAAAAAAATTTAAAAATTTTGTCATCAAAATTTTATTACCCTGTATGTAACTGTTGAAAGTTAACAGAACAACAAAGAAGGTTGTAGAGTTTATCCACAACGTCCAATTAGTTTATATAGGATCGCACGAGATCTAAAAGTATAAACGCGCGAACAAAAAGTGTAGAATAATGGGAAAAATTTAAGTAGTTTTTAGACTTTTTTCAAATTTTTTGAATTTTGAACGGCAATCATGATTAGAAAATTAAACCTATGATGCTAAAGTTTTACGCTCTATTATTCTCAAGTCTTGTGAGTTTAGATCTGTAACCACATAACTTACATAACTTACTAAAGATTAAAATCAGTTTCAGCCAGGTTAAACATTTTTGATAATGACCCATATACCTATAACAAATAAGTTTCCATTTAAATAAAATCTCATATTTCATTTAAATATTTTCCTGAAAGAAATCATCAAATAAATAAAAGTAACTTTCATTAAAATTTTTTTATGTCAACTCTCTTTTACAAAGAAATTACATCATTTTTTTATTGTTTATGTGAAATCAACATTGTATTGTAAAACTTAAAGAATTGAAGAAGAACACCGAAACTTTTATGTTTTTTTTTTTTTTTTTTTTAATATGTAATAAATATATGAACAAGAATGTCCAACAAAACCCATAGGGGTTAATATCCTGTAAATGAAGTGATTCAAAAGAAATTATTAGAAAAGTTTTAAAGAATACCTTAGAGTATTTAAATAATAGATATATGTTTGTAGCCAGAAAAAGATAAATTTTTTTTTTGTAACTATAAATTAAGTTAGTAGAAGGAAAATACTTTATTTTGATTCCCTTTCACTGAGAAAACTTTTTTTCAACAAATGTCGATACATATTTTTTTGTAAAGGGTTTTAGTTGAAGAAAAAAATCAAATAATATATTTGAGTAGAACGAATAGAATATACCCTTCACTATACAAAGTGAATGAAGAGTTTAATACCTACATGACCCGCTATTCAATAGTAAAGTAGCCCTCTCAGCAATCACAAAAAAAAACTGGCAAAATTTTATTTCCTTCCGTATTACAGATTTTAGCTTTTGATCTTGTGATCAGTACCTTCAACAATTAAAGATTTTGTCGAAGTTAAAAAGACATCTTGTACAACGTTAAATGTTAGAGTACTATGTATGATTTAAAATTTTTTCTTGGGCTACAATTGAAAATATAATTTTTTATTCTTTGATCTTCATATTTAGAAGAATTGATCAATTGTGGTAACCAGGGTTGTAGAATTTATTTTTAGTCTCTGTCGCCAAATTGTTAATAAGAAATCGCCAAAAATCACCAAATTAAAATTTTATTTGGCTAAAAAATTAACTAAAATGTTAAGTGTTGTACAATTTTTGGTACTTAAAATTTCGTATAATTTGTAATTGCAAATTCAACTTTAACAAATCTAATGATAATTGCAATAGATAATAATAACACTGTGCTCGTTGCAAATTTTAACAAACTGGGCACGCTACCAGTAAAGCTAATTCAAGTACGCTCTCGTGTTTACAATATTTGGACTTAAATTTTATTATGGAAGCAGCGAATTAATTAAAAATTAGAAATAAAAGGAACATTTTTTATGCATATAAAACAACAAATCGATAAAATATATAATCCAATCATAAATTAAATCACTTTTAGCACGATTTTAAATGTTTTTATATTTTTGTTGCTCATAGGTAACACTGGCTAGCTTGCATACAGAATTATGGTAATATTTTTTGCCAGTTTAAAGTTTTGTTTATTAGCGTTTAAGATATATTTGATAATAAAAATTCATTATTATATACTACAATGGAATTTTAATTATTTATATTGTTTAAAATCAAAAATTTTAAATATATTTTAGAGACGAAATTTGCATGAAAAATTTTATTTGAAATGCTTTTTCTAATTTACAATTTGTTTGTGAATACGAGGGTAAATTATTAAATTTAAGGTAAAAAAAATAACTTAATTTTCCTAAATCCTTCTTTAGCTTTTCAAAATGAAATATCTCAAAAACACCACTAAATTCATCGTTATCGATTTAGTTTAACCCAGCGGATGCCCACATTGTTAAAAAAAATTAGGTTCATTTTCGAGCACTGTGCAATTGTATAAAAAAAATATAAATCCATCTTAAAATACACTTTTCTGAGATATAGCCCCTTTTTAGGTCATCAACTTTTAAAATTTGTTGAACTTTATTATATTTTTTTAAAGAACAATTCTAGCATTAGATAACAACATTGGTCCTATTAAATTTATAGATTGTTTCAAAGAATTAATTTAATCATGAACGTTTATTTCATTATGACTGAAATCATTAATATCCTTAAAATATTTGAAAGATGATTGAATATATATTATCAAAAATTTAATACATAAGTAAAATATATTTTTTGGGAATAAAATTTCGTAAACTAAGTTGAAGCTATTTACGAATCATTTTGTTAGATTGGCAAATACTAAAAATAGTCGATTTCTAGTTTTTCTCCACAATTGCCTATTTGCTGTCTGTTTTTATAACACAAACGCAAAAACGACTCGTATAACTTATGTCTAACTTTGTTTTAAATCTAAGTTAGACGAACCGTTTTTGCGCTCCTGTTATAAAAACATCAAAATCAAATCAAATTTTAAAAATTAACCAAACAAATCGCCACCATTTTAAATATCGCCAAATAATTTGCCATGTCGCCAAAGGAAAAATTCAGTCGCCAAAAGCAATTAATAACCACCACGTTTGGCGAAAAATCGCCACATCTAACGGCCCTGGTGGTAACAGCTATCAGTTGGCCATTATGGAAATTTGAGTTAATCATATTAGACTCTTATTTATTTAGTTTCATTTAAAATCAATAAAAAATCAATTTCATCCAATATTTTGTTATTAATCCATATAAGAGTCGACAAGAATAGAACGACTTAACATATTGTTTACTATAAAATCAAAACGAAAGAAAAAAAGTCAAAAAGAAAAAAAATCTATTGAAGGTGTCAAATATCACCCATAAGTTCCTAACTTAAAAAGTGAAAAATTTTACACAAATTTAGGCTAAAATTCCGAAACTTGATCATCGTTGTGATTGTATCCTACATATTTTTTTTATATTGGTGCAAGGGCAATTGTTGCTCTTATATAGTGAGAATTAGTGTTAAAAATCTTCCAAATTTTTTTTTTCTTTTTTTCTAAATTTATTTTGATAATTAATATATTTTTTTGGTGGTGTAAGTATTCGTAACAAAATTTGCTTAATTTTGTGTATTTAATATAATTTTTTTAATTTTCTTTTTAGAATTTTTTTTTACCATGAATTAGCACAATGGTCTTTAAATGAGGGTCCGTGACCCAGAAGAGGCCCGTACAAACATTTTTACTTAACACAAAATTTAAAGAATTTTTATTTAAGGTACTGTTATAAAAACTTTCTCATAAAATATCTTGAAATTTAATTTAGATTTTATCGATTTTATCAACATATATAGGGATCGAAAGTACACGAAATTATAATTATACACATGTGAGTGATTAAATTAATTATGTCCTATTAAATTAACATGTTCTTACCCGCTTGACGTGAGATAAGAAATTATGTAATGTTAGCAAAAACGGGTAATATTCGAAACAAATATTTTAGAGAAATTATCGACAATTAAATAAAATGTAAATGCAAGTAGCACCGATAATTTCTCGATAGTAAAAATTCGAGTAGTTTTAGAGAATTCTGAAAATATCTATTATCGCTATATTATTTTTTTTTTTCAATAAAATCTTGAAAGTAAATGTTTGTAGAAATTATCCATTCGTTTTAATTTCTCGATATTTTGTTGCTTTAATCAAAAAGCGACATATTTTCTTGTTTATGTATATCATTTTTAAGCCATGGTTCATATCGTTCGGTTTGAAATTATTGTTCTTTAAAGTTTATGATGTTAGTTTTATTTCAAGAACTTTTTTTGTAAAAAATAATATTATAATTTTAGCAAAACGGTAAGTAACTTTTCTAAATATATTTACAAAAAATAGCATATTTATTTAAAAAATGTGGATTTGAACAACAGACAAACCAATATTATTGAGAGGAAATATCTTTGATGACTTACTCTAGGACCATCCAAATCGAAGGAAGTTGAAGTTTTTAATTGTTTATATTGTGAATTAATTTTAAAATATAATTTAAGTTTATCTTATTTTTCGAATATTTAGTATATAGTTAAGATAAATAAAACATAACTTTAACAATGAAATCAGCTTTTAATTTTAAATTGAGAACAAAATGAAAATGAAACAAAGTAGAATACTATCGTTTTGAACTATTGCCACCTATTCGTTAGCAATATCGATAGCGAACAATTAATGATCCTTCTCGATATCGAAAACGAATTTGTAACGAAAGTTTACTCGTTTCGCTTTCGATATCACTAATGATTCGATATGGATTGATTTTGCTAGAGAAGTGTTCGCAATGGCACCAGACCGACGATACTTTAATCACAATTTTTGTATTCTACATATATATTTTTTAACACGAAAGTATAATCTCAAATTGATGAATTGAGAAAACACTATGTTTTTAAATATTTACCTTTGCACAAAAATTTATGGATGGAATGATTTTAATCCCAATTAGAAATTGAACTTAAAATTAAAGCCTGTGATTTATGTTGGAACAAAACTTGTTTGATATCAAACATTAGAATCATATTACAAATCTTTGATTACTTATTACTAGGGTATTCATTCGAATATATTCGTTTGAATTATTCGAACAATTATTACGAATAATTATTATATAATTATAGTTTTTATTATTATATTATATAATTATATAATTATTAGAAGAATTTAAATATTTTATTTTTCGAATAACGAAAAATTGGAATATTTTTATATCGAACATTCGAATAAAACGAATAATTTAATTTTTTGCAATTGAATTGATTTTATTTGATTATATCTAGAAATATATCTAAAAATGTTTTCTAGTATGCAGACACTGTAAGATGTGAAAGGAACTTATATAAATATAATTTTTTTGGAAATTCCAACATTTAGGGCGTAAAATATGAATTTTAATCCAACATGGCTGTGCAATAGTACACGATTGGTCATTAAAAAATTGTTGAAAAACGTTATCGAAGCCACTATTTTGAATGGAAAATTCCACAGATCTCCCAATTGAATTCAAACGCTTTCAATTTCCTATTAGATTGGCATCTGCAATACCAATCAATAAGTCGCAAAGCCAAACCATGACTGTTTGCGGCTTAGATTTGGGCACACCATGTTTTTCACACGGACAATTATACGTGGCGTATTCTCGCGTCCATCGAGTTTATTTGTGTTGGCTAAAGACGGACTGACAAAAAATATCGTATCCGCAATTGATCTTCATAATGAATATTGATTATCTTTGTTTGATTATCACACGTCAGGATAAAAAATACACTTTTTCAGGTTTAACTTTTGAATATGTAACGAACAGAAATAAAGAAATAAATGGTTAATAAAAGTATAGGTCCATAGGTGTAATATAAAGCCATTCAGCAGTGTTGCCATTAGGTGAGAAAAGGAACCGAATTAGAACCGAACTAGAAGTGATCTACAATTGAACTGGAACTGTTGCTAGAACTAAAATAGAACTAAACTAGAACTGAACTAGAACTGTGCTAGAGCTGAATTAGAACCGAATTCTATAGGAGAGTAATTAATTTTCCATGCAACAACATTGAAGTGGACGATAATTCAACTTTTAAAATCAAGTTTTTATAAAAATATTTGGTGTCTGATGAAACTAGATATAATTTTGAGTCACAAACTGTTAAAATCGATCATTTATGTTGTGTAGTTTATTTACAATGATCTCTTATAGTTGGAAAAATATTGCTGTTTTCATGTACAGACCCAGCAAAAACTTTTTGGTTTTCGGTAATAACAACTACTTATTAAAGTAGTTTCTTGGTAATGAGGCATCATTATTATTTGCCTACTCTGTATTACATTAATAAGTACTCAGTAGTATAATAGCACAGTAATACTGCAATCACGTGGATGAGTTGGCAACCATAAGGTTGTTGGTTCAACCCCATTCTGAAGGTGTTAGTTTTTTATAGCAAAATGTCTCAAAAGATATTTTAAACTAAATAGAGTTTTTGGGAAGCCCCAAAAAACAAAGCCAGAAAAAAAGCTATATTGTGTTTCTTATTTAAAAACTTATTTCTTCTAGTTCTCTTTAGTTTTTAATATTTTTAAGGCATTGTAATAAATTTATAAATAAAACATAGAACGGCTGCTAGTAAAATGATCCAATGAAGAAAACCTCAAAAAATGCAAGCACAAATTTGTGTTATATTTCGTATTAAAAATGACTTAATGTTTTGAAGTGATTTTTCGATTTTTTTTTAACTATAATTTCTTTATGATTAAGCATTTATAAATTTTTTGGTGATTTTTTTTTATATTCATAATTTTATATAATCGATTTGGTAGGTTCATAAAATTAGTTGTTATTTTTCACTTACAGAATGATCCAATGTAGAATACCTTAAAAAATTCTACCACAAATTTGTGTTATATTTCATATTAAAAATGACTTAATGTTTTGAAGTGATTTTTCAATTTGTTTAACTATAATTCTTTTATGATTAAGCATTTGCAAATTTTTGGTTGATTTTTTTTAAAATTATATTCATAATTTTATATAATTATAATAATCGATTTGGTAGGTCCATAAAATTAGTTGTTATTTTTTAATTGGAGAATGAAATTTTTTGTTAAGTATAAACAATCTTGATTTTTTGTGCGAAAAAACGCAAAATTGCTCAAATAGACGATTCTATATAAATAAAGTTAATAATAGCAAATAAGAAATTATTATCTTCATTGTTGAAATACTAACATCTTAGCTTTTTTAAAGCTATTTTAAAAATCAAAAAAGGCTAAAAAAAGCTTAAAACTAAAACGAAAATTTTGAGGCTAAAATCAAAATAAAAAGGCTAGCTTTAGCCTTAAAAAGGCTAAACTGGCAACAAAGACACTCACCGAGGTCGAGCGTGACCGATTATATCATCCTTACTTGTTTCGAAATTCGAAGTAACTTTGTAAAACCCTTTGGAGATTTTATTAAACAGATTTCGCTTTGAAATCATTGAGGTAATATTTAATGACCCAAAATTTGTCACATAATGTTATTTGAATAATTAATTTAATTCGTTATTTATTCGAATAATCGAAGAATATTTAAAAACTAGTCGATCTCTGAAATAAAAATAAAATTATAAAATCTTTTTCGATCAAAATTAAACTTAAATAATTTGACAACCCTAATAGATACTATACGACAAATCCTTGAATTCGTGATAACCATAAAAGGACTTTTTGCCAAAAAAAAAAAACTCAAAAATACTATCAAGATTCAATCCAAATAAATTGATACTGTTTTATAAGTATACATAGCTAAACTATAACAAACTTTTGCTAAAACTCACAATATCTAACGGTTAAAGTAGGGTACCAATATTTTAGTAAGGAAAAAAGTTTTGTTGCCTATTGACATACATATGTATACCGTGGTTAAGGGATTTTTTCTAGTTGTTCTAAGGACAAGCGTTGATTTTTCTGTAGAATATTTTTATGCTACTTTTTTAAGTGTTTCTTTTTTTTGTTGTGCATTTTTGAAGGTTATGTTTGAAAATTTAGTTGTGTGCTTAAAGAAAAAAGAATTTTGAAAATAAAAAGTAAAGTATCTGGGGATACCATATACATGGTTAAATTTCAGAATCGATGATAGAGCACGTTAGTTATTTATAATATAAGGAAAAGTGAGTATGTATGTGTAACTAAAAATGTATGTATGTATGTAAGTATTTATGTATGTATATATGTATAAATATGTGTTTTAAGTATAAGTATATTTTTTTAAGTTTTAAATATTGTATGTTGAAAATGTCATCTGGTTAATACTTTTAGTTAAGTTGGGTATTTATGAAGTTTCCCCTGAGAATTTAAAAAATAGCAACTTTTGATTTTCTTTCTGTTGAGTTTTAAACTCATCGTCCACTCCAGTAGCAAAAGAAGTATTTGATGAAATAAAGTTTTTATCAAGTTTTTATACTCCACTGTCTACAGGGATATAGACTATAAAAAACAGATTGGTGTCCTGGGATGAAAGGGATTTTATTGGTATTTGTTATGTGTGTTTAAAAAATGTTTTTTAAAAGGTTTTTTAATACAAAATTTATTTATTGCTTTGTTTTTTTTTTGAGGTTAAAAATCAGGTAAATGTTTGTAAATTTAACTTTGTAGTGGTTTTGTTTGCATTGATTGCTTGTTTTTATATTCTGTTTACTTTTTTCGAATTAAATTTGAGGTCTTCACACTTTGTAATTAAATGCTATTTTTTTGTTTTTCTCATTTTCCAACAAAATCCATTCAGCAGACATTTGCTAAATTAGAAACAAATCACACCCTTTTACAATTTTTATATGTGGTGCAGGACCAAAAACCCAAAAATATCAACAATGAAAAAAAATGAGAGTAAAACAAACTTTAATTGGCAAATAACCGCCAACAGCAAAACAAATTCAATATATTTGGTTGTAAAAATAAATTAGCAAAAATAACAAAGAATAAAACACATAAAACCAATTTGTTATGTGTAAGGTTTAATTATTTGTTTTGTTTTTTTTTTTTTTCTTTTTTGTTGCATGAACAGCAAAAATCTTTTTTAAATCGAAGTATATAGTACTTACATTGGTCATTTAGCGGAAAATACGCCGCATCATAACTCATTTTATTTCATTTTGTGTGGGACTAAATTGGATAGTAAATACTTAAGATGTAAAAAGTTTAATATAAATAGCAATTAGAGAAATCGCTACGAATTCAGTGCTATTTAATGGAGCCTAAGGACAATTTGTTCAAGAATGGAGAATTAATAATAAAATAAGCTATTAATATGAAAATATCAATTAAATTTTAATTTGGGCATTTTAAAATACTCCGTTTAATTTTACCGTGGGAACGTTGTAATTAAATTTTTTTAATTAAAAAAAATAATTTCTTATTTGTTAATACTCTTTACAGAATCATCCGTTAAAGAATTTTTGTACATTTATTCACAAAAAAAGTCTACATTATTTGCATTGGACAAAAAATTTCCCCTGCGGCGCTTCTTACTCCGAATATAATAAGAATATATTTAAAAAAAATCTGAAAAAATTTAAAAATTACACACAAATTTTGAAATGCTAATCAAAATGGAAATTTAATCCAAAAAGGATGAAAAAAGAATTCAAAATATTGAACAATTTCTCATATGAGGTTTATGATTTTTTCTTTTATTTCTAAATTAAAAAAACTTTTTTCTGGCCTTATTTTTTTGCAGTATTTAGCCTTTTTAAAGTTCATTTTAGCCCCTTTTTTCGCACCTCCTGGCAACAATGGTAGTGAAATTGTATTTTTAATAAAAAAAAAAAAGAAATATTTAATTCATTTCAATTTATAAGAACATTAAAAACCAAATTTTTTACAATTTGTTCTTATTATTTTTCAATTTCAACAATCATTGTTTACAATTTGCACGCGTTTTCTTTTTTTTTTGACTTTTCAAATTTAATGGCGACTATTAATGCCTTGTTATATTTATCGCTTTTATGTATATACCTTGTTAAATTGTTGTACCATGGAATCATTCAATCAAAAAAACTTCACTCACAACAAATAGTTAAATCAATTACTTATAATACAAATTTACACAGTTTTAGAACTGAGCACACAAAATCTTTACAACTTTTTTCATAATTGGTTCCAATTTTGGAGATACTAAATATAATTAATTTTACTATAAATGAAATAGTATCCACTTTATACAACAAAAGTGATAAATAAAGAATAAAGAGCAGTGGAAATGAAACATTTGTATTATTTGGAAACTATTTCATACATTACAACCTAAGACTGTAGGGTAGAATCGAGTTTTTTGGAAATAAATCTGTAACTTCTAATAGGCTGGTTTGATCTACAGTATCACCATTCCTAAGGGGTCCACAGATCCTCCTTCCAAACTTAAAATTGTACACTTCTCTACTACAGTTATGTGAAATGTTATGTAGATACAAATAGCCGATTAGAAGTTACAGATTTATTTCCGAAAAAATTCGATTCCGACCCACTGCTCACTGTGACATTTGGCCAATCTAGAGTGACAGCAGACAAAAATGAACGATAGAGCTGAAATTTTATATGCAGCTAGCATATGATCTTTACATTATTTTTAAGAAAAGTAAGCGTTAGTAGAATCTGCCACGAACAATTTTTATGTAAAAATTAATTTCATATATATTTATTTATTATTTATATATTTTTTAAATTTATATTGAAACTAATTCACCCATGTGTTATACCCTGTATCACCTCTGCTGATATATGTAAAGTACAGAAAAATAGTCGTACTCCCAGAAAAATTTTTTATTCGATATAACAATGTCAGTCCATCCATCTGGCTAACTATCTATACATTAAAAAGCCTCACGAAAACAAGTTGCAAATATACCCCTCTAGAGATGAAGATTATTCTGTTCTCATCTGATTCCCAAAATATTACATCCGGATGTTTAAATTTACTTGAGCTGGCCCAGCTTCAAAATACCTCTAAATACCTAAAATTTTCGTTAAAAGAAATTTAGCTTTAAGTTATAATAAGACATAGTAAGGTCTAGAATATTGTTTTAAATAATTGTTATGTCTCTCTTCAGTCGCGGAATATTAACCCTTCACTGCGCTGTGATGCATATATGAATCAAATATTTTTTTGTTATATATACATATAATATTTTGATCGAATAATACTGATATCAAATATTAACAGTTTCTAAAATACTGAAGTCAGTATTTTTGTGGTAGCTCATTGTTTAGTTTATGAATAAATTTTATGCTCCTTGATTCATAACTGACTCATTAAATTTATTAAAAAAAAAATATTAGAAATTCTGAAAAATAAAATTGTTTCCTAGTTCTTATATAAATTTTGCATCTATAAAAATTAGTTTCACTTAAAAATAAAAAATTGCACATTGAAGGGTTAACATTTCACTAATTTTTCTGTCATATTTTCTTTATTCAAACATATTTTTTTATATATTTTGGATATTTTGCCAACATATATTGGGTTTTAATGTACCGTTTGAATTAACCCTTTAACAAGAGGAGGTTCAATTTTATGCATTTATTTCCCGAAAGTTTAAAATGAAAATTTTTGCAAATAAGTCATATGAAAATATTTATTATACTTAAATATAAATGAATTTATGAAAAACGTAATAGCTTCCTTTAAAATTGCGATAATAATCGAGTTAAAGGGATTTTTGAAATTTAGGTAATATTTTACACGAGTTTATAGTTTTTGTGATAAATGTATGCTTTTGGTGACATTTATTTTCTTAATTAACCATTTATTTGACATAAGAATTAACTTAACCAATTACGGACCGGATATTTCAAAATATTACTTGTGCAATTGAAGTGTTAAATGAATACATATTACGATAAAAAATGCCCAATATATTAAAACTTTAATAAAACAGTATTTAAAATAAAATCATTTTAATTTCACGAGAATGAAAAATAGTTTTGTTATTTTTTTTACTCACTATGTATTAAATGTCATTTGTGTGTCAATGTTGTATTTTTTTGACAAAAAGTCAAGAGTTATGTATACTCCCAACAAACCAAGAAACGTTACAGTATCATTAATGATATCATAATTTTAAAATTATATGATAAAAAACTTCAAACATTTTCAGGAAAATACAAATAAATTGAAAAGTTTTGTAGTAAAAAAAAAACATATTGAATGTTATGTATTATATGAAAAGTATTATGCGTTTGTGCTGATGTTTGTAACGCACAGATGTGTTACAGATTAACGTGGGTACCTGCCATGATGGCCTTACCAAACGGCGGTCTTAACACCCCTTGCTTAGGGGTCGGAGCTAGCCTCTCCTGATCACCCTTGTGATCGTGTTACTGCAAGCAGTCAATACGTGAAACCGTAAGCCACCACGTAACTCCCATAAAGTGGCCTCACCAACAACTAGCCAAGAACATTGAAGTGAGGTTGGCCTCACTGTTCCTGCAGCAGTTGGTTCCCCTTGCACATACTTTTAAGTCCTAGATAAGACTTTCGTTCTTTCAGCTTTAGAACCCAGAAAATTCTAGGGTACTGACTACCCATCTATTTCCTGTCAATTCTCAGAAAAGACAAAGTAGCAATCTTAGACTAGGAAAGACAGGAATTTTGCTCTACCACATATTAGCTATATATCAAGGAAAAGGTTTAATCCGAGAAGACAAGCCGCCGTGGCGGTTTGTAACGCACAGAAAGTATCATTCAACACTCACCTTAAAGTATACCAATCGACTCAGAATCACTTTTTGAGTCGATCTAAGTCGATTTGTATAAGTATCAATCATCAAATTTTATGAAGATCGATCCATAATTTATCATAGCTTTCATATAAAACCCTCTTCCGAAAATCACTTTAACGTTCACATACACATTTTAGTATCAAGTTTATATTCGACACAAATAAGTTTTATATAAGTAGAAATCATAGTGAAAAATTTTATGTGGATCGCTCCATAATTTACCATAGCTCCCATATAAGCCCAATTTCGATAATCACCCTAAAGTGCATAAATTTATATAAATGTTAGTATTCACGTAATATTCTGTATTCGTATATTTCATTTTACACTTCTTAGTGGAATTTCAAAAAATAAAAGAGGATAAGATAATCAATATCAGCTTGAATTTTAAGGGGAAGATAATCAATATCAGCTTGAATTTTAAGGGGAACTATTTTCAAATTACTGAACTTTCTTATTATATATAAAATTATTTAGAGCAATATCAGCCAACCAATGCATTTGGAGGCGGATTTTTTTTTTTTTTTTTTTTTTTTTTTTGAAAAATTCGAAATTGTGAACAAGATTTTAATGGCTAAAAATTTAAGTGGCGATCAAATTTTATACAATATTTTTTTTAAATAATTTTTGGACTATATATTTTTTGTGTGCCATCAAAAAACTTGATATCTTACTTCACTTTTCCTTTTAATTTTTTAAACTACAAAGAAAAATGTTTATGAATCTATGGTTCGTCAATTTCAAGGAATATTGAATGGATTTTAACAACTTAAGATGTGAAAGTATTTCAAACAAATAAATTAATTTCAATAAAATTACTTAAAATGCCTGAAAGACACGAAAGGTTGTGCTATGTAGGTTTTGATACTTAGAATATCAATTTTCCTCAAATAGATCTAATTATATTCTTTAGTATCAAAAACTTACTTGTGCAAAAACTTAGAACTGTACCGACGATCGATATTTTTTTTTTACAAAAATAAAATAAATATTTTATTTTTATTTTATTTCAGTTAATAATAGCTTAGCCTCGTTACTTTCATTACTTGTAAAAAATAAAAAGTGTAAGAAAAACAACAAAGTTGTCCAACACGAAATACTAACAAATTTTCAAAAATTCGAAATACCCTTTAAATTTTAAGATATTTTAAGATATTTAAAAAAAATGATAAGTAGTTGGTGCACTAAATATCTCGTAGCTACCTAAATTTTAACTTTGTTTAAATCTTTTATATTTAATACAAATGAAAAATAATTTATTTAATTTTTTAATTAAATTTGTTTTTCTATTTCAAAATAACACTAAAGATATCAAGTTTTAAATGCTATTTCATTTACAATAAAATGAGATGTCAATCTTTCAAATTGTTTAAATACTCAAATATTTTTAATTTTATTTATTAAATAATTTTTAATATATTTTTAAGCAAATCAATTTATGCTTTATTTGAAACATATTTGAGAAACAAATAAAATTTTATAAAAAGTTTAGGCAAATCATTCCATATAAAATCGAAAAAGTTCTAAAATTTATGTTTAATTTAAAAGAAAATAAATCTTGTTATGCTTATAAAAAGTCTTTTAATATTGCATTGTTACATAGCGTTGCATTAAAACCTGAAAATTTTCATTTTTTTTTTTTTTTTTTTTTTTTTTTTAAAGCTGTTTAAAAATTTTCTTTCAATATCTGATCAAAACACATACAAATGCACATGTATAATAAGCTTGATTCTTCTACTTACCAAAAAGCTTAAAAAGAAGAAATTAACAAAACAATAAGAGAATTTATCCGGGAACTTACCAAAAAACTGTTTTTTGAGCATAATTCAAAATGTTTAATGATGTTATTTAAAAAAAGTGAAATAAAAATACTTAGAAATTAGCATTTCCCACATTTCTTATTAAACTAGTGCCAAATTTTAAAACCTATTGATTTACTTAAAAATTTTCGAATGCAGATGCAAATTTTTGGATAGACATTGATTAAAATAAATTCATCATTCCTTTTTCTATTTACGACATACTTTTCCAAAATAATTTTTTTTCTTCGTGTTTAATTTTTCTTAGTTGAAAACTTAATTTTGAGGGGGGAAGGGTAGAGGAAATGGGAAATTTCCTTTGATTAAGTTTAATCAATCTTTTTCTGTCGTCCATACAAATACATACAAATCATTGCACTTTGCTGTACATGTGAAAGTTGGAACAAAGTAGAGATTGCAATTTTGGATTTGATTCAAGTAGAAAGCCTGTTGAAATTGGTTATATTCCATGCAATATTTTACTTATACATCAATCAATTAAAAAAGAGCAGAAAAGCCTTAGATTATACATCGCACCAACGTGACTTTAATAGCATAACAGCGTAATTTTGATTAAACAGTATTTTGATGTAAAAATTTCGCGGAAATATGCGGAACTCGAAAGTTATTAAGTTTTACAAATTTTGTTCAGTAATTATTCGAACTTAACATTTAATATATAATTAACATTTAATATATAATATTTAATATTTAATATTAATAAAGCAATAATTATAAGTTAAACATTAACTTCAGTTAAAACAAAAAGTTAAAATAAATTCATTAACACAAAGTTTTTGTTAGCCTTAAGGTACGTTCAGACTAGTCAAATATTTGACTAAAATATTTCCTGAGTTATTTTTTTTTTAACATTTTATCGAATTTTGCTTGACACTATTTTTCTTTACAAAACATTTGCAAGATCAAATAACGGCACACAATATTTTTATAAACCTAGTGGTCACGCAATTTTGATCAAATATTTGCCAAATGTGAACATAGCTTTAATTTTCAGTTAAATTAAACTAAAAAATATCTTCCGGTTATTTTTTCAACTATCAGTTGGAAAATAATATACATATAATCTACACGAAATAAAAATTCTAACCAATTTATAAAATTGCACATCGTTTAAACAGTTCTAGTCATTTATTTAATATATAAAATAGAAATAATGGAGCAACAATAAATAATGAAGAAAATCATGGTTACAGCATTATGACTACAACAATATTATGTTCTAAATGTTAATTTTCTTGAATTTTAATAACTCTATGTTCATGGTAACAATGTTTTTGTTTAAATTTAGCCATTTAATGTTTTTTTTTTTTTGCAATGAATACTTTTCTCTATTATTTTCAATAAAAAAATAATAATATGATAAAATGGAATAATATAAAAATATAGAATGGGATAACGATGTAGAAAGATTGTTCAATTATATCTAAAAGTAGAATCATAAAATGAACAGCAAACCATAAAATCGGTCAAAATATGACAAAATGAAATTATAATAGTTATAGCGTATAATTATTTCTATTTTTTGCTGTGATCATATCTTCCCATTATAATATGTTGGTCTTAGATTATGGTCATTGCAACTATATTTTTTCTCTGCGTGCATAATTGTCATTTTAATCAATTTGTCAGATGAAGAGTTCGAGAAGAGGTACAGGCTTTACAAAGAAAGCGTTCGTTACGTTGGTCAACTGATATCTTAAAGATTGCCTTACAAGAAGGTAAATTCTTCCACTTATATAAGCATTATAAGTTAACAAAATATGCTGACCCTTCGATTTTATGAGTCAGGGAATTTTTTGATAACTGTTACTATATCTGATAAGAAAAAAAAATATTTTGAAAACTAATTAAAAATCTTCTAAAAATCACATATTATGTTCAATAAAAGCCATCTACAAAAATTAAATAAGAACATGCATATTTTTTATTTTCAAAATCGATACCATAGGTAAAGGAAAACAACGAGTTTGGAAACAGATAACCCTTATTGTATATAAGCCCTTGATTTTTTTCTTCAAATGCAGTCCGAAAAATAAAACGGAAAAAACAAAATTGAATGTTTAAAGGGTTTAATGGGATAGAAATTTACTTAAAAAAATTACCTTATAATCGCTTAAAATTTGGGAACACGAAATTAAAATAATTTAAGTTATAAATATTGATATTTCCTAGAAAAAAAAAGACATTACGACTTCAAAATGAGAACTAAGTGCATTTTTTGCACTTTTTTTGAAAGTTATTGATAATTGCTTCAAAACAAAAAAAAAAAAAAAAATAAACATTTTTTACTAAAACAAATGTTTCTTATTTATAAGGAAATATTCTTTAAACAATTGAAGCATGAACGCCTATAAGGGCGAATAAACCATTTTTTTTTTCATAATATTGCTTTAATAACCATTTATATATATAAAAACAATATTTAAAATCTGTCAATTTTACCAAAAAAATGACTAAAGATACGATTTTATGGAATTTTTAATTTTTATACTAATTTTGACTTGGAATTTTGGGTGTTTTTGAATAAATGAAATAAACTTCAGAATAGGAAAAAGACATTTAAAATTTGTGTAATATTTACTCATACTGCAAACAATTTTATTATCTTGTGAGTTTTAATTAGAGTATCCAATCGATTAACTGTCATTCGATTATCCGGTTAATTTTTGACGATTAACTGTTAGAATAATTTAAAATTGTCTATTTTCGATTAATGAATAAACCGAATAATTTGTGTCGAATAACCCATTAACTGAAATTTAGTTTTCAGGAGTTATAAATTTAGATTTTTTAATGTCTGTTTTACCCAGCAAAAATAAATAAAAGTAATTTTAGGGATGTACTTCTTCATTACTTCCAAAGTATCAATAAGCCCACGATTTCTTGTGTTTAAGAAGTAATACATACAAGCAACATCCAAAGATGTTAATAAGAAGATATTCAAAAGGTATTTTTGCAAATACTTGTTACTAAAACCAAGTGAAAAATAATATTAGGAATAATTTTTTTATTAAAAAATATGTTGGTTTATATAAAACTGATTTCATTGCGCCGATAACAAAAAAATTTGAAAGTTCATAGCAATTTTGAATTAAATAGTGAACATGACATCCTAGCAAAAAAAAAAAAACGATCAAGTGCTTCCAATTTTTTTCCCATATTTGACGATTTTTTTCCAAAAAGAAGGTTTAGAACTTTTTTCGGTCTTTATTATATATTTTCCTTTAAAATTAAATTATTTGGTATTTAAATATTCTTAATTAAAATAAAAGTCTTTTGACTCTCTACATCTATAGAAAATATATATAGGAACACATATAATAAATATTATTTTCAATTCAATTATTTGCGCTCTTATTATAATATAGCGAATAAATACTTTTTGCAATTTTTATAAAAATTTTTAATTTTATAATCTAGGCATTAGAAATCCTTGAATAGCAATATTAAATATCCAAAGAAATTTTTAATGAATTCATTCAAAATTAAATTTGATATCGTCGATGGGCTTACAAAAAGGCCTATATATGTTTTTTGTAACTTTTCAAGGGAATTAAAATTAAATTAAACTTAATAGATACTACTTGACTTTCATAATGGGCCAATAATATGAAATTAGTGTTAATTTTTTAATTATTATTATTATTAATTTAAAATTTAACCACAAATAAAACAAATTCTTTATCAAAACAAATTATATTGCTATATTCGGCTATGTCAAATCTTATATATCTTTCAGCCGTGTTGGGATGTGACAATAAGATGTAATATATGTATTGGTGTTTAAAGTTACACACTTTTCCAACTTTTTTGATTATTCAAAAAGTTTAGTATCGTGAATTGACAAAAAAAAAAAAAAAAAACTAAAACTAAAAACATTTTTGAGCGTTCTTGGAATGAATGGGCTTTTAAACGAATTTTTTAATATGTTACAAAAGGAATAAAAAAATTCCACAAATTTTGCTATTCGAATATCCAAAAACTTTAGTCTTCTGTGAATACAATTCATGCATACTCACCAATATTCCAAGGCAAAAAAGTTTTTCTGTGAATATATGAGTTTCTAGTCTAAACTAATTTTAAATTTAAACATTTTTAATTCACTGTTGAATTTTCTAAAAAACACCTCCTGTCGATTAAATTTAATTAATCCTATGGATTAAGAATTATTATGAAAAGTTAAAATTTGTTTTTCATGAAATGATATTGTACCGGCAGCGTCAGAGATTATTTTATTTTATTTCCATTTCATTAGGGTTATTAATACCCAGACTTGATTTTAAATGAATCACGAAAGCATTAGTTTAAATTATGCAAATATGTTCTAGAACTCTTGAGAAGCAAAAAACCGGCATTTATGTTTTGTACATAGTATTTTTACTAAAAATCACTTCAACTTATCTGTAAACTCCCTCTGGTTTTATTATGAACTTAAAATCATTACTTTCACCCTTGACATTCTATTAAATTTGCGTGTATGTAGATTTAAGTACATATTTTATATGAAGTTTCTTATATTAATAATCACCCTCTCTCCCCTTATAACATCATAAAATACCATTTTAATAATATGAAATTATGTTTAAATATATATATATATCCCCTGCATTTCCTTATTTTATTTTAATACAAAGTTTATGACATCAAAATATAATATAAATTTTTAATCAATTTCGTTTAAAGCCAATAAATTTGTATGATATTCTATATATGCTCACTGATTTTCAGTATTTTTTATTTTTATTACCAATTCTTTTGTCTTTGTTGCAAACATTTTATGACATTTTTTTATTACCAACTGCAAAAACTATTAAATGCCGTCAGACATATTGAAATCATTCTTTCTTTTATGATTGAAAGATTTCTTCCACACTTTTGTTTTATATATTTTTTGCTGCATGACAAAAAATAAAATAAAAAGTAGCAAATCATCAAGCAAAAATAGTGAAAAAAGAAAATATATTTATATTAAAGTAAAGTAAGGAAAAAAAAAACGAAGAACAAATCAGACTCTAAGAAATCTATCAAGTAAAAAATAGTTTTATTTTATGGAAAACTTTTACGCCCCTATGGCTAAAAAACCAATAAGTTTTTAGGATATTAAAGTTTGAACAAAATAATAATAGGAAAAAAAGATATAACAAATTTTATAACAAGCTATATGAGTGAAATTAAGTTTGATTAAAATAGACATTTTGAGTAGGCTATAAGAATTATTACATTTATTATTATTTATTTATGGTCTATAGCAAGTACGGAAGACTATTTATTATACCCCACCATAGTGGTATTATGCGTTTGTGCTGATGTTTGTAACGCACAGAAAAAATTATCCAACACCCACCTTGAAGTATACCAATCGTCCCTGAATTACTTTCTGAGTCGATCTAACGATGTCCGTCCATCTGGCTGGCTCGACGGCTAGCTGAATGCACTACTTCTTTTTTCTGCCGATATATGACAATGATGAAATTACCCCATACGTATTATTAAAAATATTAAAAGTCTCTAAAACATTACAGAACTTTTCGAATACTTTTCTATACTTTTGCTCTTTTCGTACAATTCACAGTGGTCCTAAAACACTTCTTTTTTAGAAATAATTCTGTAACTTGTGCAATGGCTTCCCAAGCTTAATACAAACTTTGTCAATTTTGAAAAAGTTTTTTTAATGTTTTTGTAAAATTCTCAAACGTAAAAGCCGAGATGAATAAAAAAAATATATTGGATAGATACCCCTATACGTTGGTTGAACACATAAAAAAATTATTTTCTGAACAATGCTTTTTATAGTAGCTCAGTGACAATTTTAACAATAAAAAAAAGCAATTTTTGAAATAAGTTTTCACCAGACTGAAATTTCGGGTATTTTGGTACGAAAAATGGTAGTTTTTTAATCCTTTGGTTGATTTCCACTTTGACATTTGAGAGTTTTACAAAAAAAAAAAAAAAAGTAAAAAAAACTTTTCTTCAAAATTGATTGAGCGGATATCACCAACGGTTCACAAGCTACAGAATTATAAAAAAAAAAGACAACGTTTTGGGACCATTGTGCACTCGTAATATCTGCTTAACATGCCTTGGTGACGACTGTCACTTTGTGATACCAAAGATGAATTTATTCCCCATTATGTCGTCCCAGACGGAACTTATATGTCAGCATAACATTGTATTACCTTATTGAGGAATGACGCCTCTATGAATAGTTCTTCGTTTGAGTGTACGAGGTTTTGAAGATTATGTTTCAACATATGAACACCTGATAATCACTCAAATGGGCCATTATTCAAATTTTTGTATTGTTGTATGTTTAATAAATCTGTAACTTATCAGAGAGTGGAAAATTAGGGAGTTTAAGAACTATAACTAATAACTTCTGTGGTTATATGCTATTGCTTTTTAATGACATCAGTTCTGTAATTGATTCAATAATTTAGTAAATACAATCAAACCTAAGCTATAGATGCACTGTTATATATATAAAATATCTTTCTGATTATTATTTCAAAATTATTTTTACAAAGTATATTTCATTGAATCGAGGCCACTTTATCCATACAAACCTGCATGTGTCTGATTTATGTCCTGTGTTAATAGTTTTGCGATAGCCTCTTCGGAAACAGAAGACCGTTCATGTCTGAAAAAACCCGTAATCCCAGGTTCCGTGCCCATGGGATGAATGGCTCTTCGTTAACGATATCTGCTTGTAATTTTAGCGCATCTACTGAAGAACTATTTAATTAAAAACTAAATTAAACAGGTCCCATTCTATAATATGGACGTAACTGATACTGTGTCAGGATCTATTGAATCTAATACATGCTAGGAACCAAAAAATGTTTGCAAACCTAATACCACTGATTTACCCATCCCAATGAATGAATAGAATGCGTTATTGGACTCAGAGCCTAACACTTCGACCTAACATCAAACCATGCAAACGCCTAAAGCTCTATTTAGAGTAAGGAATGAACATCGAAAACGTACGTGTTTTATGCCTAAGGCCAATGAAAGACACTCGCAGTGAACTTTGCGAGCTCAAAATTCCAAGAAAAAGAGGAAGGTCTGACGGCTCTATACTAGACAAGCCAAAAAGAGTAGCCTGTATAAAGAGGAAGGAAGAGGTTCATTTTTGGCTAATTCCCCGAAAAGCCAGAAACCTCGGCTACTAGAATCCTCCCACTCATTGAAGGACAAAACGACGATCTCTCAGTAGAGTCATCTCCGAACTTACCTTCGCTATTGACCTCAGCTTCAGGACTCAGAGGGAGGTGTCTGCATATAGTTTACGGGTATGGAACTGCATTAGATCTATTAATCTCCAACAAGGACCGGTGAACGTCAGATGTGCTCAAGATTAACATGGGTACCTGGCATAACGGCCTAACCCCTCGGTATTCTTAGCACCGGGTGAGGTTTAATGCGCCAGGTGGCAATTAGAGAAGCTCATTGTCTGGATAAGTACACTCCCCCTTGCTTAGAAGTTGGAACTATCTAACCTCCTGCCGCACTATTGGCGACGTGTGTTGCAATGCAACCTTCCTTCGGTTTAGGTCCAAACCACAGCCACCACGTCCTTAACCAGCAGCCATATCCGACAAGCAGGTGTTGCCGTATCAGGGGCTACTGGCTCCTGCGGTACTAGATTGTGTTAAGTCTCTAGTCAGGCCTCGTAGGTCCTTTTTTCCCATTATAGACCCCAAACAAATCTAGGCAATGGTGCCTAGACCGAAGCTATCTTAGAATGTAGCATGGCAGGATTTTCTCTACCACGTATGAACTATAGATCAAGGGGAAGATTTTATTTAAGAAGACGAGCCGCCGTGGCGGAACGCAACAGGACAGATGTGGTCAAGATTTACGTAGGCACCTGCCATGACGGCCTAATCCCATGGTGGTCTTACCACCGGGTGAGGTACAATACGCCAACCAGCGCCCCCATGTGCCTGTTAAGAACACACAGGTGGTAATTTAAGAGACTCATTGTCTGGATAAGTCCACTCCCCCTTGCTTAGGAGTTAAAGCTATCTAACCTTCTGCCGCACTATTGGCGACTTGTGTTGCTATGCAACACCACATCGGGACTATAAACCCCTTCCTGCGGTTTAGGTCTAAACCACAACCACCACGTGACTCCCCGAAGGGCCTCTCCAACAGCCAGTCCAGTACGACAACACCGACAAATCAGTGTTGGCTACAGGCTCCCGTAGTATCAGATTGTGTTAAGTCTCTCAGACAAGTCCAGGCAATGGTGCACCTATTTATACCTGCCAAACTGTTACGCTCTCTAGGACCGAAGGTATCCTAGAGTGTACCACGTATGAGCTATACATCAAGGAAATATTTTATCCAAGAAGACAAGCCGCCGTGGCGAACGCAACAGGACAGTTAAAGTTTAAAGCTAAAAATTCCCATCCTATAACACGCCAAGACGAACTTTCCTGTTCTGCTACAACTGCCAAGCCTGATGCGCCAAGAGAATCAATTTCCGACTCGATTATTAATATTAGTTATGACTTAGACACCACTAAAGGTCTCAACATATCCTCTGACAAACTTTCTATTCCTAGGAAGGATATTACTGCCACGGTAAATAAGCCAGTGCATCACGCAGCCATAAATCGAAGAGGTCGCGTAAGGAGCATAGTACCTCCGTAGAGGAAGCGGTACTATTAAGCTCCAACCGATGATCAAATTCTTTTTATATTGTATATACAAATTTGATCATTTTATGATCGGGTTTTATTACATTATGGTCTGATTTTCTTATATTATGATTCGAGTTTATTATATTTTAATGGACTTTATTATACGCATTATATAAAAAAAATTATCAAAATTTTTATGAAAACTTGTTTCAAATTCTTGTTATTATCACCAAATCTTATTCTTTCATTAATTATTCATTTGATTTACTAGCTAGATTATTTAAATGTTGATCAATATCTCATAGTCTCTGAATCACACAAAATATAGCCAAACCTTGTCTACTTATATCAATTCATGTATAAACTAAATGACAAAAACAAAATATATTCAAAAAACAAACAAGTTATGAATTTTTCAACGATATTTGTAAAAAACAAATTTATTTATACCATTTTATTTTTATGGGAATAATAACATTAATATAGTTTGAAAACAAAATATAGCTTAAGAACAAGGAAAATATTTTTTTTGCTGGTAAAAATATTCAAAAACATAAAATTTTTGTAGTCAACTCTATTAAAATCTTGATTGAATGTAAACATTGAATGATAAAACCAAAACAATAATATTGTTATCATGAACATGGTATTGTTAAAGTTAATGAAAATTAACAATGAGAACATAATATTCTTGAAGTGACAATGTTGTAGCTATGTTTTATCTTTGGATGTATAACACAGAAGTTTGCTCATGGATTTTTTTTTTTTTTTTTTTTTTTTGCATTTACAACTGGACCATTCTTACCATATAAATTTGCTGATCCACCAAGCAGAAGAATGTAAGTACATATAGTAGGATATTAACTTGGCACTTAGATGTAACGCAAATGCCAAATCATATCCAGAGGGAAGGTAAGAATATTAATATGTATAAGTTATACATTAATACTAACATACGGACGGCATCAAAAGACTGCTGTTTCTAAGACTACAGCAAAATTTCCTATAGAATACCCAGAAAAACAAACTAGGAATCCTTTAGGGCTAGAGATGATCTTATCTAGTTGATTATATATATATATATATATATATATATATATATATAAGTAGAACAATGCAGTAAATAAATCTACAACGGAGTTTGCCATTGTGATTAATGTCGTATGATATTTTTGGGCAAAGGAAAACTTCCGAAGGGGTGAACTAAATATAAAAGAAATCTCAGAAGTACATAAACTACTTTTTTGGTATCCTACTAAGAGTCTATTGAATCCATAAAATAATAAAAATTTTAAGATTATGTGTTCCGATGAGATATTTATTGGAATGTATTAATGATGACAAGTCAAGCTATTCGAAACTTAAGGATTTTGTTACACTCAGCTTATCGTCTTTCCTGCTGAAAATACTTTTTCAATATATATTGAAACAATGCGATTGATAACTTACTTAATTTATTTGCCATAAAATTTAATATATTGTAGGATGGCTTTGTAGTTTTGATATTCGGAAAATTTATTATAACGATCAGCGAAGTCATGCTTGCAGCTCTACAATAAATCATCTTGGTCCAAAAATAAGAGAGTGGGCATAAACACGGGCGAAGTAAATGTACAAAGTGAAAAATTTGGTTAAAGAAAGCCGGCTAGAATGAAAATATCACATTTAGGAGAAGTTGACGAGATCTTGATGTCTACTATATCTGCAGAAATTCCCTTGGTAAGAGATAAGGACTACTTATGAATGTTTTCAACTATATTGTGGGCCAATTATTATGTTTGAATGTAGTAATTGCTCTACTGTCGTCGAAAATTCTTCCCTGAAAGATAAAAAGAATTTTATAATTATTTGTATTTACATATGACATTCGCTGATAATGCGAGCTTAAGAAATTATATCACCGTCGGAATTGATGTGGCGCAAATCAGCTGGCCTAATGGTACAATTAAATAAATACGCAGTATCAAGAGGGCTTTAGTGATAGGTGGATAGCGATTTATAGTGACGAGAACAATATGCTTATGGTAGAATTTGAGAATACTACACTGGGCGCCTCACAGTCCGAAATTTCAAGTGAAGTGTTCAATTAGGACCTTATTCTATCTATATTCATTAATGTTTTCACTACATTCGCCAAAGATATTCGTCGACGTTAAATAGGATGACATCCTTGTTGTCCTTCCGGACGTTACGAGTAAGAGGATAATACATCACTGATTAGAAAGACTTGGCAGATGACATGTCCTGATCTTCACATGCAAATGATCCACAATCGTCATTTCGACATACGGAATACGTTGACCTACTGGGGATGCGTAATTAAGGAGAGAGCTACCAATCGCTTTATATATCACCATTATTGTCCCAATTTTCTAACCTTCTCAATGATGTAGTTTGAGATTTCGTTCCTGTAGAAAACCTGAAATGGTGATCAGATATTAAGAAATATTGGTACATGTGTCAGAAGTACTCATATTCATACCAATTGAAATTTGATGTAATCATCAGCATACGAGACCATTCAGACATTTCGGTCTGGAACAGGAAGCTTAGCAAGATAAATATTGAAGAGCATGAGTTAAAATACTCCTACTTAAGACACACCCATTTTTACCTCTCAATATTTAGATTTTTGGCCTCTATGCTCAACAAACGCTTGTCTAACAACACCTTTTCAAAGGCCTTGAATAAATTCAAAACAGCGACTATATTGTGTTAAAACGGTCTGATTGAGGTTAATGGTGATCTAGGTGTTTATAAAATTTAGTGCCGTGTTATTCTATGCGCTTCTTTGAGGTCACGTTGGTGGGTGGCAAGCGGAAAATACTATTTAAGAGATGGCAGCAGTAGGAATCCATGGACCTAGTCCACAGTTGACAATAGAGAAATCAGCCGATATGATTCCCCAAGAGTAGCGGGTTTGTTTGGTCTTAGACATCCTAGCAACTTTCCGAATATCTGAAATTACCACTTTGTGAGTAGAGAGATCTAAAATTTATTAAGACATTCTGATGATACTATATCAAGTAAATTTAACATAAACATAGAAATGCTGTCAGAACCAGAAGCTAATATTATTGACCTCACTGGGAGTGAAGGAGTTAGAAACAGATTTTATGGTAAGATTCTTGGTTCTCCCGATTACTGCTCTTTTGCCAGGCAAGATGTTAAATAAATTGTCATAGAATTGAGGTGTTCTGAATAATTTTTGGAACACAAGATTGCTGTATTGTTTTGGTTTCAATGAATAATGATAATGAGGAGCTTACAGGATGAATTACAGACTCAAAGAATAAAATAGTTTTCTAGGAGATTTCACAATAACCTTAATGATATTATAGGGTGAAAACTTGGAAAATATATTAAAAGAATTTTCAATAAAGCTTTAGGATCTCAAAGTACCCAATTTTTATCCAGATTTTAATTTCCACTAGAAGATCAAAGATAAACTAAAACCTTTTGTGATATTATTTGAATAAGGTGAAAAACCACTTCATGTAGAGCAAACTATAAAACCTAAACTATGTTGCCTACCGGACGATATTCTAACCATACCTCTTTATATAAGTAGTAAACAACTACAAAAAAGCTATGACCAAAAAAAATTAACCAACAAATAAATTTTCAAAAGACAAAACCAATATGCATCAAACAGACTAAACAATAATATAATGAAGAAACTTTTCTCTACTTAGCATATCTTTTACTCGAAATTAAAGAAAATGCTAGATGAGAAATTAAAATAAATCAAATAATCTTTATTATTATATTTTTTTCCCAAAGCAAAATAAATAAAATAATAAGAAATTATATGTCTATGGATTATGTTTACGAATCAACGAATTTTCATTTATTACAACTTATATCTTAAGGGATTTGAACTTTCTTTGACCAAAAAAAAAAATCAAACAGCAGAAAAAATGCCAAAATGGAAAGCACGAAAAAGAATTATGGAATTGCGAATTGCAAATGGGAAGAAAAAAATGTTAAATAAATACAACAGGTCGTGGTGGGCGTTTTGTTCTACATCTTAATAATAATAATTGTAGTTGTTTAACAAGATTTGTTTCCCAATGGTCAACATTAATAACATGAAAAGGGAATTATTGTTGCTGTTCGTACAAGTAAACAGGCAACACGAGCTCAAAAAATAGCAAAATTGTAGCAAGAGAATAAAGTCAATTAGGTTAATACAGCAAAACTATGTAAGTAGAAAATAATGAAATGCAATACTTAAATTAAGTTTTATAAAAAATTTGATTTATTAAAAAAAAAATATATATATATAAGTAGATTTGTAAACAAGATGCTAAGATTTAACAATCATTTTGGAAATTTAGCTTCAAAGGAAATATTAATAATCTAAAGAAGTCATGCAAAGACAAAACTCTGTTGAAAGCTTATTGCAATTTGTGAACTGCATATTATTAAAGGTAAATAAGATAATAGAGCAAATGATATTTAATTGGAAATATAATTTCAATTATAAAAAAACCAAATACCTGAATTATAATACACGCAGAGAACAAACATGGTTACGGTATTGTCACTAAAATAATATTATGTTCTCATTGTTAATTTTCATTAATTTTAATAATACTGTGTTCATAATAACAATGTTTTTGTGTCAGTCTTATATTCAATTAAAGTTTCAATATAGTTGACTATAAAAGTTTTATGTTTTTGAATATTTTTACCAGAAACAAAATTTTATTTATATTAGAAATATCATTATTTCTACAACCATTAAATATTACCAAGCCTTTTTCTTGTTCTTAAATCATATTTTGTTTTCAAACCATATTAATATTGTTATTCCCATAACAATAAAATGTTACAAATAAATATGTTTTTTACAAATATGATTGAAAAGTTCATAGCTTGTTTGTTTTTGAATATATTTTGTTTATTTTTCACCTTTGTTGATTTGTACATGAATCAATTTAAGTAGACAAGTTTTTATTATATTTGATGTGATTCAAGCAATATAAAAAAGTGATTAACTACTATTAAATCAGCCAATATGATTCCCCAAGAGTAGCGGGTTTGTTTGGTTTAGTTAATAAAAAAATATTTTATATCATTTTGCACAATATATTATGGTATAAATAAATAAAATTAATTAATGTACAAATAATATGTAAACAATTTTTTAAGATTATTAAAAATTTTTACCTATTATGTTGAAACAAATGTAATGGACTCAATAAACAATTTATAAAAATAATAATTCTGAGTTAATGTATTTTATTTTAATATGTGATAAAATGGAATAATAGTATGATAAAATAAAATAATAATATGTTTGAATGGGTTACGGTTGTCACAATAAATTTATTCTCTCTGTGCATCAGCAAATTATCAACGTATAGGTTTGCATATTTATAAAACAGTAAAAACAAAAAAATAATGCTAAAATGGAATTATAACAATTATTACTTATAATCATTTTTATTTTTAGCTGTGTTCATATGCTCCAATCATAATATGTTGCTCTTAGATTATGGTCACTAAAACCATATTTTTTCTCTCTATAGTCTCTGTAGGCTTAAAAACGTAATATGTATTTTATTTTAATCTAAAATATAGCTAAGTTATTGGCTTTTATTAGAGTATCTGTTTTATATGGATCATAACTACAATTTTTTATTATCTCTATTAAACTCTCAAGTCTTTATATAAGTTCTGTAGTTTTCGCTCTGTGTTGATTACTTGCGATTTTATTTTTTAGTGTATGCAACGCTTTACACTTTTTGTTTACAAAAAATCAAAAAACTAGGCAACAGTAATGAGTGAGTGTAAGAGAAAAATCAAGATAATAAGAAATGTCGTTCTGAAAATAAAATAAATTCTATTCAACAGCGACAGTGAGTAGCGTAGTTATCTGTCAAATTTGTATAAAAATGTCGCAGTCTCTTTTATTCTGTGCCGACACAGAATCACCAAGATTTCTACATAAATAATTTAATGGGGCGACTTTAGCATATCAATCACTTTCTTTAGAAAAAAAGTGCATAAAATCAACATCAGCTGTTCAAATCTTGTTTCGCAAAATTATGACCAAAAATATAAGAAAGAAACTATAAAGAAAAAACTTAAATAAAGTTATAAGTTTTTTAAACTACAAAAATTAAGATTTTTTTTTTTTTGTGACAAGTAATCACAAATTCAAATCAGTCTGTGTGCGAAGTAATAAATTGAAAACTTAAATGGAGACGGAAAAAATTAATAAGATGAACACACATACGAAGGATGTGGCAAAAGTGAAGGTAGTAAACTTTTATTTTCAAGCTTTTCTAACAGGATAATTGTAAAATGTATATTTTCCTCTAGACTGTGGCATCCAACTTATATTTTAGCCCATAGTTTTCTCACAAAATACTAGATATATGTGCCTAAATTTGATTTGGATTTAAAAAATTATTAATAGTAATAATATTTACAAAAGAGGCGTAGCATTTTTATTAATTTTATATCCCATATTTCCTTTCGTAGGATGTACGACATATATGTGTACAAAATATCAGTTAAATCAGTTGAAAAATGTAACTAATAATACATTGCATGCAATCTTGTTATGAAAAGTGGGCATAAAAGGGGAACGGCATTTAATAAAAATCTTACACAATATCTAAGAGAAGACTTGTACTCTATAAAACATTAAATACCCAAAAATACATTGAAATTTACAGATATAATTGTTTTTATTACACACATAATGACAAAGTGCTCCAAAATATCCCAAATTTAACTGTTCACAAAATCGAAATTAAAACTAACTTTGAAAAAACCCTTTTAAGATCTAATTACCTTATTGTATACTTTCATTTCGCGTTGAAATTGTTGAGGAAATATTTGATGACCCAGAATTTTTCGCATAGTGTTATTAAAGATTTTTGATCACTTTTTTGCCTCTCTAGAACAAGTTTTTCCATTCCAGGGGGTCCGCGAGAGAGACCGAAAGTGTGTACGAAAAAAATGTATCATGTACAATAACATGACATATTGCTTTATTTTTGGGCATATATAATTATGCCAAAGTTGGATTCTACAGGAGCCTGCCATTTGGATGGGAAAAATTTATTTAATCTCTTTGCTTTTGCAGAGAAACCACACACAATTGTCATTGTTAGATAAGCCCACAAATAAAAAAATCATGAGATCCTTCTGTCAGATAACTCAGCAAAAAATATAAAAATAAAAATTTCTTGGCTGCAGTGTAATGAAACGACTGATGTTTCTAATTTAAGCCAACTTTAATTTTATTGCAGAAAGTGAAATAAAGGGGGAAAACAATATATATATATATATATATATATATATATATATATATAAAGGAAAAGATGGAGACGCATCAGTGATAGGATCGCGATCAGTATATTAAATCACTTAAGATCACTTATATGTATATGTATATATATATATATATATATATATATATATATATATATATATATATATTATATTTATATTTATATTTACATTTATAAAATTTTTAATAAAAAAAAAAGTTTTGACTTTTATTAAGTTCCAAAAAAGTACAAAATATGCATTTAGTTCTACATATGAAGTGGAGAAAAAGCACCACTTGCTCGATCTTTTTTTTTTTTTTTTTTGCTGGGAAACTATTATTTTAATAATATATACTGCTTCACATCAGGATAGTACCATTACAGTTTTAAAAATTGCTATAATTTATGACCACAAAAATATTGATAATTCAAATTTTCAAATAAATAACACATTCTGCAATTGACTACTTAAGTATAAAAAACCAGGTCCCAACATTTTATAACGGTAATTTTTTCTTATTATTGGTAATCAAATAAAATCAGGTGAAAAACTCATCGGTTTTCTTGTGTCATCAGAATAGAACCACCATTTGATTATCTAATAAATCAAGTAAGCGTACAATTTTTGTATTGAAAAAAATAATTTTTTATTGCAATTATTTTATTTAAATATTAATTTAAAAGTATAAACATTTCTTTGTATTAAATTTTAAAATTCCATTTTTTATTGACTCGTATAGGGATTATTATTATTCAAGGGAAATTTCGACGCATTCTGATTTTATGTTCTCATTTATGTACGACACTAAGAGTAAGCATATTTCTTAGTGTCGTACAGTCTTCCTACTTTTTGCAAGTTATATAGTCCTTAACATTTACAAAACGTTAAGGTCGAAAGAGAGGAGCGTTGAACTTAAGACTTCTCTATTTTAGCAAGGTATCTATGATTTAACTGCATGTACCGTGTATATAGCTACATTGTCATGGTGATAAATCCATTACATATAATCGAAAGTATATTTAATCATGGGAAAAACTTGTTCAAACTTATTTTTATAAAGAGTTTTGGCTATACGGGAACGTTACTAGATAAGGTCAATAGTTCCATAATGCGATATTGTTGGCTATAACCAAAAAACGACTTTTTTTCAACAATAAAGGGTCAGACACTAATTATAGTTTCTTATATCCCGGGTCTATATTCAAAAAACACAACTTTTATGGATATCAAAAAAAAAAAACTATTTATTTCTCTTATTTTGCAAGTATTCAAAAAATTTTCTATAACAATATTTTTTTAAAACCACGACTACATATAATTTGTTTTTCTTTTAATATTTCACAATATTTGAAATTTTAAAGAGAGATAGCAGATTTTGCAATTTAATATATTCAATGTTGATAAGTAAAATAACGGCATATAGGTTCTGTATTGTAAAAAATCCACTTAATTACCATTAATTGATGAATTCAAATAGGCTACCTTATTTTTGGTTCCGAGCAGAGGGAATGGTACCTCTATATAAACAAAATAATAATTATTATTGGAGTAAAAATTATTTATCGCTTAAAGAAAAAACTATTAGAGCAAAAGTTTTAAAATTGTGTGGGAATAATTTCTTTATCAAGAATCATAACTATATGAAAATAGGGCGGGTAGCTCTAGGGGAAGTGTTAACACCCATGCAATATAAATCTTATTTATCGCATATCTATCTATAATTTTCTTGTCAAGTTCCACAATTTATATGAAAATAGGTAGGGTAGCTTTAGAGGACTTTGTAGCCGCCATACAAAGTGAATATTTATTATTATACAGACAAAGAAAAGAACCGATTTAAATTTTTTGGTCAGATTCATATTCAGCATGTATAAATCAATCAGAATTAGCACATGTTATATTTAAATTTTCAAAAAATAAAATAATTACTTAGAGGGATAAAGGGTTTTGCATTAAAAAATAAAAATGAAATATTTATTTTGTAAGATATAGTGATACAAAAACGTTGATAAAATTTTAAAAACTATGAATTTTCATTTGAAATTTATATCATGGATGAGCGTTGTTATAGGAAATATAATGGCATATAAACCACAGTTTCATGAAATCCTGATATAGTTTTGAATATAAGCCATCGGAATCGAAAGAATAAAAATCAGAACAATCAAAACAATTCTTATCTATTTATATTTATTTATATATAAGCAAAATGAGAATTACAACGAACGAACAAACAACCATTAAAAACAAAATATATTTAAATACAAACAAGTATTTGATTTTTCCACTTGTTAAAAGCATACTTTATTGTCATGAGAATAATAATGTTAATATGGTTTAAAAACATAATATAGTTTAAGAACAAGGAAAAATACTGCAAATATATAATCATTGTAGAAGTAATTATATTTTTCATATTAATAAAATTTTTTTTCTGGTAAAGATATTTAAAAACATACAATTGTTGCTGTCAACTATATTAAAATTTTATTGAGTATAAACATTAAATGACAAAATTTAAACAAAAGCGTTGTTAACACGAACTCACAGTTATCAAAATTCAAGAAAATTATCAATGAGAATAGATAATGATAGAGATAATACTGTAACCATGTTTTTTCTCTACGTGTAGAAAACGCTGTCGAAATTCAAAAAATTGTTCGCCTGCCCTAAAGTGATGTTACCACTTTTATAATTATTATTGCAATTTCCTTTATGTTTAATATATTTCATTACCATTTCATAACAACAAATATTTATTTCCAATATTTTTTGAAAATAATGTATTTTTGTGTAGTAAATTAAAATGTTCAACATCTCAGAGGAACTTACAGAATATTTTCTAACCATTTTGCATCCAAAAGTATTGTCATAGATTTTAATTTAAATTTTATTTAGCTTTTAGAAAGATTAATCACAATCGATAACACTTTTAACAAAAAACTGAGTGTGGATCTATCTTGGTGAAAAACTTAAAGTAGTTAATTAAAAATTATCATATTCTTAAAGGTATCTTCATAAAAATATTTGTATTTTTAAAATTTAGTTAGTTCTATCCTGATGACAGGTAGTGTATATTACTTGCTACAGTAGCTATGTGCAAACGATAAATATATTAGGAAGGTTTACCAAATGAATGACCATGTTTCCAACAAAATTAAAAGCATTATTCATTTTAGGAACATAATATTTGATTCATTTCTGAAGCACATTCTATATGTCATACAGGCATTTTGTGCGTTGTTAAATTGGCTAAAAACTGTAATAAAATTATAAATACTATAACATAAGATAAACTTTATTTAGTTACTTCGAAAACTTTTTTCTGTCTTTATACACATGGTGGTATTCTAACATAAACACCGTAAGTTAAAATATCTTAAGGCATTTAAAATCATATCACGTTTTCTTTTTTACATTCTCATTTCTGTTTAAAGACTTTCTAATGACAGTTATGTGAAAGAAAAAAAAAAAGTTGAACTTCAAAAAATATATAAATGACTATAATAAAAACAAAAACAACAAATATAAAAATATAGAAAATTCTATCCTTGTCAATAATGTTACTGATGCTATTGCTATTCTTATTCATGTTGATGACAACCATAATATATGATAACAAATCCACACGCAGTGATTTTATGATTTGAAACTAAAACCTTTATTGTCACCAAAAAAAAAAAACAAAAAAGTGACAACTAAAATATGAATGTCAAAGGGATCCATTGAATATGATACGTAAAGTAAATAAATGTAGTAAAATCAGGCGGAAGGTATTCAATTCTTCTTTGCATCATTACAAAAGTTTAGATTCACATGATGCTTCCGTTTTATAAGTAAATGACAGTAAATTTCTTTTACATATTCACATACTCTGCCCTTCAGTTTTATTTCAGATGGATTTCAGATAGAGTTCAGTGTACCTTTTAATTTTTTTCTTTTGTTTAATGGTAACAAAATGTAATAAAAAAAAAATGAGCATAAACTTTTTGGCAAAAGTTTTTATTTTATGGAAAATTATTTTTATGGCCATTCGTTTGTTAATATTTGATATGAAGTTACACATACCAAAAAAAAAAGATTTTTTTAATACTAAACTAAAACACACATTTTGATAGACAGTGAAGGCTGAAGTCGATGAAATTTTACACTACAATAATGAATATTATTTATCATTATTATATTTAGAGTCACTATTCGTGCAAAATACAGTCTAACGTCTATGCTTTTAGATTTCATTTGAATTTTAAAAATATTTTACTTATTGCAAAAGCTATAGACAATTTTATAGAAAAGACATTAATTAATATTAATCATACGCAGCCTGTCCTAATTGAAAAGAAATGCTTCAGTGCGTTTAAATAACGATTTAATTGTACCTTAGTATATATAGCGACCTATTTATTTTATAACATTTTAATTCTTAACCCCATGAATAACTAATGCATTTCCTAATTTTTTATACACCAATTATACAAAAATTATACACATTGATTTTAAAACTTTTCGAATATTGAAATTATTTCTTATATTATGGTAGGGTATTTAATAAGTCAAACTTAGCAACTTATTCATGCATTCTAAATTGTTCATGCAAAAACATATAAACCAAGCATATGCATTATATACTTATATATAAACCTAACTTCCCATACTTCTAACTTTTGATGCTGTATACGTATTTTCTAAGTGGCATTTTGGCAGTAAAAAGCCGTTATAATTGCATACAATATGTGTTGCACTTTTCCATACCAAAAAAAAAGTCAATCTTATTACGTACACACACTCAAACTGTTAGTAGTTGCAGTGTGAAAATAAAAAATAAATGCCTTCTTTCCCTTTCCCCTAATTTCTTAGAGAAAAGTATACGTCTAAGCCCTTTTGCATAGTGTCTAAGAGGCTGTAAAGAAATTTATACATTCGTTATTTGAAATAAACTGAAATAAAATAAAATATAGTGTTAAAATACAAATGTTTTAGAAAAATTACAAAAAGGCTGAACTCGTAAATATAAAAATGTGTGCTGCATGTTGCTTTTATAAAGTGGGCAACAATTTTTCTCATACATATGAACATATATTATTTCTTTGTAGGCTGCCAGACATAAATTCAATAGAGAGTAGTTTTAATTTTTTGTTAAGAAATAAATTTAAATAGATGTTGCAATTTTTAAATGTAATTTATTTTTTATTAAAGGAATTTTAGTAAAACGTCACTTAAGGACAATTTTCAGGAGTCAAAAATGTTCACAGACTCGATTTGAAGATAACATTATAATATTTAATTTATAACTGAACTTGTATTTGTTCAAATATGTAAATACAATCTTAAACTTCTGTTATTATAAAACAGAACTTTATATACAATAAAAAGTGGTAAATCAGAATTAAAGATTGTAGCATTGCCTCATTCTAAATTCCTTTGTATTACTTTTCAATTTTAATCAAATATTAGTGTAATCGCCCTCGTTTCTCATTACTTATCGATAAAGTTTTAAGTGAAACAAGTTAGAGCGGTGTATTCGCTGTACCGCATGTTTTATACCCTTCACCACCTTACGGACAAATAACAAAATTTACGCCTTAAAGTATGCTTTCATATTTTTCCACATTTATACATACGAAAATAATCTAACTTTTTTCTAAACTACAAAAATGTAACCACAAAATTAAACTATCATAGCAAGCGTTGCTTCGTTAAAAAAAACAACAACACTGATAGCTTCTGATGACTACCAAATTTATATACATATGTTTGTATGTAGATACGCACTTATATAAAAAAAGAACAACACTGAGTCATTTCAATGCTTCTATTTCCGACTGAAAAACCTCCAATATATATAATAAATAATTGTGTGTAGTGTACACAAACAACAACTACTGCTTGCTTATACAAAAAACAACAAAACTGAAAGTCATTGCAATGTTTTGTTTTTTTTCAGATTTTTGCCTATAACTGGATTATTTATGGACGAATATAGTTAACTCAAAAAACTGAACTTTTAAAAAAATAGTTATGACCGATCTATGTAAAAACGAAATATTTAGCTTAAGCAAGGGCTTCAAAAAGTCAAAAATGCATTTTGCCCAATATATCGATTATTATTGGAAAAATGTCCAAATCTTCTTTGCAAAAATTAAGTCCCTTGTATAGAGGTTTCAAAATAGCGAAAATCGGATTAAAAGCGTAAAAAGCGTTTTTTTTTTCTTTTTTTAACATATCTCCGCTATTTCTAAATCAATTTTGCTGAATTTCAATAGAAAAATTTCTGAAAGGTTTTCTGATAGCTTGATATATATATATATATATATATATATATATATATATATATTATATATGGGAGTTAACGGTAAGCTTCATAAACGCCATTTAAACCGTCACATCGAAATCAATTCTTACAAGCATCCAGAATATATAAATTGTTTTTCCCTGCGATGAAAATTGTGGAAATTACAAACGGAATGACAAACTTATATATATCATTTATACCAGTGGTGAAGGGTATAAAAATCACAACCAGAATATAGATATTCGAGCTCTAAGCTTTTCGCAGTTTTGCAACAAATTTTCCATTTTTGCTTCAATTCAGGGAATTTGAGATTGCTGAAAATATTGTGAACACACTTTTCGATTGGGCGTTAAAAAAATTTAAAGATTTCGTCGATCATTAGTTTTCGATCAACGGGTTTGACAAATATTTCTTCTTTGATTTTTGTCCTACACAGCCAAGCGATTTAAAGGAGCTCTTGCTAAGATAAAGTTCTATATGGAGAAGTAACTGGAAATTATTCTATGAGCTTACAAGTGGCAAAATGGAAATGTTTTCTTTTTAGTCACAAATGGCATCGAATGGTGTATTCATCAAATCAAATAAATCGTTGTTTTTATCACTGAAGTATATGAGCCATTTTCAACAATTTTTAATTATGATATTGACTTTAATCCTTCTTAATTATAGATTTCAACTCATCTATGTAATTAATAGGCAAATATCATTTCCTGTTATTCCTTTTGAGCTCTCAGTATATATACGACTTTAATAAAAAAATATATCATTAGAAATGTATTTTCTCATAACTGTGTAAAATAAAAACTCTTTCAGTATTTTTTTAATTTATGGGCATATCTTCCGATTTTAAGAACATTTTTTATGCGCATAAAACACTTTTTCACATCATTTCATTAGTTGCTCTTGTTATGACTTTTACTTTATCATTTGAACTTTTCTCTAAGTAAATTAAAAGTTTTTTTTTCAGATTTTTGTTGATAATTTATGGGCATATCTTCCGATTTTAAGAACATTTTTTATGCGCATAAAACACTTTTTCACATCATTTCATTAGTTGCTCTTGTTATGACTTTTACTTTATCATTTGAACTTTTCTCCAAGTAAATTAAAAGTTTTTTTTCAGATTTTTGTTGATAACATTGTCAAACACAAAAATAATCGACAAAACGATATAAAACACGAAAGTAAAAAATCGGACAAAAAAAAAGCGTTAAAATTAAAAGTGACCTAAATCAAAATAATAGCCAAAATGAAAAAACCTTAAATTAAAAATTCATCAAAATAAAGAAAGTAAAAAAACGATAAAATAGAACAGTAGCCAAAACAAAAAAATGACAAAATAAAAAAAAATCGCCAAATTAAAATGAAGCAAACAAAAATGTCACTACGATATAAAAATGTCGTCAAAACCAAAAAAAAAACGCCAAAACGAAAAAAAAGGCTAAAATGAAAAAATGCCAAAATTAAAAACTTACAAAAATCGCCAAATTAAAAAAGTCTGCAAAACAAAAAACAAAAGGTAAAATAAAAGCTAAAAAAAGCGCAAAAATAAAAAGCACTCAAAATGGAAAAAAATTGTAAAATTTTAAAAATTGACAAAACAAAAAGGAAAGTCGCCAAAAAGAAAAAAACACTAAAATAAAAAATTGCAGAAAAAGGTTACCAAAACGAAGAAAGAACGCTAAAATAAAAAAATCACCAAAACGGAAAAAACCCAAAGTGAAAAACGTAAAAATGAAAAAATTGTCAAAATGAAAAAATCGTCAAACTGGAAAAATAGTTAAAAATAGTTAACAAGAAAAAATCTCCAAAAGGTAAGATAGTATTCTATTTCCTTCTCAGCTTTAAAAAATTTAGTAGATTAAAAAAAGGTTAAATTATTTCAACTCGCAAGAATTTTGTTTTTGTATTTAACCAGTATTTATGCAATTTTTAAATTGATAAAAAAGATTCTATTTATCTACTTTTCAGATTAAAATTTCATTATTTGGTTAGCTACAATCGTTTAACGTTTGTACTGACATTATTTACTCGATTGTTGATTAGCGGTTAAGATTTTCTGGAAAAATAAACTTTATTTACAAGAAACTTTTTTACTTCCAGACGTTAGGGGTAACAGAGCTCCCCTGGTGTCCATAATATTATTTAAAAGTTTAATTTCCGTAATATTAAGAAGATAGCGAAATAAAACACTTTTGCTTAGACCTGAAAATATTTTCTTTTAATATAAAAACACAAAATTGTTTTACTTAGTTTTAATTACTTTTGGCACCAAATTCATTTAATATTATAAAGTAATATTTAAACTAAATTTTACTTATTCTAAAACTTAAACTTATAATAATGTTGAAACAAATAGTCTTTTCTGAAGAATTCATATTAACTTAGTAGCTATAACTCTTAGAGTTAATGGAAAACAAACAAATAAATTTTCAATACTCATAAACTAATAACATAATTAATAATAATTTTGAAAACAAAATATTACATATTGTAATTTTGTGTAAATAAAGGTTATAATAAATGCTCTTACTATTAATTTAATTACAGAGCTTATTCAATTTTTTTTTTTTTTTTTTGAAACCATGTCATAAATTTGGAAAAGCAGAAATATTGTAACAATATGGTTTTTAATACTTGGTTAGAGAATAATGATATTAAGGATGCCTCACGGTACTTCCTTTTCGAGGACCGTAGTGATTATGAGTTTGAAAATAAAACTCAACAAATAATGATTATTTTTGATTTCCATTTCTAATTATTTTTGAGTTTTATTTTTGTGCTCAATTTATAATAATTATTTTTGATGTTTATTTTTATTGTTTTTTTTTTTTTTTCAAAAATAATGATTATTTTTGATTTCTATTTTTTCGCTCAAATTACAATGACTATTTTGTGATTTTTATTTTACTGCTCAAAGATTTCCCAATTTTTAGCCGAAAATTAGATCTTTTGTTATAAATTCGATTTAACACCAAAATTCATTTTATTTTAACAAAAACCTTTTGATTTGTGCAAAAATTTTACCGAAAATCAAAATTTTTACAAAAAATCTAAATTTTGCTTTTATAAAAAAAAATTATCAATAAATCAAAATTTTTACAGAAAATCAAAATTTTTACAAAAATTGAAAATTTGTACAAAAATTCAAAATTTTTACAAAAATTCAAAATTTTTACAAAAAATCAAAATTTTTACAGAAAAGCAAAATTTTTAATGAAAAGTTAAAGTTTTTCCAAAAATCTAAATTTTAACTAAAAATTAACATTTTTTACAGAAAAACGTAATTTTCTTTTAAAAATCAGATATTTCACTAAAAATACGATTTTTTTCCAATTTCAAAATTTTTCTAGAATCGAAATTTTTAAATCAAAATTTTGTAGAAATTTAATTTTTTTTTGACAAAATAAAAAAAAATCGCCAAATTAAAATGAAGCAAACAAAAATGTCACTACGATATAAAAATGTCGTCAAAACCAAAAAAAAAACGCCAAAACGAAAAAAAAGGCTAAAATGAAAAAATGCCAAAATTAAAAACTTACAAAAATCGCCAAATTAAAAAAGTCTGCAAAACAAAAAACAAAAGGTAAAATAAAAGCTAAAAAAAGCGCAAAAATAAAAAGCACTCAAAATGGAAAAAAATTGTAAAATTTTAAAAATTGACAAAACAAAAAGGAAAGTCGCCAAAAAGAAAAAAACACTAAAATAAAAAATTGCAGAAAAAGGTTACCAAAACGAAGAAAGAACGCTAAAATAAAAAAATCACCAAAACGGAAAAAACCCAAAGTGAAAAACGTAAAAATGAAAAAATTGTCAAAATGAAAAAATCGTCAAACTGGAAAAATAGTTAAAAATAGTTAACAAGAAAAAATCTCCAAAAGGTAAGATAGTATTCTATTTCCTTCTCAGCTTTAAAAAATTTAGTAGATTAAAAAAAGGTTAAATTATTTCAACTCGCAAGAATTTTGTTTTTGTATTTAACCAGTATTTATGCAATTTTTAAATTGATAAAAAAGATTCTATTTATCTACTTTTCAGATTAAAATTTCATTATTTGGTTAGCTACAATCGTTTAACGTTTGTACTGACATTATTTACTCGATTGTTGATTAGCGGTTAAGATTTTCTGGAAAAATAAACTTTATTTACAAGAAACTTTTTTACTTCCAGACGTTAGGGGTAACAGAGCTCCCCTGGTGTCCATAATATTATTTAAAAGTTTAATTTCCGTAATATTAAGAAGATAGCGAAATAAAACACTTTTGCTTAGACCTGAAAATATTTTCTTTTAATATAAAAACACAAAATTGTTTTACTTAGTTTTAATTACTTTTGGCACCAAATTCATTTAATATTATAAAGTAATATTTAAACTAAATTTTACTTATTCTAAAACTTAAACTTATAATAATGTTGAAACAAATAGTCTTTTCTGAAGAATTCATATTAACTTAGTAGCTATAACTCTTAGAGTTAATGGAAAACAAACAAATAAATTTTCAATACTCATAAACTAATAACATAATTAATAATAATTTTGAAAACAAAATATTACATATTGTAATTTTGTGTAAATAAAGGTTATAATAAATGCTCTTACTATTAATTTAATTACAGAGCTTATTCAATTTTTTTTTTTTTTTTTTTGAAACCATGTCATAAATTTGGAAAAGCAGAAATATTGTAACAATATGGTTTTTAATACTTGGTTAGAGAATAATGATATTAAGGATGCCTCACGGTACTTCCTTTTCGAGGACCGTAGTGATTATGAGTTTGAAAATAAAACTCAACAAATAATGATTATTTTTGATTTCCATTTCTAATTATTTTTGAGTTTTATTTTTGTGCTCAATTTATAATAATTATTTTTGATGTTTATTTTTATTGTTTTTTTTTTTTTTTCAAAAATAATGATTATTTTTGATTTCTATTTTTTCGCTCAAATTACAATGACTATTTTGTGATTTTTATTTTACTGCTCAAAGATTTCCCAATTTTTAGCCGAAAATTAGATCTTTTGTTATAAATTCGATTTAACACCAAAATTCATTTTATTTTAACAAAAACCTTTTGATTTGTGCAAAAATTTTACCGAAAATCAAAATTTTTACAAAAAATCTAAATTTTGCTTTTATAAAAAAAAATTATCAATAAATCAAAATTTTTACAGAAAATCAAAATTTTTACAAAAATTGAAAATTTGTACAAAAATTCAAAATTTTTACAAAAATTCAAAATTTTTACAAAAAATCAAAATTTTTACAGAAAAGCAAAATTTTTAATGAAAAGTTAAATTTTTTCCAAAAATCTAAATTTTAACTAAAAATTAACATTTTTTACAGAAAAACGTAATTTTCTTTTAAAAATCAGATATTTCACTAAAAATACGATTTTTTTCCAATTTCAAAATTTTTCTAGAATCGAAATTTTTAAATCAAAATTTTGTAGAAATTTAATTTTTTTTTGTAAATAATTCAATATTTTGTAAAAATGTGATTTTTTGTAAAAATTTCCATTTTTGGATAAATTTTTGTTTAGTTTTTTTTATAAAAAAATTGATTTGTTGAGAAAAAAAATTATAAATAAAATTTAATTTTTTGTAAACCAGTATGGTTTTTGTGGAAATTTTGATTTATGTAAAAATTTTAATTTTTTGTAAAAGTTTTTATATTTAGCAAAAATTTTGATTTTTAATAAAAATGTTAATTTTTATTACAATTCAAAAGGTTTTTGTTAAAAAATCTGAATTTTGGTGTTAAATCGAATTTGTAAAAAAATCGAATTTTTCATTAAGATTTGGGAATAAGTTTTATTCTTTAAGCAAAAAAAGATCAAACACAAAATAAACATTTAAAATTTAGCGAAAATAATAAAAATCAAAAATAATCATTAATATTTAATTTTTTTTTTTAATAAAAATCAAAAAAATAAAAATAAAAAAAAAATATAGAACCTGTTCTGATGATTACATTTCTGTATTTAAAACTTTTATCCGATCGTTCCTTGATCTGATTTTTTTTGTTTAAAATTTCAAAAGTAATGATTATTTTCTGTCCTAGTTCGTTTTCATTTATTTTATATATTATAAGTTATTGCGTAATGAAGTAGAGGTTCTCTTTATTAAAAATCTATTTATATTCTTAAAATCCTTGGCTTAGTACTGAAGTTATAAAATAATTTATTAAAAAGTCAATAATTAATATGAATCATATGCATCATAGATCTATTTTAGAAATTCTAATAAAACTTTTTAATTTGTTAAGCAATTATAATAAAATTTTGTATATTTGTAAAGATTAAGCCAAGCTTTTAGAATAGGTTTTGAAAGAAATTGTAGTGCAAAATCAATATGAATTACACAGTGTGAAAGTAGATATATTTTAAAATAACTAAACGATATTGTTGCCAATTTCCATTGTCAGAAAATAAATTATTTAATTTTCTTTTTTTTACTTCTCTGCTATTAACATTAAAATTTTATTCATCAATTCATTAGCTACTGTCTCATTTAGAGTATTCAAACGAGCCGCTAAAAATTCTCCAAATTTTGTATATAAAATTTCTCTGGCCGTAGGTTTTGGAAACAAATTATGCTGTTGTGAACGTTGCGATCGATGATGATTATTATTGCCCGCTGACACATTTTGTGGACCTTTATTAACACTTTGTAGGGAAGTAGAAATCGATAAGCGATCATCCAGCATGTCAACATCATCATCGGGATCCTCATCTAAATCTGAACAGTCTCGTTCATCTATGACTAGATTTTGGGTGGAGGAATTAAGATTTTTGGAACTTAATAAATGTTTGGAGGATGTATCCCTGGATTTGTTAGCAAGAGATTTGTGAGTATCTTTGTGTTTACCATTGGAAGTGGTATCCAGTGAAATAGTGTCCTCTAGCGAATCGGGTTCATCTTTAATGTATATGGAAGGTGAAGAAGAACATGAGCGTATGGTAAGAGATCGGGCTCTTGACAAAGGACGTGAGGGTTGCTGTTGTTGTAGAGAAGGTTGTGTGGAAAATGTATTGCCACCAGTAGAATTTAGTTTTTGTAAAGCTGCCAAAGTACTGGGTGTTAGATTGAGTAAAACATCTGGTTGTAGTTGTGTGGTGGCTATAGTTGTCATGGGTAAGGACATGCTGGTTGGATTTATGGGCGGTAATAGGGGAGTAGAGTTGCCATTTTGCGTAGTGGGTGTTGGGGTACTGAGTGGTAAGGGTTGTGGTAATGGTAAAACCGGAGTCGTTATTGATGTTAAAGGTGGTGTGGTAGATTGATTTTGTGGATTATTGGGATCATTGGGAGCAAAATATTGATATTCATCTATGCCGGTGGAAGTGTTATTATTGGTGGTATTCACATTGGGTGGCATAACATCATTAGATTTGGCACGTTCTCGGGATCTTTAAGAAATAATAATAAAAAATTAGTTATAATAAATAATGTGTTTAAAAAATCACAATCAACTTACTTTCTCTCCCTTATCACCTCTTTCAAGAAAGCCATTTCATCATAATACTCCCATTTGGATTTAAATCGACTGCCCAGCATTTTCTCATGATTTAATTCTCTGCGAAATATTTCCCTTAAAGAAGTAAAAGTCCGTTGCACTCGTTCACCATTGACACTAAATATGCGCCCCAATTCATTCCATTTTAAAGCTTTTTTCTTATCCGATCTTTTGTAGTGAGGCAAACGACAATCCCATAGAATAGGATTTAATTTTACCAATTCAATTAAACGTCTTTTTTCTATTTGATGGCGAGTAAAAGCCATCACTTAATACATACAAATTGCTTAATACTCTTTTTGTTTACAATTTCAAATAACTGGTTTTATTAACTCTTATTTTTGTGAGTGCTTTTTGCTAAACATACTCAATTCATTTAAACACTCTTTTTTTACTCTTAACTTGTTTTTTACTACTTACAACCGGCTCTTTATGTGTGCGTAGTAAGAGTGTTAACTGTTTTTCTGCTGCCAACTTGTTTATCTTTGTGGTTGTTTTCTGCTGTCGTTACCACTACCATACCAATTGCTTTATTTTTATTGTTTTGTTTTTGCTAATAGTTGTTGTTATTTTCTTTATTCAATATGGCGCATGTCCGTTTCCGTTTTTGGTTGTACGCTTATTTTTATCTGTAAGTATACAAACACATTTGAGATGTTTTTGTTAAATGGATGCTGTTAAAGGTGGTAAGGGTATTAATTTGCAAATTTTGTTAGTAGGTATACTTTAGATAAATTGTTTATTTGACTTGTTATGAAAACAAGTTAATAGATTAATGTCCTTTGTATATTAAATTAGAATTTAATTAATGAAATTTGTGGCAATAAATGTGATTGAATAAGAGGAATTTAAGTTGAAAAGAAATTTAATAAGAAAATGATATTAGTTAATTACTTTGTAATAATTATAGTTTATATAGGAAACAAAATTTTTCGAACAAAAAAACCCAAATTTGGTATATACACTTATTGCGTCAATACAAAATTTAAAGTACTTCAAAAAATTTAACTTTTTTAAATTTTTTTTTATTTTTTTTTTTTAACACGAAATTTAAAGAAACTTTGGCTGAAATTGATGCTTACTAAATCTAATTTCTAATTATTTTTAAAAAATAACATTTTTGAAAATAAGAGGATATGAAATTAATATTCATCATTGTATCAAGGATATATAAAAAATCGTATCCTCCATTTTTATAACTTTTTATTTATTTTTTTAATAAAAATAATCCTTGGGACCAAGATTCTCAGTGTGGCCAAATGGAAATAAATTGACAACAAATCAGCGATTTTTAACTGACTGATTCTCTTGATGACGAATATCTGAGCTGTTCCAAGGAACCTATTTATGAGTTTCTGTTTAAGCTTAACAAAATTTATAAAATTTCGCTATCTTTCTTTACCTCTTGATATTTTGAAAAACTTAAGAAATCATAAAAGTATGTAAGTTTAAATAACAATATCTCGGAGACCACTTCACAAATTAAGACAATTCAAACTGCAATTAAAATTTATTGTTGCCATCCCCAACTAGAAACAACAAGTTTTGAAAGCAATGCTTTTAAATGCAATTTTCGTTGAATATACCATCTTAGATTTATGGTTTTTTAGCATTTTTAGAAAATATGGAATTTTTTCATTGCAATGGAAATCCAAACTTTTTGGGACACACTCATTTATTATGTGCAATATTGATTTTGGAAAAATCTATTCACATATTTTCATACACAAAACAAAAATTCAGTAAAAAAAAGTTAATTTTTCAACATTCCCTCATGCTTCCACTCTAAATTTTTTATATATTTTTCCAAATACTTTAAGGAACATTTTAGATAAAATTTATAAAAATGGAAGATATAATTTTTTATTATAAAGATGAATAATATTGATTTAATCAGCTTTCCTTTTCAAAAATGGCATTTTTAAAAAATAATTAGAAACTAAAGTTATTAGAGATTTAGATGAACCAAACTTTGCTTAAATCGAACGAATAGGTCCGATAATATATGGATTTGAAATTCATGTATTTAAAAAACTTTCTGAAGAAATGAACTTTGAACCGCCTTAAAAACTAAACTACAACGAATTTGTATTGATGTAGTGAGGGTGTACACCGATGGTGAGATTCGTCGGGTGTTCGAAAATTTTTGTTTTTGACCTCTATTTAAATATAAAAAAGTAAATTAAACAATATTTTACATTCTAATTTAAATAAAAAAATTTTCTTTTTATTAATTTCCCAATGCTTTAAAGCATATCCATAGAACTTAGCAATATCGCCAGTTTAGTCTTTCGAGACTAATTTATGCATTTTTATTTGCGTTTCAAAAAAAAAAAACGTTAAAAACTTTAACAAGTAGAGCTACTTTCGTATCATTTATCATTCACCTTTTATACACATAAATAGGGAGGGTATAATGTGTTTATACTGACATTTTTAAAACATACTCGTATATATACACCTACCTAAATTATACTGCTTAAAGTAAAAAATTGTTTTAAGTTGTATGGTTGTTTATCTGATCACGTAAACCTTATGCAAAAAGTAATTGTCGAAATTTTGAAGATAATTCAATAAAATTCGACAATTTGATTTTTTCGTACAAATTCTAATATTGATGAAATTAATTATGGTCGGTTCATTATATAATCTGGTTTAAACACAATCGAATTTAGATACAAATTTTTCCGAAAATTATTATATGAAATTTCTTGGAAATTGGTCATAGCTCTCATATAAGGTGTCCTTTTAGAAATCATTTAAACGTGCATTTATACATTTATACGCACATTTATGTGTTAAATGTTAGTATGGGAAAAAGAATTTATTAAAAAAAAAGAAATATGTATATAATACATATATATATATATATATATATATATATATATATATATATAATTTATTTATATATTATTATTATTTTTTTTTTTTTTTTTTTGAAAATTGCCTTTTTAACTTTTTTCTTTTAAGTTCTTAATTTTTTTTTAATTTGAAAATTGGTAAATATATATATATATTTATATATATATATATATATATATATATATATATATATATATATATATATATATTAAATGATCATTTTCAGCTGAGATTGGTTTAATATTAACTGGTTTTTTAAAATTTGTATTTTTTTATAAATGTTTTCTATTTTTGAAAACTTTTCCTTATTTTTTTAATGATTATTAATTTCTGAAAATTGGTACTTTTTCTAAACATTTGTTTAATTATTATTTAATTATTTAAAACAGATTGGGACGTTTTTAAACATTTTTGCATTTTGAAAAATAATATATATATATATTTTTTTATACACAATATTTGGTTTTAGAAAAAAAATTTTATGAAGTGTTTTTTTTAACTTAACGAAATTCTCCTGAATGTGAATTTTGTCATTCGGAAGCTAGTGTTAAGGATTCTAGAATATTAATGTATGCTGATTCCATAGCTTTATTTTTCCTATCAATCTCCTTACTCCAGTCAGATCTTGACAATCTTTATGGTTGGTATGTGATGAATCTAATGGATCTGAATTTAAGACATATTCTTCGGCAGAAAAAACCTAGTACTCTGTAGATACACAAAGAAAAAAAGTATAAAATATAGGATTTAAATTAAAGATTTGGATAAACTCAATCCCATAATTCATAAAAAAAAAATATGGAATTTTGCCTTTAAAGTATAGTTAATTGTTAACTAATTTTAAACTACATTCAGTTGGTTAATCTCACCATTGGAATTTGTATTAAGGCAAAAATTAAAATTTCACAAATTATGTCATAAATTCCACAATATAAGACCCTATGTCTATGCTCATGAAGGATCTCATATATTCTTCGCCTTCAAACCTTATATTACAATACTCCTCTGTTATGGTAGTGTAAACTTTTATACCGATTATATATTATTTCTGGTTTATTTCAAAATAATATTTTGTTTCTGCTTTTGAATTGTATGACAACATATACCAACAATAATACTATGCTACAAAATTATACTTTTTATTTTCACTCTAAAACGAGATAATGCCGGCTGTAGATAATCTTGAGTGCATCATAAACCAATTTCCAAAATTTCGAAATACCCTTTAACTTTTGAGATATTTTGAAAAATCCGTTTTGAGAGCAGTTACTTCACTAAAGATCTCTTAACTCCCTAATTCTGAGTACGGGAACATTTTAATATGAATTCTGACTAAAACCTGTAAATCTGATTAGTACTAGAATTGAGCTAATATATGATTAAAACATAAACAAATTTGAACTTTCAAAAAGAGTAATACTTCTACTTCCAAAAGAAGTTGAAGAAAAAAAAAATACGGATGTTATATTCGGCTTGACAGAATCTGTTATACCCACCACCTCCAACTATTTTTATATCACTTTAATTCCAAATTTCACTTTATATGGGAGGTCGACGGCAAAGTGGGCAAATGATGCCCACATTTTGTTTCCGAGTTTATATTGACTCTTTAACTATTTATACAAAATCTTGTTGCCGTACATGCTTTTGTTTAAGAGGTATAGGGAGAAAAATAAGAACCAGAGTTACGACAGCCACTATTTTTTTTCTAGTATTTGGGCTGTAACTGTTTTTGTTTATGAACCAATTATGAAAAATCTTATCAAAGTGAAATAATTGAGACAAATGGGTAAGAGAACGACAGACTTACATATTTAAATCGTCATTCTTGAGGATCCAGAATATATATACTTTATGGAGTCTCAGAAGAATATTTTGATATGTTACAAACAGAATGACAACTTTTTAGATAATGGAAATAATAACAGAATTATTGATACATTTGTACAGGAACCTACCCAAAAAGTTTTTTTTAGCATATTTTAAGTCAAAATTAAGATTGATTTATCGTGTAATTTTTTCACTGTAGCAGAATGTTATAGATTTTATAGGTTAAAGACGTTATTAAAGGAACTGGATGTGGTTAGAGATTCCGAAACACCATTTAGTTTGAATACCAGCTTTGGAATTGTTGTAAAGATTAATATCAAAATTTTGATGCAAAATCGGTCAAATTTAAAAATGTAAGCCACAGATGTTATATTTTGTATATTTTGATCCGCTTTTAAATCTTTTACTAATATTCTCCTCCGTTATGGTACTATAAACTTTTATGCCGAAACAAAATTTTATTTCAGATTTGTTTCTAAAATATTTTGATTCTGCCTCACTGTGTATCCTATGATATAAACCAATTATATATTTCAAGACTGATATTTCTTTTTGTGATGTTTAGATATCAATAATACAACTTCGGGAACATTCAATTAAGTTGCTTTGAGGCAATTATACACTCATGCATACAGTTTTTGCAAATGAATTTGTTTTGTTGCATTTTCTCGGAGATACTTATTGAATCGATTTTCAGAAATGAACCTGTTATTTTTTCTTTAATATCGATGTAAGATCAATATGAATTTTTTTTAGATTAAAGAAGAATAAAATAATTTTTAGAAGTACATTCTATATGTAAGTTCTGATAAATTATAAAACGATCTTAATACTAATTGATCATGTCTTTTTTTTTTAGATAAGTGATAAATAATATGGTAATAATAATTAACCAAAAATAGTTTAATTTAACCAAAAATAATTTAATTTTATATCTTCAGTGCCAAACATGTGATGCGATTTTTGTTACTTTTGATTTTTTCCACAGAGCTTACTTATCATTTTGAAAAACGATTAGGATTTAGGTTCGTTATAAGGAATTGTTAGTCACAAATAGATAGTAAAGTTAACAACTGACTTAGACTAATGGCTGAAATCCATTGAAATTAATACTTCAGCTTACGATCGACTAACTAAGATTGAATGGGTCACAAGAGATATTAAGTACAAACCAAAAGTGATATGTGGTAAACGTCTGACTATTCGGATTATGGGAAACAGTTTTGAAGAATCGGTGCCTTATTGCAGATCCTATTGAGTCCGAAGAAAAAGAAAAATTTCTGGTAGGATTGAAAATATAGAAAACACGCTCTTAAGACTTTCCTAAAATATGTATAGTTTTATTTTTTAATTTCTTGTTTAATTGGCATAATATTTGTTAAACGAATTTTTTACTTTTATAAAGGTAAATTGGTACAGACTATTAATGAGAAATATGTAATAGTTAATACAATTTTTGCGATATATAGTAGATTATATAAAACAATTATTATAGTTTTAATTTTTGGTTGAGAGAGAAAATATTTATTTTTAATAATTCACATTATTTAAATAATAAAAAAAACCTTATAAATTACACTTTCAATTGTCTTTAAAACACGTCATAAATCTTAACACTTTATTCAATAGACAACCAATTTATTACTGCCACAAAGGAATGTCTTTATATACTTAAACACATTTTTTGCAAATAAATTCTTACCAAATTTATCTTTTAGAAAAAAAATTTATCTGTGGCATACAGTTTGTTTTTATTCCCGAACAAACACTTTACTTTACGAGATCACAATTAAGACTTCCACAACATTCAACCACAATATACTCAATACAAAACAAAAATAGCAATAGCACTTTGCTACCAACAACAGTAGTTGTTGTCTGATGTGTATGTATGAATGGATGGATGTTTGTAGTAGCAGCAGCCAACAACAATCAGTGGCAGCATCAAAAAATAAACAAAAAACACAAGAGAAAATGAACTCAACACAATTTAAACTTTTTTTTTTTTTTGTTTTTTGATGTAAATTAAACAATCTTTGGACACAGTGAATAATAAAATAAAAATAACAACAAAAACACTGACTAACGACCACAACATACCAATACACTCAAATGATTAAATAAACAAAAATACTGCAAATAGGCAGGCAGGCGGCTAGCATCAACATGCAAGTACTTGCTTAATTATTCTGTAGTAGTAAGTATTTGTGTATGTGAATTTTGAGTACAAATAATTGTATCTATGAGTGTGTGTATCTATGTATAACAATGAATATTAAACCAAAACAATAAATTTAACAAGAGATACTAAGGGTAATGACAACAACAATAGCAATAACCAAAGAACAAACAGCAACACTTAATAAAAATTAATAACAACTAAAGAGAGTGAAAGCATAAAATCGGAGAGGATGCAAAAGTTCTGATGTTTTAAGAGAGTAGGAAGAGGTAGGTTAAACAAATTGTAATTTGTGAGTGGGAAATAATTCTGTGTATAAATACACAAAAATATTAAATTGAAAATTATCAAAAAACATTATATAGTCGTATAAGAAAATTATTGTTGTTATTAATAAAAATAACAACAATATTAAGAATTATTTCCATTATAATGAGAACAAATTTGCTCCTACTTATACATATGAAAAGATGTGATATGACTTCCTTTAATTTTGCTCTTGCCAGATTTAAACATTTTAAGAATTTTATTAAGTTATTTGGGTGTCTCAGAGGCAAGTTGATAATGGGTTAGTCTATCAAACTGGGATTGTGGGTTCGATTTACGCCAGATAGTCTGTTTCACTATAACGCCAAAAAAAAGACGGACTATATGGATTTTTTCTACGGGCGTGTCGAATATTTAGCGCATAATAAGGCCATTACACGAGTATATTTCACCATAACTCAAGAATGGTGTATACGATTTATATCAATGATACACCAAAAGATGCAGACTAAAAATGTATTCAAGCCATCCTAAAATATTTTTTTCATATACTCAATATTATCGGAGTTATTTAGAAATTACTGTACAAAAACATTTTCTTTCATAATTGAAATAGTTTTCTTAAAAGTTCTTTTAAAAAGTGAAAAAAAATTTGTTTACCTTTAGCATAAAACTGGTAGTATTAAGAATAAAATAGTGCATGTACCATCAAAATTGATGCACAAAACTTGATTTTATTCACAGTTAAATGAAAATACCCACATATAACTACAAAAAAATCTTCGTGAATCAAAATACGTAGACTGGAATTTGACAAGCTAAACAAAAATTTGCTTTTACTTTTCTTCTATCACGTACTGATTCTTTTTTATTGAAAGTAACATTTAATTTTCAAACTAAATTTTTTAAAAGAAATTTTCTAAAAATTTACTTTTTACGAGAAATTTCTAAAAAATTATTTTTTGAAAGAAATTTTTATAGTACATTTTCTAGAAAATTTAAACTTAGAGAAAATTTTCTAAAAATTTTTATTTTCAAAGGAGATTTTCTAAAAACTTTATTTTCAAAGGAGATTTTCTAAAAACTTTATTTTCAAAGGAAATTTTCTAAAAATTTTATTTTTCAAACGAAATTTCCTAAAAATTTAAATTTTAAAAGAAATTTTCTAAAAATTTACTTTTTTTAAAAACTTACTTTTTACAAGAAATTTCCTCAAAATTCACTTTTAACAGAACATTGTCTTATAATTTGATTCAAAAAAACAAAAAAAGAAAATCTCACAATTTACTTTTTAAAAGAAATTTGCTCAAAATATACTTTTTAAACAACTTTTTTTTTAATTTACTTTTTAAAGGATATTTTCTCAAAATTTACCTTCTATGGATAATTTTCTAAAACTGTATTTTTTAAAGAAAATTTTCAAAAATTTATTTTCTAAATGAAGTTTTCTCAAAATATACTTTTTAAACAAAATTTACTTTTGAATGAAATTTTCTTAAAATATACTTTTTTTAATTTACTTTTTAAAGGATATCTTCTTAAAATTGGCCTTCTATTGCAAATTTTCTAAAAATGTATTTCTTAAAGAAAATTTTTAAAAATTTATTTTTAAAACAACTTTTATAAAAACTACTTAAAAATTATTTTTTCTTTTTTTTTATTGACTTTTTACAGAAAATTTAGGTTTTAAACGAATATCTTCTAAAATTTTACTTTTTATAAGAAATGTTTTGAAAATTTACTTTTACTGGAATTTTTCCCATTTGTGCAACTTATCTATCTGGCATCTCTATTTTAATTTCTTTAATTTTAGACTTTATTTGAGTAGGTACGTTTTGTTTGACTATCAGTCAGTTGTTTTGTTTATTTGGTTGTTGTTGGGTCGGACAATTGGTTGATTCTCATTGTTGGTGGATTCTGCATTAAATATATGAATGGATGGATGGAAAACAGAGTGGCTGATGACTACAATGCTGCTGCTACTAGCTATTTAACTGTTGCTGTTGTTAAATTGTATGTGCGCTCTCATTGTTGTTACTGTATTGTATTGTTATTGCTGATATGATACATGAACTCACTCACAATCAGTTGTTGTTGATTTTATTTATTTCATTTTATGTTTTTTTCGTTTTGTGCCTTTTTATTAACAACAATAAAATTCAATTTATTTCAATTAACCAAACAACCAACAACAGCAGCAACCAACAATTTTGTGTATTCATCTGAATACTTATTAGAAATATACTCATTCATTCTTTGACTCACTCATGTACTCACTATATTGGTGTGTGATATAAAACACTTTGTTGATATACACAATGGTGTGGTATTTTATGGATTATAAATACAATTTTGTTAGATTTTGAACTTTTATAAAATTATTTTTTATTTCTCGCATATAATGATAGAAAAGTGTGTCACATTGTGGCAAAATTATATATATATATATATATATATATATATATATATATACATATATATATATATTATTTTGTTAAATAAATTGGTAAGAGTTTTGCATAAAATTGGCACTTCGTGTAACTTTTGTAAAGCTTCTTTCACAAACTAGTCTTTCCCAAAATCCTGAAGATTGTTACTACAATAGAATTGTTTTCTCTGTGTGGGATGATATGACCACAGGCAAAAATTCAAATTTGAAGCTTTAATTTTGGATCTCGGGAACTGGTTATCATACAAATTCTTCATCGAGCTTCTAATTCAACAGTGATTTCTTTCTGAAGGCCAACTCATATTAGAAAAGTTAAACTCATTACTACTCCTGATATCCCATGGTAGCAGAAATATAGCCTCAGATCAATTTTTGTGTTTCAGTCATACCATTTGAAACCCAAAGAGCCTGAAACTGGTGTTGCTAATATTTTCCTTGTGATCGTCATTTAAGAATTTTTAAAAGTTGTCAGAATGGAGGGATGCTTACCAGACGATTATCCAATTTCTTTATTTATTTTCTTCTTATGATCATCATTTAAGGATTTTTTAGAAGTTGTCAGAATAAAGAGGATTACCAAAGGCCTATCCAATTCTGTTAAAAAAATTCATTTGATATTGGATTTTTACTTTATTTTCTTCAATATTTAGCAAGCTTAAATAATGTGAATATATCAATAGTAATGCTGCATTACCATTAAAATTACTTTAAAGGCTCTCTAAGGTTCTAGCTTTATCGAATCCCTAGCTAGGGTTAAATGCTCCTAATTCTGCAATAAGGTTTCATCTGTTACTAGGATAATGCTAACTTATAGGCTTGGATTGTCAGTTAAATATTTCTTATAAGCTTTTAAAACTAAAAAGAAGACCGGATGATTCGCTATCTTCGGGGAAAGCTGGAAATATTTTATCAACTAAAGTGTGCGTTCGAATAAAACATAACACAGTCATTTGTGTTCATGACCCCAGAACAAATTGTAAAAAAATTCCTCACCACTATTAGTGATATATATATATATATATATATATATATATATATATATATATACCTAAAACGATAGCTAAAGAAAAATAAATATGAACCATATTATGAACTTATTACAAAATGCTCAGTTCACTTCTCAGAGTTTAAAAGTTGTAGACTAAATTTAAAAAGTCTAGTAGTCACAGACACCACAGCAATTTGTTTATGCTAATCAGCTGGATGATATTGGTCTAATTAATTGACCATTAATAACATGGGCTCCTATCAGGCTAAACAAACTCTTTTTGTAAAGTTTTAATTGGACAGTATTGTAGGATAATATTTACACCTGACCTGGTTGGGATATCATGCGTTTGTGCTGATGTTTGTAACGCACAGAAAAAATTTTTTGACTAGTCTCGTTCGACTCCAAATAACTCTCTGCTCATTAGTGAGTACCGTTAAAAAGAATTTGATTCAAACTGTTCGTATTGATGAGCTGAATACAGGAAAAATATTTTAAATTTTATTAGATTCATCTTGAGCGTCTGAAAATTGTAGTATGCTAGGGGGAGAATTCGCCAATTATCTTGAAAATGAAGTAATAATTTTTGTGGCATTAATTGATTTCTTTTTACTATATTGCAAATCTTTCATCCATCATATTTTAATATTTTCAATTTACATTTGATCAGAGGTAGACGTGATTAATGGTTTTTTCGAAACCCTAGAAAATATTTCGCTGTGGGTATTTTCTGTGATAACTTTCTTAGTTTTTGGTATTTAATAAAGATTTTGTGCAGTGTCATATACTTGAAAATAATATACTTGAAAGTAATGAAGAAGAATTGACAATAGGTGTTTTAATAAATTCATTGTAGTATGAAAAAATTATCAGTGGTAGAATGCTCCTGGTAGTATTCGCTGGACTGCTGCGCGTTGGGGTAAAATTTGTCAAAAGGGGCGATTAATTGAATTTTGAAAATTAATTTTTCGTAAAAAAATTGGGCACCGAATAAAAGTAGACAAAATTATGTGTCAATAGCACTGGAAAAAAAATCAAAATTCATAATTTTTTTTTTTTTTTTTAATAAAAAGTATCCTAAAGCTAAATTTTAAAATGGAATCATCAACTTCAATCATTTTAGTGCGTTTTTCCTCAAGTATTTGACAATTTAGTTTTTTTCCAAATATTTGCATTTTTTGTGGCTGTGATTCACTGTGTGCTGTTAGGAAATTAAAGATGAATTTTAAAAAGTTTATATTTATATTTTTTTTTTTTTTTTTGAGGGATCTATCTATATCGAAATTGCAAAAAGAAAAAACAATTTCTCTCGAAAGAGAGATACATATGTATCTTAATAAAATTTGGCTCGAATAATTATTTTGTTACAAAGATGAAGCGCATTGAAATTTATTATGATTGGTTCATTCTTTTCTCTAGACCTTATACAAATATTTTAATATTTTAATAAAATACGATACAATTGATAACTGATTGTATGTGAAACCCTCTCCGAAAATCTCTTAGACGTAGACTGTTTTGATCGGGTTTGGCTGACTATAATTTTCTTAGTAGTTTCAATGTATAGATATCTGTGATCTGAAACGGATTTGATCTGAAAGTTGAACTGTTGAGCCATTATGAGTAAGAACTACAAGGCCGTAACGGCGTTTTATAATATTTTAATAAATGTTAAAGAAAATGCTGAAAATTAATTCTTATTATCCTGCTATTATGGTGAGTTCTTAGTGATACCCAAGTAAGATCGCGGAAAAAGCCCAAACGCTATTTGTAATTTCAACTCCTTTACCTAAATAAAATAAAATACATATAACGTACATAACAGGAGGTTTTCCGTCCGTATACCCGTCTGTTTATAACCTTCTTTTTAGTAATTTTTAACAGTAGATTTAACAGAAGTAAAGCGCAAATGTTCGAAGATAGTCAACTTACTATTCACAATGCAATATTGATCGAAGATCAGCTGAGCATTTTGCTAGGATTAGTATATACTAAATCTCACTTTGACCAAATTTGTAGTATGTATTCGCACTGTCATCGATTTTATTTATATAAGCTTCTAAGATATTAGTGGTGCTTTCAAACATAATTTCAATAAAAATGTGTAAATAAAAGCTCTCTGTGATGTTTCTTCATTAATAAAGCGGATCCATGTAACCAATAGAAGTTTTAAGTGGGTTTCTTACTCGAGAAGACTACTAATAAAGCTTAAATAAAGCAGTTTCAAATGACTTTCCTCTGATATATGGATTACAGTAAATCTTATGTTCATTTGATACTTTTTTAGATAAGGTGTGCGTTCAAATAAAACATAACCTGTTTTTTTATCAACGGCATAATCCATGATTAAAACTAAGTCAACTCCTTTAGCATTTCTTCTCCACTTTTTTTATTTTATAGTAAGTTAAAAAAAAAATTTTATGTATATTTTTCTTTGACTGCCATCTGCATGCGGACAAATAACCATATTTCAACATTTTGATCTACTGTTACATCTGACATATCTCTAGAAAATATTGTAATCAAGAAATATATTTAAAATTAATGGAAGTAAGAGTAGCATCCTGTGCCAATCATTGTAGGAATGATTTTTTAAATTTTGAACCACCCCACGGAGGTAAATTTGATATACGAATAAAAAATATAATGATTTATTCACAAATGAAATGGATGGCCGCTTAAATAAGGACAAAGAAGATTTATTTCAAATTCGTGCTTAATAAATATCGAAATAATTTAACTAGTTTAAGCGTAAGATATATCTGTAAGCTTTTAAATGATATAAGATTCATAAAAATTGGTTAAGTAGAAAAAGAAATATAACCGATTTTCCTTACATATAGCTGAGTTAATCGAAATAATTTCTACTGTTGGGAAATTTTTGAAAATATAATAATATCTAATACATTTATCAAAAGAAACCTAAAACATTTAAGGATATAGTTAATTTAGTAGTAAAATGACAATTTTATTGTGTCTAGTGATATCTTTTCTTATGCGGTCAACTGTATGGTTGTTTATTCCGCACTATTATTAGATAAGTTACATACATATAAGTTTTTACTTAATCTTATTGAGAAAATTTACGTGAAACAGATCAATGTTGGGACGAGAAAAATCTAAGAAAAAGTTAATCACACGTATTAAAAATTTATTTGATTAACTTTATATTTAAAATTACTCCGAATTTCCAAAAATCTTATACGTGGCAAAAGTGTATAGCAAACAATTTTTTATTAGAATTTAAACAGTATTTATTAAAAACAATGATTGGTGAAAAATATTTAAGTTTGTGTCACTATTGCTACCAAACTAGATGTCCAAACCTTGAAAAAATTGCGGCTCATGTTATCTGAAATGTTGGCTTTATAATGTAATAAACATTTGATCAAAAACTGATTTTCAATTTTGGCATTTCTGACTGGAAATTACCACCGTGCACCCCATTAACACCTAGTACACCCTATTCACCTATTTTAAAAGAACTAAACTTCCTTGCTAAGAAAGTTTACCTAGGTATTTTATTTTTCGCTAATTCGTTTAAATATACAATGGAAAAATTCCAAAGAAATTCAACTAAACAATATCTTAACAAACAATGTTGAAAAAACCCGCATACTTTTTATAATCAAGCCCCACACATTATTTTTAATTTAATTTAACAAAAATCAACTAAATAAAATTGTTCTTTAAATAAATGTCACCAAATGTTATACAGTCGTTCATTGTCGAAATAAATACTCACACAATTATTTTGCTCACACTCATACTTAACAATTTAACAAAATTTATTTTAATTTTTGCTACAAAACAACTACAAAAAAAAAACAATAAAAGCAAATCTTTGCCTGTATGTCACTTGTATTTGTTAGAATTATTTATCTTTTGCTTTTTTCACTTTTTTTTTCTTTTTTTTTTTGGTTTTTTTTTACACCAATTTAAATACAACTAAATCAAACCAAACTGAACTATACCGCAAAGTCAATCTAAGGAATGCGTTCGTTAGTTCGCTTGTGTTTTTGCTATATCTTCTTTGTTATTGTTGTTATTTTATTATTTGCATTCAACGGATGCTGTTTATTTATGTTGTGTTAATTTTTTTTTTTTTTTGCTCTTTTGTATCTTTTATTCGTCGTATTGTTGCTATTGTTGGTAGCTTTATCTATGTATGCATACGTATCTGTGTGCAGTTGTTTTTATTATAAATACTCACTCATATACTCACAAGTTAGAAGTGTATGGGTATTTTTGCATTATTATTATTTTTTTTTTTTTTTTTTTTTTTGTTACGCTTAAACTCTCATAATATCTCTTGCTAAATTTTTTACTCACATCTCATTGAGTTGTTGTTAAATTATTTGCTGCTCTTAAATTATTTATTAAAATTGATTATAGGGGCCTATTATATATACAGTAATTTTTTCTACAAATATCTGAGTTGGTTTTCTCCTACTCCATGTATTTTTACTAAATGTTAGCGTACTTAGATAATTTTATATTTATAAAAACTCAAGAGAGTTCCTTTAATAGGGAGAGCAAACAATATTGTGTATATTGAAACTTTTGTTTTGCGTTTGAAAATTCAAGGAATTACCAATTGTTTTTATAGGGGGTATTTCCACTATTTTAGAAATAATAGGCAGATTGTGTTTCCATATTATTTATTTGTATATGAGTTTTAATATTTTCTATCAAAATCTTATTGTTTTAATTTTATATGATGACAATAAGAACAAGTTACAGAGCTATATTTGGCTGTACCGAATCTTTTATACCCTTCAAATATGCTTTCATGTTTTCATATTAATATTTAAAAAAATAATCTACATTTGTTTTCAATCTTAAAAAAAAATATAAAAAAAACAACAACGCTAACTGTTAAAAATTAAATTTATATCAAAAATTCCATGAAAGAACGCCCGAAGAAGAGAACTTTTTTACCGGGTGTCCTTAAATTTGCATAAAAATTTTTAAACGCAGACTCCATTAAACCATTTATCGATTTCAGTTTTCAATTTCGCGAAATTGCGAAAACTAACGATTTTATTTTGCTTTTTCGCTTTCTAAAAAAAAGTATCAAAAGTACGTAACTTTAAATAGCAATATCTCTGGAAAAGCTTTGTGGATTTTAATGATTTAAATGGCGTTTAAATTGTACTTATATCGACTTTGATAAAAATATTTCAAAAATAAAAAAATTGAAGAAACGCATTTTAATGCAATTGCATTTTTTTAAAAGAATTTATCGTTGAATATGCTATTTCATATTTTTAATTTTTTAGCTTATTATGAATATTTGAAATCCTTACATTATAATAAAATTCCAACATTTTTTGGATACACATATCTACGAAACACAATTCGATTTTTACAAAATCATATTTAAAATTTTTCATATAAAGTGTTGTTCACACTTTTTGAATAATTTATTTTAATTTGTATAAAAGTTACCAAAATATGAAAAGTATGCAACTTTTTGAATTAGTGAGTCTACAGCTTTAAAATATCCCATTTGTACAAAAATATTTGTGAAATAAAAATGCAATTTGTAGATGTATTTTTGACAATTGTGAATCTATTAGATTTCTATATTTCATTTGATACATCTAAAATTGTTTTGTTTAATACAGATTACAATATACATTGGTCTGGTACATAAATGTTTATTCTATTTAATAAATTTTTAATAATAATCCAATAATTTTTTTTTAATAAAATATCTAAATTGAAATTTTTATGTATGAAAAATATGAATACTTTTTTGAAAAAAAGGAATGGCGCAAAGAAGATATGTGCGTCCTAAAAAAATTGGATTTTCATTTTAATGCAAAGATTCTCTACTTCTAAATATGCTAAAAAATCAAAAATCAGAAATAGCATATTCAATGAAAAATGCATTTAAAAATTGCAGCTGCATTAAGATGCATTTTCTAAAAATCTTTTTTATTTTTGAAATATTTTTATAAAGCCAACGCAGTTTGAATCATTAAATTTCATAAAGCCTTCCCGAAAATATTGCTATTTAAATTTACATACTTTTAAGATTTTTTTAGATTTTTTTTATAGAATGCAAAAACGAAATAAAATCGCTAGTTTTCGAAATTTCGAGAAAATAAAAACTGAAGTCGATATAGGAATCAATATACTATTAGGGTTTACAATCTTAGGAAATTCGAAGGACACTAGGAAAATTTTTGGTAGCTCTTTCATGGAATTGTTGATATATGTTTGTATGTAGATACAAACCATTGCTTGCGTACCCAAGAAACAACAACATTTATAGTCATTGCAGTGATTTTGTTCCTAACTAAAAATCGTTTAAGCATATGAATAAGAGTTTGTGAGTAATATACACTATGTATACACAAACAATAACTATTGCATAGTGATTCCAAAACGCTCTTCTTTTGTAAAAAATTCTGTAACTTTTGAACCGTTGGAAATATCTCAATAAATTTTACTTGGCCACAGATGAGGTGTTTTGAGTTTATTTGATGGAGCATAGATTGCTATCGGGTCAAGGGGGTGTTGGTAGACCACCAAAGTTGGTCATTTTGGGTATGTAATTTTTTTTTTTTACAAATGGCCAGAAATTAATTTATGAATTGACAGATAAGAACTTTTATATATATAGATAGTATTTGTAAATCCCTACAAAAGATATGCTTATATGCATCGGATTCTTTACAAAATTCTAAATAATAATACTGCAAGAAACGTATAAATATATAGGTTAGACAAAAAGTTATATCAATCTGAAGTTGGAACTTTAAAAAAATTCATTTGGTCCATATATTTTTTTTAATGTTTTCAAAGGGAATCTTACAGAGATGCATGTAAAGTAAACCCGTGGGCGTTTGGGATAATACGGTCAAAATTCTTGAAACCTATAAAACTAAAAATTTTCATTTTGAGAATATTTTTTATAAATCATGTTAATATTTGCATCTAAATAAAATTTAAAAGTGAAGAGATATGAAAATGAAATATTCACACAGTATAAATAGACTTGCCGTTAAATCAGAGAATTAAATATACACCCACTGTTTTGTACCAAAATATCAAAAATGCCAACCCGAAAAAAACTTGTTTTAAAAATTTACTTTTTCCATTCAAATGGTCACATTGTCATTATAAGAGGCGTTCGTCAGAAAATAATTTTTGTCTGTTTATCCAATTTAAAATAATTTTGGAAAATTGACAAAGTTTGGAGAGGGCTTGTGTTGACACCGTTGCCCCAAGCTCCTTTGGATTTACTTAAAACGCATTTACATCAAAATTTCTTTTCTATAAGTAAATAAATAATGCCAGCTTTTTTGAAAAAAAAACCTAAAAATATGAAATTTTTTAAAGTCTCAACTTTAGATTAATATAATCCTTTACCGCTTCTACATATTTATATGATTCTTGCAGCAATATTATTTAGAATTTTGTAAGAAATCCAATGAATATCTCAAAAAAATTAGGGCCAATATTGAGACCTACTGAAAAATTTATTTCGACCTAAATATCTCTTAAATTAATAGAGATCACCTGCACATACAAGCGTATTTTTGTAGAGATTTACAAGGACTTATCTATATGTAAGTTTTTTTCCTGTCAAATCATAAATTGATTTTTGTCGAGATGACCAACTTTGGGGGTATACCCGCTTCCCCTGATATGCTAGGACTCTGTGGTTCTTCAAATCAACTCGAAATCATCTCGTCTCTGGCCAGGTGAAATTTTATTGAGATATATCCAATAGTTCACAAGTTACAGAACTATTTCCAAAAAAGGAAAAGCCTTTTGGAACCACTGTGCACTGATTCTTTATACTTACAAAAAAAAACTACACTAATAGTCATTGCAATGCTTAATAAAATGTTTATATGTTTATATTATTCATACTCTTTTAGTTTTTTTTGCCTATAACTCGGAGCGATTTGATCAAAAAACTGAAAATTCAAAAAATTTTATTAATTTATTTATTTTATTTTATTTATTTATTTAGTTATAATTAAAATTATAAAAAAATAAAAGGAGCACTAGCATCTAAGGCTTTCGGCTTATTCAAAAAATATTTGTGACAGATGTATACAAAAACCATAGCTTCATAAAGTCTTAAAATGCGTTTTGACCGATATCCTAATGTTGATTTTTTTATTTCTTGAGCAAAAACCTTCCAAAAACAGATTCCGAATTTTCTGTGCAAAAACGATGTCGTTGGCTTACATAGGGGCTTAGAAAAGTTTAAAACAAATTCGTTTTTTGGAGTTATCTATAGTGTAATTAAAAATTGTACCATCAGAATGAACCACCTACAGTGTAGCATTGGCGATATTTAAATGAAATTATCTTAAAAAAAAAAATAAATATTAAGGAATATCTTTTCGGGTCATAAAAAAATTTCGGCATACAATTTTTTTTTTTTGAGTTCTAACGAGAATATCTGCAACAAATTCTTAACAAAATTTACCAAATAATAAAATCGTGTATATACTTATCAAATAATTCTAAAAAATTCACTTTAATAATTTTCAAATCGTAATTTGCAGTTTACTATGCACGCAAAAGAGTCCAAAAGTTAGCAACATATCATATTTATTTTTATTTAATTTTGTTAGATATAAATTTGTATAATTTTGAAAAACATTATTTTTTCTTTCTGTTTTTAAGTTTTTGAACATATGTTAGTTTTTGCAAAATAAAACTAATTTATTCAATTATTATAATTAAATTTTATTATATAATAAAATAATTTTTAAAAATCCGAATAATTTTTTCTCTGATAGAGATATCTTAAAAAGTTAGCTAGATCTAAGGTGTTTTCAAGTTTATTGGTTGAGTTGCTCAGGTCGCTAACAAGACAGGGGAGTTTTGAGATGATCCCTAAAAATTAATAATATAATTTGATTGTTTAAAGCAATTTGAAGCATTATTTGGCAACGCTATTAAAATTGTGGTATCATATAGAGAAAGAAATTTTTAAATCTAAGAATAAGATTCTTTTGTATTGAAACGCTCTCATTTTAAGAAATATTGGTTTTAAATATATGTATAATTTATTCATAAAAAATTTCAGCCAGTAGTTTTTGATGGGATAATATGAAAACACTCCTGAAAACACTTTAATCAACATTTCACTTATTTACTTCAAGAACGTCATAACTCACTAAACGATATGAAATATGCGTTACACCAAGCTTTATCTTCTGTAAAAATTTTGTCTACATATCATTCATTTATTTATTTATTTTTTTTTTTTTTTTTAAGTTATAAGTCATTGAAAACTTTGAGTGCGTTTTCTTGAAGTAAATTAGAAATAAAATATTATTTTTTCTGTCATTTTTTTAATCGAAGATTTTAAGATTTATTAAAAAATTAATTGGCACAAATTGGATACATGAGACCTAAATACCATAGAAAACAAGAAATTCAACTTGCTCTCAAAAAACCTAACTCAGCTGTCAAAAAACTAACTCTTTGTATGTATTAGTAGAATTTTCTAAAGAACTAATTTATATATGTGAATGGAGTATATTTTATTTTTTTTATTAAGCTAATATATATATATTATTATATATATCATATATATTTTCATATATATTGTGTTCCATATATGTTTTGATCCAAAAATTTAGGGTATATGGCCATATGTATCTATAGTTTTCTGTATATTTGCAAATTTTAATATCGGATCTCTGTTATTAATTTGAATACAAAATACATTTTGGTTCAATATTTTGTTTTTGACAAAATAGGTTACACAATAAATTATATAAACAATTTGAAATATCAAATATTCATAAAGGGAAGCTCTACCACGTACGAGAATTTTTCGAGGTCCTTAAAATAGGCATTTGTTTGGTCAATAATTTCATCGTTGTAGCTGAATCTCTTTCCACCGAGCCATTTCTTTAGGTTTGGAAATAGGTAATAGTCACTAGGGGCTAAATCCGGAGAATATGGCTGATGAGGTACCAATCCGTAGCCCAATTCATAAAGTTTTGCTATTGAGACTGCACACGTGTGCACCTGTGCATTATCTTGATAAAAAAGAACTTTTTCTTGGCCATATGGCGTCGTTTTCTTTTTAAATCCTCATTATATCGGTCTAATAAGTTGGCATAATATTCGCCGTTTATTGTTTTCTCCTTTGAAGGTAATCGATGATGATTATCTCGCGTGCATCCCAAAAACTTATTGGCCGACAAACTTATCTTGGCCTTCTTCGGAGCAGGTTCTCCTAGAGAAACCCATTGTTTAGACTGCCGCAAAAACTCATTCGGATTGCGGTTAAACAACTCCAAACAATCCTTTTAAATTGTCACACGTTTACGTTTATGGTCAATTGAGAGCAAACGCGGCACACATCTTGCAGACTACTTTCTTAAAACCAGCTGATCATTTAAAATCGAAACCACACTGCCATATGAAATGCTTATGGCATCAACAATCTCACGCACTTTTATTCTTCGGTCTGCTAATACTATATCGTGGATTTTTTCGACATTTTCGGGTGTACTGACCTCAATTGGCCGTCCAGAACGTTCAGCGTTTTTTCGCAGAAAATAATATTTAATGAGCACTCGAAATTCACTTTTTTCCATTTTTAGAAAAATACACGAGGTTGTATGTTTTGAACAGCTGTTAAACACGAATTAAATGACGACATTTGCTCAAAATTTTACAGTAGTCTATTAACAGGTGGTACTTGATGGGAACAGTGTTGCATTTCATATAACTACAAGGGAAGTTCTAAAAATCATGGAAATATTGATCCGCCTTCGTAACACTATAAAACATTTTTTCTGTAAAAATTGCAAAGTATATATGGCAGATGAGGGAACTATATGTAAATATTGTGAGGAAATAAATATTTCTTACATTTATGAAATAGATGTCACAGAATAATTAGTACGTTTATTTAAGATAGATCGCATTTATAAATATCTAATGACAATCTCATTTAAAGAAGATGCAATGAGCAACATTTATGATGGATCCGAATACCGTTAATCATGGCAAAGGAAAATATGATTTAACTCTTGTATTATACACTGATGGAATTTCTTTGATAAAATGTTCCACAAGCCATTGTTGGCCGTTAATATTTATTGTAGCCGAATTACCACCACAAATAAGATATAAATATATTATAATTGCTGATATTAGGTACGACAAAACCTTAAAACTCCCCATGAACCTTTTCTTAATGCCGTTTTGCAAAAAAATTTTCACAAAATAAAGTAAATTACTGGACAGATCCATCTACAAATGAAATTAATCATTCAAATATATTTGCCTCACTTTTTATCGCTGATGCTCCAGCAAGAGCACAAATTCAAAATATTCTCAGGTTTAATGGGGAATATGGATGCAAAATTTGCGAAATAAAAACAATCGCATTAGAGAATTCCAATGCAAACAATGATAAGAGTATACACAAATGAATTAAAATTGCGAAATTAAATTGAAATGGAAAAGCAAGCTTGCAATGTCAAAAACAATAAATATATCACACACTGCATGCGAGTCAAAGGTAGAACAATTATATCTTGTTTACCTAAGATAAACATATCCACATGTTTCCTTCTGGAATTTATGCATTTAGTACTATTAGGCATAACAAAAGAGTTCTTAAATGTATGGTTAAATAAAAATTGCGATTGGAAGATAAAAAAATATTAAGCATATTGATAATTTTTTAATGAATATTAAACCCACAGAGAACGAGAACTAACATACAATGTCCATCAATTACAACATCTATGCTTGGAGCGGATATAATGAAAAACCGTATTGATTCTATGATACCTATCTCTGAGATAAACATGCAAATCATTGGAAAGCATAAAACATTTTACCCCAATACATCACAAATTAAAACTACAATCAGTGGGTCTATTTCCAAATTAATCTTTATTTTTGGATAGAGCAAGATTTAAAAATACAATCTATATTGCATATTGTCTATATTATATATTATCTATTTTGTATATATATACAAAATTTATCAATTATACTATAGTAGCTAAGAGTGCTAATTTTGAAAAATATGTTATTATTAATTGTTTCATAAAAAACGATAACAAAATTTATTTATTGGTTCAAAACCTGGAATTGACCAATAATAACTTTGTTCACATTACATCAAATACAAAAATGAAACATCTCATACCTTTCAAAATTTTAAATACTTTTAATGTCATAAATAGTGAAAATATTAAAAATATGTTTTCTGTAATGCAAATTTGAAATTATATTTGTAAAATTGTAAAAAAAAACAATTCTACCGAAAAGCGTTCCCGTGCTCAAAAATTGGGCAAATGGGCTATTTCGAGAGAATAATGTTCTTCTTCTTGCACTAAACAGCCCAGAATATTTCTTCGTGTAGATTATATAAATTAAAAAATAAAAATATGCAATAAAGAATTTTCACGAAAATTTATAAAAAATGATTTATTTTTTATTTTTATTTTTGTTACTAACAGGAAAGTTTCATTTAAAAAAATTAAAAACATTCAAATATGCTGAAAAATAGAATTACATTCACCTACGTATTTTCAAAATAGTTTGATGTTTTATTTCTAAGTAAACAATTTTAATTTTTGTATTTCCATACTTTAGTACGTTTTTGTATTTTTGTGGGAGAAAAATTAGCTTTTTCTCATTTTACCGCACTTTAACCAAAAAGTACGGAAACAAACCTATTATCAATAATGATTACTTGAAATAGTTTTTATTTCTGAGAAATAAAATAAAAATCAAAAATAAAAGTTTATTACACAATAGCTTAAATAGCGTTATAGCAAATGCAATGATGTACTCAGGGTATTTTTAGCCAGTTTCCTTCATTCTGATTTTTTCGATCCAAAATTACACAAATAATAATTATTTTTGGTCGCTGGTTGAAATATTCAAAAAAGTTTTAAAAATAGAGTTTTTGCTTAATCGAAACCAAAACAATGCGATTCTATGGAACTTCAAAGGCGCTATGAGCACATGTCAAAACTATTACAGCATCTTCTATATTTATCGAAATACACTGAAAACAATAATTTTTAATTTTGTTTTTTGCATGATTTCGTAGACAGCAAAAAATCGCTATTGGTTTAAAAATTCGAAAATTTATGGGTAATAAAAGACATATTTTGGTATAGTTTGCTGAAAAATTTAAATGAATATCAATATTGATTTGTGATATATTTTAATTCGAAAATAGTTTTTATTATATCGAAATTGGAACTATAATGCGAAATATGTAAGGGTACATTTTGTGGTTAATTATAGCTTTCTTGGTCCATAAAACTATAAGTCATAAAAGTATTTTGACGCCCACTGAAATTTAGTATTAAGCAAATAAAAAGCTTTCATTTGACATCAATATTGTCAGTAGGTGAAATGTGTTTTAGGATGAATGTCGCCACAGCCAGTATAAATGTTGTTTCTTTTTTTTTTCATATTATAAATTTAAACTATTAAGATGATTCTTTATAGATACTGTGCGATGATATAAAGTCGTATCTTATACTGATAACATGAGCACGAAAATTTAGAAATTTGTTAAAAATTTCGAAAATTGCATAAAATTTTTGGATTTACATTTTTTTTTTAACGCCCATTTGACTCGGAGGTGTAATTTGTTAATAAACTCTGTTTACCTAACATTTTTTGTAACTTCCATAAAAGCGGTATTTGTCAGTCGCTAAAACATTAATTTCACTAATATTTACTCCAACCATATGGAAGCTTGTGATGATGCTATCCAACGCCTGGTTTCCTGTCATCTATGAGATATACCACTGACTGCAGCAAATCACTTCATCTTTTAAATTCTATTCTCTAACTTTATTTCTACTTAAAAAGAGACAATTTTTGGTTTCATTTTTTGTCACTGCAGAACTTCTCACTATTTATACAGCGTATGAATTTATAAAGTTTTGTCTCTTGATTGGTTGACAACTTGATTCTAAAAGATGTAAAGTGCGAGTGAAAAACTCAAGTTTTTATTACTTTTTAGCTTTGAATGCCGGTATTTCCGTGAAATTTTACGTGATTGACCTAAAACTTTGGATGTTTCTGTTAATTTGTTAGGTATACCAAAATGCATCAACACTTTTCCTATTCTTAAAACAAATTTTGGAAATACAAGACATATAAAGTAGGTTTCAACAATCTTCGAAATCTTTTGAAATATATAAATATATATATATATATATATTATTAATTTTAAAGATTTTTTTTCTGAAAAATTTAAATTTAAAAAATTTAAACATTTTTTTTAAATTGATAAGATTTGGATAGGGCGTTAAAACTTTTTTTAAAACATTAAAAAATGCTATAGCCAGAAAAAATATTTTAGAAGTTAAAAAAATTGGAAAAAAAACCAAAAATGTTAAATTTAAGTTCAGATCAATATAAATTTTTATCGCATCCTTATATTCCCAGCAAAAACTTTGCTTTCTTGGTAAGCTAGCAGGTATAATTGGAAACAAAAATAAACTACTTATTTTTTGCCTGAATAACTAGTTATTTTTGTTCGACTTGTCCACAAATTCATGTAGTTATTTTTTGACTCTAGGGGTACTCAAAAATATGTACAAAAATAAAAAAAAACAAACAAATTTTGCCGTCAGTGAGACTCGAACTTGGACACACACTAACCATTCGTTTTTACTGACTAACTTCTTACTCAGTACACCATCTCGCACATAGCATCCTGAGCGACAAAAACTCTATTTAGTTTAAAAAATCTTTTTAGACATTTTGTTATAAAAAACTAACAGCTTCAGAATGGGGTTGAACCAACAACCTTCTGGTTATTAATCCGGCGCTCTAGCCAACTCATCCACGTGATTGCAGTATTCCTGCGCTATTAGACTATTGAGTACTTATTAATGTAATACAGAGTAGGCAAATAATAATGACGCCTCATTACCAAGAAACTACTTTAATAAGTAGTTGTTATTACCGAAAGCCAAAAAATTTTTGCTGGGTTTCTATGACTCTTACAGCAGTATTATTTTGAATTTTATAAGAAATCTAGTGAATAATTTTGCACCCAAATTATGTCAGAAAAATTTGTTTCGAACTAAATAATAACCTACATATGTAAGCATATTTTTTAAAGAGATTAACGAGGGCTATTTTTATTTAAAATATAATAATAACTTAAATTTTGGCATTAAAAGAAGTACCCAAGGTGATCAAATTTGGAGGTCCATCCACTACCATCATGACCTGATAGCAATCTGGGCTCCTCCAAATCAACTCAAAAGCACCTTAGGTATGGTCTTGTCAAATTTTATTCTTATATCTTTAACAAATCACAAGTTTCAGAATTATTTCGAAAAAGGCGTTATAGAACCACTGTGTAATATTCAGACATATTTTTTCTCTGCATATACATAGAAACATGTAAGAAAATGACCCCAGAATTTATTTTGTGTTATTTACTTTTCAATATTTATAATCTTTAGTGTACGTAGATAAGGACAGTATCTTGTCTTTAAAATATTTCTCACCATGTCAAAAATATGCAAAATCATATTTTTTCCTGGTTTTCAAATTAACCGAACCGTTAGCTATTTATCCGTTTCAGACAATCATACAAATTTTATCATTAATTTGTTATAGCATATTTTTACATATTTTGGTCGTAGCAGCATATTTTTGCATATTTTGAGCATATTTTGTTATATCTTCATATAAAATCCTTATTTTAAAGTATATATGAGCCATTTAAACTGCATTTTTTGCATGTTTTGTACTTTTTGTACTATGCTTTATTTTCGCAATTTAAATATTTTTGCATATTTTGTATTTAAGAGCATAATTTTGCATATATTACGTTCTCTGCATATTTTACACTTGAGAGACAAATTTTGCAGATTTTGCACTCAATAGAAATTTTGTAATTTCCTGATACAACGTATTAGCTTTGAATGTTTTTAAGTGCGCATAATTTTGCATATTTTACAGTTAATAGATATTTTTGCATATTTTACACCCAATAGATATTTTTACATAATTTGAATTTTGCAATTTCTTGATAGAACGTTTTTAAGTGCAAAAAAAAAATATTTTTAGCAATTGCTTATAAAAATCAAATTATATTAGCATTAATAACAAATAATTTAAAATTTAGCAAGAAAAGGTAACATTTTAATAGCTAATATTTTTAATTTTTAGGGCATATCTTCCGATTTTAAGAGCATTTCTTATGTGCATTAAACGTTTTTTAGATCATAATTTTGGTTGCCCTGGTAATTACATATTAAAGTATACAAATTTCTAGTTTATTCTTATATTCTAATTTATTATAATTTTTAAGATATATTTTTGACAAATCTTTTTAAAATGTAAAATTAAATTTTACTTATATTTTACAGAATCAGAAAATTTTTTGTGTTTTTGTTCTTAACTACACGACAGAGTAATTAAAAAATATATTTGAACTCTTTACTCTCATTAACGCAAATATTGAAAAGTATTAAATTAAATATAAAAGTTATTAGTTTTAACTAAAAGTAAAAGATAAAACTTATTACCTGAAAATTCTTAAATCATTCTGATTCATAGAGATATTTATAAAAGTGTCCGGCTGGGTGCAAATGTTTATGTGCTCATTTAGTTTTATATCATTTGAAACCAAAATCAAAAGCAGACTTAAGATACTTTTCGTTATTGCATACAAAACACATATGAGCTAAAAGAAATATTTCAATTAATTATTTGAGATAAAATACACAAATTTGTTTATTATCATAATCTCTTTTAATGAGTTTAGCTCTATTGTCTGTGTATCAATTTGTTTGCTCGTTTATTCATAATTTGGTTTATCTTTGACCAAAGCAGCTTAAAACAGTCATAATTGAGTGAATTCAGTATTTGTAGGCAAAAGAAAGTGAAGCGCTTTTAATGACACATTTATGGAAACAGATTGTTGCGAGATTAATTAAAATTTATGTATCCGTAAGTACATGATATTTAGTTATAAATGTAAATGTATTTAATCGTTAGGGAAGGAAATTAAGGAAATTAATTAAATTCAACTAACTGTCAACGCTTTCATAAGATTATATAAGAACATCAAAATGAAACTTATGTTAGTCTGTTTTAAGAAGTACAAATAAAGAAAAGTTTATTTTATTTACAAATAAAGTTAAATCACTTAAGAAAAAGTAGTTCGTTGTTAATAAGACCTGAAGAAAGTGCTAACACGATCTGTTATGAAATTCACTTACCAACAATTAACGATACAAGTGGTTGAAATACAGAACAACAATTGATGCTTAAAGCTAAGATTAGTTCTTATAATTATTTAAAATAAAAGCTTCAATTATACCATACAAAGACTTACGATTGAAGCTGAAGAATAAAGTTTGAATTGAAACTTCAGTTAACTATTGAAACTTAATTTAGTCAATATGAAAACGAACGATTAAAGCTAAAATTGGACTATAAACATAACTAAGGTTGAAGCTCAAATAAGCCCTCATATTTAAGATTGAATTAGTAAATATAAAAACGAGCAAGTATAGTTTAAATTAGACTACGATTAAAGCTTTTACTGGACTATATAATAAGGCTACTCATTTAAATGTAAAAATTTCCCATTTGTGCAATTGTGCAAATTTACGCGACATCTTTCATGAACCCCCTTTTCAAATGTTGTGCAATATTAAGAATAAGAAAATAAGAAATCATTGAAAATAATTGAAAGTTTTTTTTTTTTTTAATCAAAAATAATACAATAATTTTATTATAATTAATGTAACTATAATTTTTTACATCGCACACGCAGAGAAAAATATATTATGATTTGAACATATGATCACAGCGAAAAATAGACATGATTATAAGTAATAATTAAATAAAATAAAAGATAAATATTATGATTCCATTTTGTTATATTGTATCCAATTTTATGGTTTGTTTTTTCATATTATGATTCTAGTTTTACATATAGTTGAACAATATTGCTACATAGTTATTTATTATTTTTATTTATTTCGTTAGCGAAATGTAATGCAAAAACTCATCGTTCAGTCACCACTTAAACTATTAAAAGTAACTAGTGAATGGTATAAGTAGTAATATAGCTAATGCAAATGAGCAAATTGGTACTTTTAGAACTTTTAGAATAAAACAAAATACTAAAAGTTTATCACAATTTTACTGTGAAATATTGGGAATATAAAATAATAATAGAAAAAAATGGAACAAAATACAATAAAAAGTATTTAAAAATTTTAAGGCCAACTATACGAGTTGATACAGTATTGTAGTATTGAATTTTCTGTATTACTATTTGTTATATTGTCTTTTTTATCAGTGTTGCCAGGAGATGAAAAAAAGGGGCTAAATTGAACTTTTAAATTCTCTCAAAAGTAGGGAAAAAAGAGAATTTTTGTATATCTAAAATCTTATTTTTCTCGTTCTCATTAGTTTTATTTTATTTTTTTTTTCTTTTGTTTTGAGAAGATTTATATGAAGTTTCAATGGTTAATAAATTATATTAAAAATAGTTATAATAATCAATTTAGCAAGTCCATAAAATTAGTAGTTATTTTTGATTTGGATAATGAAGCGCCGCAGGCGTAAATTTTAATTTCATATAGGTAGGTAATATCGTTATTTTGAGCGAATAAATGCACAAAAATGGTTAAATATATAACTCTGTAAAAATAAAATTAGCACCTATCAGATTATAATTTGATGTTATTATATTATTTTTTCATCTTATTACATTATTATACCACATTGTAACATTATTATTTCATTTTATCATATTATTATCCCAGGTAATCATATAGTTATTCATTTTGTCATATTATTCCATCTTTTCATATATTAAAAAAATAATAAAATTATTATTTTTATAAATTTACTATTAAAAATAATAAAAAATTTTTTAAAAATAATAAAACAAAATTTTTTCACTAAGTTTGTGAAAAGGATAAGTATTATATTTATTTGAAACATTTTATTGTCATGGAATTACAATATTAATATTGTTTAAAAACATAATATGATTTAAGAATAAGGAAAAAGACTGTAAGTACTTAATGATTGTAGAAGCAATGATAATTTTCATATTAATAAAATTTTGTTTCTGTTAAAAATATTTAGAAAACATATGTGACAGTAAAACAAAAATTTCATTAATGACAAATTATGAAAAGAATTGGGTGAATACGCAAATTTTTTCTCTTAAGAGCAAAATATGTAAAATTATGCTCCTTAATGTAATATATGCAAAATAATACTCTTAAGTATAAAATATGAAAAAATATGTCATTTAAATTACTGAAATATGCTCTAAAATAATGATTTTCTATGAAAATTATAACGTGGTTTTGTCGTCGGCTGAGGTAACTTAGTCGCCTCCAGGGTCTACTTACGGATCCACAAACCTTAAGTAATAAGACGTTTGTTTTACCCTTTCTGGGGGGTTACAATAATAATAGTTTCTTTATTGAATATTCCAAACGTATTTCAAGTACAAAATAATAGATATTACGAGAGAATAACTTCTATAACTCCACTTCGGATATCACCGGCTTAACAAATGTTTCTACACTTCCTTCTTCAGCAAGGCTTATTTCGGCTCTTCGGCGTATGTTATTATCGGTACGGTTGATCGGCTCAGATTATGCTTGCTTCGGTCAGTCAACTTAGGGCGACTCGGCTCGGTTAGATGGCGTGTAACAGGCTCGGCTCAGCTATTCGACTTTGAACTTTCGGCTTCAACACACTCAGCTGTCAAACTGGTTCGGGTTAACGGCGGTATCGGTTTCTGGCACAGGCGGCAGCTTCGGGGATCGAGGATTCTGAGTTCAGCAGTTGAATTAAGATCGGCGTCGTATGTTCGGCTTCGATACCTCGGCTTATATTAGGCTCGGTTCGGTTGTAGGATCAACTTGGAGCTTTCGGCTTCAACACTTTCTGCTGTCGAACGAGTTCGGGTTTACGGCTGGATCGGTTTCAGATAGGATCGGTTCGGTTGTAGAATCGGCTTTGTTCTTTCGGCTTCGACACTCTCGGCTGTCAAACTGGTTCGGGTTTACGGCGGGATCGGTTTCTGGTACAGGTGGCAGCTTCGGGGATCGAAGATCGTATCTTTTTCTACAATACGTACAATGATTTCTTAAAGCTAACAACTAGCTACTTCTCTACTACTATGACCATGCAATTCTACGGGTTAATATTCTACTCGTGAGCACGAACAACCGAAGTCACTCGTGAGAACGAACAACCGAAGTCACTCGTGAGAACGAACAACCGAAGTCACTCGTGAGAACGAACAACCGAAGTCACTCGTGAGAACGAACAACCGAAGTCACTCGTGAGAACGAACAACCGAAGTCACTCGTGGGAACGAACAACCGAAGTCACTCGTGAGAACGAACAACCGAAGTCACTCGTGAGAACGAACAACCGAAGTCACTCGTGAGAACGAACAACCGAAGTCACTCGTGAGAACGAACAACCGAAGTCACTCGTGAGAACGAACAACCGAAGTCACTCGTGAGAACGAACAACCGAAGTCACTCGTGAGAACGAACAACCGAAGTCACTCGTGAGAACGAACAACCGAAGTCACTCGTGAGAACGAACAACCGAAGTCACTCGTGAGAACGAACAACCGAAGTCACTCGTGAGAACGAACAACCGAAGTCACTCGTGAGAACGAACAACCGAAGTCACTCGTGAGAACGAACAACCGAAGTCACTCGTGAGAACGAACAACCGAAGTCACTCGTGAGAACGAACAACCGAAGTCACTCGTGAGAACGAACAACCGAAGTCACTCGTGAGAACGAACAACCGAAGTCACTCGTGAGAACGAACAACCGAAGTCACTCGTGAGAACGAACAACCGAAGTCACTCGTGAGAACGCTATAACCGAAGTCACGCGTGTAAAATTTATTCAAGGGACCCAACCGAAGTTGAGCGTGCAAAATACGATTATATTTTACTTTCGCAAAATCTAACCGGCTCTTCAATTTATCTAGAATAATATCAGAGACTTATGCGGCGGATTCTCGTCTTGTTTGAATCGCCCCGACTGTAATCAAACTTTGTTTACTTATACCTAGTCATGTATCAACTAAATGAGAATTATATTGCTTGTTGACCATTAAGCAATATCAACTGTACAACTAAAGCAGTTTATACACATTTGTGTGGGTGTGCATGTAGTATTTACAGTAGGGGCGCTCAATGTAATTACCTATTACTAACACTTAGTAATTACCTATTACTAATAAAATATTCAATATGTTAGTATGAAAAGAAAAATAATTAAAAATACATAAATAAAATAGTAAAGAAAATAACTTAATATATTAAGGAATATGAACGTGAAGATAGTAGTACTGAGTGTACTATTTCCACGTTACATCCCCCTCCTACTTCGGAGAGCGATGCTCTAATCGGTGAACCGATCGTATTTCTATGTGTGGGCGAGTTTTTGGTCCGAGGACCCGCACTACCTTTGCTGGTAATATTTACTTTTTTTTTTTTTTTTTTTTTTTTTTTAGGTATATATTTTATTATTATTTTAATATATATATTTTCATTTTCTACGACCTTCTCATACCCTTGGCATTGGAGCTGAGCTTGTGAACCATCGAGGATTCGTAGTTTAATTGAAGGAAACGCCGCCCGATGTATGAGGTACTGCATATGCCGGGGCTTGGTAGAGTGTCGGTGTATTTTAACGTCCTTGAAAATTTCCTTCTCACTGAACCTCGGGTATGTATGACATCCTTTGCTGTTCGGCTTTGATGGTTCTATCCTAACTGGCAGTGCAGCCGCTGGTTTAGGTGAAAATGCTAATGGCGGTGGGCACTCGTCGGTCGGCGAATGTCGTGATTCGGTAATTATCGGAATTGGTTTTCTAACCTGGGTTAGCGGCAGCTTCGGTGTAGGAGAAGTTGGTGGCGAAATAACGGAACCAGTCGAACATGTAGCTGATGGTTTCGGGTGCTCCTGGGTTTGGAAATCGTGGACGATCTCTACCCGATGTGAAACAGAGGATATGTAGGTGAGAGGCGGTGGCTGAGGTGATGGAAGATCGTATGCAGCAGTACATAGTTTCTTTACCTGACTGAACTTAGATTTGTGATAATCCAGCATTGCAGAGTGTTTGACGTCCTCCTCTTCGGACAGACAGTCTCTACTGGTGAGTGTGTAGAGATGTTCGGATTCGTCCGTCGGACAGGATCGGGTAAGGACTTCACCGTTCAGTCGCATTTCCAAATTCAGGCTACTTAAGAAATCTATGCCGAGTATCATCGGCTCAGCCAAGGTCGTTATGACCGATGTTCTCAATCGTATTCTGTTCTCTTTGTATATTACCTCAATTGGAAAGATGTCTAGATAAGTTGCCAGGGATTGATCAGCCATTTGCACCATTCCTTCCGAATAGACTGGGTTGATATTCATATTTAAAAGATGTCGTTTTAGTGGCTCGCCGATGTACGTTCGTGATGCTCCGGGGTCGATGAGAGCTCTTATTACCTTCCCACATACTTCCACGAAGATATAGTATCGGCCATCAGTCGTCGGGATATTTCGCTCCAAGGCAACGGGGGGATGATTTCGGCAGTCACATGTGCAAGACCACATACCATCTCGGCCGCAATATGAACAGAAGAGACGAAATGCAAATGAGCACTGAGTACGTATATGACCAGTCCTTTTGCATCTCCAGCATCGTGTCGCACGATCATATCCCGAGTCAGTCATCATGTGGGAGGTTTGTGGCCGTTCTTCCCGCTTCAACGCCTCAAACTCATCTGTGAGGGTTATCAACTCATCGAGGTTGGTAAAGTCGTTCCGACGAACGTAGTGCCTATACTCGGTTCTTAATCCGTCGTAAATTCTGTCCAAATGATTCTGCCTCCGTAACTGGGGGTGTTGCCGGGAAAGAGTCAGCATCGTAAGAATGTAGTCTTTAGCACGCTCCCTGCCATTTTGTCTTCGGTTATAGAAGTTCTGTTCAAGTTGGGATAGATATCGCGTAGGTAGGAAGAATTTTTGTATCTCTTCTTTAAATCCGAGCCAAGTGGTAATCGTATCGCGTTTCACGCGATACCATTTTAGGGCATTGCCCTGCAGTACGCTCAGCATTGCGGGAAGTAGTCGGTTGACAGCTATGTGATAGCTCTCGGCTAGCTCCTCAAAACGTTCGAGGAATTCCATGAGATCGGTATCTCCCGAATATGTTAAATTCCATCTTTGAATTGCTAACATAACTTCAGTATCCGAGAGGGTGTGTTCCGATGGTTTTGGTGGCACAGCTAAAGATATTTCCTCGTTTACGACACACTTCTCAGCCGACTGTATTTCCCTTTCTAGCTCTCGTAGTAAGTTCTCGGTGGAGGCTCGTAGTCGCTTTGAACGAAGGTTTTCTGCCAACTGTTTCCGCAGATGTTCCACAGTATAGCCTGTCGTAGGTATGCCGGCATTCTGACATTGCTCAATTAACTGATCTTTTCGTAACAAGTAGATCCAGCCGATGGAATCCTTTTGTAAGGTTTGGCTCGTAGATGGGTTATCGTGTTTGTTACTCTCGTAATGTTGACCCGATTCTTCCTCGTTGGCGGCGGCATCATTTTTCCCGCGATGCGATTTAGAATCGAGTCCCTGCTCGGGCGCCATTTTATAACGTGGTTTTGTCGTCGGCTGAGGTAACTTAGTCGCCTCCAGGGTCTACTTACGGATCCACAAACCTTAAGTAATAAGACGTTTGTTTTACCCTTTCTGGGGGGTTACAATAATAATAGTTTCTTTATTGAATATTCCAAACGTATTTCAAGTACAAAATAATAGATATTACGAGAGAATAACTTCTATAACTCCACTTCGGATATCACCGGCTTAACAAATGTTTCTACACTTCCTTCTTCAGCAAGGCTTATTTCGGCTCTTCGGCGTATGTTATTATCGGTACGGTTGATCGGCTCAGATTATGCTTGCTTCGGTCAGTCAACTTAGGGCGACTCGGCTCGGTTAGATGGCGTGTAACAGGCTCGGCTCAGCTATTCGACTTTGAACTTTCGGCTTCAACACACTCAGCTGTCAAACTGGTTCGGGTTAACGGCGGTATCGGTTTCTGGCACAGGCGGCAGCTTCGGGGATCGAGGATTCTGAGTTCAGCAGTTGAATTAAGATCGGCGTCGTATGTTCGGCTTCGATACCTCGGCTTATATTAGGCTCGGTTCGGTTGTAGGATCAACTTGGAGCTTTCGGCTTCAACACTTTCTGCTGTCGAACGAGTTCGGGTTTACGGCGGGATCGGTTTCAGATAGGATCGGTTCGGTTGTAGAATCGGCTTTGTTCTTTCGGCTTCGACACTCTCGGCTGTCAAACTGGTTCGGGTTTACGGCGGGATCGGTTTCTGGTACAGGTGGCAGCTTCGGGGATCGAAGATCGTATCTTTTTCTACAATACGTACAATGATTTCTTAAAGCTAACAACTAGCTACTTCTCTACTACTATGACCATGCAATTCTACGGGTTAATATTCTACTCGTGAGCACGAACAACCGAAGTCACTCGTGAGAACGAACAACCGAAGTCACTCGTGAGAACGAACAACCGAAGTCACTCGTGAGAACGAACAACCGAAGTCACTCGTGAGAACGAACAACCGAAGTCACTCGTGAGAACGAACAACCGAAGTCACTCGTGGGAACGAACAACCGAAGTCACTCGTGAGAACGAACAACCGAAGTCACTCGTGAGAACGAACAACCGAAGTCACTCGTGAGAACGAACAACCGAAGTCACTCGTGAGAACGAACAACCGAAGTCACTCGTGAGAACGAACAACCGAAGTCACTCGTGAGAACGAACAACCGAAGTCACTCGTGAGAACGAACAACCGAAGTCACTCGTGAGAACGAACAACCGAAGTCACTCGTGAGAACGAACAACCGAAGTCACTCGTGAGAACGAACAACCGAAGTCACTCGTGAGAACGAACAACCGAAGTCACTCGTGAGAACGAACAACCGAAGTCACTCGTGAGAACGCTATAACCGAAGTCACGCGTGTAAAATTTATTCAAGGGACCCAACCGAAGTTGAGCGTGCAAAATACGATTATATTTTACTTTCGCAAAATCTAACCGGCTCTTCAATTTATCTAGAATAATATCAGAGACTTATGCGGCGGATTCTCGTCTTGTTTGAATCGCCCCGACTGTAATCAAACTTTGTTTACTTATACCTAGTCATGTATCAACTAAATGAGAATTATATTGCTTGTTGACCATTAAGCAATATCAACTGTACAACTAAAGCAGTTTATACACATTTGTGTGGGTGTGCATGTAGTATTTACAGTAGGGGCGCTCAATGTAATTACCTATTACTAACACTTAGTAATTACCTATTACTAATAAAATATTCAATATGTTAGTATGAAAAGAAAAATAATTAAAAATACATAAATAAAATAGTAAAGAAAATAACTTAATATATTAAGGAATATGAACGTGAAGATAGTAGTACTGAGTGTACTATTTCCACGTTACAAAATATGACAAAATATGCTGCTAAAGCCAAAATATGCAAAAAATGCTGTTAAGACAAAAATATGCTGTAAAAAAGCGATGTCAAAATACTTAAAATTGTCTGAAACCGATAAATAACTAACAGTTTGGTTCATTTGAAGCCCAGAGAAGAATAAGAAATATTTCTCTCACTCAAAGTAAGGTAAACTTCACTAAATAGTTCAAAAAAGGCACATTTTGAGTATAATCCTCTAGCTGCAGAAGAGGTATATGACTTTTTATTTTTATATTATTTCTCATTACAAATGACATGTGCTATAAATGTACTCTCATTAGTAAAAATATTAAACATTTTAAAAACATTTACATTTCTGGTACAAACCGGTTAATCGTTTTTTTTTTTAAATAAACCCGTATTCGAAACCGTTTTCTTAAAAAAGCAATTTTTCGAATAATTCTAAAACCAGTTTTTTGAATACAATAAAGGTATTAAAAATTTAAACAATTGTTCAAATATTTGAATCCACCGAATTTTTGAAATTATAAGCTTTTATCGCAAATGATGTTATGTTCATATTGCTATCCCAATTACGTAAGTTTTCCATTGTATTTGTACTATTAATTCAATATCTTTATAATTTATTTTTATTTACATTTGCACAAAACCTAGTTTAAATGAGATTTCGATCAAAATCAACATAATTTTATTAGATTTTAATTAGATTTTCCATACAAATCAAAATCTAGTTTATAATGAGATTTTACCAAAATCTCATAAAATTTAACTAGATTTTGAAGAATATCGTTATGCAACACAGTTTTATTTTTCAGTGTGTTAGTAACACAACAATGTGTGTGAGTAATACAGCAATGTGCTAAATAAAAATAGCTTTTCATTGTAAACAAATGTTCTTAAAATTAAAATAAATCAAAAAATAAATAAAATTTGTTGTGGACTCAACCATAGATTAAAGTAAAATAGAAATACACAAGATCTTGTAAAGCATAGAAGCTATTTAAGTTTATTTAGTGATTCTGTTAATTTTTGTTAATCCAATTTGGAGGTTTAATCTCTTTTAAAGCATTTTCAATAGAAAATATACTTATTTTCTTTAAAACATCTATAGTTTTTTGGTAATCAATTTACTAATTCTGTAACTAATTCTTTTGTAAAATGTATACATATAGAAAGTATTTAAAATTCTTAATTTTCAGAAATTAGTTTTAGATTCTTTATTTTTAATAAGATTTTCAAACGAATATCCAAGGCTGAGAAGGTAGAAAACGTCTAGGTTTTCGATATTTTGTGCAATAATTTCCATAATTTTTCTCTAATAAATCATTTAAATATTAAGTCATTTAAATAATATAAAAATAAATCATTTAAAGTTTTTAAAGGATTGCTTTTTTTCTTTTTTTTTGCCTGTAAAGCTTTATTTAAAATGTGTACTTTTTTAAGAAATATAACAAAAATATTTTTCATCTTGATAAAGTTTGTATAAAACATCTTTAAATGAGTTAGCGAGACATTCAAACCTAGAGTTGATCTGGGTAAGGGGTCAAAGTGGCATACCACTGTTATCTTGCAGATCTATGATACTGCAGTAATTGTCGGGAATAACTCAATAAAGACAAATGAGTTCGCATGCTCTATTACGAGACAGATATGGGCCCAGTACGATCAAAAACGGTCGAGTTTCATTCTGGGCACTGGATTGCTGGTGCACACGCTAAGAGACTAGGACTCTCTTTTAACGACTATTATAGAAGATGTTTTAACGAGGAGGAAGAAATTTAGTTAGTAATTTAGTTAATAATTTTAATTAAAAAACAACAACATTTAAAAGCTATTGGCAACGCGAAATATTTAAATTCGCTGCAATAAACATTAAGTTATGCCGAAACGGTTTTCCTTCAATCTACGAAGTTAACTGAATAATGAATATACTTTAAAATAAAGAACTTTTTATACTTAAATCTAATTACCAAACTTACCATAAGCTAATATTTAAACTCAAAACCTTAAAGAAGAAAAAAGGAATAAAATAAAAAATCTTGAATCATCATTATTTTGCTCTAAAAACAAAAAGGGATAATTTATGCTTTAAGAACTAGTTGCCAAAAAAAATTAACTGAATCCCCATATATTTTTCTCTTTATTTCCCAAAATCTACAATTATAATTACTCTAATTCTAACAGAATAATTATAATCAATTCTTTATTAAAGATTATTACTCCCCTTGCATTTTTAACGTTATCTTTATCCGTCTGTAATAAACAAAATTTATGCAGTACACAACGTCATTATATTATTATTATTATTATTATTATTATTGTTATTATTATTATTATATTATTTTTAATTTTTTGATATTTAACATTGTAGCAACCCGCATTTATTATTTATATTTCCGTAATCATTATTATTATTATTATTTTATGTGTGAGGTAGGGTTAAAAATGCCTTCTCACTTACAGTGACCGTCGTCAACTGCGTCGAGTGGTGTTTCCACTACAACAATCCCTCCTCGTTTTCTGTGGAAGTGCCTTCCTGGAACTGCTATCCGTATTACTTCGGGAAGGCCCAGAACCTTCGTCCTTAGAAGGACTACTCTATTTACCCACGTCTGGGTCCATTATGTTCATAGATAGTGTAAACTGGCTGCTCATCTTCTGTTAGTTGGGATGCACGTTGCCCCAAAAGTATCGAGGTATTTTTTCTTCGAGCGTAAAACATTTTCGACATAGTGTCCCACTGCATTCCATTTGTCTCCGCATTCTAGAATTTTTTCAACTATATTATCAGGATTAAACTCTTCGATTTGCTCCCTCAGTGCGTTTCCTTCAGCGTACCATCTAGTGCATTTGAAGAACGTGTGTTCCGCATCATTGTTCGCTTCGCCACAGTATATACAAGCGGGGCTACCTATCTTGCCCATGCGGTACAAGTACTTTCGGAAGTATCCATGACCTGAAAGAAACTGGGTTAGAAGGTAGTTAATCTCCCCAGATTCTCTCTGCGTCCACCTTTCTATATTGGGGATGAGCTTTGCCGTCCATCTGCCGGTCGTTTCTGTGCTCTATCTGTTTTGCCATGTTTTGGATGGTTTGAGATCTCTGCTCTGCAGCACCTCTGCAGGAACCTCTCCTCTGAATTGCCATTCTTCATTTCGCTCACGCGTCAAGAGATCAACCGGTATTTCTCCATTAATAACAAGTACCGCAGCGCCCGAAACCGTACGATAGGCTGAAGCGACTTTAAGTGCCGCCGTGCACTGTACTGCCCCCAGCACTTTGCGTATAGTCTTCGCTCGCATCGTTTCTTCCCAGATTTCACTGCCATTTCTAGGTCTCTAAGGCAAAATAATTATATATTTTATATAGATATTCATAGAATAACATATGTTTTGAATGAACCTTTAATAAAGGCTATGATTATTCAATAAATATTCTAATGAATTAGACTTAAGTATATCAAATCTTGAATTTAAAAATTTGTTAAACAGTTTATTTAAATAATTAATTTAATTATGTATATTAAATTATCATTGATGTCTGTAAGGATAATATTTTATCCATAGACTGAAACTAATAAATAAATAAATATAGTAGTATCGAATTGGTGGTTGCCATAATCAGTCTCCTCTTGCTCTGGGTTAGCATGCCTGTAACCTTTGTCGCTTTGGTGGCCGCGTGTTGAATAAGGGAGCGTGCAGTCAAGTTTGATGCCCAAATATTTCACCACCTTTTTCATGACCAAGGGATTATCACCAAAATGCATGCTAATTTCAAGTGGCATGCATCCTTGCGTCATCAGTATGACCTCGGTCTTATTTCTAGCAAGCTCCAGTCCATGGTTCTCTAGCCATATTTGAGTCCTTATCATGACTTGGTTCAGCTTTCTTCTGGCGTCATCTGCGTCTCCTGCTGAGATTACCGCCGCTATATCATCTGCGTATCCTAAAAGGTGTGTGTCTTGTGGCATCTCTATCGAAAGTATCTCGTCGTAACTCAGGTTCCAAAGATCGGGATGCAATATTGATTCCTGAGCTGCACCGGAGGTGATCGCTTTACCCCATTGGCACTCTGGCGTATTATAGAGCAACTTACGATCTCTCTGGTAACTCTGAAGGATTTTCAGCAGATATCCGGGGATGCTGAATCTCTCCCGAAGTGCCTTCACAATATCAACCCATCGTAAGCTGTTGAAAGCATTGCTTTGGGTAGTATCGTCTGCGCTGTACATTTTCGAAGTTTCTTACTACATCCTCAATGACACCAAGAGTAGATTTGCCTAGTCGAAAGCCATGCTGTCTCTGCGATAATCCTCCAGCCATCTCGTCGAAGTCTGCTAATCTGCATTGCAATAATTTCTCCAGTAGCTTGCCGGCACTATCCAGCATACAAAGAGGGCGATATGTTGACGGTTGGGTTGGGTCACCTCTGCCTTTGCTAATCAGCATGAGCTTTTGTATCTTCCACTGTTTGGGAAAGATTCTTTGGACTATACAAGCATTGTACACTTCAGGCATCGCGTTTGGCCGCCCTTTGGCCAGAAGCGTGAGTACCTCTGCTGGTATTCCATCTGAACCAGGAGCTTTGCCCTTTTTAAGACTCCTAGCAGTAGTTTTTAGCTCTTCCTCAGTGAAGGACGCTGGCATCTCATCGATATGGTAATCTCGTTTTTCATTCTACACAAGGTGTGTGGGAAATGTGGAAAATAAGTCTCTTACGATAATGTTGAGATCTTCATTCTCAAGGTGTGGGACAGCAGAGTTGGCACTTAGCTTCGTCGTAACGATCTTATAGCCTAGTCCCAAAGGGTTACTGTTCAGATCTCTATGGAGTTCTTTCCATTTCGCTTTTTTATTATTAATTATCGCATTCTTCAACCTCCATCAAAGCTTCACCGGCTCGCCTAGCTCTGGTGCAATACACGGGATGTCTTCTTGGGTGCTGCGTTATACGTGGCATTGATGCATTGCAGCTTCGAACTATCGCGTTCGCCAAGGAAGCAGCGTCACTATTGGTCGCAGATATAGCCCCATCAAAATTTGCCAGAAGTACTCCAGGGTCCAGATTCCTTACGTTCCACTTGCGAGTGCCTCTCTCTCTTGATGTCGGATCCCTTCCAGTGTAGTCTTCAACTACTTTAAATCCTTCAACCATTGCAGTCCAGCTCTCAGTCACTAAAGTGGTGTCCGGTGTGGTGTATTCACCTCCCGTTCTTCTGAAAGTAGTGGCGGAACCAGTATTTACCACAACCAGCCCTAATCTGGCGGCCATGTCTAAAATGCACCTTCCTCGTGTGTTCGTTGTTGGACTTCCCCATTCGACAGCCTTGGCGTTGAAATGCCCAGCTACTATAAAAGCTCCACCTATTTCTCGAATCTTATCTTCAATTTGATCCAGCTTTATCCCAAATTGCTCCATAATATCACTTGGGGTGAGGTAACAGCTCATTAGTGTAAATTGTTCTGTTCGTAGGTATGTATAGCACCATCCGGAACCGTGCTGCCTGACCGCAATCTTACTGCCACTGGTTAACCAGTGCCGTGCTTGTTTCATCCTCGTACCAAGACCCTCGACGATTTTGCATATACTGTTCACTGATAATGAAAGCATCCACATTATTCTCAACAGCTATTTGCTCGAGCAACGCATCTGCCGACCGGCTTCTATGCATGTTTGCTGCCTTCATTTTTTGCTTAGCGGACACTTCTTTGAGCCTGGAATGTGCTCAGTTCGCTCGAATTTTGCTTCCGCGCAATGAATGCATTTGAGAACTGCATTACAGTCTTTATTTTGTGCACAGCCTGTCCACATCTGATGCACCCATCCCTCCTGTCCACGCCTGAACAGTTTGCTTGGATGTGCCCCATCCCAAGACAACGATAGCACCTTCTGATATCTTCGCTCAATCTCATCCTAGCTCGAATTTTACAAAGCCAACCTCGATAAGTGTAGTAGCACTTTCTGCCGATATCTTATTGTTATTATCGTTATTATTATTATTATTTTTTTGGTATGTAATAATAAATATATCCAAATTATTTTATTATACATTTTTAGGTTAAAATTAAGGGATGGTTCGTTTTTCTTTTTTTGTAGATTTAAAAGAAATTCTAATATTAAAAAATATATATTTTTTTAGAAATTATATTCTTAATAGACTAGTACTAAAAAGCCCCAACGAGTTAAAAATTTAAGTAGACGATTAGTATATAAAAAACATGTATAAAACTATATTTGAGAATATTCAGGTATGTCACAGAACACAAATTCGTAAGGAAAGTGAAAACGAAATCGATATTGGCTCTTGCAGAAAGCGAAAAACGAAAAAAATCGTTATTTTATGTAAATAAACATGAATATTATTTCTATTAATATCATTTAAAAAAATCCACATAAACAAATTTTGTAAGAAATTAATTTTTTTTTAATTAACAGTAAGTGGATGGAAATTCTATTTTTGTTAAGTGAACACATGAAATTTTTTAATTTAGTTAAAACATAATTTTATTTTCAATTATTCCTTTAAATGTTTTTCCTTCATTAATCAATTGGTTCTAATGTAGAAATATCACATTATTTTTCTAAAAGAAGTGCGTTTTTAACATTTTTCGAATTTGCGAAAACGTATTAGAGCTGAAGAAGCAAAACGGACACATTACGAATTCCACTATACGAAAACTTTCACTTCCGAAAAATTTCTGTGACATACCTGATTGTGTGTGACTTTTTGAGATCTTTTTTATAGCAATTTTTTAAGAATTAATTCAAAGCTTTAAGGTAATGGCTAAAAATTTGATATGCTAACAGTACGTTGAGGTTAGATCCTGACACGCCTACCTTAAAGTATTTCTATTTTAGTAAAATTTATTAAAATGTGTCTAAACTTCAAACGAATTTTTTTTTTTTTTTTGTAGCAATGGTAATGATTCTACCCGTCCATTTTTAGCAGGCATCAGTGATACCAATTTAGCCTTTTTGATACTAACTCTAGCCTTTCATTTTGCTTTTAGCAACACAGAAATTAATTTCTTATTAGATATTACTAAATTTATTTTTAAACGAGAAAGAAAGATATAGTCGGTCAAGACCGACTATATGATACTCTACACCATTGTGTACGAACGTAAAAATTCGGGAAGGGGACTTTTATTACACCTGTGGCCAATTTTACTAAATGTAAAATGAAATATACAAATACAGAATAATGCGTTGATACTAACATCTAGATGATATTGTGCACTTTAGGGCGATTCCTGGAAATGGGTTTATATGGGAGCTATGGTAAATTAAGGACAGATTCTCATAAAATTTGGCAATGTTGTTTCTACTTACGTAAAAATTATTTGTGTCGAATATTCACATGATACTAACATTGGCATAGGATTTATGCACCTTAAAGTGATTTTCGGAAGAGGTGATTATATTGGAACTATGGTCAATTGTGGACCGATCTCCATAAAATTTAGTACAAGGATTGACACTTGTACAAGATTTCTTTACACTCAATTTCATTAAAATACTCTTATTTTTAAGGCATTTTTGAGTGTTTAAACTCTATTCCGGGGGGAATAGAGTATGGGATCTAGATGAAATAATGGACCCACCACAACCAATTTCAATAGGCTTCGTTTTTGTATCATAAAAGTCCCGTGAGCCAAATTTCATTCAATTATCTTTAAAATTGCGACCCGTACTTTGTGCACAAGGTTTACATGGACAGCCAGCCAGACGGACGGTCCGATGGACATCGTTAGTTCGTTTTAAAAAGTGATTCTCAGTCGATATACTTTAAGGTAAAGTATACTTTAAAGTGAGCCATTTAAGCATTTTAGGTAATTTATTCGCAAAAAAATAATATTATTTATTTTTGCATAATCAAGAAGGTATTATAGTTCACATCAAAATATTGGGCCATTTTTCATATGAAATATAAAATATATAATTTTTGGATAATTTTTCATTGGATCACTTTGCTGACAGACTTTCTATATTTAATTTATAAATTAATTACAAGATCTTAAACAAAAAATATTAAAAACTAATGAGAATGAGAAAATTAAATTTAAATTTAAAAAAGAAACAAACTTTTTTTAGCCTTATTTTTGGGACATTTAGCCTTTTCTGATCTTCTTTTAAAATTCAGTTTAGCTTCTCTTTTTCTCACCTCCTAACAGCACTGGTGGAAATGTTTACGGCCTTATATACTAACAGAATATAACATTTTAGTCCAATATCTACAAAACTGGATTTTTGTCGTTCTAAAACTGCCAAATGTGACAATGTGGTCTGGTGATGATGTGTGAGCTTAAAAATATACATATATACTATATATGTATATATTATAATAACTAAATGAGATAATTTATTAACATAAAATTATAATATCTGCTTAATATAACTGACATCAAACTCTTCAATTCATTCACTAAAACCATCAGTTGATGTCCTTGTAACTAAATCATGTTGAGTATAACGTTTAGGCAGAAATCTGTTAAAATTAATAATAATTTAAAAGTAAATTAATTTGTATTACAAAATGCATTCAAACCTTTTTTTGATATAACGGCAATTGCTCGTATTCATAACCGTGCTAATAAATACAAAGATTCCCTAAAAGAATATAACGAAAGTAGGTGGTACAAAATGTAAATATTTCTTATTTGATTTGAACAAAACTTACACACAGCGCATTAAAAAAGTCTGGTATAATGGTAAATTTATTTTTACCTTCTGAAATCATATTCATAAAGTAAGATAATATTTCTAAGAACCAAACAACCCATAAAAACCAATAAACGAAAGTAAAGAGAGAATCTAGGAAAAAATATAATTTTTATTTAAATTTTGTTTAATTCTAAAAATATTGGAACTGATTTTAAAGTAAAACAATTTAAATCAATTATACATAAAAGATATTTAAGTTCGAAATACCTTAAGTTCGAAATTACCTTTTTACATGAGAATTTTTCATTCTGCTTGTAATTGCAGTAACAGCTCATTTATTACCAAATATCTTATCAGTATTATATACAAGGTCAAACAAAATAATAGTACCAATATATGTGGTATATAATAATAAATAATGACTGACCAGCGAGTATCTAAAATATATAACAAAAATATTAACTTAACTAATTGGTACAGTATTTCTCTAAATAAAAATATTAAAAGAGGAAACTTACTATTAACCCCGCAATTTCCACGTTCTATATCCGGTTTCCAGTGTTCATCAATATCCAGTGATTGTATCACAAATAACATAAATGTAACTATACTAGGTATAATTATTCCCATTTTCAAATAACTATGAAATGTTATAATATAATCGAAACCAGTTAAAATGCTAAAGGTATCGAAACTGACAATACTAATCTAAGTTAAAAAACCAATTGTTCCAAAATATATGATATAACCTAGGAATAGCAATAAATGAAAGTACGTATTTGTAGAATTTATATAAAATCTTAATATTTTAGGCCCAGTTTTATACTGCTCACTTAGTGACAAAATCGTACTTAAGTTCTAAAACTGGGTTTTAATTTAGAAAAGTAATCTTTTTCATCCCTTAAGTTTTTCTTAAGTATAAAAATTGTCTGACGCCTTCAAAAATATTTATTGAAAATAAACAAAAAAAAATAAATAAAAATACAAAATTTAGTAAAATTATTTAAAATTTTATGATTTCAAACAATGATTTAAATTTACCTTTTCTGCGTGGTTATATATTTTCCACTAACACTTTTTTAATTCTACAGCCCATAAGCTACAAAATTCTTTATATTTTCGCAATTAATTAAAATTTTTAAAAATTATTTTTCTTTTATTTATTTTGGATGCCATATTAGGGTGACACCTAAAAATGTATTGCTCAAAAAGGTAAGTTTGATATAGCTAAAGATTTTTCGCATTAGCATAAGACAATAGTAATCTACTTTAAAAAATATTTAATAAAAATATTAACATAATTAGGAAAAAATCGTTTTTGGATAGATAAAATATAAATACCATTGACTTGAAGATTTTTTTTTTTTTGAAAAGTTGGGACTGCCCTATTGTAAATATATAAAAACTCAACAAAGCTTTTTTTTGTCAACTTAAGTTTTAAACTGTAAAACAAAATATTCCTTAAGTGTGAGCTTTTACTTAAATATTTCTTAACGTAGTTTTGACTTAAATATACACTAAGGGAACAGTATAAAATCGGGCCTTAACCCTTACCTATAGTTATACATTCCAATTCACCACATTCAGGGGATAAAGTAATAAAACATATTAAAGAATAAGTGATAGTCAAATATATCAGGTATATGACAAAACATAACGTATGACTATTTCTCAGTTTAGATCGAAAATAATAGAAAAATATGGTCATTAAAAAGAAAGGAATCGAACACAACATGGCTGAAAGTATAAACAAATATATAATTTACAAATAAAACTTCATCATTGGAATAACATACCCCAACTCTTATACTTATCTGTTTCATAATTATCATTGTTTAGGAGACATATATAGGGTACAATATCACCTCCTACAATTTTACTTTCATTTTCGGGATTTACATAATCGACTCAATCGAAACAGTATTGCTGTTGATTTCAATAACTGTTGTAATAGGGAATCAATAAACTGCCATTCTGTAATAAATTTGGGTTAATTGCAAAAGCACATTGTGAAAAATGTTGGCCGAACAATGCACAGTGGGGCCATTTGCAAAATAAATAACAATAAGTCTGGATCTTTTAAACCGCTGAACCGATTTTCATGAAACTAGCAACATAGGTAAGGATGAAATTACGCTTACAGAATATTGTTAGCTGGAGTATGTAGCTGGAGCATGGAGCTAGAATGGGCCAAAGCTGACCATATCGATAGTGAAAAACATATCGTAGCTTGTAACTTTTACAAATATAAACCGATTAAAAATATTTGTAAAACTTGCTTACTGTAACAAATTATCTCCAATGGTTTAAAAGATATTTGATTTCAAAAGTTTAGTTTCTCATTTTTAGCCTTGACATTTTAAAATTTTTCCCTATAACTTAAAAAAATATATAAAATCTATTTTATTAATATGGTGAAGTTCTCTACAACTTTCTGAATTATGTTAAAAAAGGAAATTTAATTATCTCAATTCGATAACTGGAGAAAAATTTTAAAATAAAATTTTTGAAGCAAGTCCCAAAAATGAAAATTTTTTGTCAAAAAAGTACCTTTATATATTTAATATTTAAAAAACAAATTTTAAAATCATTCAATATTTTTTAACATTTTCTGAAACACTGGACTTTATGAAAGCATGTCAGTGTATTTTGATAAGTTTTGAACATTCACCCTACATCCAACAGTGGTCAAATTAATAAATTTTTTAAGAAAATTTCAAATTTTTGAGCGTTCAAAAAATTTGATTGTTGATTTCGATGCTTCTGTGAATTAAATTAGATATAGCTCGATATGTTTTTGAATGTTTTGCAAAAAATTGTGACAGCCTACCGGTAAGTTTTAGTCACGAGGCATTTTTCTGACAAACCCTTATTTTCATTTACAAAAATTTCGACGTTTAAAAATATATAGTAAAAATACATATTTTTTCTGGTCTTTACATTCATCAATTATTCATTAACAAATGTATAACATATGCATAGGGTTTTTTGGATTTCAACTCCCGGGAATCGGACTTTTATTTAAGGCACTCCCGGGAATTCTTCGGTACTCGAGAAAAATAAAATATTATTTAAAAGTATGAAAACTAAACAAAAAAGCTTTCTTTTACATATAACTAAAAATGTTACTACTTAAGTATTTAGTTCTTCGTCATCGGCAATAAAAACTTAGCGAAAGAATCGTGGATATCGTTCACCATAGCCACAGAACATTTTTCAAAGCAACCATAAATAAGCATGTCTTCGAGAATAATTTTTTTGAAATCTATTTTGAAGCCGGCTGATTTCTCCAAGACATAAAATTTGAAATCTATTTTGACCCCGATTGATTTCTTCAAGACATAAAAATAATATATTTTTTAGTCCTAAATATAGAAAATAAATGTGTAGAAACTATTGAAAGTGAAAGGTAAAAAAAAAAATCTTACAAAACTGTGCCGTAAATTCATTTGACATTGTTGAGGTTTTCTTAGTTTTCTGTTCTAATAGCAGTGGTTTCAATTTTACTTTTGTCATTTCAGTATTTCTTAGTTCGGAAATGATTTTTTCTGGTATTTTAATAAAGTTTTCAGAGTTAAAATTACATCGAACTGGGCGCAAAGCAATATAATTTTATAATTTAATTAAACTCTCGATTTCGGGAAATTAAAAACCATAACTGCTAGACGAATTGAGAAGCTAAATTCAGAAGCAACGACTTTCGACTTTTGTGTAAACAGCAAGGCCGCTATTAAGGGACTAATATCGTATGAGATGAAATCAAGTAACTGCACTCAATCTCTTACCTAACTTAGACATAACAGAGACAGACTAATAAGCTGAGAGTGCAAAGAATTAGGCGTTGAGAAATGTGACAGAAACACAAACAGATGTTCAAAACTTAAATTCGAATAGCCTTCTATGTGCTACAAACGTAAACCGCCATTAAGTGGTAAGTATAAAAATATATAATTTACTACTATAGGCATTGACGTAAACAAATCCGGGAATTTAGTAAATAGTATAAATAATACTTTTTATAATTACCTCATAGGTATTACAATTATTTTTTTGGTTATTTAAAGGAAAACACCTTAATATTAGTTTTTATTCAATACATTTTAATTTTTATGGGAACCTTCTATCGTGTGAATAACCGCTTTCAATTACGAAATTCTACACTCGACTACCAAGAAATTATCTGAATATTAATAAATAACAAGAAAAGAAAATATATATTTTTTTCACTTAAACTTTCTATCTGCTAGTCTAAACTCTAGACTATAGAATTATTATTGTAAAGCTTACAAAACTCACATAAATATTGTATTATAAGTAAATTGAAATTAAATTTTGTTTAATAATTCAAATTCACATTATTTAAAGTAACTTCAATTTTACATCAAAAAGAGTCCATTTGTCTTTTGGATCATTAATATCTTCTACTGGATAAATTTCTGAAATATCACATGGCGTATCAAATCGATGTTTAGAATGTTTATAAATATCCCTAGTTTATAAAACACCATTATTAAATGTAACATTTTTTTGAAAATATTTTGTAAAATTCGGATCCTCATAGATCGTAGTTATTTGATCAGAGCACATACTTATACAGGGATCAAGGCAAATGCAACCATGTTTATGTTCTGCAACACTGACTCGTGCACCATTACTTAGAATTTCGAAATAAGCCACTAGATTTTGAGGTATTTCCTTTTCTATATTATTTTCTATATAAGAGTTATTTTTATCTGTTATATTAAACATATTTATAAATGTACAATTTGGTATTTCACTATAGGTTTTGAGTATTGCAAATAATTCGTATAATATTAAATGCATTATATTATGCCTATATATACACGAATTGAGAACAGTATGAAGACTGAAACAGATATTAAAAAAAATATATGTATTTTCTATTTATTACAATTTATTATTGACAAAACCGCAGAATAAATTTCTATTAGTAAGTATTAAGAGAGATAATAACTAATATTCTCAAGTAAATAGGTTTTATCCTAAAATAGGTAAATTTGGTTTTGAAATATCAAAACAATCACGCTCAACAATCTGAAGGTAAATGCTGAGAAAAATAAGTTAACGATCCCTTCTTTTTTTTACTGATATTGGTGGTGGATTTTCATGTTATATTTGAATAATAAGTGAAATTACAAGTACAAATAATTGAATAATATCTTATAGAATTTCTGTACACAGAAAAAAGTCATCAAATATATTAGTAAATAAATCATGCAATTAAAAACTTTTTTAAATCTGTACCTCTCATCAAAATGATGGTAATTGATATACTAAAAACTGTAAAAAATAAAAAACAGTAAAATTTGTCCAATTAAAAAATGTATCAAATCGATTAAGTAGATGATTGAATGAATTAAAAATTTAAGTGCGAAAAAAAATTTTACTTAAATTTCATTTTTATTTTATATTTACTTGAACATATTTATTAAATTTACATGCAAAATTAAACAATTGTATTAATTGGAAAATATACGATAATTTCTTCTGTGTTTACAGTGACTCAAATGGGAATAAAAATAAGTACAGGTTTTCAAACTTAATGCATTTAGTACTTGGTTTTGAGAGCATTTTTTAATACTGTAAAACTCTTGGAGTGTGGGACTTTTTTGAACAAATATGCTTCAAGATTTTTTTTTTTTATAAAAATAAGTATTTTTTCGAAAACCTGTCCTTGTTTGGAAAAATACATTTTAAAAAGAAAATATTAATTATTTTATATTAATTAAAATATGAAATTTATTTAATAAATTTACTCATTTACTTATATTTCAAAATTTTTCAATACTAAGTTTACAATTAATGTTCAATCCCCACATCAGCTAGAATATTTGCTTGTCATTCTGAAAAAAAATGTGAAAAATATAAAACAATTTCTGCAATAAAAAAAATAATAATTATTATTATTATTTCTAATTACTAACTTCTCTTTAATTTTCTTCAGAACCGATTTTCTACAAATAAATGTCAAGAACACAAACAAACCCTATAAAAGAGAAGAAAATTATAAATTTAATGAATTCAATAAAAAAATGAAAAACAAAAAGGATATAAGTTTGAAAAAAATATTAATTAAGCCAATACTTTTAATAATTTTATTATTATATTAATTTTCGTTAAAAATTATTATTTGAATATTTAATGAATCTATTTTTCAGATTAATATATGTATAAAAATTAAAAATTTTAAACTTACGTGACATGCATTAAAGAGATCTAGAGCAAAATAAATAAAATATTCCTGAGCCCCAAAAGCCATGCGAAAAAAATACGATAAAATATCTAAAGACCAAGAAATGCCCATAAAAAGAAATATGCGAAAAAATAAAGCAAATCTGTAAAGAAAAAAAAAGTATTAAAAAAAAATCACATAAATATTTAAAACATTCGAAATATAAACGTAAACCAAATTAAGAATAACTTGATATTTACAAGTTCCTTCACCGATATGGGTAAAATTTAATCTAAATGAGTTTCTCCACAAAATGTCGATATACATATATAACTTAAGATATTTTGTTACTTAATTAATTTTTTTTTTTAGTCAAAGAGAACATAATTCTTTCTTTATTATACATTTTTTAACATCAATGCTATAAAGAAAGCTATAATCAGTCCTATATGATACCTAACAAATTTAGAATACATCCTGGTATTTCTGAGAAATTTTCAATTTTCGTCCCTTTTTAAGCTTTAAATTAACAATAGTGTTTATAAAAAACCGCTTTTCGGTTAACAATCTACTTATAACCTGTTAAATCGGTTAACCATCATTTTAATAAATGTATAATTTGAAGCTTAATAAAATTCATTTTGGCTAAAAAGTGTATTTGCAGCTTATAGGCTTAACCCTGCACCAAGCAATAAACAATTTTCTTTATAAATAGCGACTGATTTATATCGAACCTTTACACCTTTAGATTAGTTAGTTTTAACATAATTTATAAAAACAATTTTATTTTTGGCAACTTTTATCGCATCTTTTGATATAAAATGTTTCTACACATAGAAAAAATATATAATTGTAGTGAATATAATCTAAGAGCAGCATATTATGATTGGAACATATGATACCAGCGAAAAATATAAAATATTATAAATAACACTGTGCGACAAATGGTAGGGGTCAGTGATCGAGAAGGGTTCAAACTACCGGGGAAAGTTATATCGGTAAAAAAGAAGTTATACGTGTCCCGGCGTTTCGCTGGGTCACGTCTAGGAATCGAGATATATCGATTTGAAGTTAGTAACTATCATATAGGGGAAATTGTGACCTTTGGTGGTCTTTTTTTTTTTTTTTTTTTTGACATAACTCGAGAACCACCAGTCCGATTTTGCTGAAACAAATTTAAATACCTTCATACCTTCATTTAATTGTGAATAAAAGCGAAACGCATCCATCGATTTTCATGATCTATGTCTCATTTTGTTTAAAGGTTATGTGACTTTACGTGAAAGTAATAGGACTTGACACTTTTGTTACCGTTTTGGATTTTTTATGAATTAAAAATAAAAAAATTCAATTTTTTAGGCAAAAAATAGTTTTTTTTTTCATACATTTATTTATAACTGCGAAACTGTTGCTTATGTAGCGAAACGTTGTATGAATGAAATAAAGCCTAATTTTTTTAAATTTGTTTCAGCAAAATCGGACTGGTGGTTCTCGAGTTATGTCAAAAAAAGGACCACCAAAGGTCACAATTTCCCCTATATGATAGTTACTAATTCCAAATCGATATATCTCGATTCCTAGACGTGACCCAGCGAAGCGCCGGTACACGTATAACTTCTTTTTTTACCGTTATAACATTTCTCGTTGGTTTCATCCCATCCCGATTTTGACTATCGCATAGTGTAATTAAATAGAATAAAAAATAATTATTATGATTCCATTTTGTCATATTGTGTCCGATTTTGTGGTTTGTTTTTTCATGTTATAATTCTAGTTTTACACATAATTGAATATCCCAATCTGTCAGATTATGATTTAATGTTATTATATTATTATTCTACCTTATTATATTATTATTGCACATTGTCATATTATTATTATTCCATTTTATCATATAGTTATCCAATCTTATTATATTATTATTTCATTTTGTCATATTATTATTCGATCTTGTCATATATTAAAATAAAACGTAATCCTAAATCTCTTAAACTAAAAGAGATAACTTTCACATGTAAGCATGTTTTTAAGAGATTTATAAGGGGTACCTATATGCATATTTTTTCAAATTTAAGTCATAAATGAATTTCTGATGAATTTAAAAAAATTTACACCCGAGTTTGCCAATTTTTAGTAACTTTGGAGATATATCCGCTATTTCAAAAAAAAAAAAAAATCTTTTTGGGACCATTGCGATGTGTGACAAATATATTTGTCTTCAATATTACGAACAAATACTTAAAATCAAAAGTGTGGAAAATTATTAAAAATGTATCTGAAAATTTCATTATTCTTGTGAGTGCAGCTTTAACAAAAATGTTACTTCTGAACTATATATACAATATCATTTATATATATTTATTATAATAAACATTACAATGTTATAAATAAATCCGACGCATAGTTAAAGACTTATGAATACTTAAAGTTACATCTTACTGCATAAAAAATCCAATAAAATAATATGAAAAAACGAGAAAGAAATATTTAGTCGGTCAAGGCCGACTATATGATACCCTATCCCATTGTGAACGAGCATTAAAATTCGGGAAGGAGACTTATATTACACCTATGGGCAATTTTACTAAATGAAAATAACATATACAAATGCAGAATAATGCGTTGATATTAACATCTAGATGATATTATGAACTTTAGGGCGATTCTTGGAAGTGTGTTTATATGGAAGCTATGGTAAATTATAGACCGATTCTCATAAAATTTGGCAATGTTGTTTCCACTTACAAAAAAAATATTTGTGTCGAATATTAACTTGATACTAACATTCGTATGAGATTTATGCACATTAAAGTGATTTTCGGAAGAGGGGTCTATATGTGTGCTATGATCAATTGTGGACCTATCTTCATAAAATTCAGTACAAAGATTGACACTTATACAGAACTTCTTTGCACCTTTCTTTCATTAAAATATTCTTATTTTTATGGCATTTTTGAGTGTTTCAACTCTATTCTGGGGGACATTTGTATAGAGGCTAGGTGAAATAATAGACTGATCACAACCAATTTTAATGGGCTTCATCCTTGTGTTAGTCATAAAAGTCCCACGTGCCAAAAAAAAAAAATTTAAAACTGATTCTGAGTCGATTGGTATACTTTAAGGTGTATATTGGATAAGTTTTTCTATGCGTTATAGTATAGGGTATAAAAAACAAAAAGTATTATGAAAAAAACAATTTTGTATGAAAAAACTATTGTACATTTTTCCTAAAATAAATATTAAAAATAATTGCTTATCTTGTACCAGAACAACTAAAAATGCATTTTATAGTAAAGATATAAGATTTTAATATACTGAAAGAAAATTAAAAACGAAGAGTAGGAATTTCGAAAATTTGAAAATTTGGAAAAAATGCGAGTGCATTTTTAAATAAACATTTTACCATTGAGTTATTGCCTTGAAAGAGATCTCAATTGGCTTTCATTAGAACTAATAAAATCCGTTTATATCGTAGAGAAATGCGAACATTTATAGTTACATACTTTCCCAGTGTTCTTAACTTTTATAAATATTTAAATCGAGAATAAAGTCGCTAATTTTTCAAAATTGGCAAAAATAACAATGACAATGACTGAACATCTCCATAGGATATATTCGTACCTATTTGAAAAATACCCATTTTATTATAAGTCTCTAGTAGAATGAATGATATATATTAATTATTTAATTTTTCACTTTTACCTGTCTAACAAAGGTTCAGGTTCCTGAGCAAATAATAAATACAATTCCTCGCTATGATTCTTCTTGTATATCACAATCCAAATATATAGAGTAATACTGTAAACGAATACCACCAAACAAGGAATATAATAGTAAATAAGAGCCGACCAACGTAGCGCTATAATCAAATACAAAAAAAAAAAATAACTAAAAGTTTTAGTCAAGAAATTAATATAAAAAATTTAATTACTGTTCACAGCACACATATCTGTCTCCATGCCCGGTTTCCATTCATCTGGTAAATTGGAAATGTGAGCCAGAAAAGTAAGAAAAGTCATTAGCAGTGGAATAAACCAACCAATAAGAGAATAACACTCAAATGAAGGTTGATTTTGGGTGATATCTGTTAGGGTCTTCCAAGTGTCAAAACTTAAAATACAAGTCCAAGTTAGATAGGCCACAATGGTGAAATAAACTAAGAAACCTAAATAAATTAAAATAATAATTATATAATACGCCATAGATCTTTTGTGTTTTGAGGTACCAAATATTTCGCACGATGTATTGGCTAAATCTATACCAGAAATAGTATAGAAACATATCAGCGTGTAAGATACTGTTACTAGGGAGAGATATGTAACAAAACATTTACAATTGGTGCCATAAGGATGTGTTAAATAACGATAACATATCATGGTAATTATGAGGAAGGGTATTGAAAATGCCATGGCTGAGAGAGAGAGAGAGAGAGAGAATAAAAAAAAACTATTATTTCAGATCTTGTGTTTAAAAAATTTTCTCATACTTACCCCATATTTTAAACCAGGGTATTTCTATAGTTTCCCCACAAACTATTGGATTTATAAGAAAATGATATTCTTGATCGAGTATCTCTATATCAAAACAATATTCTTTTAAGGTAAGATTCCGTTGATCATGATGACGCAATAAAATACTATTCTGAAATTATGATTTGTGTAATTTAAAAAATTATGAATTAATTTCTCTTATATTCTCTTATATTCTTTCTTTTGTACTCTTTTAAAAGGGAATAAATATATATTCCCTTATATATTATATTAAATATTAAATATATTATATTTAATATATATATATATATATATATATATATATATATATATATATATATATATATATATATATATATTTATTTGTTTATTTTTCAATTTTAATTCAAACCGCAAATTCTATACAAACATCTTGTCTAATTATATTTATAAAAGTTTACCTCATATAAAGTCCATTCATTATGTTTCTCCAATTCCGGCAACATCATATATCCCTTTTCAATATCACATACTTTACCATAAATTGGATAAAAATCTTTAAGTAAATGTTTTCTCTTTATAAGGCCACCTTTATATGTAACATTTTTACTAAATCCATCATCAACACATTTTGATTTATAATTTTCATAAAATTTATCCATTTCATCGGAACAAATTGGTAAACATTGTTTAACGGCACAAATACAACCACGTTTATATGTTCGAAAAGTTTTGGAATTTGTATTATTGAGTATTGTATAATTATAATCTTTAACATATTGGGGCGGTATAATTGTTTCGTTGTGATATAAATAGGAACCATTTGTTAGTTTGGGTGTTTCTGATAAATCGACGGTATAAATAAAGGGACATGTTTTGGTAAAATCACTTTTAGTTTTTTGTGTTAATAAGAGAATAAAAATTAGTTTTAAATGAAAAAGTTTAAAAAACATTTTTATTTATTGTAAATTAGGTATTATTTACACTTTCTTCTCGGAGAGACTAAGATAAACTGTTTATAAATTATTGAATAAGATGCAAGTATGTGTAGATCCCCCCTGCTTTACAATAAGTTATTTGAAATATTAATAAATTTACCACAAATTTGTTGATGTCATATTTAATCCGTATTTGATGTAATTACATATGAAAAAAATATATGATGTTTTACAAAATTGTGTTAATTATGAAATTTAAAAAAAAAATATGAAATTTAAAAAAAAAAATTTAAATCAAAATGTTTAGAAAAAAGTTTATTAAACTAAGAGGCTAAAAAAATAACCTCCAATATTTAATGATTCTCCAAAAGTCTCAAAAATAGATTTTCTTTAAATTTGCTTATAAAAACCACATTTATTATAAGGATGTATACAACAGATTTAATATGCACTATTTCATTTGTTACTCTCAGCTTTGGGATATTAAATTATACACCTAATATTATTGAACACATCCCTGTACAAAATGGCACCATTTAGTGTCAATTGAATATCAAATCCGTATGTTTTAAAATTTTAAAATATGTAATGACTTTGTTTTTTTTCCTCAGTATTTTGATGAGCAGATTATATCAAAAAACATCAAAAAGGTTTTAAAATTAATCTTTAGTTCTTTAAGGGCTACCATATTTACGGGTTTAACCCTAAATTTAGGAAATTTTGTTGCAGAAAATTATAAACATTTTGGTTTGGGGATTGGGAAATTTGTTTGGGGATCGGGAAATTTATGTATGTTAATAAAATTGGATAGTATATAATTTTAAAGATGATGCAAACACATCTCATTATAAAGAACTTGTTCAAGCAGTCCTTAATAAATCGTTAGCAAAGCATGTATAGGATGCGTATTTTCTGTTATTAGTATGAACTTCGACAGGCATCTTTACGCATTAATATCCACTGTACCTGAATTGGTATAGGTGAAAATTATCGGGTATTATTTTCGAAATTTAAAGAGTTACAGTTTTTTTTTTCTTTCTTATTTAAATAAGTGTCAAATATCAAAAAGTTTTTCAGGAAAAGTGCAAAACATGCTATTTGACAACTTCTTAAAGTTTCGTTTTTCCCAATGATGGTTTGACTTTTTTGATAATATGATGCCTTATTTGTAAAATACATGATTTATAAGTATTTCCTTACATATTTTGGTAAAACAAAATCGTCATGTCAATTAATATATTTTTCATGTATAAACAATAGTAAAACAAAAGTTTTTCACAAATATCGCCGCTGAATATTATTTTGGCCATTAATATTAATAAAATCCATTGCCAAGAATTCTTCTAATTTACGAAATGGTAAATTTGAAGTTTAATATACGTTCGAAATACATATGTAGCTATGTAAAAATATTCATCCAAAAATTATATCTCTAAATAGAGAACACAAATACTTGTTAAAAAAATATTTTTAATGATAAAATCCGGTGGGACTTTTTAAGAAAATTGTTTTTAAAATTTTGTGGTTGGCCAAAAAATGCATCTGCCAGCCCTGAGTTCCCTACCAGCGCACGGCGGTATGAACAAATTTTTTGGAAATAATTCTGTAACTAGTGAACCATTGGATATATCTACAAAATGTTGGTATCTTACAAAACTCTAAATAATATTGCTACAAGTATCATATAAATATATATATCCTATAAAAATTTATATCAGTCTGAAGTTAACTTTAAGAAAATTTCACATTTCTGGAGTTATTTTCCAAAAAAAAGTGGTAATATTCTTTCACTTCTAAAGTAGGTCAAGAACCGCCCTATTAAATTATCCCAATTACTTGTGTATGGTTTTGTACAATAATCTGCAATGGAAACTAAATTCACTAACAAGTTTATAGAAACCTATGATGGAAATCTAAATCTGCAAATAGACCGTAAGAGGTATTAGGGTCTTAAATCCCAGAAATGTGAATTGAATATTTAACGAAGTGTTAAACCCGTTTTATTTTATGGTGCAGCAGTGTATTGGAATTCATTTCATACTGCTACCATTTCCAGATTTGAGTTTTACATAGAATTAGAAATTACCCAGCAAAAACTTTTGGGTTTTCGGTAATAACAACTACTTTTTAAAGTAGTTTCTTGGTAATGAGGCGTCATTATTATTTGCCTACTCTGTATTACATTAATAAGTACTCAGTAGTATAATAGCACAGTAATACTGCAATCACGTGGATGAGTTGGCTAAAGCATCGGATTAACAACCAGAAGGTTGTTGGTTCAACCCCATTCTGAAGCTGTTAGTTTTTTATAACAAAATGTCTAAAAAGATATTTTAAACTAAATAGAGTTTTTGTCGCTTAGGATGCTATGTGCGAGATGGTGTACTGAGTAAGACGTTAGTCAGTAAAAACGAGTGGTTAGTGTGTGTCCAAGTTCGAGTCTCACTGAAAACCAAAATTTTTTTCTTTTCGTTTAGGTACATATATTTGAGTACCCCTAGAGTCAAAAAAATAACTACATGAATTTGTGGACAAGTCGAACAAAAATAACTAGTTATTCAGGCAAAAAATAAGTAGTTTATTTTTGTTTCCAATTATACCTGCTAGCTTACCAGGAAAGCAAAGTTTTTTCTGGGTACGTGTGTTAAATGTACCACATCAATAAGATTATTATTTGTAACGATAATTTGGATTCGAGTGGATCTTCTGACTGCGCCAAGTTTATACGCATTACCCCACCTGGATAACAATCTTGACGAGATGTGGCGGCTTAAATGTAGGCTGTGGTCTCTTTCTTGAAGTCTCAGTTGTCCTCTTTGAGGATACTGAGAAATAAAGGTATAGACTCTAAAGGCCTTCATGACCAAAGGTTATCCATTCCCTATCCCCTTTCCCCAACTACCGTCTTTTCTCCCCTCTTATTCCATATCCTTTTTCCCCCACTTGTAAGGTTAAGGTGGTTGATAGCAGTGCCGAGAACCTGGATGGCTAGTCAGTGGTTAAAGAAGACTAGTCGCTAACAGCTCCCCTCTGGTGCCAGGACACGGGCCAGTTGTAAATTTTTTTCTAGTCCATGTACGCCGTCCCTGCATGGATGGTCCATCCCCTTACGTGCCTACTCGTGGGAATCAAATGGAGAACAAAATAATTAAAAACAAAAAAACAACAAAAACGAGGAGATGGGTATCTCCTCGGAAGACGACCTTTTGGCCTCTAGTCAAGAGACCTTGGTCGAACAACCTGGCAGCAGGGGAGAAAGACATAGCACCCCGCTGTCACAAAACACAATGGCTCCACGACAGGATGTCAAGTCTGACGACCAGTCGAAGGAGAAACGGAAGAAAAAGAAGAGCCAGAAAGAGATTCTGAGACAACGATATGTCAAAGCTCTCTTTATACTGGAGAAAATTGCCAAGAATAAGGCAAATGGCACTCCTCATGAGCGCGATAAGGAAGATCGTGTCAGATACCAATCGGTGGTTGATGAGTATCTTAAGTTTAAGGACTCTCAACCATCCACATCCCAAGCAGTGCAGGAAAGAGCGAAGCGAAACCGCTCCCAAGCTGAGGGTAGCAATTCGCCCAAGAGGAGAAAGGTCCAAAGTAAATCGACCGCTCCGGCTCCTTCCACAATAACGTCAGCAAGAAGGCCGTTTAACGAGGTGGTTAAAGATCACTTGCTGATGGCGTTGGCTGATGGGAAAAGCGGCAACCTAACTCCTGTAGTAACAGAATGGGGTGCTATAGAGTCTAAATTGGCTGAACTCGTGATGGAACACGTACTCACCAACAAAGACTCTACAGTTCCTCGTTTTGACTCTGGTGAGATACACCGGGGCTACAGGATAATCAAATGCTTGGACGTGTTCTCTAAGGAATTCCTCAGCAAATGTATCGTAAAGATTAGCGATGCATGGGAAGGCTTAAGCCTTAAGCTTATCCCATCGGGGGAAATCCCTATGAGACCACGGGCAAAGGTTTGGTTACCGAAGATGAGCTGCGATAACCAGAAAATACTGGAGTGTCTGAAGCTGCAGAACCCCAGTATCCCCATGAGTGACTGGACAGTCATCCGTTCAGAAGATCATGGGGACAATAACAAGTGCATTATCTTCGCCATCTCAGAGGATAGCGCAATTGAGCTAGAGAAGGCGGGGCTAAAATTGTACTTTGGGGTTAGGGACGCCAAGGTTAAGGTGTTCCGTCTCACAGGTCCAGTTGCTGGCGAAGCAGATGAGTTGGAAGTAGCCAACAATCTGCTGACAGGCATGCAGCTAAGTGAACCTGCAAAAAACCCTACAACCGACGATGAAAATCGTGCAAATTAATCTGCAGCATTCAAAATGTGCTACAGACAATCTGAGGCTATTTTTAGCGGAAAAGGACCTCGACATCGCTATAGTCCAGGAACCCTGGGTTTCCAACTCCCAAGTCAAAGGGTTCCCGACTACGACATATAAGGTACTATACGTAAAAGATAAAGGTAAGCCAAGATCTTGTCTTATTGCTAGAAAACACATAAATATATTTCTTTGCCTACAGTATAGCTCAGCAGACCTGACAGTCGCAAGGGTCGAGTTATTGCGAAACAGAAGTTTCCTGATCGCCTCCAGCTATATGGCACACGACAAGCCAGCCCCGCCAGACGAAGTGAGGGCGTTTCTGGCCTCAAGAGGACATTATCCTTGGCTGTGATGCTAACTCAAGGCATACAATATGGGGCAGCACGGAAATCAACGACAGAGGTGAGTGTCTATTTGATTTCATTAATACGAACAATTTGACCATATGCAACTCTGGCAACGACCCCACCTTCGTTTTTCCGAGCTCGGTGAACTATAATGGATGGGAAGAGGTGCTAGACATTACACTCATGAAGGACAGATCCAATTTATCAGTTGATAGGTGGAGAGTATCTAAAGAGAAATCCTTTTCGGATCATTGCTGGATACTTTTCGACATTGGGCTCGTCTGCAAAGAAACAGCGTCAACTTTCAGAAACCCAAGACGAACGAACTGGACTAAGTTCAATGGGATTCTCATGCACAGACTGAGAAAAATACCTCCAGTCGAAGCAACGACTGAGGGTCTTGATCAAATTGAGGATACATTAGGCAGGGAAATTGTTAAGGCTTTTAATATATCATGTCCAATGACGAAGGCTAGAAAGAGCTTCCCTCCCTGGTGGAATAGGGAACTCTCGAAGCTACGCAAGGAGGCACGCAATGCTTTCAATATTGGCTACAGGACAAAATCGTGGCAGTTATACCACGATAAGCGTAGGGAATATAAGAAAGCAATAAAGATCGCAAAAAGAGACTCATGGAAAGGCTTCTGCGAATCTATTGACAATACCAAGGAATCTGCTAGACTCAGTAGGGTTTTGGCAAATGGTCATAATAATCCATCCTATATTAAAAGGATGGATGGATCATGGTCAGAATCGTCGGCGGAATCTTTGGACATTTTACTTAACACTCATTTTCTTGGCTGCACTGATATTACGGACCAGGAGATGGGGCATATTAAATCCTCGCAAGGAATCGAGGTTGACATAATATCCGTTGAGAAAATTTCATGGGCGATTGATAGCTTCTCTCCATACAAATCTGCAGGGCCTGATGGTATTATACCAAAGATGCTGCAAAGTGCAAAGGTATACATCATACCCTGGCTACATAGGATCTTTAAACTCTGCCTAACCCTCAACTATGTTCCCAGGAACTGGAGGAGAGTAAAGGTAGTGTTCATTCCAAAAATCGGAAAGAGAAGCCATGAGAATGCAAAGGACTTCCGTCCGATTAGTCTCTCATCTTTTCAGCTGAAAACTCTGGAGAGACTCATTGATTTACATATAAGGCAGCGTCTAGAGGGTACAACTCGACTCTCAGGAGGTCAACATGCCTACATTAAGGGTCGCTCCACGGAGACGGCTCTTCATGAGGTCGTAGGGGTCATCGAGCGATCCATTGAATTTAAACAATACGCTATGGCTACCTTTCTGGATATAGAAGGCGCCTTTAACAATGTCACGACTTTGGCGATACAGAGAGCTCTGTACGAACTAGGAGTTGATGATTATATCACCAACTGGCTGGTGTCAATGCTAGAGACAAGAATCGTCATTGCGAACAGTGTTAAGACCAAACGGGTTATGCGTGGAACTCCACAAGGGGGCGTGATTTCTCCGCTGTTGTGGCTTATTGTCATTAATACCATCCTGTGTAAATTGGAAGACAAGGGAGTGAAAGTCGTGGCTTACGCGGACGATGTGGTGATACTAGTATCAGGACTGTTTCTGAACGTGATAAGTGATATCATGTCAACTGCTCTGGCTACACTCAGGGACTGGGCCAAAGAATGTGGACTAGGAGTGAATCCGGGCAAAACAGAGCTGGTACTTTTCACCACAAAGACCAAGATTCCGAGCTTCAGACTACCACGGTTAGGAAACTGTGAACTCACCTTGTCGGACAATGCAAAATACTTGGGCATTATTTTGGACTCTAAGCTTTCATGGAAACTGAACATTCGACATAGGGTTAGTAAGGCTACGGTAGCATACTACACCTGTAGAAAGATGTTCAGTGTGAAATGGGGCCTGAGTCCAAAATTGACAAAATGGCTATACACTGCTATAGTACGGCCCATTCTTGTATATGGATCTCTTGTATGGTGGACCGCTACTAGTAAGAGGTATGTGGTGGATCAGCTTTACAGGATACAAAGATCCGCTTTCATTGGCATTGCAGGTGCATTACGTACTAGTCCATCAGAGGCTCTGAACACTATATTGCATCTAACACCTATAGACCTATACATAATGGAATCATCAGTTAATAGTGCGATAAGATTATCTGCAACGAAAAGCTGGAGATCAAGAACGTATGGGCACGCGAGGATATTAAATTTATTACCCCCGCAATACAATAAAGTTACCGACTATATGATTCCCCACTTGGACTTCGGAAGTACTATTAAAGTCCTATTCCCCACCAGGAGTGAATGGAGAAGGGGCAATCTTCTTGAACAATTTAGAACTAGGATATACACTGACGGCTCAAAGATGAACTAGGGTGTCGGCTCTGGTGTCTTCTCTGATGATCTTGGAATTAGACACTCATGTAGACTCCCTGACGAGGCAAGCGTATTCCAAGCGGAGATACTAGCGGTCAGGAAAGCGTGTAAACTAATTTGCGATAGGAATATTCAAGGGAATATTGGTTTATTTGTCGACAGTCAAGCGGCAATACTATCGCTTAAATCACCGAAAACTACCTCTATTCTAGTCAGACAGTGTAAAGAGGAACTGCTTGGACTAAGTCGACTGTATGACATTACTATAATCTGGGTTCCTGCGCATAGGGACTACTATGGTAATGAACAGGCAGACGAATTAGCCCGGGCAGGCTCTGCTATGAATGCCTCCTTAGCGGTTTCTGTCGCAATCCCGTTAGGAACAGTCAAAAGCAGAATCCGAAAACACTTTCTAGAAAAGGCGGAAAATAGATGGCGAAATCTGGACAAATGTAGAGTCGCAAAAGAAACGTGGCCTACCTACAACGAGAAACGCTCATTGCAACTCATTGGCTACAAACGCAAGGACATCTCGAGACTAATAGCAGTGTTTACAGGTCACTGGACGATCGGTAAACATGCAAGTAGACTTGGTCTCCCTTACAATGAATATTGTCGTAGTTGTGGCAACAGCGAGAAGGAGGAGACGGTTTTCCATCTTCTATGTGAATGCCCAGTCTTGAACGCAAACAGACATAAATTTCTGGGAGGGCACCAATTAGACAACCTCTCTGAGATATCGGACACTAGACTCAGTGACATCATTAAATATCTCAATGCTACAGGCTGGATCTAATTAATTTATGTTCTCATTGTTTCTTCCCTACATTTCTATCTCATTACAGACTCAATACAACTAATTCACCTGGCGAGTAGTGTGGTTCCATCAAAACGGATTCTAACGAGTCTAATTGATTGCCCGTAGATTACGGGCTACCACGGAAACCTTATACGCATTAGGTAGCTAAATACGTGTGGTGTACGATCACGTGAACATTTAGGGAACACCCTATGTGCAAGCGCTATTGCGCTCACAGGCCATGATATTTACTATATTCATCATCTGCGAATGAAACCTAAATATAGAAATGGAGATCGAATTAAGTGAAGAATTTTGATTCGAATTTTGGACTCCCTAACGATTGTAGTATTTTTTTTTGGGCTAAAACTAAGGCCAATAATTTACAGAGTCTGCACACTGCATAATTGACATTTATGCTGTTATGTTACATTATATTATGTTAGAACTTCAGTCTACGATTTTTTCTGGAGTTATCTGTTTATACCATAAACCACTATATTATGGTATAATTATTATTATGGTAGTATAATGGTATAATTATTATTATTTTGGTATAATTATTATTATTTTGTAACGCATAAAAAAATTCAGACATTCTGCGTAGATTAAATATCTATTCTTCTGTTCGGCTGACTGGCTGTCTGTTCAATTAAACCTTGTGGAAAGGGTACAGGTCGCAATTTTAAAGATATCTTGATGAAATTTGGTATACATAATTATATTGATACAATCCTTATTGAAATTGATCGGTAAATTATTTCACCTAGTCCCCATATAAAGGTACTCCCGAAATAGAGATTTAACGATCATAAATTCCTTAAAAACAGCAATATTTTAATGAAATTTTGTATAAAGTATTTAAGTATAAATATTAGTGTCTCTTCCGAAAATCACTTTAACGTGTATAATCCTATGGATATGTTTTTATAAAATAAATATTTGAAACAAAAAAGTTTTATATAAGTAAAAAATCATAGTACCAAATTTTATGAAAATCGGTTCATAATTGATCACATCCTCCAATATAATTTTGCCTTCCGGGAAACATTCATAAGTACATAAATCCCATATAAATGTTAGTGTCAACAAGTCCCAATGTAATGAATATTATACATTACACATAATGCAAATATTGCCCAACAATTGGCCACAGGTCATTTGTAAGACCCCCTCACGAATTCTGATGCATATACACAATGTTGCACGGTATTGTATAGTCGGGTTTGGCTAACTATATCTTTTTTCATTGTTTTCTTTTTCAATGTCACTCATTTGAGAATCTTCGCAGTCGTTGCTTAGGATATAGATGTGAACTATATACTTCCAGTATGGTAGGTATAAGTTTTTTCATTTGCAATTGTAATTGGTTTTAATGAACACTTATAATAGGGATCATGAACAAGCAAATCGACAGAAGTTGTAGTATATTTATTTCTCTCGGTAATCTCTTTTTACCGCATGATTTCACCCGACTACTGATCCACATTTTCACTCACAATAACATCTACTTTCTTATTTTTCCCATTTCGCTGTATTCTTTCTTCCTTTTACTTTTTTCGTTATTAAATGGAGCCAAATTAATATAACCTATAAATATCAAACGTAAGCATTGATGTTTCCATTCTAGTATTGAAAATATATAAGATTTAGATATCTTTTCTGAACAAATTAATTTCAAATTCATGATAATAAAACCAAAATTCATAAAAAAGCAAAAATTTTTAAAATTTGCATTCCAGATATGTCCTACAGATTTATATATAAAAATACTTTTAATCTGTCCCATTGCGTGATTTTGAATAACCTTAACCCTTTACTGACAGGAATTTGGATGATATAAATATGAACGGTATATAGTTAATAAACATTCTGCATGATCGGTTTGAGGACGCGTGAATTAATCATAGTGATCGTGATATTTAACTGTGTTGGACTTATGAGGTTTCCTTTAGCTTTAGCAGGTCTACATTAATCGAGAACGACCGGAGCTCAATATTTTTTAAAATCGTAAATTTCTTTTTACGAAAATGGTCAAATATTTTTTGTACTTAAAATTTAATTCACAGTAAGTTTATTATTGTTGTGGTTTAAATAAGCTGTACAAAATTTTAAATTTTCATCAAGGCAAATAACGTATCAAGTCTCTCATCAAACGTATTTAAAAGCACCTTTTCCGATTACCCTACTTTATAAAATCATTTGTAACTTTTATTAGATATTTAGGACTCACAATATTAGATTTCTGTTGCGGTCTAAATGAGAGCTAAACGATTATTCTATAATTTAACAAATGCTTAGTTTACTTTCAACTAAAGCCGTGTTAACATCTAATAACGCTTGAATTTACTTGTTCTATCAACGATCGTTCGAAAGCGTGTTGTAATTATTTTTGTATATTAATCATTCGATGACGTTTATAAAAAGTTTAAAAATAAAACATGATTATAAAACAATTACTGTTAATAATTATGTTAATTTTAATTGGAAAACCTTTAGTATTAAATGCTAAAAATCAAACAGAAATTGGAAATATAGCTGAGTTATACAACTTTTCTTTGATTGTGGCAAAGGAAAGTAAACATAAAAAGTTAAAATCAAATATTGAAACATTGACAAGTGATTCTAAAAATAAAGAAAATAAAATCTTAAATCATGTACATACAAAAAATAAAACACAAAATATTGAAAAGAAATCCATTCAGTCAAAATATTCTAATATAAAAAATATAGCAGATTTATACTCCTTTTCTTCATACAATGGATCTCAAATTCAGCAAAACAAAACCAATAATGAAAAACAGGCTCAAATTGCGCAGAAATTAGCAAACATTACACAAAATAAACATTACGAATCCAATCTGCCAAAATATTCTAATATTGGAAACATAGCAGATTTATATTTCTTTCCATCAACAAATATATCTCAAATTTATGATAATAAAACCAAAATTCAACGAAAACCTGTAAAATCAAATCAAATTTCTTCAGCGACAAATGGATCTAAAAATAAAACCAAAATTCAACAGAAGCCTAAGAAGTCTAATAAAATTTCTACCGTGACAAATACTTCTAATGTCGTCAGTAACCATACACAATCACAATTACTTTTGCAATCAAAAATAGATAATAGTTCCAATTTATATTATTTCTCATCGTCTATGGTAATGGGTATGTATGATTGTTCCTACGATAATACAATTAATATCAACGAAGCCTTAGCCCTGACAAATGGCTCCTATATCTATAAAAATCATACTCTTATACCACCTGATCTTGTGGGAAATTATGATTATGAAATTTTATTTAATGGCACCAAACGTCCAGCACCACTACATAAACGGGCCTGTATATGTCGCCTAAAACGATGCATTACTTTGTGTTCGGATAACATACCCGAATTCTATGAAGATGCTATAAATGATGACGAAGATGATGATTTCATAAATTTATTTAACATTAAAATGACACTGTCTAACAAAACTGTTGTTACAAAAAATATTGTCACAGATTTTGAACACATTGTGCTGGAAGAGTTTTGTATACCGTTCTATACTTTATCGCCCGAAAAAGACGATAAATTGGGTTGGACATTTTTTGAGGTAAGAGAGAGTTTGTGAAATCATTTATTTTATTTCATTTTAATTTTGTTAATAATTTATTTCAGAATGGTACTTTATTGCGACACAGTGACAATATGCAATTGAGAAAGAATGAATATTGTTTTGAGATGTATCAGGACGAATTTTTCAATGAGTCGTATTATTTAATTAATCCTTTAAATTGTGCTAAAATGATTGACGATATAGACTCGATAGAAAAATTTAATTATTGGAGTAAGTAAAGGAATATTTAATTCCTAATAAGAGTGAACAAAATATAGTTCGAAGAGAAATCCTCTGTAAGGCAAAAATTAAATTTTTTTAGTCTTATATCATATTTTCAGGTAAGGTAAAATGAAAAATCAGAAAAGTTTCAAAACATCGTAACCTACAAACCAACGTACAAAAATCTTTGTAAAGAATTTCATGAGGTTTGATTTGATTTCATTGCGAGTTTTTTAAATCTAAAAAATTTTTTTAATAACTAAATATATATAAATTAATTTGACACTAACCTGATTCTCGTCCGCTCAAAGAGAGTTTATTTTATAAAGATAGTAACATTTTTAGAATCAAACTCTAACCCCCGTTTTTTAAGTAATGCTAATTTTTCAATTATAATTTTTCACGGCTAAACGAATTGAGATAATTCACAAAAGTTTTTACCTCTTTATTTTGCAATATATTGGGAGTTTTTATTAAAAAAAATCTCTCCCATATTGCGGAAATTGATAAAAACCAAAAAAGTCAAGGCAAACAATCGAAAATTCTAAATTCAAGAGCAAACATCTTAAATTTGACACCTATGAGATATGCCATATCATATGAATACAAGATGACAACAAAATTATTTTTCTGAAAGCTAAGATCTTCCTCTACATATTCATTTCAATTCGATCCGTCTAGTAGTTTGGGAGATAAACACTTATTAGCAAAATTTTTGCAATCAGCCCCACTGTGAGCTAATTACATGAGCAATAAAATCCAAGAAATCTGTAAGTCGCAACGCTTTTAAATTCTAATAAAAAAGAGTTGTATTAAAAAATCAATATTCCTTTAGACTAAATCAAGTGATACCTTTTTTAAGAGTTATATCAATGGCTTTTTCCTTTATTTTCATTGATACTATGTTTTTCAACGCGCCTTTAAGTTTACAAAAAATTTTTTTAAAAAATTATGTAGTCATTTTGAATAAAATAATTTTTTAAAATATATAATTCGTCTTACATCACCAATTTTAATAGTTATATATATATTCGAATTAATAAATAACAAGTAAGAATGTTATCAGGTCTGAGAGATTTAGGGTTTTAATCCAAAATTTGTCGAATTCTTGTAACAGGAAAGAATAAAAACTTTAGTTTTGGGGATTGGGGAATATTTTGGCGATATTCAAATTACTTTTGTGATTTTCTTTTTCGGAACAATTATGTAATAATAGCACCTTTTTTTAGTTAATAAAATTGGAAAGTATATAATTTTAAAGATGATGCAGACACATATTAATATAAAGAATTTGTTCAATCAGTCATTAATATACTAATGATTCCTACAGGTAATGCAAAAATAGATTGTGTATTTTCGGTTTAACAAAAACCAAACTCAAGGTAGCATGCATCATAGTATACACCTAGAAGTTTATGTGAGAGGCACTTCGAATTAAATTTTCAAAAAATTACAAATTTTTTTCAAAACACAAAAACAAAATATGTGTAATTATATGTATTTTGTTGTTGCATGGATTAGGTTTTTGACAATTGAATCAGGTTTTTTTTCTCTCTCACATATCTGTATCTATATCTATATCCATATCCATATCTATATCTATATTTATATCTATATATATATATCTATATCTATATCTATATCTATATCTATATCTATATCTATATCTATATCTATATCTATATCTATATCTATATCTATATCTATATCTATATCTATATCTATATCTATATCTATATCTATATCTATATCTATATCTATATCTATATCTATATCTATATCTATATCTATATCTATATCTATATCTATATCTATATCTATATCTATATCTATATCTATATCTATATCTATATCTATATCTATATCTATATCTATATCTATATCTATATCTATATCTATATCTATATCTATATCTATATCTATATCTATATCTATATCTATATCTATATCTATATCTATATCTATATCTATATCTATATCTATATCTATATCTATATCTATATCTATATATATCTATATCTATATCTATATCTATATCTATATCTATATCTATATCTATATCTATATCTATATCTATATCTATATCTATATCTATATCTATATCTATATCTATATCTATATCTATATCTATATCTATATCTATATCTATATCTATATCTATATCTATATCTATATCTATATCTATATCTATATCTATATCTATATCTATATCTATATATATCTATATCTATATCTATATCTATATCTATATCTATATCTATATCTATATCTATATCTATATCTATATCTATATCTATATCTGTATCTATATCTATATCTATATCTATATCTATATCTATATCTATATCTATATCTATATCTATATCTATATCTATATCTATATCTATATCTATATCTATATCTATATCTATATCTATATCTATATCTATATCTATATCTATATCTATATCTATATCTATATCTATATCTATATCTATATCTATATCTATATCTATAACAATATCTATATCTACATCTATATCTATATTTTAATCAAAATTTAAAAATAGTTGACTAAGACTGCAAAGAGTAAAATTGCAACAAAATTAACTAATTTAATAATCCCCAGAAAAAACTTTTTGGTTTTCGGTAATGGCAGCTACTTATTAAAGTAGTTTCTTGGTAATGCGGCGTCATTATTATTTGTTTACTGTATATTACAGAAATAAGTAGTTAATATTACAATAGGACAGTAATATTGCAATCGCTTGGATCAGTTGGCTAGAGCGCTGAATTAATAAGGAGAAGGTTGTTGGTTCAACCCCATTCTGATGCTGTTAGTTTTTTTTTTTAACAAAAAAGTTTTTGTTTTGTTAAGTGAGAGATGGTGTAGTGAGTAAGACGTTAGTCATTAAAAACGATTGGTTAATTAACGCCCAAGTTCAAATCTCACTGATGGTAACTTTTTTTTTAGGTACATATTTCTGAAATAACTACATCAAGTTGTGAACAACTCGAGTAAAAATAACTAGTTATTCATGCAAAAAATAAGTAGTTTATTTTCGTTTTCAATTATACCTCCTAGCTTACCAGGAAAGCAAAGCTTTTGCTGAGACGTTCTAGCCCCAATCAATACGATCAAAAATCATATAGCTTGGTGTTGTATTTTTTATGTAGATATAAGAATGGCGATAAATATAATTAAAACGTTGATAGTTAAAAACAGGATATTTTTGTTTAAACACATTTTCCTAAGGCATTCCGCATGGTCAGCATGAAATTTACCATAATATTTAAAATTTTATGAACCAAAAAAATTTACTTGGTTTAAAAAGCATCCCTATATATGAAGAAATAATTTGGATACGAATCCCATTTTTCGCAAAATTTTTAAACATTGCAATTTGTAGCATAAAGAAATGTTTAAAAATTTTGCTTAGGAAACTAAAAAATGTTACACCAGTACCATTAAACATTGATTTAATTGGGGGGTTCTTTCTCCATTATTGTGGCTTTTGGCAATAAAAGTCATATCGAGATAGTTCGATGCTATGGGAAGGAAGATCGTAGCCTACGCTGACATTGTTGGTCTCGGGTAAATTTCTGCGAGGTTGAGATATTTAGTCTACGAGTTCTGAATAGGACGAAACTCAGTTTGTCGAGGGAAGCCAAATACCTGACAGCAAAATGTCTTGGAGGAGAAATACTCAGGAAAGGGCCAGGAAGGGGCTTAATGACTACTACGCATGCAAGGAATTGGGATTAATAGGGAGCTTCACAGCGGGACATGCTAGCATACTTAATAAAGTCAAGTTGAATGGTCAAACATTATCCTCGGCCTCCCAAACGGACTATGTAGCTACTACTCCCGTTATTGAAATCCCTAATAGGGACCTCTGGATTAGAGTGGAAAAGCTCCACGGAGGGTGTGCTATCTTCACGGATGGCTCGAAGATGGAAGTAGGCACAGGGGCAGGTGTTTACTTCATGAGAACAGATATCAAACGATCTTTTATATTGATAGTTGCAGCGTTTTCGAGGCAGAAATTCTAGGTATTTACAAGGCCCTAGGATTACTGGATGAGAATGTTGAGAGGGACACTGAGATAACTATCTATATGGATAGTCAGGCAGCACTGATGGCAATGACAAGTTACTGTGTCAGGCCCAGGTTAGTGCTGGAGTGTAGGAAGGAATTGAGAAGAATAAGACTTTATTGGATTCCTGGTCACTGCGATATTCTCGGCAATGATATAGCCGATGAGCTAGTTCGTAAGGGCTCGAAGTTGAATAGGTCTTTTGTGAAGGTTTCGGTTAGAATTCCGATTAGGTTATATTTTATGGCCATAAGGGAATGGACTATAGATAGAACAAATGATGCTTGGGGGAGTACATCGGACTGCAGAGTATCTAGAGCGTTATGGCTTAGTCTTAAACCAGCAAATTCGAAGCATCTTCTGGCCATGAGTCGTGTGAATCTAAAGATCATTGTTGGCATAAATACTGGTCACATCGCAATAGGAAATATAACCAGTAAGTGGGACACTGGCGCGTCAGATTTTTGCAGCACGTGCGATGATGTGGAGGAGCTAGAGACAGTGGAGCAAATGCTCTGTCACTGTGTAGGGTTTCAGCAAAATAGACTGAGGTGGTTTGGGAGCCATATTCTGCACGAACTAGAGAAGGTTGCGGGTGTAGAACTCGGCAACTTTATAGGGTGTGTAATGGGAACAAAGTGGCTTAGAGGTAGTCAGGGTTGATTTGATGGGTCTCACGTTCCACACCTTTCTTATTTTTTCTCATATTTAGCTATCTTCCTTTTCAATTTTTTGCTATATTCTACTAGGATTTTTCTCTTTCTTTATCTATCATTTTTCTCTATTATCAATAAAGGGATAACAATGGACCGAATGGTCTCTGGGTGGAGGCGTGAAGACGCCGCCTTTTCGACTTTTGCGTGAAATGATTTACATGCATTCGAGTGAAAAAAATAAAAAATTAATTTTTTGAACCCCAAAATTAAAAAAAATTGATAATGCCCCATTTAAATAAAATTAGATACTAATAAGAACATTGTTTAAATCTCAATAGTTTATTCTATATTTGCCGCTTTTCTTAAATTCTATTTGATAATTAATTTTTCCTTCTCAGCCCAGGTATTTTCGATACCATTTTTCCTTATAACCATTATCGCCTATTGTTGTCTTCCCGAACTACGCAATGTGCATGGTAAATGTTTCATGAGTTATTTGAGCTGCATAACGATTTCATATGGTCTTCTAAGTTACATAAATCTCTCACACCAAAAATTTGAACCTATGCCTTGTCTCCTAATGGGTGAGTAGAATTTTGAATCAAAAAATTTAACTTTTATTTTTAAAGGTTAATTTTTACAGGTTATTTAAATCATTATATGCAATTATCATATTACACTTGGTTGGGTATTATTTGCTATGATACTTGGCGATCACTAAGTGATATTAGTTATGAATCTTCATATTGCAAATACTCAATTTATGGATATTATTTACCTTTTCTAATGACACTGTTGACATTTATTGCACAAAATTCGAAGATTAGCGACTACTGGAAACCGGGTATCACACGATATAAATGTGGCTTAGAGGGTAAAATTTTATTTAATTCATAAGTATTTGAGTCATCAATTATATATTTATATATATTTTTTATTTTTTAGTTAATAAATGGGCGGCTTCTATATATCTTTTTGGTCCCTGTTTTATTATTTGGATTTTTTGTTTAATTACATTTATTCTAACCTCAAAACTAATTAAAACAAATGACCGGGAAGTTATTAAAATAAAAGAATTTAAACCTGAAAGTGCAAGAAGTCGGTAAGTTTTAAGATTGTAAAATTAAAATTAAAAGCTGATATGTAGTCTATTTCTTTAGAAATACCCGTTTAGAACTTATTTTTACTCTTAAACACAAATTAGCTTTTTAATAAATTTAATCTCTTTTACTTTGGCTTGCAGTTACACTCTCTATTTACGTTTATTTCTCATGATGGGCTTATCTTGGTTTTTGGACACGATATCATATTTATTTAACATGTTCGATATGAAATCTTTATCCAAAATAATAGATTATATTAATGCACTGCAGGTAAATATAATTTATAATACACTAGATTGCTTCAAAGCATCTTCAAGAAAAAACATGTACTTACCAGTGTTGCCAGGAGGTTGAAAGAAAAGAGGCTAAATTGAACTTTAAAAAAAGGTTAGAAAAGGCTAAATGTCCAAAATAAGTCAGTAATTTTTTTTTATTTAAAAACTTATTTATTTAATGTTTTAGAAATTTCTGAAGCACATTATTTTAACAAAAACGCTAAATATAGCTAAAAATCATTGAAAACTTAGTTTATAGTTTATTGTTGAACTTTTTCATATAGTTTTTTTTTTTTAGAATTTTTTTTTTTGTATGTTCGGCTTAAGTTCATTGAATAATTGTAGAAGAATACAGTGTAAAAGTTTTGTTGGATACTAGGCAGAATGGAATGCCCAAAAGTTGTAAGTTAAATAGATGATGTTTACAGAGAACACTACGGTGGGACGCTGAAGAGTGCTGATGACGGTCGTGGCGGATCAGAAAATGCATTCCATTAAAACGTTTACACTGTATTCTTCTACAATTATTCAATGAACTTAAGCCGAACACATAAATAAGTTCTAAAAGAAATCATTGAAAACATAAAATTTTCCAAAGAAAATTTTATGAATTTTTTTTTACAAATTGAAAATATAAATGAAAATTTAAACAATTTATTCAGTCTTCTTGACTTGATTCATTTAAAAAAATAAAAAAAAAGTTTTAATGCTTAAGAAATTATGAACTGAAAACAATGAAATAAATTTATAAATTCATAAATAAAACATGTAACGACTGCCAGTAAAATGATCCAGTAAAAAATCACTTGCAAAATTTCCATACCAATTTGGGTTATACACATTTCATATGAATTATAATTTCTTTTTGACTAAGCATTTCCAAATTTTTGGTGATTTTTCGCTTTTATAAGAATTTTCTAAATTATATTCATAATCATTTTCTGTGGTTAATGAAGTTTAATTAACTACAATAATTGATTAAGTAAATCCATAAAAATAGTTAAGCCATATTTGATTTGGAGATTGGAACGTTGCAGGTGAAAATTTTAGTGAAATGTAAATAATCTTGATTTTTTCGCGCGAAGTAATACATAAATAATATGTTATTTTCTTCTTTGCTGAAGTACTAAAATTTTATCTTTTTTTTCCTTTTGAAGGCGAAATAACACAAAAAAGATATTATTTTCTTCTTTGGTGAAGTACTAAAATTTTACCCTTTTTAAGGCTAAAAAAAAGCAAAAAGCTAAAACAAAAATTTTGAAGCTAATCTGGCAACACTCTATGTAAGGAGCTTAATTACGACGATTTCAGAATTTATTAAGAATTAGTTATTTAAGATATTGAAGCAGTTTAAGAAAATTTACAAAACGTTGAAAATAAATAAATACTTATGTGTCACTTTTTATATATTTTTAGGGCTTATATATATTTGTAAACTTCATTGGACGTCGAAGAGTTCGTTACATCATAAGAGAAAGGTATTTGTTATTACCATAATATTTCGTTATAAAATAAAATAAATAAAAATGATCTCTTAATATTTTTTAGATTTTTGCTTCATAATGATTAAAACGTAATGCTACCGAAAGTAGCAATCTATGAAGATTCTTATTAAAAATAGGTTGTAAATTATGTATTGAGAAATTTAAATAAAAAATAATATAAAAAATATTTAACTAATTTAAAAAAAAATAAAATCTGCTAAAATTTCTTTCAGTTGCACAGTGCCACATTTACCCAAAAAAGTAATATATGTTATATAATGAGCAATAACGTAAGTTGTTTATTTATTGAGATACGGATACGAAGAAAAGGAAAATAATTTTTGAAATACATCGATTTCAAATGGTTGTAACTTTTTTTCTGGAACCATTTATTGACACAACTTTTTTTATTATTTTTGCGAAACTAAATTTGCAGATATTATTTTTTCTAATTTTTAATTTAATACTAATATTAAAAATGGGCTGCATCCGCTGAATATGGTCGGATATGGTAACTTTATTTATTGGTAAATATTCAGCAATGTTCAAAATGTTTAATTCATGAAAAAGATTTTGCATCCGTTTGCGTCCCCAAGAATCGCGTTGTTATATGTTGTACGAAATTTTGATAATGTTATGCTATTTTTTGTAATGTATGAATTATATTGTTACGTTTTTACCTTTTAAAAACGATGGTTTATTTCCTTTAGATAAACCGTAAACTTTGATTGCAAATAAAAGCAGTTTAGTAGTTCAAAATTTGTACCGACTCTTTATTTTATTTAAAAATGTCCAACAATAACAGTTTTATGTGTTATAATACACACGTACTTAAATTACACACTATATACAACACACTTTAATAATGTACAAGAATATGCAGTAAAGGCAGTTAATTTGTCTTTACTTAACATGCTTCCAATTAGACTGACTCAATGGTGTTCTCTCGGCCGTCTGTATACACTGCACTGCCATCTAGATGCTTCTCGAAAGTTCCTTTTTTTCTATAATTTTCTTAACGGACAAAATAGTATATTCGAATTTTAGAGCTTTCGTTGTTAATGTTAGCAGTTTCAACATTTAGTGTTGCCACACTTACAAACAATGGTGAAAGCTTTTTATTCAATGTTGTATGTTTACAACTATGTTAATAATTTCTACAGATATGTTAACTGCTTTTAACATAAACATAAAGGTCGAGAAGCATTGAGAAAGAAACAGAAAGGTACAGAAGCATTATTTAATTTTAAACCAGCCGTTAAAACCGTTATATTTGTATTCAATTACAAATTCGTAACAATATTTTAATATTATATTTAAGAAATTTTTTAATAATAAAGTTTTTATATATACATACTTATGTTAAAAATAGAATGGACTTGATGGAATTATATATATATATATATATATAAACTGCAAATCATAAGCTGTAAAAATCAGGTCATGTTTGAAAAAACATGGAGAAGATATTTGATCATAGCGAAGAACATTCAATGAATTTCCAACAAAGATGACATCGATTAGGTACTGCATGTCATTGTGAAATATGTTGGGGGAGCAGCATTAGCTTCCATGCCTTCTTTGAAAGATTATTCATTTAACAGATTTGCATTAAAAAATCTCCAAAGACAGCCACATCATTATAGGTTATGGTTAAAACTTCCATTTAGTTTATAAAATCATAATTTGGTTTATAAACGCGCTGCCAGTTTAGCCTTTTAAATATCAAAATTTTTGTTTTAGCTTCTAGATTTTTTCTAGACTTTTTTGATTCTTGAAATTGCTTCAAAAAGGGTAAAATATTAGTTTTTAAACAACGAAGAAAATAATTTCTGACTTGAAATTTCCAAATCATTCGTTTAAACAGTTTTGTGTATTTATTCGTACAAAAATCTGGATTATTTATATTCAGTAAAAATTTTAGCCTACGGCGCTTCACTCTCCAAATCACAATTAACTCAACTACTTTTAAATATACCTCATTATCCATAGAAATTATTTATGAATATACGCAACAAACCAAATGATATCGTCATGATATCATATCAATATCATTTCGGTGATAAAGGAGCCCGAGAATGATACCATTTATAATTTTAAACTGAAAAAGGTTGCTTTCTAAAAGGTACACTCGAAAGTTATATTATAATTTTTTTAAAATAACGATATTAGTAATGATATCGTTGAATTTGTTCCAGAATATATACATACAAGCATACATACATACATACATACATACATACATACATACATACCAAGATTGATTGAATATATAATATTCTAATTATTTTATCAAAAAATAAAATAATTTTATATGTAATCCGAAACTTCAGTAATCCGAAAGCAGTTCGCCTTAAAATACGAGCTGATATTGATTCCTTTATCTTACTCCGTTTTATTTTTTGCAATTCGACTTAATTATGCTATAAAGATATAATATTCATATTTTTTTCTACAAAAATTTTCAGTTTTATTTTTCTGAAAATGTTTGAAGTTTTTTACTAAGGAAAAAATAATTTCTATATAACTACAAAGTTCTTAAAAAATCGAAAAATCACCAAAAAAATTTAAAATACTTAATAAAAAAAAAACTGTAGTTAAAAAAAATAAGAAAAATCACTTCACAAGATTGGGCCATCTTTTATATGAAATGAAGCCCAATTTGTATGAGAATATTTAAAACAAATTTTCATTGGGTTATTTTGCAGGCAGCCGTTCTATGTTTTTTTTTTTTAAATATTACAATACCTTGAAAAAAATATGAAAAACTAGTGAGAACGAAAAAAAGTTGTTAAATTTAAAGAATTTTTTTCTGGCTTTATTTTTTGGGCCACAGCCTTTTTTAACTTTTTTTTGAAGTGCAATTTGGCTTCTGAACACAACAAAATAATATTTTCCTACATATTGACCTGCAACGGAATATTCATCTTAATGTGCTTTTGACAAATATTGCGACTCTACCACCTCTTCCAATGCAATCAAAACGAAAAACACAATAATCGTTGAGCTATGTTTTAGAAACACACATCATATCGATATTGAAATTCTCGAATACAAATATATAAGAGACATCTTTAAGAGACCTTACACGCAGAGAAAAAGCGTGGTTATTCTTTAATTTTAATAACTCTATGTTTATGATAACGATGATTTTGTTTAAATTTTGTCATTTAATGTTTACACGCAATAAGGATTTCAATATGGTTGATTGCAAAAATTATATGTTTATAAATATTTTTACCAGAAACAAAATTATATCATTACTTCTACAACCATTAAATATTTGCACCCTTTCTCCTTGTTCTTAAACCATATTCTGTTTTTAAACCATATTAATATTATCATACCCATGACAATAAAATGTTTCAAAAAAATATAATACTTTTCCTTTTCACAAACTTAGTGGAAAATTCATAACTTGTTGGTTTTTAAATATATTTTGTTTTTAATGTTTGTTTTCCAACTTCATTGTAATTCTCATTTAGTTTATATATGAATAAATATAAATGGACAAGGTTTGATTATACTCGGTGTTATTCAAGGTATATAAGAATTAAAGGGTTTAGTTAAAAAAATATATCTTGCAGTTGAACCACATATTTTTTCTCTGCGTGTAGATGCTCGAGGCCCAATGCAAGTGGAATCAATTGGTGAATCTAGGTATTTTATAATATAATTTTTCACATTATCATTTTGTATTTTTCATGAAATATAACTCCGAGGTGTATGAAAAAATAAAGTTAAGCAAATGGTTCTGCAGAGAGAGAAATGACAACTATTATGGCAGCTACTCGAATGATGACTTATGCAAAAAATATGTATTTCAAATTCTGGGCTGAAGCAGTAATTAAACGCCTAGGAACTAGCACAGTAGTTAATAGAACTCCATATGATCTCTGGATGGGTAAAGACTCCAAAATAGATTTCTTTCAACCTTTTGGCAGTGAAATTTTTGCTCATATACCAAAAGCAAAATGCAGTAAGTTAAGCGCAAAATCAGAGAAATGTTTTTTCGTCGGATATGATGATAACGTGAAAGGGTATTGTATATGGAGCACAATCAGTAATAAAATTGAATACTCTAGAGATGTCAGATTTATACATTCACAGTCAAATGTAGTTCAAAGTAATACCAGGAAATGTGTTATTCAAATCAGAACAACAAAATAGTGACAATGAAAAAAGAAGGAGATAAAAAACAAAAATGAGAATGATACTCAAAGTTCTGAAAACGATGACCTTGAAGATGTTTCTGAAGACTCTGGTGGAAGTTCAGTTGACAATGCTGAAAGAAATAAGTAAGATTTAATATCAAATTCAATAGAAATCTGCTCGACTAGTGCCAGTGTTTTATCGGAGTATGCCGCTGAGATAGAAGTTAACCAAAATAAGTCAAAAATTGAAGAAAAACCCATGAGAATTGTCATACTTAAACGAAAACAATATAATTGAAAAAAACTACGTGACAAATCCAAAAATTCAAGAAGAACCTAGTAGTTACGATGAAGCAATGAGGTCTCCAAACAAAGATCAATGATACGTTAAAAGATAGTAGATAATAAATGGATTGCTAAGATTAAATATCGGCTAGATGGTAGTATAGAAATATTCAAAGCTATGTTGGTAGCTCCTGGATTCACACAGGAACACAGAATCGATTACGAGGAAGTTTTTAATCCCGTTGTTAGGTTTACTTCAATTTGTGTAGTTTTATCTCTAGTGGCAATGTATAAAATAGCAGTACATCAGTTT